>OZ021723.1:77745184-78437567 GCA_963978545.1 Linyphia triangularis
TTAAACTTATTATACTGAAACTCAATTTCTTTTTTCAACAGAAAAACTTAGTAGATTTATACTTGAAAATATATTTGTGTTTATACCTTATTATGAGATAATTATTCAGCATGAAAAAAAAAATCAAATTCGGAAATCTTTATGGAGTACTATATACATTTGCAATATTAATTAACAATAATTAAGGTAAGTTTTTAACTTTCTAAACATTCTTGTAAGAAACTAGAGAGCAATGTAAAAGTGTTACCTACTCATGATTTTATTAGTTTGAAATCCATAATGTCACATAAACTTTAGCTTTAGCACCTAATTGTCAAGGAAAGTTTCGCCGAATGACCTGTTCTTCTATTTTTCTGTATGCATGTGTCAATGATTACAGTTTCTTCTTGCATGAGCTAGTGTTGGATTTTAGAACAAAATTCTTAAATAGAATAGAGGATTCAAACATTTTGACAAAGCAGTCCATCTTTATTCAACTCTAAGCTGTAAAAGCAATATACATATTTTAGTGTAGAGCTGGAATGCATTTCAAAATATATCAATATTTAATAGGAAGCTTGAAATTTCAAAATATTTTTTAGATATGTACAATATGGATTGTATTTTTATAAAGTTTGACAATCAATTGATGTAAAAAAAAAATTCTGAAAGTTTCATTAAAAGCATCAATCCAATCTTTGAATTCTAATTTCTTGGCTAACTTTCTACTTATTGAAAAGAGGAACATTGTTTCCAAAAAAATGTTCTTAAGCAGCATGATCTTATTTATTTCATTGATGGAAGTGAAACAGTTGATCAACATGTCACAAAATTTATGGGTTTTCTGAATAACAACAGTAAATTTCACTGTTATCTTACGTCCATCACTTTTAACTCTAGAAAATATTTGTAATAAAAGGGTTTATTTATTCGCATTCTATCTGTTTATCTATTCTGAGAAGCTATAAAAGTATATTAAAGTCAAAATTCAAGCATATAACAGAATTCAACCTGAATCAATATTCCACCTGAAGCTACGGTTTAAAATACTGGACATATAGAACGTCTTAGTTATAGAAAATGAATAAAAATACAAGAAATTTTGTATTAGTCGACACTCTTTATTGAAAGTAAAGAGAGTATCTACGAATACAAAAATTTCCCATCGATATCTTCCACTACTAAACTTCATTAAAATTAATAAAATATTATTGCTATCCCATTTGATTTGGAAGATAACATCAAGTTTAAAAATGAGTTTATTGTGCCCTTCACATTAATTGATACGCAATACTATCTTTAGATTCAACTTCTTACAAGTTTAGTTTTAAACGATAAGAAAAGATAAATATTTAGGTACTACAATCAAATAATTCATTCACCACATTTGTGATTGTTACCGGCTTTTTGACTAAAAAAACCCCCGCAACAGTAAAAACTTAATACTTCCCATTACAAGCAACACCATCGACTAATTTAGTTAGCGCCAGTTTCAATAGAGCGCCTCTAAGCCTTTTCCTCCATAACATGGCAGTTATGTCCTGACCCTAAAATCACTGACCGCTTGGTGATTTGTGCGTGGAAAATCTGTTAGCGCATTTTTATGCTCTAGGAATGCTATCACGCTGCTATATGGGACCGTGAGGACACTTTGTCACAGGTGATAAAAGGCTTCTTTCAGATTGGATGCTCGAGAACAAAAGAGGTGCAAGTGCTGGGTCAGAGTTGGAAAGCAATAAGTTTAGGGAAAACTCAGAAATTCATGTTGACGCTAAACTTTTTTTTATTGTTTGTTATTTAAGGACGATTTTTTTATAGCGTTGTATTATGCTTCGAACATCGTGAATTATAAGGAGAGAAGAGTGCAAAGTTTGGTCGTAAATTGCGAAAGGATGTTTCGGTTTTTGAGCAGTTTAAAGAATCGTTTGGTGGTGGACATGTATGGAGGTGTTACAATAAGAAAGTGTGCTTTATGTTCTTTTTATAAATATTTTTTATAAGATCACGTTTTTATTGTATAAATTTATACTTGAAAAGTACATAACTAAGTTGATTAAAATGGATGGGATAAAGATTTAGAATCGGAATAGAATAGGAGCTTTTAAGATTATTTTAAATGTCATTTTTGTACTGCTCTACTTGTCTAGTATTTTTTGAAGAAAATTTATTTTCTGCTAAAATTTATATTCGCTATTGTTGCTTTAAATTCTGAAACCGCTAAACTCAAAAACACATTGTACATTCAAATTTGCATATCCTTAAGTTTATACAAACCCGAAATCAACTTTTATTCCAAGTAAAAAAATAAAATTACTTGATATTAACAATTTAGTTGAAAAAATATTTGGAAAACTACATTTCATGATAAATAGTATTTAGAATTTTAGCCCCAATATGGTATTAGATTGATGTACTAAAATATCCATAAGAATGCTTTAAGTTATCAAGTGCAGAGAGGAGAGAAAATTTTAATTACCATTAAAATTATGTCATTGTGCAACCTAACACTTACGAAACCATTTAAAATAAGACGTGACAAGTTCTTGTTTTTACGTGACTCAATCAAATTCGTAATTGCAGTTTAAACCGACATAGAGCGCAATTTCGCTAGTTTTAATGTCCCGCAGACCGGAATCACTCACTCTAATTTTAATTAGCGCCACCTATTGGAATTGTTATGATATTTTAATGGAATAGCGAAAGATACATTTCCGATAAGGACCTTCTTCATCCATGACGTAATAAAACCGCGAGGCAAGATTTATAAATTTAACCCTGGTCGCGTTTTACTGCTGGGACATCTGCTGGCAAGTCGATCGAAACGCAGCGGGTACACGCCTTCTTGGCGCACTTTTCGGGCACCAAATTCTCCAGACTCTTCCAAAGAGTGCATAATAATAGAATACTATGAAAATATCGCCTGTTTTCGTTTTATTCCGGTACGATATCGTTTCAGATGGTGGAGTGGATGTTGACCTATGAACCTCGGGATTAAGAGGCGGGCCTTAGAAGCAGGAAACGAACGACTTTGAATGTCAGGGCTCTTGTTTCTTGTTCTGGAGAGACAAAATAAACAACACAAAGATGGAGGGAAAAAACTGAAGTGCCTTTTGTTCTTATTTACATAATCCGAGCATTCCGAGGTTCGAAAGGTCGTTATTAAGCGCATTAGACGAAGATGAGTTTGGGAGAGCGATGACAAATGGTTTTGACTGGACGGGTATAATTGGAGAAGAAAATAAATCAGCTGGAGAAAAAAGTAATATGTAAATGAGTGATTAGTTAAATAAAAAATATCAGTGTTTTATAACTGGCGAGTGGATTGATTTAGAGGTGAAAACGGGATTTAATAGGAACATAACTCATCGTTCAGATAAACATCAAGAAACAAACAAAAATTCATTTAATTGGGTATCACTTTTTGGAATGTCTTATTTCATTAGTGTCTGTGGGATGACTTTTCACACACGTAGATACCTATCTTTTGAAAATTTGTTCCAACAGTGAAGAAAATTAATCTTTTACAAATGAGTTATCTTAAAGCGAAATGTTATTAGTGTTATATTGAACCTAACACGCCTCAGTTAAACTTTTCAAGAACAAATTCGAATTTTACAAATAATCAACGTCCAGGGTCTGAAAAACATATATTTTAATGAGTTCGGGTTCCATAATGCAAAGCCACATTTTCCTGGAATCAATACTGACACTGTCTTAATTATAGAAAGTTTTACACGCCACTCATATTCCGTCCCACAATTCTCTGCAGAAAGACAAAGAAAACTATTAAAATTTTAGATGAAAAATTAAAATCCCAGAACCATCTAAGATGAAAAGACATCATCAAGATTTCACTTGATAAAAAGTCGTTGGGGCCTAGAATAACACGCGGTCGCACTGATTTACTTGCACCACTATCAAAATTTCTACTAATTAATACCGAGTATGAGAGAACTAAAGCTTAGTAGCAAAGTAGCGAAAATGAGGCAGATAAAGACAAAGTATTAAATAACACAAAACTAATAAATTTACCAGCAATATTTTGCTTATCTTTCAACTATATCAACATTGTGACAGTAAATGCGTCATTGTGACAGAAACAAACAAAGGAATTTTGTCACATATTTCTATGATTTTGATCACTATTTTACTCGACTGTATACATATTTAGTACTTATCACGACTCAATAGAATATAATTAACGATTCAAAATATATTTTTAATCAACTTTATTTAATTTTTTATAGTAGCTGCTGAAATTTTCAAAAAGGATTTTTCTCCGCTAGATATTCTATCAACGCAGTAAAATGTATCTCCCAAAATAATAATTTATAACTGTGTGATCAGAAAAAAAAAAAATGTATTCCTTCTAACGAAAACTCAGGGAGTTTCGACAATCATTGCATCACGGAAAATGACATTTCTCAAAACTCATCTCATCAAATTTACCAATAGAGAAGCCGCGATCTAAACTGAAAGAGCAGACATTAAATACCCGTTTGTTGTTGGTGTCGGTATCACAGGAAACGTGGGCCGAGATTTAAAAGCTTTAAGCGATTATAAAGACAGTCACAAAATCAAGCAAAAAAGTGAAGTGTTGAACCCTGTTTGTGGCAAAGGTAATCGTTCCACATCAGGCATTCGTATTTAATGAGATTGCGGAGCAGATGGAAGTCAATGCAATCTTGCGAAGTGTGAGATCCTGATTCTTAAAGTGCTTTGATGGATATGGCAGATAATGTTTATCATGACAAAGTTATATTAGTTGGAGAGATAATGTATGCTCGTGTATGTTGATCTCGTATTATATGGCATGCTGTCAATTTAATGTTGAAACAAGCTTGAACAAATTGCAACTTTGAATTTTATTATTCTTATTGGAAGGCCATTTATTGGTAATGTGGAAATATAGCCTTATTATGAATCAATGATATATCGAAAGGAGATGACTTTGAAGCAATTCTTCTGCCAAGAGATAAATTGAGACTATTTTTGTATATTTCTGTCTATCAAACTCTAACTTGTCAAAAATATAAATTGCAAATTGTATGATATTTTTAATGATAGTCAGACTGCATTACATTGAGGAACGATCCTGTTGTCCGTCATGGAGGTGAAGAGGTTAATAATAATAATAATAATAATAATAATAATAATAATAATAATAATAATAATAATAATAATAATAATAATAATAATAATAATAATAATAATAATAATAATAATAATAATAATAATAATAATAATAATAAAAATATTAATAATAATAATAATAATAAACTTTGCTAATTTTTTTCTTGGAAACGAGCTATAAAATCTAAATTATAAAGCCAAGTATATATGTTTGTTTGTGAGTATGTCTGAAAGGTACATTATATATTTTAGCAGTTAGAGCGCGCTGATGACGTTACAAATTGATACACTATATTCTGTTTGGGATTTTTTTTTGTTCGGAGAAGGAAGGGGGGAGGGGTGTCAGCGCCCTCATTTTCAGAATTATATGTTCTTTCGTTCCATAGTTAGGATTTATGAATTTACTCAACAACTTAATTAAGCAGTGATTCTCAAAAGTGTGTTCGTACCCTTACAAATTTCAAATAAATACTGTATTATCCATCTCAAAAATTAATATTTCAGAATAGGATTTTTTAAATAATAGCTTTGATTTCACCTTAACAATACTACATGAAATATTTTTAATGAATAGCAAAACTTTTTTTTTTTTTTAGAAAAATCAATAACCTAAAAGTAACACAAAATATCTCCCAAAAGTTTATTGTAATATTTTGATAAATTAGTAAATCGTAGGATATCTTTTTAGCATTCACAACAACTTTTGAGTGTTTGGCAAAGATTTTACAAAAAAAAAAAAAAAAAAAAAAAAATTGCACTATCTGTATCAATGTTTTTCCATTCTAGGACTATTTAGTTGGATTTTGATTTTAATATCGTGTTTTCTTACTTTGGCCTCCAATTCTTTCCGAATCTGTTCTTTTGGCTGAAATCTGCCGACTGAGGTGGTGTCTTTAGATTTTGTGTGTAATTTTAGAGGCAACGGAGGCAATCATTGAATTCTGTGTGCTCAGATCATTATCTTGATGAAAAATGAATTTATTTGCAATTACCAAATTTTGAGCTGACAAATTTAATTTATCATCGAAAATAGAGTTCCATTATTCCTGATGCTGACAAGCACCCACACAAAAAGACACTTCCACCTCCACTCAAAGTTCTTGGGATTAAAGTTCATCATTTTTTCTTTTCTTCTCAATAGTGCTCCCATCGAAGCCAAAGTTTAAGTTTGTGTTCACCTTCAAATAAGACACTATTCCAATACGTTTCTGGCTTATTTCTCATTGCTTTGCAAAGGAAAGGCGAAACTTTTTATTTTGAGCATTTACAAACAAATTTCCCAATGTAGTTCAGCTGATCTGACTACTTTTCAAACAGTTTCAGTTGAAATTACAATTAAAAAATGTCTCTGCATTTTGAAAAAACTTTTATAGCACACAAACATTGATTTTTCTCAAATTTTCTTACAATGAATCTCTTTTCACGTTTGTATAACATTGTCGGATAATCTTTTATTGGCTGGTTTTGGATTCTAATTTCATTGTTTAAAACGTTTTGTTACATACTAAACCGTTGAATGGAATAAATTTAACTTATTAGCAATACATTGAATGGTTTTACTATTATAAAGATGGAATATGATCAATTTTATAGTGTTATTTGTTGTTTCTTTATGGCTACGAGCCATTTTAATAATAATAATATTATAATGAATATAGAAAGCAAATATTACAGGCAATCGATATTTAAAAAGTCGACGCAATGCAAAAATTAAAAAAAAAAATGTGTCAGAAAATAATTTTATTAATGAATTTATTAGAAAATGTTATGGTGTACACTTATGTAGTATTTTTTTTCTCCGGTTCTATGAATTTATATTTTAATTAAAATAAAACTATTCAATACTTCTCTTAAAAATATCAGGTTTAAATATAGATTCTAAGAAAAAGTATATAATTCAATTCAAGACAGCAGCACTTTTCTACAAATTTTTAAACTGTAAGAAGACTTTTGGGAGCCACGATATAAAAATATAACTTAATTGTTGAAACGCTTTCCTGTTGTAAAATTTCATTTAAATCTGAATAAAATGAATATGAGTGTATTGAAAATTATAGAAATGTTTGCTCGAGAATACATAAGTATTTCATAAATTGTTGACCAATCCATTCCATTGAAAGTTGTGTGTTTTGGGGGATCAGTGTGACAGAAATGTAATGAAAACTTCTCATTATCACACCATCTTAAAAATAAGTTTAGTCTTGACCCCTTTTTTGTCGCCATAGGAAATTAATAAAAAAGCAAAGGAGTAAAATTTCATAATGTGTGTGCAAGAGAATATTACAAATATTATAAACTAAACTAGGGTTGTGAAACATCGCACAACTTTCATTTACACTTAATAGTATTCACTGCATTTAAATTTGCCATGTATTGGTGCAATCTACCGTTTTTGTTTTCACATTTTCATTCATTTAAAAAAAGGAGTACATTAGTGATATTTTGGCGATAATTATCATAATGTTTAAAAAACACCACCCAAATTGTGAAATTGGCGGTAACGTTTTCGTTAAATATTACATTATCCTTTCTTGCAACTGAAACAGAAGAGAAACAGTCGCTATGGGTAAAGCTCAAGGAAGTGAAGTCTATGTTATAAACATTCGTCTGTTAACTTTTTAGGCTTTTATCGCATTTCTACGGAAATTTCGGGGATAGAAATATTTAGTGTCCTTTGAAAGACATTATCACAGAAGTTTTGATCAAAATCGTTAGAGATGTGTTTTTTTTTGTTTTTTTTTCAGTTATTAAAAAAACACATTTTTCAATGGAAGCTAAGTTATGCACATGAGCAATTTTGATAAAAAAAAAAAACTAAATGACAGTTCCCATCATCGCAACTTCTGGAGTTATACTGACCACAGAAAAGCACAAATTCACCGGCATTTTTTTAGTACACTCTTTTGAACTCGGCGCTTTCCAAATCCAAAAGATGTAAAAATTAAAAAATATCGTGTTTTTTTTTTGCCTCTTGCAATACTTTTATTACCTTATGTTCATATGGGTAATTGAAAATAAAAATTTGGGGAATATTGATAAGTAGCAATAAACATTTTTAAAATCTAGCAGGCTATTTTTAGGTTCTGCGTATATTTCTCTGGCTACTAGATGGTTGATTTTCAAGAAATTTTTTATGTATATGAGAAGAAGTGAAATAAAAGACTTTTGTTGAGAGCTGTCCATACTCGCTTCACTAATTTATTTCACTATAATGTGTAGAATTTTCTTGATAAAAAAAAAATAAGTCCAGTTCCCAGAAACAGGAAACTGTAAATGGCTATTTCATTTTTTTATTTTTTTTTTAATGTTGGTATTAAACATATTCTTTCTAGAAAGTGAAAATGTCTTCATTCACTTGATGCATATCACCTCACTATACAATTAATAGTAACATAAGTACCATAACTTAAAAACGTTTAAATATTATGTTAGAAATCCCATTCAAAGCTGAGAAAAATTGTAATGAAATATAATAGTTTCTGTATGATTTGTAATTAATTCAAAAACAATCATGAAGAAAAGTTGCATGCCTTCACCATAGTTTGTAAAAACCTATAGATGGATATATTGTTTCTTCCCTTATTTTTAATATTGATAGTACTGTGAACGGAAAAGTATTCCAGTCGGATTCTCAAGTAATGAGAGCTATAGCAGGAAATGATATCATTGTTACATCTCGAAATCGCAATCCTGATAAAGCTGCCAAGGTGTTTTAAAAGCTCCAAAAAGCCTTGAAGTATGATAAATCTAATGTTCCTAATCGCAAGCTACATCTCCAGTTTTCAAGCATCTCAATTCTGTACACGAAGTTCATAGACCCTTTAGTGACATCGTAGAAGCCAATCTTTGGAAGAGTTGGTTCAGATATCGGGTGGTCCTGTAAAAATCTTTGACATTGTGTTTTAATCGATGGAAGCACTTACAGGTTTAGAACCTCAGACAAGATGTCACTCTCTCTGTTGGTGTAAGACGAGTTTTTTTCCTCTTGTGTTGTTTACAGATGAATTTCTGTTTCTTTTGGGGATTTGACGATTGAAGATATACAGTGAATAGTTCCACGTAAAAAATAGAGATAAATGTCAAAGGGGATAAGAAAAATCGGTAGTTCTTCCGATTAGATTGATTATTTGTCAAAGATCGTATTTCATATATAGGATTAACGTAACTGGTGTTTTAATTGAAGGCATTGGATCGTCGAATGTATTAGATTTTAAATCTCAATACCTTTAGAAAGAAGTTAATTATTCATTCAGTTATTGATGTGCTGATATAGTGAAGTAGATGATCAGATTCGGTAACATCATTTTGAAATGTTGAAACTTATACCAAAATAGACAATAAGCTTTCTTTACTGAGTCACTTTTCATGCATAGAGCGTTAGGAAAACAAGAGAAAGAGATTTGCATACTGTTTGAAAAGATTTATTAAAAACATTCTGAGATTTATTGTAGATGCCTCATATTCTGAGACATGTACGAGTCATTTATATCTTGTAATATATACTATCATGTCATAATTTTTTAAAGATATGGCTGAAATTAAAAACATAAGTGATGTTTTCCGTGATGTTTTCAAAACCTATTCTTAATGTCATCGTTCATTTTATTTCAGTCCATCTGCTTCGTAAAGAGGCGATCATAAGACTTGACTTTTCCACCACCATTTGAAATCAAGACCCTTTAAAGTTAGAATACATGAATTCAATTTTTTCCAATTTGTGAATTTCGTTCCTTATCTTATCAGTCATTTGGTGTGTTCTTTACTTTCTCTTGATGAGAAATCATGGTAATCGTCCAAAAAATTGACAACAATTTTGTTATGTATTTCGACCCAGCAATACACACTAATTTTAAAAATGTAAAGATATCGATGGAGTTTGTCCACCCATTCGTCTATCAAGTTAGAAATTGCACCTTCCATAAGTCTGAAATGCATATTCATTAATCTAGAAATGTATATAAGTCAACAAATTGATTGATTGAGTCCTAGCAAAAATTCAGGTAAGCACAAGAATAGAAACTCGAAAATCGATATTTTCGTTTTTTTAACTTGGTAACAATGCTGAATGATTACCATACCAACGGTTAGCGAAAAACAACGATGTGTATAAAATGTTAAATATTCCGTTTCAATTTTATTGTCTGTTGCTGCAAAACATTTTTATTTCCCAATAAACTTGTTTAATTATTTTTCTTAGTTTTAGCCTTTGCACTAACTTACTTATAATTTTATGCTAAAGAAATGTCGATTTATATATCTGTACTAAGTCAACATTCTTAACTAAAACTAGAAATTGGCAACGGTTTTTCTGTCTCTGAAATAATCACCGAACCCGCTAATTTGGAAATACTTTTAGCAATTAATATTTACAAAATTTTGTAAATTCTATTGATTAGCGAATATTTTTCAATCTATATTTAGAAAATATCTATTATTTACCTCCTTGGGTGAAATTTTTCAGTTTCGCCAGGAGCTAATTTTTTTTCTTTGTATGCTCTAATTGAATATATTAACAATGACTTGGATTGCAAATAATTTCTACGATAATAACTGCATACAATTCATTGATGACTCGTTTTATTATTTCAGCATAATAAATAATCTAATTTACTATACAATTAATATATAAACTAAGCGTTCCAAGTACCAATTAGGTATATCTTCTGATAATACCATTAAGATTTGTATAATAGAACACTTGTGTTTTATCATACATCACTTCTCCAAATATTTGAAGATTTAGCAACTAAATGAACAAATAAAAGAGCTTATAAATTTATTGAAATACACTAGAGATATAAACTCTTCGTTCTTAATTGCAAAATTATCACTGCAATATATAATGAAACTTCAGCCATTTCGTATTTTAATGATTCAATGAAAAACATTTCAAGATAACTAAACTCTAAAGTATAGCTTAAGTTTCTTAGAATTAAACAATTATTATATTACTAATAATTAAACTGTCTAATTATTACTAATAATTAAAAATTAATTTATAATTGATATTAGAATAGAATTCATTTAGATTTAACAGTAGAGTTAATTTAGAATTAATATTAGAATAAATTTAGGACAAAATATTATAAGTAATGTTTTAAAATATCGAAGAAACAGATGCGTGAATGTAAACTGCTTTTAAACAGTAGATTTCCCCACTTGAAAAAACGACCATATTTTTTATTAAAGCCATGTCCAAAGAAAAGTATCTAATTTATTTTACCTTGTGTGTATTTATAGTAAATGCGTTTTATTAAATCAATGGGTCCATTAGTCAAAGATAAACTCAAAAGAATGAATAAAAATCTCTGACTTCTCATGACAAGAAAAATGCTTTTTATTTCAGAAGTCCGCCTATAAATGGACTCTTCTGACTCTAATAATTCAAATTACTTTTCATATATCCATACACTTTACCTCTGAGAAATAATGTTAATCTCTATCCGTGCCAACCTCACAATTTCCCTGTATGAATTCAAGAAGTAACAACGATACCATTTCTGAAATTAATTTGTAGTTACCCATCGAACAACGCGGATGTGGAGTACTGCAAATGGTAATTTGTGAAAGCCATAGCATTTTGATTCGGGCTTTATCTCTATGTATGAACCAGGTGGAAGAAAAGGCGGTTACTGAAATCAGCCTGTCAAGGCAGCGCAAGACCTTTCTGAACTCTGCCTTTGCGCTCATGCTTTATATGATTCCTATTAGAATTCCAACTGACTCCTGAAGATTCTAATGTCTGTTAGTTATTATTTTTCTTCCATCGTGTTTTGCATCTCGGATGTCAAGTAATGAAAGAGCCAAGAATTGAATAGCGCATGTTGCTCGAAATCAAAAGATTAAAAAAAAGAGCGTTTAATATAAAAACGAACTTAAGTATTCATAGCTTTGTTTTACGATAAAAAGTTGAAATTTGGTCTTTTGAACTGTTCATCATTCAAACTGTTAACATATGTTGCTACAGCTGTACTGAAAGCTTGATGTGATGGATTACGAATGAAGCACCTTATTGTGAGGATAATGATAATGACGTTAATTAATCAACCCATCACGATCTTCGGGCAATTTCTCATCAATTTCCTGAAGGGGTCAGATGTCAACCCTTCTCCATGATGAGAAGTCTTGACCTACTCAGTGTATTACGCCTCGGCACTGCGAAAAGGTGCTTGTCCATATGCGGGGGTTGTAATATCTTAATTATAGAAGATTTAATGAAAGAAAAACAATCTTGGCCATAAAGGTCAGGAACGTTGATTAGATAACACGGAACATTTATATGTTCCTTTTTCTCATATCGAAAATCTTTTGCATATAAAGTTGCGCTTGTCATTAAAAAAACATGGTTCTTTCGAAATTTCTATTCCAAATTCTTCTAGATTTTTGAATTTTTTTATTTTTTTTTAAGTCCTTTAATTACATTAATAAAACGTCAACTAAATATTTCGAATAAAAACTTCAATCAAAGATTCTAAATGTAAACCACTTTCTTCTAATCACTCAATAAGAATGAATTGAAGCATTGAATTCATAATGAAAAGGTTACATGGTTTTCCTAAATACCAACAAGTACAAAACATTTTTAAAAAGAAATTAAATGCAAATTTCAATGTAGAATTTATTTTTATATGGTGTATGAATATATTATTCATTTTTTGCAAGAATGTTTCCTAGTACTTACAACAAATTCATTCATGTTTAATCGAAGTCTTCCAATTTCTATACATCATCGAGAATCTACACAATCGATAATTAGTTACTTTATTAACAATTTGGGCAATTATTTTAAATACATGGATAAACATATAGAATACGAATGTAGGTAATACGATTGAAAAGTGGAGCATAACTGATTAAAATTATAATTAGAAAATTATAAAAGTGAAGCGTAACTCCCTTTGACCTCCCTTTGCCGGCGAAAGTTACTAAAAGAAAAATATGACATTTATGACGAATGGTGTTTCTCACAACCTATAATTTAATTAAAAAGTGTTTTTGGAGATTGATAATGATACATTTCTTTTCAACGCTCTAAAAAGGGTTATGAGAGAAAATTTCTTCAATAACAATAATAACTCATAACAATGCAGAAATAATTCGAAAGCAATTAAATATGGCGAAATTTAATAACTATTTCAATTATATTTATATTCTAAACAAAAGGAATGAAAGTTTACTATGTTATAGAATTTAGACACTTGCATAAAAATATCGTCTAAAATATAAAAATAAAAATAATTCTTCATTTTATAACTTACTTTGAAATAAAAGTGATTGTTGGTTAGTTAACGAGAATAAAACCTTCAATTTAAAATAATTTGGATCCAAGTATACCTCTTTGTTTTCAAGGTTTTTAATGCATTGATTTAAAACGTTCGATTATTTCTAGTTAATCGGAATTGCAGACTAAACAACTGCGAGAAATTTGCAATTTACGAAATTGACATATGTAGCATTAGTTCAATTGAAATATGGACCCTTTCAGAAATTTAACGAAGGAAACAAATTGAGAACATTTTCGAAACAGAAACGAGATCAACAAACGATAAGTAATTTATGGACATCATGCATGATGATGTCACAGACCTTCGAAATGTATGGCGTCACTACCATCTAGTTTTAGGACTGGTTACTAAAATTCGAAAAATCGGTTTTATATTTTTTATCGGTTTTATATTGATTGGTGTAAGTTGTAAGTTTCAATGACAATTGTGATGACAAAATTAAAATCGTCATGCAAAAAAAAAAAAAAAAAAAAAAAAAAAACCTTCTTAACATATATTTTATCTTATTATTTTGTTTTAAAATATTAAAACAATACAGAATTTTAAATAACAATTAAATGAGCAATATTCAATTCCATATTCCTTTAGCCAATCGCTAAACGCAAATTATTTTCCTACAAATATAGCAGTTGACTGTTTAACAGTCATGCATAACTTCTTAGGTGCATTTCGACATCGTAGACAGAAATATTTATTATTATTATTTATTTATTTAAAAGAATTAGTCATAAATTATGTTCTTACTAGAGGAATTTAAATCAAGATTTTAAAAAAAAAAAAAAAAAAAAAAAAAAAATTCCATTGTGGCGATAATAGGCACACTAAAACCAATAAAAATTCGGCGAGTAGAACATCGCAAAACTTTCAGTTATAATAAAATACTGGTCACTGTATTTAAATTTTACATGGAATTGGTGTAATTTACTGTGGATGTTTTCAAATTTTTATTAATTTATAAAAAAAATAAAAAATCATCGCCACAATGGCAAATTGCTTTCTGATAATTATTACATTATTCTTTCGGGTAAGTGAAACAAAGAAGAAATAGTCGTTAATGGGTAATGCTCAAGGGAAGAAAACTCTAGCACAGAGTTTTTTTTCATTTGAGTATTGCTCATCAACAACTGTTCATTAACTAAAGACATTCGTTTTTCAACTATTTACTCCTGTATTGAATTTCTACGAGAATTCCGAGAAGAGGGGATGTTTAGAACACTTTAAAAGACATTACCACGGCGATTTTGATCCAAATCGTTTGAACGGGTTTTTTTGTTGTTGCTGAAAAACATAAATTTTTCAATGGCAGGTACATTGAGAGGATGCGTAATTTTGACGAAAACTTTAATGAGAGGTCCCATGGCCACCACTAACGCGTATTGAAAGTTGAACACCGTAGGTCAATCCGTTTGGAAGCTTTGCTGACCACAGACAGACAAATACACAAACAGGCATTTTTTTTAAATAAACCACTTAGTACGTTCCAAAACGTGAAGAAATACGAAAGAAAAAAAAAGAGAAAAAAAAAGTGAATACCGAATACAATGCTGTTGCGTGGATGGGTTCGAAAAACTTGAAGCCAAAGCAGATCAAAACTTGCAGAAATTTGTTCCAATACAACTCTTCGCAGATTCTCTTACAACTCCAGAACTTCTCGTTCTAATAGACTCAATACAGCTCTTTACATGACAATAGAGCACAATAGCAGTTAAAAACTTGATACACAGATGCTAAAATCGCCTCAAAAGACAATGCAATACAGTTCACTTTTAGAACTACTCTGAATGCTCACTGAGAGACAACTAACTCAGTAACTCCCCTAACTCCCCCGTTCTCTTGGCCTGCCTTATATAGGAAAGGCATATCTTCGCTACACTTCCAGAGATAGAAATTTGGAGAACTTTCCAGATCGTAGTCGAAAAGCCTTGTACAGGTACATGGGGATCGAAAATGTCGCCAAATGGTCTCCAAGTTTGGCGACATTTGGCGATTTC
The DNA here is from genome assembly GCA_963978545.1 of Linyphia triangularis. NCBI lineage: Eukaryota > Metazoa > Arthropoda > Arachnida > Araneae > Linyphiidae > Linyphia > Linyphia triangularis. The sequence goes on from OZ021723.1 coordinate 77,760,573, forward strand.
TCGCCAAATTTGGTGACCAAAATTAGTCGCCAAAACTGTCGCCAACTTGGCTCTATCTCGCCAATTTGGCGAGATTGCCATTAACCACAATGTTAAATGGTCTGCTCCTTGTAAAACTCGTTTTCCAGCATGATCCCTGAAGAACTCGTTTTCAAGCATTAAGAGACGCATTGCAGGAAAGCGAATACAAAGAACTCTTTCACTGCCTTATGCGAAATGTACATATTTTTTCCTTTTTACATAATTAATACTATGAAATATTTACAAATATACAGAAATTCGTAACAATACTTTCACCACCTATGTTAACATATAGGGGTTGAAAGTAAAAAGGTATTCAAGCAAGAGGTAAATAGTGAATGGTAGAATGGTGTCTAAAATATGGAATATCTCGGAAATTAGCTCTACTATCTAGACGGGAGATTGTCTCCAGTAGCTTTTTAAGAACTGCCGACAAGGATTAGACTAATTTTATTAAATCAATTTTAATATAGGTTACCTAATATTTCTTTCGAAGAGAAGGTTATTTTGAGAACTTACGGAAAAGAAAATCCCCAAGGTATAAATATTGTTTCAAAAACAAGAAAATTACTTTTAAAGTTTTTCTATTTATATAAATTTTCTTGCCATGTATGTTATTTTTATTGAATTTTTTTAAATTTTATTTGGAAGAAATTAAAATGTGAAATAGAAATGGATAAATAACAATGGGAATTATAACAGTCACAGTCACTGAAAAACTCCTACATACATTTCTATTGAGGTTCTAAGTACTAAACATGTACACCTTGGCTACATTAAATTTAGGGAAGGTATCTTTGTTAACGTTAGCGATGTATAATTACAAAACCAATGTCAATTTGAAGCTTGTCACTAAAGTTGTGAAATTTTGCGAAAAAACTTGTTGCCGAATATTTAATATTTATTTAGATTAGACCCAAAGATTGGAGCTTCCGATTGAGTTATTAATGAAGCACTATTCTGGACGAACTTGAAAAGAATTCCGATTAAGCTTGCAGTTAAATTTTATGTAATCTGGTCAATTTTAACGAAATCTTCAATGTTGATGTAATACATGTCTGTAGCATTTAAATTTTAACGAATTTATATTTTATCTGATTTCCGATACTTCCGTCTTAATTTCCGATTGAACTTTGGTATAAAAACTTGCCTCCATGAGATCTTTCATTTTATATATTACTTGAAGTTTAGTTTGAAATGACCTCAGACAGAAAGACTTATAGAGACTTTGTATAAGATTCTTACTATCTATATTTGTGTAGCGTAAAAGCTAAAATGCGATTTATAAGTTCAATTTTGTAAATCATAACCTATATCTTGAGTTCTTCTATTAAGAGTATACAATATGTACTAGATTCATCGTAAGAGACAGAGTTTTCCATATTAGGCAACTAATTTTGAAAAAAATGAAAAAGTGATTTTTCGTAAATATTTCTTTCCCTCTCCCTCCCCCCACCTATTCCTCTCCTTTTTTCAACGTTTTCGTCCTCAACAATTGGACTAGTTAATTGAAAAAAATGTAAAAAGCGTAAATTATTTTATCAACTCATTTGTAGAACCTTTATCTTTAAAAAAATGGTACAAATGAAGCGTAATTTTCTTACAATGTTCCATGTCATGAGCTTTTGTGACGTACATTCCTTGCGCACTACACAAGTAAATAGGCACTTCAATCCTCTAAAATTTTCTTTTGCATAAAGTTCAAATTAATTGGCTGTTTAAAATAATAATTTAACAATAAAAACAAACCAATCTCATTTTTTATTTTATACCACATTTCAAAGGCGAATATTATTTTTAAATCCTTTACATTAGTATTCGTTTTGTTTGTGACGGGCGAGCGGGTAGAATCTTCGGATGGATATGTAACGCGCTTTCCGTCATCCAATCGATCTCAAACTTGGGAGATGAACTCGTTGTCATTCTATCAGGTTTTAGAGATTGTCACTAAAAGACCTCTTTCACAGACTTTTCTATTATAGGACGCCCGACACAGTTACCAAGCTATATTCAAGCACGTAAAATTTGGCAATATTTAATGACTGACACTTTCCCTGCTGAAATTGGCGACGAATGATGAATGAAACCTGTTATTTTGTTGTTTTTAAATCCTTCTGATTAACTTCGATCACTTCGACAAAATATTCGGAGGGATAATTTATCCACTTGCCGTGATCCAATCGAATTGAAATTTGGCAGATTGACTCGCTGTCGATTTGAGTGCATTCTATCAAATATTGGGGATACAAACACACACATTTCTATAAATCCACCATGAAATATAACCACTTTTTCAAATTTACTCTGACTGTGATAAACCGGGTCTGAACAAAACTACAACGGATCGCTTCATTTATCGCATTTGAGTTTACAACTTGAATGAAAATTTGTGACATTTTAATTCAAGTTGTAAACTCAAGCGTGATAAATTAATCGATTCATATTCACGCGAAGACGAGGAGAAAAAGTTCAACGTATTTGCGTATAAAAGTTTTTAAGGCATATAAATGATTTATATTAAAAACATTTTTATATGTTAATTTTTGTTAAGACGTAGTGTGAAATGTTTAACTTAGTAAAAGAGTTAACGAGCATCGCTCAGCGATGGAGATTTTATTTAAATTAAAGATTAAATTCTATTTAAAAAAAAAGAAAGAATGTATGTATTTTTAAGCCAATTTGTCCGTTACACTTTCTGGTAAAAAAAACAACAACAAGGATTTGAGTCAGTTTTAAATTTTCGAGTCAGCTTTCTTAAGACGCAGTAGAGCTTATTTCTTTAAATGAGAAAAAGATCTTCGAAGTTTATGAAATCCAAAATCTTATCAATTTTTCAAAATGTGCTGCCCTTATTTATTTAGAAACAAATGAAGGTTCTATTAAATCATTAGAGGGGATACTTAAAGTTAATATTTCATTTTAATCAGGGTCTAAACACAATTTTATTTTATCCAACTCAATCTGAAATAATAACAATATGTGTCAATATTTTTAAATAAATAACCCCATTTCTTTGAAATATTACGAAATAAAAATTATTCTTATCAATTGTATAAAATATTTAAAAAAAAAAAAATAATAATAATAAGCAAAGAAAATACTAAATTTGAAATTTAAGTTCATCTTAAATTCTGCAATCTTCACTTTGGACAGTCAGAAAGAAAATGACTAATTATTAAGCAATTGTAAGTTCCATGTGGATAAAGCAAGAAACACATAGCTTGTAAAAAGATATTTGTTTAAGAATATACATATTTCCGGTGTTTGTATTTTAAAATGTGTTAACAATATTTTCCAAAAGTGTGTTAAGACCTAAAATCCTTCCATCATACCTGATTATCATTTTTATCCGATGGTTCCGCAAAAAAATATCTCCCAACCCAGAAAACCTAGATAGAGGGATTCACTGGAACATCGAAAGACAGCTCATTGAAAAGAATTTCGACATTGTGAAGCCCATAGGACTTAGAAAAAAAGTTGGTGAGAACAATTATATTTTGGAACGAGAAATTCCTAAAAGAAGCTCTAAAACGCCGAAAAAACTTATTTTTCCAAAATTGTTATTTTGAAGCCCAAAATAGGTAAAAAGCAAAAAAAGTAGAATTCAAGTAGACTACAGGGCATAAGGGTTCATGGAAATATTTTAGAAAGGAAAATACCTCAATACCCCAATATTGCTAATCTGATCTGAAACCGTCAATATTTTTTGACAGCTAGTAACCTATTTTGTTATGTTGCTCTCTTACGATAATTTTTTGGGTATTCCCTTACATTTTCAACCACTAAAAACAATTCGCAAAGTTCAAAATTATGTTGAGGTACTTCAATGGCCATCTCTGATTGCAATCTAATTTAAAGCGGCCTATAGCTTTCTAGGCAACAAATTCAGGTAAATCACTGTTCCAATTACCACATCCATCAAGAGAAAAAAAAAATTAAAGTTGGGTTGCTCAAATCACACAATAAAGTATCCAACGATACATGCCACTTTTAATACCCTGTTAGAAACGTCATAGTTTTGACATCACCGAAAAATTTGCATAACCAGTCAGGGTAGCGATTGAGGGAGAGAGGATGGGTAATTTTCTCCTCACTTTTTACACTCTCAGTGTTTTCGAAGACTTAACAAAATCCCCCCCCCCCCATCACACCCACACTTTTATCACTTTATGGCGTCCCACCCAATCGTCTTCATAGTAACGAGGTGTTTATAAATGTGTGATGTTTTAATCAAAAAGCATTTTATTTAAATTCTCTTACCAGTCAGTCAATTTAGTAACTACTTAGTTTTATAAAGTTACTACAAAACTACATTAATCTTTGGCTATTTTGACCAACGTATATTAGAGATAGAAAAAAAAAAGAAGAAAAAAATGTTGACCCATTTTTCTTAGAAAAAAAATATCAAGTTCATTACCCGCAAATCGAATTCTTCTTGCAACAACAATGAAGCAAAAAAACACAGCACAGAAGGACAGAAGTATGAGAGAATAAAAAGAAAAGAACAGCGAAAGTTCGATGGTGATGGATTTCAATCTCATGCAGAAATCACTCCGAGCTACGACGATACCCGAGAACCGTTTTTCGCGCCAGGTTAGGCAATAATCCCTTGGAAAAGTGAAGATTGGGTCTATCCGACATTCCTCGGCAATTTCACCCTTTTCGATCATGTCGCACGTGACTTCTCGACTCGACCGATTGCCTTTTCCGACAGGTCTTTAATGAGGTCTTGACTCTTGTCACTTCTTCTCGGCCCGGCTGCTGCAATAACGGGTGAACGCACGTTCGAAATAATGAATTAAGTTTCTGTTTTTTTCTTTGTTTGTTTGTTTTTCAATTCTCGAAGTGGCATATTTCTGTTTACAATGTGTAATAATAGTATGTCTTGGTCGATTGTTCTGTGAAAGGATGAATTTTTGCGGATAACCAAAAGTTTAAGTAGTTAGCGGATGTAAAGGTGCGGCTGAATTAGTGGATTGGAAATTATTCCGCGTTTATTAATTATGTAACAAAATTTGTTAAACAAAATCTTATAATAGTATTTCAAGAATGTTATAAACCATAGTAATAGGTTAAGAAATATTCTTAATGCTTTTTTTACTTTATTAGTTTTATGAAAAACAATACGAGTACATGGATATCTTTTAATTCTAGAATATTTTTTTTTTCTTTTTTTTTTCAATGTCGTCCTAAAGTAAAAGAATCCTTAAAAAAATAATTCACGAACATTTGAGTTTAAAACCTTTCGGATTTTACAGAAATGTCCCTTAAAATCAGAAAAATTGTTTCTTCATAAAAAAGAAAAAAATAGTTCGATTTTTAACAACAGATGACGCTTTATATGAAAATATTCACCATTAGCAAACCGTAGCATACTCGAACAGCACTGTTCTCACAGAAAAGCTATATTATTATTATTATTATTATTATTTTTTTTTTTTTTTTAATGGAAAACCAATTGTCTTTTTGAAAACCGTATCGTCTTAATCTTAAATGACCATGAATTAGCGATTCTTCAATTATCTATTTTGTATCACACTCTATTTCCTTCGTTTCTATCAGTAAGTTAACCATGAAGTTAAATAATGAATCAGTGTTGAATTTGCATGATATTTTGAGTTTCACCATCCCGGGTCATTGAGCAAAAAAAGTTTTAAAATAAAAAAACTTTTTAAAAAGGCGAATAAATTATAAGTAACCAGACTTAAACATAGAGCTAAATTATTATTTACAATTTTGGAGGCTTTTTAATGAATAATTAAGTCGTACAAAAAAGTGTTTTGTCCTTGGGTCATTTTATTTTCTTTGCCTCCTGGGGATTTTCTCCTAATGACGACCGATAGTATCACATTTTTACCAAATTAAGCATCTTCAAGTATGTAAATCGATTATACCATCAAGGTGTGCATGTATAAATTTGATTAATAAATGTATTAATTGTGATCATGGTTTGTAAATTATGTATACAGTAGAGACAGATATACTAACTTATTGATTCAATATAAGTCATTATTAAAGCTGCAAAATATCTAGACGTTCCTAATTATTGTCTTTAATTGTCGTCATCAATAGATTCAGAATATAATTATAGTTTCTGTGATATTCCACATTTGATTAATAGATTCCAATGAATATAGTGGTAATTTATCGACTGATGGACATTATTTAAGTCCTTTCTTTCATGGTAAAATTCTTGTCTCTATAGTAGGCTATACCATGCTATAAATATGACTATGGACATAGTGTGATCCTTTAAAAATTACAGAAATTGAGGGATTTTAAAGGCTTTGACATGCAAAGTGCAAAGGAAGACTATGTCCCAACAAAAACATTTATGTAAAAAGGCGCCAAGTTCTTCATGTAATGATTATGGTCAAGAAAAGTATTGAGATCTAAAGTAGAGCCAAGTTTAAAGTTGTTATAAATTACGGGCGATGAAAATAAGTATTTTTTTTCTTCTCAAAGTCATAATTCCCCTGCATAGGTCTAAATATCCAGCTACAAAGATATTTGTGATTCTTGGCCATTACGTATTCTGGTTCACTGACGCGTAATGGCCGAGTCACACAAGCATTTTTGTAGCTAGATATTTAGGCTTATGCAGGGGAATTTTGACTTTGAGAAAAAGAAAAATTATAACTTTTATTGCCCGTAATTTATAACAACTTTAAACTTTGCTCTACTTTAGATCGCAATACTTTATTCGGCCATAATCATTGCATGAAGTACTTGGCGCCTTTTTACAAATATGTTTTTGTTGGGATTTCACTTCTTTTTTTAAGGTACTAATTCAAATGTGTTTCACTTATTCGCACAACAATAACTAGTTTTAAATTGTTAGTGTTCATAATTTTTGAACTTGCAAGAAAACTTCCTGGGATTGAAAGAGTTAAGCATACATGGTTTTTTTTTCCCCCTTTTCTTCTTGTTACTTACTTATTATACGTTGACAAACTATTTATTGGAGGTCAACTTACAAGATCAATATATCTTTTAATTATTATTTGGTTTTAAGAAATGTTCTTAACAATATCCAATTAGCGGAGGATTACACAAGATTTTTCTAAGAAAGTTAAATTTGCAGGACCGCAGTCCATGACGTACTTATGTATTCAATATGAATGATGATAATATAAAATTATTTTAAATAAATTGTTTATTCAGATGCACAAAAAAAGTTGGCAAAGGGGAAAAAAATTAACCATTGGCGATCATTTCGCAAGCGATAAAATATCGCCAATGGTTTATTTTATGCCAAGTACACCATTTTTATTATTTCTTGCTTTAGAGGTTTTGCGGTAGGTGGTGAGTTAGATCTCTATTTATATATACTAAGAGCTACTAGTATTCTAAGTTTTATAATTCTAACTAGAATTCTTCTAGAAGTGTATTAGAATTCAGATTCAAATTTTTCGAATACTTAATACAAATCATAATTGTTAAGACTTTTTTTTTGTAAAAGGTTGCAGAATATTATAAGAATGTATTTCAATATTAATTGCGCATTTAAAAGTTTAAAAATTTCTAATGAGTCAAAAAGTTCCTTTTAGTAGGACAAGTTCCATTTTATTTTGCCTAATTATTTATTTTGGAATGTTAGTCAATATCCTTCTACAAACATTCTAACACACTGCGATAAATGAAAACAGGTTTTTATCACAACTTTTAAGTTATCTAATAAATGGATTCAATTTCATATAAGGAAATATTTGCTATAACTCTTAAGAATTTTAATTAAAATATAGTAAGAACTTCCGCAAATAAAAACCACAAACATAATCGACCAATCCAAAAGAGCTAGAAGGTGTAAACATATAATTTGAAAATGTTATTCACAGTAGTCACTAATATGAAAGAAAAAAATACAAACAATGAAATAGTTACTCAATGAATGCTGCAATAAGCAATAAAATGATGACTAGCAATTAAAATTTTGCGTCAACCTAAATAAGAATAAAATTAACATACGTTATTAAAATGAAAGTCCTTTACAAAGTCGGTCGAAGCTAAAACTTGATCTATGCTTTTATTAAATTAATCTTGTTATTCTCTTTCCAAGTCAAAGCAAATTCAATTGCGGAATCAACATCTAACAAATTAGCATGGCGTTTGGTATTTTTCAAACTAAATTCCTGCTGTATTTGGTCTATCTCTTTGTCACTCAGACTTATTATTGGCGCTCAGTTCACGCCCCACCCATTTTTTAAGAGAAATGTTTGTCTGAAGTTATAAAAAGCGATTTTGGCGCTTGAAAGGAAACGGTGATAATACATCCAAAATGTGATTGATGATATCCTTACGAATAAAAGTTTCTTCAAATTAATTGAGAAATATTTTTAGATAATTTTTTGGGTTGCCACTTGAAATAAAGTGAAAAGTATCCCTTAACAGTTTTGGGATATCTCTTTAAAAAAATTCCAAACTGGCAATTGTGAAAGATACGCAGGCTTACAGTCATTTTCCTGTTATACTGATACCACAAAGTATAATTGTTTACGAAAATTCTTGTATGCTTGGACAATAATTTTAATGATAGTGCAGAAAGATGCATCTATCTTCGAAATGCTATGCCCCATCTCTCGAACTGCAATTGTAACACCACGTTAAATTTCGTAGGTTTTTATAATTATTCTTTTTACGGAAACTCTGTTTACCGTTTATATGTACCACGGTTGACGGTAAAATCATTTTCATAAGCTCGCCATATCTCTTCTTCTGATAAAGTTCAATGCGTCCCTCAATTTATGCAGTTAGAGGTACAATTAATGTAAGTGTTGAAATTTCCAAACTCTTTAAAGAAACATAGTTTTTAAATTGAGGTAGCTACGTTTCAAATTAAGTTCTTTGGTCACTGTACCAAATTTTAATAATTAAGGACTATCATATTCTGAATGAACTTTAGTGTATAAAATTTTCAATAGTTTATGCAGTAAAATTTAACTGTCACTGAAAAGATCAAAGAATAGCTCTAGCTAGATATACAGATAACGAGTAAAGCCTAATAATCTGGATTCATTAAAGAAACAACTGAATTTTAGTAAAGACGTCTTGAAGGTTTTGTGTGTGTATAATTTAAACATAAAGATGTTGTATGGAATTAAGACAATTAATTAGACAAAAAGTTGTTTTCAAATAATATATTTAGCTATGTGCTTTACAGAAACCAAAAAGGTATATAAAATTAGTACCGAAATATAAAAGGTATCAAGCACATATATATCACATACATCATTTGTACATCACCATACTAAACCGCAAAAATTCAAAATGATTCCATGTTAAAAATATATGTACAAAGGTCATTGCAACTGTGCTTCAAAAATAGTGTGTAAGAGAATTTAATAAGAAAATATCGCATAGCACCATGTACGTTTGATCATCATAACAATTTTACAATATTGTTAACTGAAAATATCAGAACAATAGTAAATACAAACTGAATTAACAGGCTGAATGTATTACTAGAATACAATTTTATTAACACATTATACCGCTAAAAAGGTAGTTTAAGGTTAACTTCAAATATTATCTTACATTTATACATAATGGCACTTAGGTATTAACATAACAATGTTATTTCCTTCCAAAGTTTTTTCAATTATTTTCTAGAAAATAATACAATATTCCTTTACTCAAAAAATTTCACGTTTAGTAGTTGATATTTTTTTTTTCTATGTTTACTTTGGTTAAAGGTTTTATTTAAAAAAAAAAAAAAAAAAAAAAAAAAATGGACAAAATATCTTTTTTGTTGGGATATTCGAATTATATTTTGTACATAAGCTAACATACTTAAGCATGCGCTTAGATGTTAGATGCACCAACCACTCTAAAGTAGTTCGAAAGAAACCGAATCAGCAATTAACAGGAATCAATCATGTCCTTGAACCTAGACCTAATTAATTATTTTTTTTCATCGGCAACAAAAACGGCAAAAGTATTGTTTTAAAACATATGAATATTTTAACAACAGTAATAAAAAGATTAATTACAAAATTTTATAGTAAAATAACTGCAGTTTTATAATTACAGTCAAACCCCGTTAACGCGAAATCGCTTAACATGAAATCCCGTTTAACGCGAAGTAAAAGCAGTTCTCCGTACTTAAACCTTAACGTTAATTTATTCGTTTAACACGAAATTCGGTTAACGTGAATAATTTCGACGGCTCCATTGACTTCACGTTAACGGGTATGACTGTATTCATTTGTAAACAATTTAATAAGCTAGTTTGAATAAACTATTTAAAATATAATTAAAAAACACTTCAATAGCCTTTAATGTTTTGTAAATTATCTTTCATCACTACTGTTACGCTTGTAAAAAAAATATCATATAGTTTAAAGTTATAGTTTTATTCCTGCAGATATTTTGTTCCAGACGGAAGAATTAGATATTTGGCACAAAGGCGATAATTTCAAACAATTCACAATTTAAATTAAGACAGCCTTTGTAAGGGTAAACTTAGATCATAGATGGCGGTGATTAATGAAACTCTAAATTACTTGTAAAAATATATTTTAAAATGTTAAAAAGCTATGTTAAATACTTTACGAAAACTAATAAACAGAAATAATATTTAAAGTTCATAGCAAATGTTGAGAGTTAAGGTAGAGAGTTGCAATATAAAATTACATTAACATGTCATTTCATTGACTTTTAAATAACCAATATTTTAAATCGAATATAACGTATTCAAAAAGTATCTAAAAGTCTTCCTCGCTATAAACACTGCAGTTCGTATAATCGATCAACATTGGCACTGTGGTTGTATAACAGTTTAACAAGTAAATATTACAAAACAAAATTCAATATTTAAGTATATTGAAAATGTATCACACACACATTAGCACAAAAGGATTTATTGCTTAATTTCCATTTGTAAAATGATTGCATTTTATTCTTAAAACAAAAAATTACTCCACGTTTATGACGCGATAATACGTAGGTGGATATTTGATTTGAAAAATATATAAAACATCAAAGAAATTGTTAATTTAGCATATGGACGTGAGGTTATTTTTGTAGCTATATGCACTCAAAAACAGACACTTAAGTTATTATTGGTAAATTAAAGTTACTATTAAATGACGAAAATTATTGCGTTTTATGATTTAAAAATTAATTAAAGAAAATAATTTTAAACAAAGTTATATTTTACACAATTAGTAGTAACTTTTATCATAGTTTCTATGGAATCAGGAAAAAATTACCACGCGAGCGGTTTTATTAAAAATGTAATGAAAGTCTCCCGAATAAAATCTTACCGCTACCAAACCCAACAATAATGTCAAATGTCTCAACAAGTCAAAATAATCAGCGCGTTCCAAATACGTCTCGAACCACACAAATCATGTGTACATGTATAAAAAATTAACATTGCAAGCATCTTATGAACCTGAAATAACAGACTTGAAAGTTTAAATAAAAAATATGTTTACAAAGTAAAAGCCAATCAATGAATGGTATGAATGCTTTCAGATTTACAAGAGCTTACTGGAAAAAAATTATATAAAGGGTTCTGGAGAAAAACTACTTTAATCAATGGGAAGCGAATTCGAGAAAAACGCTAATGAAAGCTTTTTCTCTCATAGAGAGGGCGTGTTAAAGCTTTCTTGGGACTGATTTTGCATGGATTAATGTTATTTTGCACATAAAATAATTGCATATCGTCAAAATTAACTTCATGGGTGATGTGATACTATCAGATCGATTTCATGAAAAAGTCAACTAAATTAGTTTTTCCCATGAACCCTTCGAATTTTATTACATGATTAAGGTTCTTGTAACAATAATTCATTTCAAAGGCACTTGAATCACATTTCCAGTGTCACATTCTTGTGTTTCTCTTTTGTTTTCTCCCAATCAAAAGGCACTCATTCATCCTTGTAACGGTTTGGAGATCAAAGTTGTGCACTACCATTATTATTGTGCGCCTTTGCCGCAGTAATATCCTATCATCCCTGATTTATACAGAAACCTTTCTCAGTTCATTCTCTGATTTTAACGGCGCAATGGAGGCACGGGGGTAAAAATTCCTTTTCTGATGAGCCAGAAATTATGCCGGTGTTGTTTCTGTACGTGTGCACTCTTGCTCACTTGTTCTTGGGCATGTGCCTTCGCATGTGCAGTGCCAAGTGGTCGGATCTGGCGAATGAGCGGTCGCACACTTTGCACTTGAAGGGTTTGGCACCAGTATGCTTGCGGAAATGACGGGTCAACTCGTCGGAACGAGCGAAACGCCAGTCGCATTTGTCCCAAGAACATCGGTAGGGTTTCTCGCCTGAAATGAAATTAAAAAATAGTGAGTGTTAATTCAAAAAATATATTCAAATATGTATAAGATACTAGCTGAATAACCATATTTAGTTACCAATTTATACCATGTGCATTTTTGTTTGAAATTGTAATAGCTTGGGTTATGATGTTGAAAACATTTTTGCCAATTTTCAGCGTTTTGACTCTATGGGAAATAGGATATTGCAGCGTTTCTCAACCTTCCAGTATTCGCTGCCTACTTTTCAATCATAATTTTCATCGCGCCCCCGCTTACAATAAAAAGTATACAACAGTAATGTATATTGAGTATTTTGGATTCTGTTTTTAAATAATTTTTAACTAACTGCCAAAACAAGAGTAACAGCGAGCTAACGTTGGCGAGAAACCACATCTGGCATTTTGCTAAGAGGGCGGTGAAAACGACCGATGCCGTCTCGAGCATGCTTAAAGCAAATGTTTTCTCATAGGAAGAAGGAAAATGTTCGATATCACAAGTTTCAATTCCAGCCAGTCTCAGTTGAGGCGATCCTTCCATCGCTATCGATCTATCGTGAATGTGTATGTTATATATGTTTTCGTGTTGCAATTCACCATATTGAATATTCACGGCTGTAGATTTATGCAGACTCATGGAAGAATTTTAAAGCGGAAGTAAGCGAGCATTAGACGATAGTCAAGCATCAACAAGTACACAGACGAGCGGGGTTCGGAAAATAAAATATCCTCAAGAATACTTAAATTTTGGGTTTACCAGTACTGAAGTAAATGAAGAAAGGCCCTTGTGTATCATTTGCTCAAAAATATTGGCCGCAGACAGCATGAAACCTAATAAACTTAAACGACATTTAGAAACGCTTCATAGTGAGTACATCAGCAAACCCAGAGAATTTCTTAGAATTTAAATTAAAATCATATAAAAAGTGAAAATCATTGTCTGTGAATAAAAAAGCTTTAATTGCATCGTACAAAGTTTCGTATAAAATAGCCAGATATAAAAAAAAAACTCACACCATTGGTGAAGAGCTCATTTAGCCTAAAGCAATTGAGATTGTAGAAACTATGTTTGGAGATAATTTTTCAAAACAATTGCAGTCCATACCTCTTTCAAATGATAGTGTTGCTCGTCGAATTGGTGATATAACTGAAGGTGTATAGTGTCAGCTTTTCTCAAAGTTGCGTGACAAATAGTTTTCAATACAGCTTGATGAAGCAAAATATAGTAAGAAAGATGCTCATTTAATTGCCTATGTTCGATTTTGTGATAATATGTCAGTAGTAGAAGAACTACTTTTCTGCAAACCAATAGAACTCCAAACAACAGCGCTCGCATTATTTGCTATTTTAAATGATTTTATGAAGGAGGTAAACATTGAATGGAAAAATTGGGTCGGAATATGCACCGATGGTGCTCGTTCAATGTCCGGAAGATTTCAAGGTATACAAGCACTTGTAAAACAAAAATCGCCTCATTGCGTCTGGACACATTGCATGATCCACAGGGAAGAATTGGCTTCAAAAGAAATGAATCCTGGTCTGAATATTGTGTTAACTACGGTTGTAACCGTAGTAAATTTTATAAAAATGAGACCCCTGAAATCGAAAATCTTTTCCACACTTTGTAAAGACATGGGTTCCGTACATTCAGCGTTACTATTTTATTGCGAGGCAAGATGGTTATCATGTGGGAAATTTTTGCAACGTGTTTATGAATTAAGAGAAGAAATCGTAATTTTCCTAGAAGAAGAAAACAGACCGGAAGCCGAGAATTTTCGCTATGGTTTATTTGTGATGAAATTGAGCTACTTGGTCGACATATTCTAGAAATTAAATAACTTGAATCTTCAACTCCAAGGAGCAAATACACATATGTTGGATACGAGTGATAAAGTTAATGCTTTTTGTAGAAAATTGGGATTGTGGAGCAGAAATTTAAAGCAAAAAAAAAAAAAAACTCACAATCTTTGCAAATGTGGATGATTGTACTAAAACTTACAAGGCTGAAGAAGAACATGTAAAAGTAGTTTTTGAAACCATTGAAAATCATTTAGCTATGCTGGCAAAGAATTTTAAAAAGTATTTTCTTGCTGACGACAAACTGATAGCAAGTTACAAGTGGTTTAGGGATCTATTTCATAAGACTCCCGAAGGACTCTTAATTGATGAGGAAGAAAAATTCATAGACTTCACGACAAGTAGCGAAACCAAAAGACAATTTAGTAATAAATCACTATTTGAATTTTGGGCAGGAGTAGAGGATGATTTTTCTGCATAATAATTAATAGTTTATAAAACTAAAAAACACGCTTTAATAGAAAAGTGAACTAAAAAGTAGAAAATAATTTTAAATAAGTTTGAAATAAGAATAAAGTAATTAACAATAAATATTTATTTTATCGTAAAAAAGCGTGGGGTGCTTTTTAAGATATTTTCATAATGGCTCTACTTTTACCAATATCTGTCATTAAATATTTACAACAATTGACATCAAGCACCCCACGCTTTTTTACGATAAAATAAATATTTCTTGTTAATCACTCTATTCTTATTTCAAACTTATTTAAAATTATTTTCTACTTTTTAGTTCCCTTTTCTATTAAAGCGTGTTTTTTAGTTTTATAATCTATTAATTATTTTTTCTGTAAACTAAATTTTTTTAATTAAGTGTACAAAACTCTCCAGTTGTTCCTGCCAATAGTCACATGCTTGTCTCAAATTTAAGTCATGTGTATGCCTTAGTACAAACCGTATATTACTTGGCACAAATCACTACCATGTCTCTAAAAAAAAACACACGCTTTGTATAACCGTCGTTATAACGACAAATCTTTCAAATGTCTGCCTTATCATTTGTCGATGATAGGTTCTGTGATTACTGGGATTGTAACGTTTAACGGCACACCAGGGTTCGGTTCCGGAGAAGGTTGGTTGGTTGGAATTTAACGGCGCAAGGGCAATACGAGCTAATCCTTGTGATAAAGCGACAAACTTATTGAATTATTGTACTGTCATCGGTCTTTGACAAGTCTACAAAGTTTGAATCAAATCTGATCGCTCAAAGTATGGCAAAATCGAGCCCAAAAGAGTCGGTTACAAGCAAACATACAGGTGAAACTAATAAAAGCGTGTTAAAAACAAGGGCATTTCGCATTCTATTACCATTTTTAACATCCTACATTTGCGAAACTGGATTTTCTGCTGTGGCTTCTTTGAAGACAAAAAATAGAAACAGAACTGAAAGTGGCTATTTCTAATATTAAGCCACCCTTCGAAAAACTTTGCTCTGCAAGACAGGTCCAAGGAAATCACTAATAATTATTAAATTTGTTTTTAATTTAGTATGTTTTGATTAAGTAAGTTTTGATTAAGTAAGTTTTGATTAAGTAAGTTTTGATTAAGTAAGTTTTGATTTAGTAAGTTGTTTTATTTTATTTGTTAAATATGTCGAAATATATTTTGTTTTCTATGTGTATGTGTACTTTCCTTTCAGTCAGTTAATATATATATATATATTTTTTAAATAATATTTTCTCTTGGATATTCTCGCGCCTCCCCTCTAGTGAGCTCGTGCCCCCCTAGGGGTAGCGCCCCACAGGTTGAGAATCGCTGGGATATTGGGATATTCCACATTTAGAACGTTTTATTCGTGAATTTTATAACGTGAATTGAAATCGGAACGACTTTGTTTTACTATGCTAAGCTTTGTGACCATTCATCAATTTTCTTTTTGAAAGTTGAACTTTAATTATAATTACCTCGGAGGGTTATAATTGAAGTTCAACTTTGAAAAAGCAGGAATTTTTCTCACGTCTCGAAAAGCAATACTATGCATAAGGGGGAAAAAAAAAATGGTTCGAAATACATTTTTTCTTATGCCATACTGTTTCCCTCTTCTACGAGTATATACAGGTCATTCTGTCAGTAGGTTTTTTTTTAAACACCTCTTTGAAAGGGGGAATTTTAAGGTTTAATAAAATGTTCATATGTCTTTTAAACAGTACCGTGAATTAATTTTGCAAAACGGCTCAACTATTGCACCCATTATCTTCCAGTGGTAGAATTCTAAATGTACGTTTCTTAAAACTAAAGCTTCAGACATATACTGTAATGAACAAGAATAATGATAATAATAAAAATCAAATCCTTCATTTCCTTGTTTGAAAAAAATAACGCACTTCCATTCCAAGACCCAAAAGACATTTGAGCGACATCCTTTAATTAAGAAAAATTGTGGCCTTCAAAACTAAACAAAAATAACTGGAACTACGTGACCAGTAGAAGCATGCTTCTATTGTGACGCAATTCATTTCTGCAGAGGGCGTAAAAACAAAAGACACATGGCCGCAGTTTTTCAAAATGCTTTGACAAGAGAAAAAAGAAATCGGAATGAAATAAACAGAGCGATTGCAATTGAATTGAGAAGAGCAACAGAAAAGTTTTCAAATATTAGGTTTCGCGTTCGCCATGTCATTTCCCTCTTATCTGGTGAAGCATTCACTTCATTGCGGAGTTGTTTTCAAAATGCATGGACCTTAAATAGATGTCCTCCGATAGTGAGAATGATCTTGTATGACAGTATAAATACTCGAAAAGGAACAGTGAGTGCATTCGCGTAACTTTTTTATAATTTGATCCTCTGCATCAGGAGTCTTTTTAGTAATGTTCTTTTAAAATTAGTAAGAATCGCATAGTAGAGTTATACCGTCAAGTACGAAACTTCTCTTTAGTCAATTGTCAGTGGAAGCTATTATCAAAACGAGAAGGAAGGGGGAGGAGAGGGTATGAGGTGACTATTGCTGAAAAAAGTTTAAAATGACGTAAATAATAAATAAAAAAAATGAAAGAAAAGAAAAAAAAGAAAAACCATGAATTATCAGTTGGACTTTGTGGTCTGGTTGGAGCTTGAACAACTGTGAAACTTGCTAGAGCAATTACCAGTCAATAAAAGGCTTTCATTCAACACTACAAATTCATTAGAGAATGTAACCTCCCCTCTCCCCCACATTTGAAAATTAAAAGTAGAAAACAGTAGTAAAATTCCCATGAAAAAAATAAATGTAAAATGGTTTTTAAATTATTTATTTGAACAGAAAATTAATGCATAGCTATTAATTAAAATTTCAGTAGAAAATCCAATTATTATTTTTGGAAGATCAAGCCTTGAACACATACTATAGCCGCTTTGCATCACCCGGTATGGGTCTGTACCCCTCTGTAAATAATCCTTCTGTCGCACATATTCAAATTACTCGCCGTGAAGAATTACAAAACCCGTGTCGAGACCTATCTCTAAATATAACTAATCTGTGAGAAAAATAGATCAATGGAGAAGAAAAATATTAACCTTTAACTGCTGTAAGCGGTCTAGCAGACCGCGAGTCCTTTTTTGAGGAATGCTTCCACCCTCTTAAATATCTCATCTTTGACTTTTATATTAATTTTTCTGATACTTTGTTTATTAAACTTTAAACTGGTGTTCACCAATTTGTTTGGTGCAGTACAGACCACGTGTTGCTCTTGCGCAAAAAAAAAAACACCTCAAACCACCCAACCACAGCAATTAAAGGTTAAAATCCACGATAGAAACAGGGTCTTTTGCAAGAATGTATGAAGGTTATGGAGGCTTACATTTTATTACCATGAGCATTGTTTTATTTGGATGTCCATTGTGGATATAGGAGGATAATTGAAAATAAATGTAGAAAATATTTCAGAGAGAATAATAATATTTACTGCAAAATGATTGTTAGAACTTTTCTCAAAATGCGTCAGAATGTAGTTGAACCTAAAAGTACAAAATGGGTTTTGCAGAAGATATCCAATTTGAAAATACGACCTGCAAATTGTTTGCATTTTGCAACGAACTCATTATTTAAAGGGATAGAATTCAATTACTTTTAACATTCTTTAGTGCATGTATCATGTGTACTTTTTATAGCCAAAAAATAAAACTCATTATGCAAATGCTTGAAGTGCTCCAACTTATACAATAACAGAGACTCAGTTCTTAGAACGCAAACAAATGCTAATCGTACAAAAATGTGAAGCCTACCCATACGCGCCTATTCATCTGTTTCTTTCTCTCGCCCATTTCTTTAGGCGAAGATGTACAATGATGCCCTATCATCGTTAATGACTTGTAGGTTATTCTGAAGGTCTCGATTACTTGGTAGATCTATCACTGACAAAACTAAATGTTTCCGCAATACCAGGCTTGAAATCTGATACCCTCAATGTGGGTTACGTAGTCTCCTCATTTGACCAAGAATAAACTAAAATGACCATACAATTGTGGTTATTATAATTTGCTTTAAATAAGCGAGTTTATAAACCAGTTTTGTGAAAAAAAATTTTTGTATATTTTAAAAGTACATAAAATCCAACAAAGCAGACTGAAATCGCATATTCATTCAACATTGACAAATTAATAAGTTTGGTTATTAATCAAATTTCCGAATATTGATTATTGTGCTGTTAATAAATTAAAACAAAAATTGCAACATTCCAGAATTTCATAAAAATTACTAGGAAGTCTTAATTTTAGAATAGTGAGCATAAAAATATTTTCTTCTGCTTTGCTTTTGAATAGATCAAATAAATAAAACATCTAAAATCATAGTCTTCACAAATTAGTTTGGTGTGTACAATTAAAATTGTTCGGTTTGACAATACATTGAAAAGTAAATATAGAATTTATGTACAACGCGACGTTTGATGGATTGGGATTTTTCGTCTACCAAAACTTATGACTTATCACAATAATAACACCTTTAATATAAATTCTAATTTTCAATTTCCATTATCTAAAAACAAATATATTCTTCCCCTATCAGGCATTTCAAAGAGTAATCGCCAGTGATGTTTCATGTATAAGGTCCGTTCCCTACGAGCACACTACATTGTCAATCTACTAAACGGTTTTAATCAGATCCATCGCCAATATCAAAGGTGTACCGTCCGGTAGACTAACAATATGATGTGCTACTAGGGTTGTATCAAAATGTTTAAAATAATTTTCTTTGTGTGATGCACTAACAATATTTGATCAAAAGAATATAATTTCATTTATGGAAAAAGATTTTTTAACGAAATAAAATTGATAAATGATAGGTTTTATAAAAAAATGACTCGACACTATATGGTTCCCATAAGTTTCAAAGAGAGTTTTTCTTCCTTCGAATTCAATTTGTAAGCGCAAAGTTTACCGGAAAAAGTAGACTCTTTGTAACACACGAAGCATATTATACGCATGTAAATGTGGTTTTAGTAATAAGCCCTTGGACAAAAGCGGACACATAAACTCTTAATGGGATTCAGGTGCGAACTTTGACTTCGTTCCGAGACTTTTTCACTGATATCTCAATAAACGCTGCCTTCTATTCAGGCGGCATTAAAAAAATCTTCGATCGACATCAATAAACAGCGACTTCTAACACAGCGTTGACAAATCTCCTCCATAAATTTTCCACTTTTCCGAGCAAAATCTCATGGATGTAGGACAACCTTTTATGCCACCTTGCCTCGAGGAAACAGGAAGCTGAAAGAGAAGTGGAGGCCAGACAAACCTAACGAAACTTAAAAGCCCCTTTTATTAGAAATTGATGGAGATAAATTGCCATTTCGCGCACGTTGAATGAAATGCTTGTTGGCTTCTAACGGGCCTCTGTTCCTTAATTTGCATAACGGCGGTAAATTACACAAAAAAGGGGATCCATTTCTGCAAAGGACCGGAAGCGTTCGTGGAAAATTGGTTGGCCAGGACTTTTTAAGGAGTAAAAATTGATAGATAGCAAACCCACCCAGCGGGCCATTCTTCCAGTTCTATTTTGAAGATATCGGGGGCTGGATGAAAAGCCGGCTCAGGCACGCGCCTGAGAAGATCATCTCGACTCAGGGTGCGGTTTGTGGGGAAGATCGTAAATCTTGAACCCCGGACGATTTCTCAAGAAGACGGGGCTTCCGGTTTTGTGTCTCTCTTGTTGCTGGAGGAAGATTCGAAATGAAGACCCGCTTTTGAAGAATCCCAAAACGGATGTTTTTGTTTGAAGTACACGAGCGGACACTGCGATTGAATTGCGACAGAAATTGACTGTTTCCAACTCCATTTATGAAGGTATGTTTGCGATATCGATTGAGGGCAAAACTTATGACTTTTTCATATGGTTACAGACCTGAAGTGTTTATTTCCTTGCCAGTCGGTTGAACTCAATGACTTCTTCAAATAAATCTGTGCTACTTATGATCATTTATGATTCTGATAGTTATTTATTTCGCATTATTTCTAAGACAACATAATACAATGGTTAAATGGAAGTAATAATTTTTTAAATGGCAACTAAAACAAGACGGGAATATATGTTTTTATTTGATTGTTTCCTCGGCAACATTTCGAAAATTGGTAGTGATGACCCTCTAGAGTAGAAATTTGTTTCTGAAAAATATTTATACCATACAAAATTATTGCTCCGTTTCAGTAACAATTGATGTGGTTGGTTTTTTTAGTTAATTACACTTAAATTATTTCCTTTTAACAAATTAGAAAAATTCGAATGGAAAATTTTCCAGTCTTGATGCAATAACTGTTAGTCACATTTTTGCTGATTTTTAATATTATGGTGCAACTTTATAGGAAAACGACACCGTTCTTTTCAATTTTTTCTGCGAATTATTGAATAAAAAGTTGTTAGCTATCGAATTCTCACATACCTACACTTACTTATATTCCTAAATGTATGTTCAAAACATAAAATAATTCGGATAATTATTTGTTAGAAAATGTCTTCTCATATGTATATCAACACTTAGGTGGTTTGATACATTATGAATAATGCAAAACATTTGGTGCATCAATAGAAGTCAGTTTATATCTGAATTCAGGCTAATGTCATGAAGATTGCCTGATTCTCTACCCCTGACTAAATGAAGAGGAAATGGACGTGTTACACGTTCTTCTCAACATCATTTTAAAGTAGATAATAGTAAGCACTTTTGCGGAAGCATATTAAGAAAATTGAGTGTGGGAATCATAACAGGTCGTTTATCATAAGCTTCCAATTTAAAATAGTGTCAAAGATGTATACTTCTAATAGTCATTTAAAAAAAAACTATAAAAAGAGCGACACAAAAATGTTTTTAGCCAGAAAGGCACCTTCCACTTTTATAATATTTTCTGCGTATTCATCATCCATTGTTCACCTGATTTGGCCACCGTCACACCAGTGAAAGATGAAGTAGCTAGACTATCGCCAGAGGACTAAATATAAACCATTCAAGAAAGCACCCTCATCTCGCCAAAAGAAAGAGGAAGATAAGAATGCGCAAGGGGGGGAGGGATCGGGACAAAAATGACATTAAAAGGGAGATTCATTGTCGTTGCAATGATGGACGACCCCATGATGATGTAAGACTGTCCTTGGATGGTGGTGGATGGCTCTTGAGGAGAATGGAAGGACCCCACCGATACACGCCACTACGCCCCTTATTCATGCACAATAGGTACTTCGTCTAATGGCTGTGAAAGGGTTGCTTTTCAGATTGTGCTAGTTGACATTGTGTCCCAGATCTTCTTCCGCTTGCAACCTCAATGGGAAGCTGAAATTGTCAAAGCACCTGGGAAAGTAAACGCTTGCGTAGTATGGGGCAATCGGCGAGTTTTAGGGGGCAGTTAGTAAATATACCTGTCGATATAGTCACTAAGCACATCATTGCTAACTGCGTTTACTTTTTACAAAATAAAGTTCTGTTTCTCACATGAAAATGCTCTGGTTTTACACTGCAGAACAAAGTTAACAGATTATTCACGCTGCGTGATTGTTATTAATGCTGATGCATTGCCACTGTGAGCTTGTAAAACTAGAAACGTCCTTCATTAGTACTTTAAGTGCGACTTAACATTCGTATAACAAATGTATGCAAAGTTATAAGATGAACGTCAACTTCCTTGCTGAACAAAATTTGAATTAAAAAAAAAAGGGAAGAAATGAAAGAAGACTTCAAAAAAACATCGCACAAAGGAGAGTAAGAAATTATTCCATAAATTCCACTCGCTTAGCATTAATAAAGAAATAAATCTTTTACGACCCTCTTCCAAGCACCACCATTGTGCAAGTTACCCACACTTCTAATATTTCGCAACAGTTAGGAACACTCGGGTAAATGCGCATAAATACTTAGGCCCGGGCACCATTGTTAAAGGACCCTGACATAAAGGTACGAAACAGTTTCACCTCTTCTTTGCCAGTGGTAATGAATGTCAAATCCAAAGTCCCCATAGGCGATGGATACAAGTTACGATCACGGGACAGAAAAAAGGATAGAAATCTTATTATGAATGTATCCTGTGAAGCGCGCATTGTAAAATTGGACGCCATTCACGATGCAGGAGTGAAAACTACCAGGGTTAGTTACGACTGAAATGTCCTACATTCCAGGACAGCATGAGGTCCCGCATAATGGCCACGCTCCCCCCACAAAGGTAAGATGCCGCGTACTACGGAATACTCTTTCATAGTACAGTGCGCATTGTTTGCACACCTGTCACCTCCATTCATGTCTAAACCGAGATGGAAGACGTAGTAAAATCGACAGCGAATGGGAAGGACCACTGTAAGTCCCATTCAAAAACTGATCAAGGTATGGAAGTCTACCAGACATATTATCGAACCCTGAACTTATATTTGAATAAATAGTGAGCTGGAAATACACTTATTTAGCTCGTTTTGTAGTAAAAACTAACGGTGAAAATGAGTTGGAAAATTTTAAGATTATAAATTGTGGGAATATAAAAAAACGGAAATTTTTTCTCTCAATAAGCGTTTTTATTTAATTTGAATAAATCACATTTCACAATTTCCTTATTAAAATAATTTTGAATAATCTGTTGCCAAAGCTGTTTTTAACAATTACTTCCGTCGGGCTTTTTTTAAACTAAGATATTTTGTTGTTCTTAGTGCACTTAATTTTATTCGAAAAGTTTTAAAAAGAATCATTTATAAAAATAATTTTAATAATTAAACCATACTAATTCTAAGTACTTGAAACAATATGAATTCCTAAACAATACGAATACACAAGATACGAATATACCGAGAGAAGATTTTTCGGAATTCTTTTAGCACAGGACCATTTAAGTGTCTGACCAGCATTCAATTGATTTTATTGTTGAAAGTGTTTTTGTGATGATTTTTTGGTGTTAACATTACACACTTCGAAAAGTAAAAGTCTATGACGCCATCATTCATAAAGTACACGACAGATTTTTACAAAATATACTTGACAAATACTTGAAACAAGTGCATTTTAAGAATTCCTCAGGTATTGTTTATTAATAATAAAATATTTAAAATGCTTTATGAATATGTTATCAGTAACTTAAGCGGAAATCTTTTTTTAAAGTTTTAAAACATTTCAACTATTTGTACTTTATATACATTTTATGAAAGTTAAGTCAAACCGACAAAAATTCCTGCAAGTTTTTAATTTAGCTTTAATATTGCTGTAAACTCTAACAGAAATAATAAAAATAATCACTTGCGCAGTTTTAAAACCTTACTAACCGATTCTGTTAAGATTTCCTTTAAATTAGATGACACAGTATCGATATCAACAATTTTGAGTTATCTTTCACAGAACGAATTTATTATGAACTACTGTTCCATGATATTAAAATTATAAAATATATCATATAAGGTACATCATGTATGTTATAAAGCGTATCATATGTAAATATTGTAAAATAATACTATTAAGCTTACCGAAAACTTGTGTTATATAATACAAAGACTATAAATCTTGGTAATGTAAAATTTCTTGGACTTTTATAAAATGGGGGAATGACTCGTCGGTCGTATTGTTAGTCTTTTACGTATTTTTGGACATGAACTTTTTAAATAAAAAGATCGGACGCATTCGGCAACATGAATCAATTTTGAAACTGTTCGGTTGTATGTGTGAAGTGTATAAAAAGCAATGATATCAAATAAAATATTTATAAATCACGAAGATAAGTCGTGTATGGAAACTGAATTAGATAAAAATATGAAGCATATAGTTAATTTATTCCCAAAAACTTTTGTTTGAACCCCGACAAATTCTGCCGACCAAACGGTATAGTGGTTAGCGTGCTAGCTTCTAGACCGCGAGGTTGCGGGTTCGAGTCCCGTGTTGGCATGGGTGTTTGTAAATGTATGTTGGCTTGTCTAAAATGACGAATGTTTCGGCGCATTATAGCCCTCATGTTGCTGACGGCGCCAGATAATCTGAAAACAACCAACCGACAAATTCTTGTTGAGATTGTAAAAACATAAATATTGAGTGTGATAAAAACATTGTTTAAAAAATAATTACCTGTGTGAATTCTTTGATGAGCTTTTAAATGTGAGCTTTTTGTATAAATTTTTGTACAACCTGCAATAAAAAGAATATAGTCCTTAAACTGTGTAGCATATAAAATTAAATATCTAAAATATCAAGTATATATTATAATAAATTATAACCTGATATTGAATATTTTTTTTAATTCAAATTTGTTTCTCTTAAATTTTTTAACATGTGTAATTGAAACATAGCCATAAACATGAATAGAACATTTGGTTGCTGACAACAGTAACATAATAGGTATTCATGCCACCAAGGAAAAAGTTTATCGATTTCCTGTAATACACTTTGCTTTCAATTAATAAAAATATCTTTTGAATAGACATAAAATATCAAACGAAATTTCTAAATAACATTAAAAGCACAAATATGCATTTTTCTAATGATAATTTTTTTTTAATTGTTGCTTACCAGGAAAAATACACCGATGCGTCCTCCTCTTTTCCAGTTCCGGATTATTCCTCCTACTATAGGGAGTCTTCATGTACTGTTCATCTCTCACATCAGCCACAGAATTCATGACACTGTTCGGGGACGTGCACATATACGGCGGTGGTGGCGTAGTTCTCACAGTCACAGAGTCCACCGAGTCACTACCAGGCTCGGAACTAGGGGGAGTGAGGGGCATATGCAGCCTGGACATTGCAAAATGCCCCATGTAGGGCTGCGACATCGGAATACGGGCAGGCTCCACACCATACTGGCACTGCTTAGTGTCCAACAATCCACACTGCTTAGTGTCCAGCAATCCACACTGCTTAGTGTCCAATAAACCGTTGGTTGGCTCTCGCTTCACTATCACCTGTTCAGGGTGGCTGACATCGAGCAGCGAAGCGAACTCTGGCGATGAGGGCGGATACGGACAAGATTCCTTTTCGTTCTTGATGCACACTGCCGGACTATGGTAGGGCGGAGTGATACTGTCGAACAGTCCTGGCAGGTCCGGGGACTCGCCTATCATGTCCGGGAAGCTCATGGAAGTCGGCATAACCTTCGGGTAGAGTTCTTGGTGATGCTGAGGTTGGTGTTCTTCTTGGTGAGGAAGGTTTTGGTGAGGTGGGAGCATGTGTGTGTTGATCCTGTAAGGTCGTTTCCTATTGCAGGGAGTGTTGTTGTAGGAGTTGGCATGGAAGGGGTGGTAGGGTGGTTCCATGGTGGAGGGGGAATTCTGGTTGTTGTTGTAGGTTTTAGATGTGATGATATCAAAGGGGTTCACGATGGTGGTGCCGCTCTCGAAGAACTCATCCACCTGGGAAGCACTCTCTCTGCGGGGTTTCTGCGCATAGTACAAACCCCAGTCATAGTTTCGACCGTACTTATCCAGGGCGCAAGGAGGTTCCTGGGGAAGATAAAAATTGAAACTCAGAAATGTAGCATGAACATAAAATAAAGAACTTTGCGTTAAGAATAGGAATACGTACAGTAATTGTCGCACTATAATTTCATTTCCCATTCAAAATATTTCATACTGTAATAAAGATTACAATATCATCCTCAATTCCAAGAGAAGAAATATCATAAATACAACAGATTTTTTTTTTCTATAAAAATTCCCATATTGTAAAAATAAAATCAGTTTACGAATTAAGCATCGCGTGACTACTTAATATTCAAACCTAATACGTTTATTTAGCACGCGATACAGGAGGAGCCATGAATGAATCAAATTATATTGGCATAATTTGGTTTTTATCAGCAGATGTCAAATTGGCAAAAATTGATAGAATAACAAAAATTCCTGGTTTTATACATACAAAAATACACATTCATACTGATCTGTGGGAGCTAAGCAGAAAACAATGAACACAACATAGATTCTGAAACTTGACGTACTTCAAGCCTAATAGCGATTAGTACCAGAAGTGGGAAAGACAAACAAATGAAATCTAAGTGTGATTTACATTGCTGTGCATACTTTCAAATATGGTTTCTGATTATATTGGTAAGTTCCAGCGAATACATTCATAAGCTAGCGATCTAGCCAAAAACTCGTATGAGCTTTTTTTTTTTTTTTTTTAAACTCTAAAATTCCAAAAACACGCGTCTTGAAAATTATAGAGACGCTTGCTAATTATAACCACATCTGATTAGACAATGGCACTTACAAGAAACTTATCGACAGTATCTAATATAGAACCCCCTTTTCACGAAGCCAGGTTTAGAATGTAGATTGCCGTTATCTCCCGAAAAAAGTTTAGATCTGAGAATGTCTTGTCGCGTGTCTTCCATGAAAACCAGGAAGTCTTCACATCCGTATAGATATCTTTTGGCACGGATGGAGCTTAAATTTCCTATGAAAGCGGAAAGCACTATCTTCTTGAGAGAAGTCACATCAGCCGTCCAACAAGATTTTTTTCCTGTTTTGCTATGTAGAACGAAATTGGTGTCTGAAGGTCGAATAATATTTTGCTATGTAGTGGTCTATAATACGCACCTCCCCTTCGACTAAAAATAGGGAAATTGATAAGAAATTCTATTTTGGAAGGTTCATGCCAACTCATCAGATTGAGATTGATCTACAGCGATATCTCTAATTTGTGAGTACGAGTACTTAGTAAATCCAACTGGGCTAAAAAGAAGCAGCTGATCTGAAAATTATTTTAATTGTTATCGATCAATTAAAAGTACAAATGTATTACATGTACAATTTACCAGCTAGAAAAATAGTTACATCTCAAATGCGCATAATTTTAGGCATTTTTTTAATGCACATAATGTGAATTTATTTATATATACCCATGATATCTTACATAGAATAATAAGTTTTTGATTACGCGCGCTGGTTTTAAGTAAGACGATACGTGTTTTATTAGAAAATCGTTCTCTCTCGTTTTTGATACAGGCAAATTTAAGTAACTTCAAATTCATTAAAAAATTTCATTGTTCTATATTGTTTCACTTAAAGAATGGTTCATAATTTAAAACATTCTCTAAGTGTAACAATATAGGACAATGACAGTTTCATATACAATTAAAAAATACATTTAAATCATATTTGTAAATAACTTGTACCTTTATTAATTCAGGATTTAAAATTTTTCATTCAGCTTTAAAATAAAGAATAACAATAAGAAAAAAAATATCATTATCAAGTAAGAAGTCTTTAGAAATCAAAATATTCATTTTTCGATCTCGTCAACTTTGTACAGCCAAGAATTTATCTACTAAATCTGTTTTAGAACAAAAAGAGTTGACCTAAAAAAAATATCTTATTCCTTGTCCACCGAAAAATTCAATTAAGGATAATTATATGAAAAAGGGTCAATATAATTTTAAGCATATTTGAAGTTAAGATTAAAGGATGATATGGCCAGAAAAGAAGAAAAAAAAAAAAATGACACAACAGTTATATAACAGAATTTACAATAAAATTTTCAAGGGTGTTCAACTGATTTCCGGGAGCCAGCTAAAAAGCACCCACACATAATTTTTTTACACACATCCCCACCAGCAACAGTTTTACAACAATTGTGTACCTTGTAAACAAACTTTCATCCCCGGCTTAAACACGCGGTGGGCTTTGAACCCAACCAGTAAACAACAACGTCTCTGCGGCTAATAACAGGAAAGTGAGGGCAGTCACACCGTTACAAGAAACCACCGAGAGGAAAAACGGACACAAGACTTTTTTCTACTCCAATTCACTAGGCAGGGTCTTTTTTTCCACAAGAGACCTGTTGATCACCCACCAGGTAATACTGCACAATCTGAACGAAGAGCAAGGAACTTTCACCGGGGGGGAGACAAAAAAAAAGCAAGGGATCAAAGAATTTTTTTTGACGTATCGACCGGAAGCTTTGCGGACAGAGAATAAATATAAAAAAAAAATGTTTTTTTCTCCTGTTTTTTCTTCTTCCAGTATGTAAGAATGGCGGGGATGTGAGGATATAGGATCCTTCCTCCCCCGACAATAAGCGTGGTGCGAGGGTGATTTTGGCGCGTCCGTTAAGTAAATATGAACGCCAAGCCTTTTGAATGTCACGACGCAGCAACCAGAGTGACATTTAAGTATTTCTTTGTGGTGGCATTTGAAAAGATTTACTTCTCCTTCAACAAGCAGAAATAGTATTTTCGATCAGCGGAATAAGGTTGAAATATTTTTTTCTATATAAAATAAATATGTCTTCTATTAAAAGCTTTTTTTTTTTAGAGCGACAAGTGAAAAATAACCGATTAGAATTACTTAACTTTATGCTGACTAGCTGAAATAGGCAGCAAAAAAAAGGGACTGGAGAAACTACCATAGCTATATGTTGCTCAGAGAGTTCACACACAAACAGCCCCTTCTATTTATACAGATGTAAAGGCTATTTCGAAAAGCTTATTATTATTATTATTATTATTATTATTATTATCTATTGTGTTTTTAATGCATAGTTAGATTCACATTTTATAATTTTTAATTTATGTTAATGTTTTACCAGCCATCTGACTTTAATATGTTCAAAACATAAAACTCGATTAAAAGTGTTAAATTGTGTTATCTTTATATAGCACCATTGGATTGCATCAATTCTTCCACCTAAAAATTATCGTACATTAACCCAACTACAATGAATTATTTCATTGAAAAAAGAAAAAGAAAAATACCCCAATAGTGATTTTTTTTATTGTTTTTGTTACTTAAATTAAAAATACTAGCAATTATGAATAATGAGTGCTTTTGTCAATTTATTTTACACTGAAAATCTTTATTAATGACCATAAGAATCCACCTGAAAACCAAAATATGCCATAACCTAAATGTTTTAGCTGATGAGGTGTAGAGTGAAAGACCTGTTTTAAGTTTTCATGAGTAATTTGAATTAAAATAAAATGGAATACTTCGGCACTAATTGAAAAAACCTGTTGCGACTGCGTTACTGGAATTGAGAGTTTATTGTAAAGCCAAAGAGCAATATCTCAAGTATCGTTGGTCGTTGTTGTATAGAAGTTTTCAAAAAGCAAGAGATCTTGGATGTCCATGCAC
This sequence comes from Linyphia triangularis, assembly GCA_963978545.1. Classification (NCBI taxonomy): domain Eukaryota; kingdom Metazoa; phylum Arthropoda; class Arachnida; order Araneae; family Linyphiidae; genus Linyphia; species Linyphia triangularis. Next base: position 77,790,211 of record OZ021723.1, read on the forward strand.
CGGCAGTTGTTGTCACCGTGTTTGCCAAATCGTTCGGTGGATAAGAAGTATGGATTGCTGATGATCATTTGGGTCGATCGCAATAGAAAAATCACATTGCACTTGATATTCAGTGAACAAAATGAGATTAAAAATACAAATTATGAGGTGAATATTTCGATCAAAATTAGTAATGACCTATATAAATCAAAGTAATATCGATATCTCTAAACGCTGTGTGATCTTTATTTGTATGAAATAGTTAGACAGATTCGCAATCAATTTTAAATGATTGGGATTTAAATTTAACTTTTTGAAAATTAAGTAGTTCTTATTTTGTAATTAGTAACTATCCATGAAATAAATGAAAGGAGTCTTGATGTTAACAAATGGAAGATATCCTGGCAATTGCTGAACTTCACCTATGTGCGTTTCGAGCACGCCCAACCACTCTTTAAATGTTTTAGAGTAGCGTTTCCCAAACTGAGGTTTCGCGTCCCATTGGTGGGTCGTGAGACAGTTTTTGGTAGATAGGGAGTAGTTTTTAAATGTGTGAAGTTTCCACTCAAAAATTGAAAGTCATAAGAAATACGAAAAGGGTGAAACATAGAAAATGTTAATAAGCAGCTGTCTGGATGGTCATTTCATGAGAAATAGCAGTTACATTACTAAATTGTATTTTCACAGTTTTTGAAACATTAAACTAAAAAGCAATTTAAATTATCATTGGATTGTACACGCTCTCAAATCATATATAGTTTTTTATTCAGTCAAGAAGAATTCTTCTGATGATATTTTTAGCACAAATAGTGGCTCTTATTCCAAAGTGCAAATGCATGTAAAATTTTATTTTTACGTTTATAATAAGAGTTACGTTTATAATACGAGTAAGTATTTTACGTTTATAGTAAGAGTAAATTATTGTTAGGAATTTGAGATACATTTAGTAATTTTTACTTTCCTAATTTAGATTCAATTTGTATTACAATTCAAATTCAGTTTTTCTCTAGAGTTACTCCATAGTAACGTTAATTTTTTTTTTTTTTTTTTAATGAGGGGATAGGTGGTGTTATAAAAGCAGTGGATCACCATTGATCAACTTTCTGGAACAGTTGTTCAAGTCCAGACTTCGTTTTAAGTGCGTGCTTTAAGCTCTGACGGTCAAATTCACGCTAAAGCCTAAAAATCAAAGCACTTTATTTTTAAATATACCAAACTACACTCATAAAATAACACTGTGCTTAATTTTTTTACAATTTATACTTAATAAAAAAAATGCCCCGAATATTAAACAGCGTAGTTATCTCAAAAATATTTTCCCTAAGAATTATGTGGCAGATCACCCTAATATTCTAGTCAAAGTCACTTATATGGTGGCTTATTTTTTATCGGCAGCCAAACTAGCGATAAAAGTCCCTGCTCTGAAAAGTGGTTCGGGTCGACAATGTCTCTCTGGGAACGGAATCTGTGTGTTTATATGGAGCCACTGAAGCAGGTAAAGTTTCTTCTTTCATCGTAAATAGAGCAGGGGGTGGGGGGGGGTACTCCCCCTTACAAATACTCCCCTCCCCCAGACGGAAGGTGACCATATTGAGAATTACGTTTTTTATATATATATATTCCTTCTTTTTATTGATTCTGTAAGAACAGGAGGCAACGATCTTTGCCCCTGTCTGGAGGCATGATAGGAGCGTTTTACCAAAAAAAAAAGCTACCTCCGCCGACTGATAAAATAAGCCACCTTCAATAAAATTGTGGACGTGATGCGTATGTTAATTGAAGATCACCGGGTCCCCTGTCGTTTTATCACTTCCGTAGCATATTCCGAGAAAATGTTTGTGAATTTGGGGGGCGATGAAACTGAGAGATGTCTCTTGATACGGAGTACTAAGGTGAAGTTTATTTAATGAGTGCGTTTAAAAATGTGTTTATATGGATTGGAATGAGTACTATGTGCTTTAATTTTGCAGTGAGAGATTATTAAGTGTAGTAAAAGAAATAAGTGTTTTTATTTGTAACATTAAGTATACAAAAATGCGCAAATACATCACAACTGAGTAAAAAAAAGATTGAGAGAGAAAAAAAACCCTTTTCTTTCCCTTTTTAGCAAAGTTACATTAAGGGTTTCTTTATTATAATCGCATGGCTTCTTTCAGGTTTTCAAAAGAACCATTTCTGTATCCAATTAAACAATATCACAAGAGATTTAACGAGTAAAATATTTTATCATAAAAATCATTAAAATGTGAATGTAAGTAAGTCTTGGAAACGAATTGTCAAATTTCATAATCAACATTTTTACAATTGAAATAAGAATTCCGATGATATTTTTAGCACAAATAGTGGCTCTTATCCCAAAGTGCAAATGCATGTAAAATTTTATTTTAATACATCCCTTGCTTATGAATTTCTATAAGATATTTTATGCTGTTAATATATAAAGGCACTCGCTTATAAAGGAAGTCGCATGGAGGCTTTCCTGTCAACAATCTCTACTGTATAATTGAGAAGAAATCGCTTGTCAGCATACCATTATTCAGCAGGCGGTCTATTTCGTAGACATCTAGCTTTTATTAAAAATTAAACAACTTGTAAGGTTAAAAGTTCCGTTGATGCAATGATTTTAAATGAGCTTGTAATGGAAACACAGCAAACTTGTACACACCTTTCCGCATACTTATAGCGAAATTATTTTTACGATATCCTTTTAAGGCCTGTTATCACTATATATATATATACGAGTTGAAACGTTCATTAGACATAGTTCTCTAAACAGCATTACCAAATACTAAATTGAATACATGAAACTTGTATTTCGAATACAATAGTTACATATTACTTCGTTTGAACCCTAATCCAAAAACGATATTGACTGATCGACTAAATTAAATTCAAATGTACCGTTTTCAAAATTATTCTAATTTTTAAGAATCTGTATCATTACAACGCTGATAAGACGTACGCAAAATATCGCTATGACGCAGACTTACAAGTGTAACTAACTATTTAGGGACTTTTATCACGTTTACTTAAGCATCTAAAAAGAATGAAACGAAGAGAGCCCATGAACAAAATATATTCGTCTTTACACTCAAAATAAGGGGCGAATTCGACGATTCACCAATCCAACAAAGACATCCACCAGACGTATTACACCGAAATCCCTTAATGCATTCGAAAACTAAAAAGGTTTCTCTGGGAAAACTTTACTCGACATCTTAACAACATCCAACTGTATCGAAAAAGCTTTCAACGGGAGACAAGCGATCCACCAAACTACAGAGGGAAAAGAAAAAAAAAAGAATCAAAGGAAGTTGATTGAGCATGCCGATGTTTTACGAGATTCGTCCGCGTATTTTACGATTCTCAAGTCCACTTTCGAATTCAGACTGCCGTGGTTCCGATTCGAGACCGTCTCGTTCGGGTTTCCAATCCGGAACCGATTCTCCCGTTTTAATACAGGTTACTTCCTGAAGACGGAGACTTTGAAAAGGGGGAGGGATGAAAAAAAATCTATTACGATCGGGGGATACATTAAAAAGTGTGGGAAAGGCCAAATCAATAAATTTTTATAGCTCCAGATTCTCCCCTGCTGAATCGAAAGTTATAGATCACCATCTTTTACCGTTAGTTTACCACCGAGGAAGCAAGCGGCAATTTCAAGGAGTTATAGCAAATAGGCATGCTTCCGTTGATTCGTAACACTTTAAACGCAATTTTCTCCAAGTATGGACCTATGTAGCACTTGTACCGATTAATCAATGACAACCGTATTTTGGAGAATTCAAAATTTGAGATCATAAGCACACTAATATTCTAACATAATTTGAAGCAGTTATTTTTACGATAAATAATTTCTGATCTTTAATTATGCTAAGATATTTTACTTAAAGTTAGAAAATATATAAGTTTAGACTCGGGTTCAATTTTCAAAACCAATGATAATTAATTATGATAAAACTAAGAAGCTTCTCGCTCCTCGGTTCTTGATTTCTCAGCATAAACCGAGAGTTTTTAAAGTCAATTGAGGTTTAACAAATTTAGCTCATACGGTATTGAATTATTTGTTTTAACGATAAATAATTTTCGATCTTGAGTTATGTTAAATTGGTAGTTTTCTTAAAGGTAGAAAGTATATCAGATTAAAATTAGGTTCAAATTTGAATAGCAATGATAATGATGGGCAAACTAAGAAGCTTCTCTCTCCTCGGTCTTTGGTTTCTCACCAAACCTCAATATTCAAAGTCAAATAAGGTTCAACAAATTTTGCTCATAAGGTATTACCACATAGCTCAAAGGTTTTAGCAACAGCACCTAAATATATAACAATGTGAAAACTTAATTTTAACTACAACTTGAACTAATTTTTATTGTATTAAGAATTTTCTAACGCTTCTTCCTGTGCTAAAAATGTTAATCATTTCCAAATCGCTTTGTTGAGTAAATTCTTTTTCATCCGTCCTTGTAGAGTTATAAAACATTAAAACAAAATTTGTAAAACATAAATAATCTATTTATATAAATAAACTTAAAAAAACTTCTCGGAATGTATGTGTCAAATACCGATGAAAAGTTTATAATTTGCAATAATGTGTATACTGATAGAATTATAACTCAATTCTATTTTGTTTGTCATCTTAAAAAAATAAACTTTAGTACACAATTATTAATGGGATTAATCTGTTCAGATTTTTAACGTAGTTCTCTCTGTCGTTGAACAATAAATACGTTTGCGTGATTTTGCAATGCATTGAAGATATTTTTTAACCTCGTATAAAGTTTCCTCTCTGATGTCAACGACACGGAAATGTTTCCGATCTTTATAAGATTGTCGAAACACAGAAATTGAATAAGGCATTAAAAATATTTAAGCTTTGATTCGCGATATATATACTGTTCAAAATAGATTTGAAAACGTCAATGTTACGCATTTTTCATAATTAAGTGAATTACATTAAATTTGTTAAAAACATTCACAATATTTTTTTTTTTTTTTTTTGACAATTAACACTTTTTTTTTTTGCTATGTAGTACTTTCAATTACGCGAATTATAATAAAGGATAACGATAATATTGGGCCGTAAAATCAATGTAATAGTTTTGTCGAGATCGCCACGTTTCTAAAGGACCTGAATAAAAGTATATGAGGCTTAGGGACGTGACAACAAGAATTTTGTTAAAATCAAGTCCCTGCCATTTAAAAGATAGGTTTCAAAATCGGCTCTAACGATTTTGATCAAAATCGTTCTGGCAATATCTTATCCTGTTCTTAATATTACCACCTACAAAATTTCCTATAAAAATTCAAAAACCCCAAACGTTTTTTAAATACAAAATTCCTCTTTCCCTACAGTCAATCATTCCCCCCCCCCCCCCCCCCTTCTTTCTTTCCTTCAAAACAATGAAATGTTCAAGTTACATGAACTAAACTAATTGAAAAAATACATGCGCATCTTTTCAGTCGCAACTGATACTGTTATAACTAGGGGTGTGGAACATCGCATAGCTTTCAATTACACTATAATACTGATGTGGATTTGTGTCATATACCGTATTTATATTTTCGTCATTCAATTAGTAAAAATGGACAGTTGGGAAAAAAAATGTGCGATAATTCTTATATGCGCTTTTTTAAGAAAAAACAAAAAGAAAAAGAACTCCACTAAAATGATAATTCTTATATTATCCTTTCTTATAAGAGAAACTGAGCAGAGAAAAAAAAAAGAAAAAGGAGAAAAAAAAGCGATCGCTGATGAGATATGCTCAAGGAAAGAGAACTCTGTTTTAAAGGCATTCGTTTTTAAACTTTTCAAGGCATTAAAGCATTTTTACGAGAATTTCGGAGGTGGGGATGTTTAGAACACCTTAAGAGCCATTACCACAGTGATTTTGAACAAAATCGTTAAAGCCGTTTTTTAGTAATTACAGAAAAACATGATTTTTTCAATTGCAGTTACCCTATGCGCATGCGCCATTTGGACGAAAACCTTAATCAGAGGTCTTTGTTTCACCACCAACCCTCACTCCAAATTTGAACAAAGTAGGTGAATTTGTTCGGAGTTATGCTGACCACGTACACACATTTTTTCTAGATCACTTTTTTGAGATCAGAATATTCCAAAACGTGGAGAGTGGGGGGGGGGGGGGGGGGGGGAGAGAAAAAAAATCGCATTTTTTTTTTTTTTTTTTTTTTACCGAATACTACACTTCTATTACCCATTACCCTATGTATACTGTATACATATGGGTAATTGAAAGTAAAAATATAAAATGTTAACTTCCGCATAACACTGTAGTGATACACTCATATAAAGGCAAGTTTCTTCTGCATGTTTGGCCATTGTCACTTTTCTTATTCAGAACGTAACATTGACTATTACTTTGCGCACCATCAATGAGGCAAAACTCGCCAGTTAATAGGCGAGATTTATAAACATTAAAATGAAAATATACAAATGCAAAGATAAATTGTACTAATCCATTTAAAATTTTTAAGTAGTGACCAATAATGTAGTATAGTTGAACGTCGTAAAATGTTTCACGTTCTTAGTTTTATATAATGGTACCAGGACAAAACTTGATGGAAATGTCTATTACATCGAGTAGCTTATTTTAGGAAGCAAGGACATCCATTTCTAACAGCTCTTCACAATAATTGTTTCTTAGAAAGAAGTGTAAAAAGGCCGAAGTTTAGTACACTTCAGACCTTAAAAACATACAAGATTTTATCTTTAAGTTCGATCTACCATAGGTCGTTTAAGTATACTTTGAAAACTTGGAATATGCAATTAAAATGTGTAATGAGAGTAGAGGTCTCGTACAAAATGAGCTTAAGTTACTGAAGTTGTTTTATTTTTCATATTATTTCAAATCAATTTTTACATTCCGGACAATGTTTTGACTTCATTTTTAGTAATTTAGATTGGGAGTCGACTACAAAAAACGTAGTATGGACGATTGTTTCCAACATATATTTTTTCTATCTTATTATTTTGTTATAAAATTTAGGCTTAAATGAATTGTTAAATTTAATTTCAGCAACGAATTAATTTTCACCAATAAGTTCGATTCCCTCATAGGTTAAATTCTACCAATATAAGTTAAATTTCATAATAATTTCATTAATAATTTCAATTCCGACAGTAAGTTAAATTCCACCAGCAAGTTCGAACCTATTACTTCAATTTCATTATGAGCATATACAACAGAAATATATTAGTATAAATGTTGCTAGCCTAACTCTAGTGAAGTTTGACTTTTGTTCAAGGTAGTTTTCCCTTAAAAGAATATAGGTTAATACATGGGTTTAAAATATAAAAGCATATTAAATTTCCATCCAAGTCCAAATTTCAGTCACACTATTTTGTGCAACAAAATGGGTTCAGAATTTCACATATATACTTTTTTTTAGAAAAACACCGCTATATGCGACCTAACTGAAGCCACTACACAATATTCAATATACTAAGTGTCAAATTTATAATCCTTTATAGCATGCCTTGCTTGCATTTGATAGCCTTAAAAAAGGAAAAAGTAATCTAAGGGAAGTGTCCAAATTTCATTACCAATAAATCAGTGAATTTTATGAAGAACTCAAATTTTCTGTTATTAAAATTGTTCAGCAGTACAGATTGACCTCAAAGTACAGTACGAATAAAATGCATAAAGCTAACATAATTTTAGTCTTCCTCATCACGACTTGCCCTTCCTTCCAAGCAAGTGTTTAACTCCCCGAGTACTCCCCCACCTTAATGATATTCTTCCTGTGGCCATCCATATTTTAGACAACTTTCTACATCACTCAATTCCTTATCGTAGACTTCCTTCAATCTGTGCTGTCCTCTCCCACGCCACCAAAATGGTAGATATCCGTCTCCGAACAATCAAAGAAGTTCTTTTTCGTATTTGACGGCAATGAACGCCACTTCAAGTTGTAATTGCTTCTCCGAAAAAGACCGTTCTACGATCTCAATGACAATTCCATCACCCAAAGAAAAAACTTTACAACGCGAACTCGGGGAGTACGGGAATTATTCATTCATAAAAATCTAGAAAAGGTGCCATTGAAGTTTTAGAGGAAGTCTTTGTTAGAACACTCGTTCTATAGTTTTCCCGCTTTTCTTTTCTTCGTTTCGAACTACTCTCAGCGAATTCCATGTGAGATAGTTTGTAAACAATATCCTGTCTTTGTGTTTACTTTCTTATTGCTTTTGCGGTTTTTTTTCGTGTTTCATCTTTTCGTATAGGAGGTGTATAATTTACTCCGAAATGAAAGACTGCTTTTGTATCGTTTTTCTTGGAGGAAGTTACAAAGTGACTTGAAGATCATCAGAAATGAAAAGAGTTACTTTATAAACTAGAGAGATAGTAATAGAAGAAAAAAGTAAGGCTTTTCGCTAGAAATAGGAATTAAGACTAAACAAGCTCAGAAACAAACATAAAACAAAATCTGGATAACTGTTTAGAATCCATCCGACCGTTTTATTGAATGATTCCCTGAATTTCTGGACTACTTCACAGATGTTTGATATCTAAAGAAAAATGTATTGTCTACACATATTTCAAATTTGGCAGACAAACATACTTTTAAAGTAACAAAAGTAAAACAGTGGTAATTTTGTACCTCGTATGTAAACTATCGTATGAGGTATTTTTACAACGGGCAACAGAGCAAAAAGAAGTTATACATTGATTGTTTGTTTTTTTATAAGTGACATTAGTATGTGAATTCCACTCTGCTGATGTTGCTACCACGGTTACGGTGAATTAACCATCGAAAATATTTATTTCCACGATCAGTTTCGATAAAAAAATCCAAACCAAATGATTCGCACAAGCGATAGTTTATATTTAAGATACAGGACTACTCTCATGGCCCCCTTACGTTGCTTTTAAATTTTAGTGATTTCTGATGTTGCTTTTTAATTTTAGTGATTTCTAATGCCAATATCGTCTTAGTTTTGCAATTGGTGTCAAAAATTCTTTCACTGCCACCGAAAGCAACAGAAATTATTTGTCTCAACAAAAATATACATTTCTCTTTGTCCCATATAAAATTACAAAAAAAAAAAAAAAAAAAAAAAAAAAAACATTTAACGTAGAGTAAGAAACTCAACGACTACCTTTTTATACCTAGGATTTGAACCCAGCACATGGGGCACTAAAAATCTATTGTTTATCTAATGAAAACTATTTTATTTTCTTCCGATATATATACATTTCCAACAATTTAAGTTTTTTAATGAAGAACAAGGAAATATTTAAAAAAGGAATCGAAAACTTTTTAGGAAGAGAAAGATTATTTCTTCGCGAAAACAATCTTTGTAGATCAAGAAAAACACAAATACAACTTGTGTTCCCTACAGCAAGTAGTCCACATAAACATGTTTGAAAAAATAAATAAATAGAATAACACTCTTTTCATATTTATCTCCTCCTAATCTGATTCATATAAAGTCGCTGAAGGTCAACAACTAACCACGACACCACGTGTACCGAAGCCCTCGAACAGGTTAAAAGTTACCTCTTTGTCAAGCAATACCACCGATATTTTCTTATACACAGGTATTAGTAATCTTAAGAATTAGAGTAGAAGTGTGGCAAATCGTTGTCGGAGTTTCACTGACTTTGAAGTGCGACATTCGGCGAGTAAGTGAAATCATTTAAAAATCCAGGACAGTGAAAAGTGCAGAAGTTAAAATTCAAGTAGGCTATTTTTTCAAATAGTCATGACAGCTTTAAACTCATGAACCGAGCATTCAATACATAATTATATTCCCTATTGCGAAAGGTCAAAAGAAATACCAACTCACTGTCGCAGATTCGACAAATATCAAAATAAAATCGAATAGGCCGGCTGAAGACAATGACAGAAACGCATTTCATTAATAATCCTCTTCACTTCATTTTTGGTTATAAGAAAGCGATAAAATTATAATTTGGTTAATCGCCCTCCTCTTCACGAAAATACGCTTTCCAGTCTTCGCTTCTCAATGCATATACAATTTAATTTTTCAATACTGAACATACCAAGTGACCCAAAAGTAACAGGTCTTTTGAAAAATCGTTAGTTTATATAAAATAGGAAAACAATCGAATTCTCTCCCCCCCCCCCCTCTTCCGAAAAAACCCCCACCTTTTTCATCAACAGATGGGAATGTAGTTAACTCATTCATATATATATATATATATATTCATATATATATATTCATATATATATTCATATATATATATTCATATATATATATATATATATATATATATATATATATATGTTTGCATATTTTCTTGTTCGTGGATATAAAACTTGATTGAAAATTGACTCACAATTTATAAATCTAAAAAATTAGCTTTTAATATATATTTTTTAATTAAATTTCTATCGCTATGCCGTTATTGTAAAATTTTACGACGTTACAGATTTAAATCTAGTTGGGGAAATTAATTGGCGTAATAGAAAAGAGAGGTAGAGGAAATTGGGTAAATGCCTCTTCAATCTTTCACTGAAATTTTTTTATAATCTATACAATATGAACTTTTAAAGCCTGAAATAATCCCGTTAAGATTTTGATAACAAGGGGAAATTATTTCAAAATAGCTTTAGCTCGTAAGCAGTTCTACAAATCATGCAACCAGCAGTAGACACTTTCGAATTCAAAACTGTAAAAAGAAATTGAAGTGCCTTACTCTTTGAAATTTAGAAACAGTATAACCATTAACGTTTAACGTGTTATTCCCTTCTTCTAACTTTTCTATGTTAACGATTAACGACGTATTTACACAAGGATTTGTCATTTTAAAATGCCATCCAAATACTCTTTTCAATTCAAACATACATTTGTAGTTACACTCAAAGCGAAATACACCTTTCTAAGATAGATGGAAAGTCTCACCAGGTCACTCTAAGACCTGAATCAGTGTACAATGTATTTTAAATATATTTTATATTTAGTTAGGATTTGTCTTCTTATACAAAACATTGAAGAATATAAGCATCATGTCTATGATAAGGAATATGACAAATTCTAAGTAAGTGAAATAGTAAATTAAAAAATTTGGTTGTAAAACAGCTTTCCAAACATGAATATAATTCTTTTTTTTCGGTGTGGGCTATTCTAGTTTCGAAATACGTATATATATTACATTTCAAAATACGTATAAAAAGATATTAACTCATTTACAAAATGAATAAAAAACACGGGACAATAATTTAAAAAAAAAAAAAAAAAAAAAAAAATGCTGCGTTTATTACCATGTGCTTGAGAGAAACAGTACATTTTCAGTCAGCCCCTTGCAAGATCATTTCCCGATTTCTTTAAAATGCATTTTTCAAATAAATCAGTCACTTCCAATACACATAGTAGGTCAATGTCATTGTCAATCCTATAGTTTGATGGCTGTACTTATGTCGAGGAATAACTACACCCCCTGCAAATCAAAATTAAGTTGGCAAGACACTAATTTTCTCAATAAACTTTAGAAATAAAAATGCAAGGACACACGACGGTGTTTGAGACAAACAATCTCCTATCGACAGTCGGACTGACATGGGAAATTGTTCGGACATTCTCCCTTTCGAGACACAAATGCAGACATTTCCCCATAAAAAGACAACCTGGGAGCCATATACTTCTTGAAATTCGATGTAGTACAAAAATACAATACAAGTTCCCACAGAAGGATGCTTCAGCCCTCCCTCGCTCATTATCCACAACAGAAAGAACCCGCCTCCTTGCCGTAAGAACAATGCACTTAGGTAAGGGAAATCGGGGCGGATTCGACAGGTAACAGGGATTAAAAGGTGTAGGCTCAACCACTAGGTGTGGCACCGCGGAATTGCTGTCCGGTTTGCTTTCGGACCCGCAGCGGGCACATTCCCGCAGAAAGCATCGGATGAATGGCGGAGGGAGAAAGTCTTTGCTGTTCGACGTACGGCAATGTGAATTAAATTTTAGGAGGCGGAAATTAATCCCTAGCAATATTCAAACTGCTGGAGGTTAACGAGGCCATTGAAAAATGTTTGGTGGTGTGTAAATGTTTTGAAATATTATATTTTTTGAAGAAGAAATTAATATCGCGCAACATTAAATTTTCTGGTACTTTAGGAATTCATTGTAATATTTTGTACTATGGAGAAGTTAATCCAAGCAATAGTTAATATTCTGGAGAAGCCAATCCGTTGCAGTATTTTATATTTAGTGGTGTACTACAAACCCCTTCAATATTAAATATTGTATATCATTTAAGAGTCATAGAAGGAGCTATTCAAATTACAAACGTTTCAAAGCGTATTGTAAAATAAAAGCTATGCTTTTTAGAATTATTATTAAATTCCTTAGTGCTCGAATTTAATTCTTTTTATTACAACTGCTGATTTCAACAACAAATTAGGGGAGGTGGTAACTTTATTTATTTCAAACACTCCACTCTCTTAAGATATTACAAAATAATATTTTTTTTCAGAACTTTCAAGTAAATATATATTCTGAGGCGACAACTTGATTTAAGAGTACTTCAACCAAAAAATGCGAATTCAAAATACGTTAGGTACAATGTCACACTTCGGAAATCTATGGATTTTATTCGAGCTTTTTACAAAATCAGTATAAGCGCTTATGACAGTTCTTGAAAGATAACAAAAAATAAGAAGATTCCTCATAAGTTACGCCTCCACCTCCATAATCCTTAAAACTGCATTAAAAACCATCCATCTGTTTTCATTCCTTGATCCGGTTGTCGTATTCATTCACCCTTTTCCAAATGAAACAGAGACATCCCACAACTGTTGATTTGCAAGACGACCCTGTGCGCGTCTGGCAGCCACACATCGCCATTAATGAGAGAGACATGAAACGAGCTTTTGTTCCACCCGAAACGTGTGCTGTGTCACACGGGAAACAGAAGCACGGGGTCCCGCCCTTGCGAAAACCGATACTCGGCCACCAAGATTATTTTGGGACGTCTGCATCTGTTGCTCTGGTCGAATTGCTCTTTCATTCTGCATGGAAAGAGATTCTGGTCCAGTGTTAACTGGACAGAGCTTAATTTAAATTTACGTAGGCTCTGGGCAAATGGTTATCCAAAGAGTTACTACAGGTCAAGCAACAAAATTAATGTTTTTTCCTCCGAATAATAATATTTCACAAATGACTGAGCATCAACAAACATCACAAATATATATAATGTCTGTAATTAATATGTAATTGAAACTACAACCTATAGATCTTTCTGCTCTTTCTTAGCAATATTATACTTATAGAATTAAGATAAAACTGAAACTACAACTATGTATTAGGATGCGTCTTATATGCCACTAAAAAATTAATTTCTAAGTTTTTAACTGGACACCTTTTCAAATGATTCCTTTCTGTGAGAAAATACATGTGTAAAAATGTTGGGTAACTTAAATAAAATTTAAGGGTTGCTACCGGCAACTGAAATTAACACTATCATGGAAAATCAAGTTTTTTCACTTTAATGTATAAAAATGTGAGAAAAAGAAAAATCTCCACTGTCAGCTTTTTTTATTACATATAATCATTAATAAACTTATTACAAACATATGTAATGTATACAATGTACACTGTATGTATATTTTATTGTGAACTGTTAATATTGGTGTAAAATTGTGAGGTCGTCCATTTTTGTTCTCAAAAGAAATTGTATTGTCATCATTGATAATTCATGGCATTTTTTTCCCCCAAAGAGAACGAACCTGTACACACTAACAACTTAACTTTTTCAAGTTAGCTCAATCATAAAACAATTATTTTATTTGAGCTACTACATGTTTTTTTTTTTTTTATTATTTTTTTTTATTTTTTTTTTTTTTTTTTTTTTTTTTTTTTTTTTAATTTTGTTGGTTATCAGGCTTTAGCTCACACCTCCATGACAAGTACAGCTACTAAATGACAGGCATTTTTAGTGGTTTGCTTCAAAATCTGCTTGGAAATGAAAAAATAGACATGGTTTCTCTTTTGGATGGAAGTTTTCTATGATTCGGTGAGGATATTTGGCCTATGAGCCATATCATAGTTTGTTTTCTTGTAGCAGATTTTATTATGAAAACAATAGTGTTGCCCTAATTAAATGTATAGATAATTTAAACTAATCTTACAAATAGTGATAAAGATTAAAATATATTTTCGATGCACAAAAGCTGATTAAAATCATTAAAAAGCACAAGCAGTTGCATTAGAAGAAGGTAATCATAAACAGTGAAATGTTTGCGTATACTAGTTTATTATTATTATTTTAATACAAAAACAAGGTCGGCAATTATAAATAAAGAGAGGAAAAAAATTGAAGTAATGAGAGAGAAAAAAATTAAACCCATTAAAGAAAAATTTTCAAAATATCAATTTTAGCACTTTTTAAATTTTAGTTCTTTAGTTAAAACTGATATGTTACAACTAAATTGATATGAGTTTCTTGGAATAAAATCAATATGTAAGTTACTTGAAGCATAATATATATAAAGAATCAATAACTACTGCCTGAAAAATTAAATATTCTAATGAATACGTGAAACACATTAATTGCAATGCTTGCGTAATGCTAAATTTGTCAGATTTTGCAGAGCTGGTAGCAACCTCTAAATATCCTTTGATGTTAATAAAAAAAATTATGATTTTTTTCTTCTCATCAAATGGAACAAAATGAGAGGATGTCTCGTAAAAAATTAACACCTTCGAAAATAAGTCACACCCCACTATGTATGAATATATTTCTGCACCTCTCTAGCAGGAAATAGTTTTAAATTGTTGTTAAAGTAATTTGAAATTATTATAAAACAAGTAACGTTACAGAAATTTTCAGTTAATAACTAAAAGTTGGTTCAGAGCAGATGCCCTGTCTGTCTACATGGAAATCGGGCTCTGGAACAGGACAAGCTTCGGTTATGTACGACTGCTGTCATGTTAATTAAAGACAAGCAGGTGATGGATACATCTGTTTATAACCATCTCACGCATCTAGTTTAATTACAAAACAATGATTGTGTGAATGTTTTACTACCATTATCCTTGCATGGGTACGTCTGTCTAAATTGCAGACATTTTTAGAATTAACAATGAGTTGTCCCTCTAAAAAAGCAAAACAAAGGTCTAATATTTTCATATCATATTTTAAATTACATAAAATCCTTATTTTAAAATAGATGAAAATTTTATTCAATGAAAATAACAAACGTTGCATTTAAGAAATTATATAAAAAAAAAAAAAAAAAATCTGAAAGTTTATTTAAATTTGATACATAGTTGGAAATTTGATTTATAGAGTTTCATATACTCCTGATGAACTGTACAGAATACAAAAAAAAAAAAAAAAATACTGCGTGATTACAGAAATTTCGTAGACTGAAACTTGTTTGACAATTAAATAACAAACGTTGCATTTAAAAAATTATATAAAAAAAAAAATTAAAAAAAAATCTGAAAGTTTATTTAAATTTGATACATAGTTGGAAATTTGATTTATAGAGTTTCATATACTCCTGATGAACTGTACAGAATACAAAAAAAAAAAATACTGCGTTATTACAGAAATTTCGTAGACTGAAACTTGTTTGACAATTTGCAATAGAGCTAAATTCATGAGCACAGCGTTCTATGACTTAACAACGAGTTCCATTATTCATAATGGAGATTTCAGGTGTAAAACAAACGCTTGTATTTCAATCCGCAAACAATTTAACAGAGGCAAATGTCGAAACAAAACATAAACTCCAATTTATATTTAATAATTTTGCTTTTTATTTTATTAATATTTTTTAACATTAATAATTCTAATCAACATTTTAAAATCCTTTTGGCATTTATCCTCTCCTTCTCAGTGTTAGTAATGACATCTAATGGTATATTATGCCCTTATATGAAATCTGATAAGTAAAAGCAGTTTGGATTTCAGAGCAATATTAAGTTATTTGCATGTATATCTAAAATTATAGTTAATGTCTTAAACTTTGGTGGATGAATATTCTTTACGCCGATTCGAAGATTTAAAATAAAACCTCAAAACACTATCAATAAAAGATTTATTTAAATAAAAAAAAAAAAAGGAAAGTTATCAAAAACAACATTGTTTTTCTTTTTATTTAAACTTTTCAAACAATTATAGTCTAAAATAGATGCTTACCATTTTAAAGGCTAATTTAACAAAAACAAAATAAGAATTTATAAGCAGTCGATAATCATTGCATTTGATAATTAAAATGAATAACCAAAAATATTTTAAGGTGCCATCACACGAATTGTAAATAGAGTGAAAAAAATGAAAGAGATTACATAAGGTTGGTATTTAAAAAAAAAAAAATTTCCTTCGACAAAGTTCTATTGGCTCTGCTCAGATAGCACAGCTGTATTGGGCAATGTGGTAAGCAGGGTTTTTAGAAAGATTGGACAGGGCAATCCATGTTTAAAATTGAGCATCGTTTTAAAACACGCGATTATTTTAAATCGTAACAAAACATATTTTTACCCCTCCATCCTTTCTTATAAAAATATGCTTCAATTTTGAAAACTGCATCAACATTTCAAAACATCCAGTTATTTTGCACAGCACTGGGCGAAATCGGCCAAGATCTGTAGCAACGGCCAGTATACAACGAACCACATCGGGATTGGCCAGTGTTGAGCGATATTGGCCAGCGTATTTGTGCTATTGGGGTAGAAACTTCCTCAAAGTCATTCTTTAATAAAGATATAAAAATCAGAAACTTGGGGGAAATTGTAAATGAACTCTTGATATTCTCCCTTTGTATTTTTTTTTATTGTGAAATCGAAGGTCAAAATTTAACGTGGTGGAACAATACTTCGATTTACGAAAAAAAAATTGACTTCATTTAGTTTAAAATTCATAATAAATTAATGTAAAATAATAATTAAAAAAAAAATAGATTCCAAGAAAAGAAATTGTATGATGACGTGCCAAAACAATAGATACGTGCAGTATAGATCTAAGTGGAGAAGGGATCTAGAATTATCTTTATAAACGGTGCATATATACTGCCTTCGAACTCAAAAAGTTTGATAAATTGTTAATTCAATGGTGAGTAATTTTGAATTACTATGAAAGAGAGATTAAATAGTGTCTTATAATTTTTATAATTGACAGGGTTAAGCTATGAAAGTTATAAGCCACAAGTGTTTCAGGATAAATACTTCGATTCACCCTTTGCTATTCGCTTGGTTTAACGGTTCAATATAGAACAGTGTTTATGAAGCATTACACAATGGGAAAAAAGTCTTTAAAAAAACCTCTTAAAGTGAAATTAGTACTTTTGTGAATTGTAAGGCAAGCAACTTGTCCCACCAAGTATCCTGAAAGATATACTGAAAATTGTAATCACCATCATTTCTACACCCGTTTCTAAAAAAAGTTTATTGGAAACTAGCAATTCAACCAGTGCAACGTTTATTAACCGCATTTTATTTTCCGATCGGGTAAAATATTTTCAAAATTACCAGTTTTGCACCATGCTGTCACACGGTCCGTTGTGATTCGCAACTCCTCCTATTTTTGAGACGATACGCGGCTTACTTTTTCTTTTCTTTTTTTCAATTTTATAAACCCATACGCACTGGGAGGGGTGAAAACAAAAACGCTTCGGGCCGCTCGTAAAAAAAAATGCATTTCGTGGGGATCGCAAGGGGATACCACGTGACCCATCTCTAGTTAAGAGATGCAGACGAAGTGCAAGGCTGGTAGTTAGGAGATGATGTTGCTTCTAAATTTTTATCCCCTCACCACGAGAATTACGTCACAAGATGACTGAAGGTAGGAAAGCCCATTTTTATTGAAATTCACGTGGTTGCTCATGAGTTGAATGAGTGCAACAATAATGTTAAAAATACTTCATGTTTCTTACTTTCCATTTTACGATGCAATAATTATAAAAAAGGTGGAAACACCAGAACAAGGCAGCTCACGTCAAAATTAAGCTTTTTTTTTTTTTTTACAATTAAAAAATTTAAATGTTTACAATTAAGAGAACTTTGAAATAATCTATGAATTTTTATGTCACGACTTTTAAAGTTCTGTCTCATTCAAATTTTTAGAAATTGCCACCGACAGTGTATTTTATTTTTCCTCCTTTTTTTCTAGATAAGCGTATATTTCAAACAAAATATTGAAGAGTTCTATTATTTGGTGCAGTCCTATTGATGCATTCTATATTTACGTAAGGAAATTACATGTTTCTAATAATAAAAAAAAGCAGTTTTAAGAGGCCTATATATTAATAGTAATTAAAAAAAAATATTAAATAGATGGTAAAAAATCCTACAAATTTCAACCCATATTCTAATGCATGACACACTGATGCACACATGGATTTATTTTGTTATGAGCAGGCAGGGCAAAAGCCCAGTGCCCACGCTTTAGTTAGTAATTGTTGATACGCTAAACTAATGTTATTATTTCAAAGTGCGACACTAGCCATCACTTATGACTATAGAAAAATTACACTGTTAAAAGGCAATCAAGACATGGAATATCCTCTCCTTGATGAGACAATACTTCTCATTCAAGTTATTTCGATCGGTCTCTGAAGACGAACTTTCGTCCTCGTTCATAGTTGAAGATATATTTCCCAAGACAGGAATTGAACTGAAAGTCTAATTTATGAGACAACTACCCCCTGTATCTCCCAACCTTGGACAAAAGAGTGAACTCTCTCCCACCCACACTCCTCCGCTCCGACCCGAACCAAAAGAAAAACAAAAAATCCGATATCATATCTGAACAGTCCATCAAGAAAAAGAAAAAGGGCAAGCTGGTAGAAGAATGGCGCCGACCACACCCACGCCAGAATAGAGTCTGTGTTTACGACTGGCGATATTGCGCGTGGGGCAGTTTACGAATTGACCTCTAGGTGAGGATGATGCAGAAAGGTTGCTGGAGAAAAAAGAAAATTGATGCTGGTGTGCATTTAAGCCGCATTCGGGAATTTTATAATTAGAGGTGGAAAGGCGACCTAACGGTTATTTCGAGGGACCTCTTGTGTGCCAAATGGGCTTTTGTTCTCTTTTCTTCAATTAAACATGAAACGATTTGTTTTTCGAGTTTTGTTGGCGGATGTACCTAGAACACGGAACACAAAAAAGATGGGGGCGAAACCACTCCGGAAACAAGGGGTCGATTGCCTGGGGGTGTTGAGAGAGGGCCAACGCGTGCCGGAGATAATTATAGGGCTAATGTTGTCGGCCACTCAAAAGAGATGATATGGGATGCCGGATAACATACCATCATACCATTATCCCTCCCCTATTTAACCTAAAATACTTCGATTTCTTGTTATGTTGGATGTTAGTGCCCCAAGGGCAACAAAAAACCCATATTGCTCGGAAAACCGCAACAATATCAGAACATAAGACGATTGATGATGTTGTTTGGTCATAGCCAATTTAGCGCTAATCGATATTAAAATGGGGAAATTTAATGAATATTTTATAGCATTAAAATGAAATATAGTTTAAATGATTTTTAAGACGAAATTTCAATTTAAGTGCTTTTTCGGTCTTTCTTACATCTTTGGGCTTTTGAAAAATTAATTAAAAATCTCACTGTATTCTTAAGTATATTACAAATGTCATTGAAACACCATCCAAACTAAAATAGCACTATTATGTTTATTATACTTTGATTTGTATTTTTATAATAAATAGCGGGGAAAATCATTCAGCGATTTCGACAATATCTCAGGTGCTTGATAAATTTTTTCGTGATGATTTGTTCCAAACTAAAAAAAAAAAAATCTGAGCTTACAAAAAAAAAAAAAAAAAAGGGGGGGGGGGGCATAATTATTTTTTTTTTACATTATATTGGTATATCACGCACATCTTATGAATGGAAAAATTCTTAGAAACTCAACTGCCTTATTTTGATTCAAGCTGAAGGGATTCGACCCAGGCACCCTAAACGTACACGAATGTTGTAGAACCACTCCCCTCGATGCACGGGGTCACCATCCACGCGAGTTCACAACAAAAAACAACTTGATCTTTTTGAACCCTCACCTTCTCGTGATTTGGGGGAGTGAAAATGACCCGAAGAATAAAATACAACCCTGGAAGCGTGGATATTGAAAATCGACGCTCACTCAGTCCATTCACTACAATTTTTGAATTCGTGCCTCTTTCAGAATACGTAGGCGAAACATATTTCTCTCTCACTATCAAATTTGGCACTTCCACTTTTTCTATTTTCACCACTAGCAGTCACTTTTTAAATCTATTTTCATTCTTTCAATCTATTTCCCTTCAATTTGAGCTGTTTTTATGTTTTTTTTTTACTCTTTAAAAACAATTAAAGTGTTAGTCTTTTCTAAACAATTTCTATTATCTTAAAAAATTCGATCGCTCTTGGAAGTTTATTTTAATTACTTTTTATTTATCTAATGAGCGCGATTTCTTGTAAGATAAGGTGGTATGAAAAGAAAAAGCTTCCAACTGCCATTTGCGCTAAGTACCTTACATCGGAATTCACAGGTGTCTGTTTATAAAAGCAATTCGTTCACTGATGAACTAAAAACACGTGTCCGAAAAACTTACCAACAAAAAAGAGCCGCTAGGAATTCGAAATGTGTGTGGTTAACACGTAATTTATTATTCCGCGAATGAAAACAAAAGGCTGTAATTATACAAGCATTTAAAGAAGGCATCAGTAATAGCCTTCCAGATTTTATTCGCGGCGATTTTTATCTACAGGAATTTTAGAGACCCAATTTGGACTTTATTCTTTTACCCCGCTGTTCCATCAAGAAAATAAATTGGTGACTATAATACAAAAATGAAAAATAATAAAAAAATAAATGAAGCTGTCTTCCAAGTGAAATTGATTATGGTCTCGAAGATCAGATCCGGGAACGGTTATTATGAAAGCAGGTACGAAGAGGTCTAAAAAGATGTCTCAAATTATTCCTTCATTTTTATAAATAATTTATGTGATCATTTGTGCTCATCACACAGGTGCACTACTAACTCGGTGTATTTTCGATCCAGTTGCCCGAAGGCATCCAGAGGAATATTTACAGCTGCGTTCTATGAGGTATATGGGGGCACAAGGAATGTTAATTGCGTTTTGGATTGGGCGTGGCCAATCGGAAAGAACTGTTAAAATTGAAAGCGAACTTGATTGGTCACCCCAAAAGAATCGGACTCTTGTGTATATATATATATATATGTATAAAAAAATTTGCCACAAAAAAAAATGGAATAATTTTCACTGGACTAGTAATCGCAGCTGTCGAAAGTGTAAAGGACGGTTTTTTTAGGTGTTCGTATTTTTAATGAGAGTGTGGTGGAGTGTCTGTTGCGAGTGCCTAATTTAGTTACTGGTTGTAAGCTGAAGATGTGATGTTATGTAACCAGTATTAAATTATTTTGGTACTTACTCAGAAGGTATCCGTCATAAAATCTTGTTTACAAATTCGTTTGCTTATCCGGATCTATTATTGCATAACTCAATAAAAATTACATTAGAAAAGCTCTTTATTACTACCAATAAAACAATAAAAATCGAACGTATGATGAGGACGTATTCCAATTCTTTCACTTGGAGTATAAAAAAAATGAAAAAATCGCTTGACTTTCCAATTTTTTGTATTTTTATCCGTAATGTAAGTTTTTTTCTACTATCATTTAATACTCAAGATTACAGAATGTAAATGATGATAGCGGTAAAAATAAAAACAGTATGTACTGCAAACTCAACAATTCATAAGGCACACATTTAACTTTCACACTAGTGGTCACAATGTTTACTTTAAGTGACATTAGCAAAAACTTTTATTTTATTATAAAAGGCGAATTTTTTGACTAAATCGCGAAAAGTTTACTTCCGACAAACAATATATTGTCAGAAATATAAATTCAGACATAGCATTTGTCTCGAGGAAACTAATGGATAATACGGGGAAAAAGTTAGATTAATTGAATAACATTCAAAGCTATCTTATTTTCTGCCCAAATTTTAATTAATCTCAGTTTTGCTTGTATGTCGTACTACAATTTTATATACTTGCATATTTTTCTTCTGTATATGAGTTGCTTAGCTTACCTTTCTGAGATTTAACAAATTTAGACATTTATTGCAGAATAATAATTTTATAACGTTTACTTTGCTTCAAATTGTACTACTTATAGCTGAGATTATACATCTTTTCGTGTATCAATCATAGGATAGATACGGATAATCGAAACTCATTAATTTATACTTTAAAATGTCAGTTTAACTTGACACTGGGAAAGACAGAAAAGTGTTTGAAAATCAACGGATACAACATTCTCGTTTAGCAGCTTAATGATCCAATTAAAATTTCAGTAATTTACAAAATTGGTTATCTGATAAACACTAGGAGACACGAATTATAAAACACTAGGACATGAATGTTTTATAATCCAAAAACATTGTCATCTCTTGTCAAGCAAAGAAAAATATATAAAGAAACTGAAACACATTTTGAAAAATACATTTTTGTAAGTAAAGTTCTAGTTTTAAATCAATACTAAATATGAACACGCCAGTATTAGATGAAAGTGTACTTTCTTTTCCACGCACTATAGTTTTTGTATATTAAATTTATAAACTTACAAAATCACTTAAAAAATTAGTATATATATGCATGCACTACGAATTTTTTACTCATTTAATTATACATTTCTTACTGACAAAATATTCTACGAAAAGTGCATTTGTTCTAGGTTTCAAAATAATCTACACATCACGATTATAAGTTTTTTTACGTGGAAATAAATCTTTTTGATAATTAAATACATAACATATCCAACCGGTATGAATCTAATACGTAGCAAAGGAAAGAATTCAATTTCGAATTGATTCAAGGAACGTGCAACGAAACGCGCCTAAACTACCAATTTGCCAAATCATCTAGTGCCACGCGTTCAAGTCGTGACAAACAAAAAAGTATGTTTACCTAATTGAGAGCTAAGCAGGGGCGAGAGCTTTTTTTTACCCTGCGGTTCTAAAACCTAACGTAAATGTGTGGATTATAGAATTGATGGTTGTTTAAAAAGCATAATTGAAAAGACCGAAGTGTGGATTACCAATTAGATGAGTAAGATTAATAAGACTAAGTTACGTTGCTTGACGTCACCGTTAGGTTAAGATCTGCTATCGTTCTGCTTTATGTTTAATAAAAAGTACAATTGATGTGATTATGCACTATGTACATGTACTCGTACTGTAATTTCTATTATTGGATTTCCGTCCATATTCCTTAACAACGTGTATTAAAGCATGTCGGTTACAATGCGCAACATGTAAATTTGAAGATTAAAGATGGCAACAGTGTAGAAGCTTGTTGTTATAAGGATTATTCAAATTTTAACGAATAAAAGGGCACCTATAACCTTGCGATAGAGTATCGAGCTCGTAACCGGAGGGTTGTGGGTTCGGTCCTCCGTCCGCCAAATATCAGTGTGTACCTAATGGGGGCTGGTGCACATTAAATCTGTCGTGGCCTCAATGTCCTCTTGTTGGTGTGGTGGGGTCGGAGAGAGGGGTTTATACTAGAAGATTTCGATCTCGTATTCTTCTAGATGCTCAAAATTACGAGACATATTTGGCTGTGATAAGCACTTTATAAGTGGCAGAAATAGACAGTCGGTAGTTTCAAAATAAAACAAAAAAAAATAAAAACTGCTTTTTGAATATTGTGATGATCAATTTAGAATTGTTAAAAGTTTATAGATTCAATGTGTGTCTGTTTTACCTTTGCGAATTAATGTTAATGGACAATAAATAAGAAGTGAAAATAATACGTGCTTTATGCAAAAAAAAAAAAAAAAAAAAAAAAAAAAAAATAATAATAATAATACTTCGTTCATCACTGAGATTGATGCAATTCTGAAAATTACGTCACTGAATTTTATCTTTTATTGCTAAGAGGTTTTAGAAGGCCTTCTTTTGAAAAATACACTCATGTCCATAAATTAAGGATAATGCAGTTTTTCCCTAATAATTTCTCAGTGGAGTAGCATAGACACTTGAAATTTACTTCAAAGACGCATCTTTATACAACAAAACGATAATTAAACTCAGTCGCAGAAGGAAATGCAAAGTGTACAGCGGGGCATATGCAAAAGAATGGAGTACCATTAGTGTGCAGTTGTACAGATGCATTCACATTAAAAATCACTCAACACATGGAGTTGACTTTTAGTGTGAGATATGATCTTCCCTGTCATCAATATTTACTTGGCACAATATTATCATACTTAACATGAGTTACTTGATGAATTCTAGCGGCTAAATTGCTCGTCCCTCCTTTTGAAATGTTTGCAAGTGAGGTAAAGTTCCCAATGCATTAAATCTTTACAGAATGCATATCGTAGAAGCGTCCCACACATATTTGATGAAATTTGGATTAGAGGAGTGATCTGGCTTACTTGTAGGGGCGATACTCATATTTTTTAATCCATTATCCAAAGCAAAAGTGGGATAAAATAAACCATAACTATCAATAAATGCGATTTTGAAACTGATATCTCACAATTTAAGACGTGTCTAAATCAAGTTAACGTAATTACAGTAAAATAGTGGAATTTAATTATTTTTTGCGCTCTTGGGGAGCTTATTAAACAAATTCAACAAATTGAACATAAAGACCAAAACTAAATCATTATCTGAAACAGGCATTTATCATGAAATATCATGCTCCCACCTTTCTGCAGATCCTCTGATGTCCAATATTACTCAGGAGATTGACAAAATTATTTTCAGTAAATAGTATCTGATGTTAAAAAGATTTGGTCTTTGGGGTCTGTATGTTGACTTGGTTACATAAGCTCCCCAAGAGACCAAAAGATAATTAAATTCCACTTTTTCCCTGTGATTATGTTAACTTGATCTAGACAAGTTTTTAATGGTGATATATCGGTTTCTAAATCGTATTTATTGATACCTATGGCAAATTTTATTCCACTTTTGCCTTGGATAAGCGATTAAAAAATATGAATATCGCCCCTATAAGTAAGCCAGGTCACTCCTCTAATCCAAATTTCTTCAAGCATGTGTGGGACGCTTCTACGATATGAATTGTGTTAAGACTTGATGTATTAGGAACTTTCCATCACTTACAAACAGTTCAAAAGGTGGGGCGAGCAATTTAGCCACTACAATTCATCAAGTAACTCATGTTAAGTATGAGAATACAGTGCTAATTAAACACTGATGGCAGGGGAGATCATATCTCACAGTAGAAGTCCACTCCATGAGTTGAGTGATTTTTAATGTAAATGCATCTGTACAACTGCACACTAATGATACTCCATTCTTTTGCATATGCCCCTTCTGTACACTTTGCATTTCAATTTGCGACTGAGTTATTTAAATTATCATTATGTTGCATAAAGATGTCTCTTTGAAGTGAATTTTAAGTGTCTATGCTGCTCCACTGAGAAGTTATTAGGGGAAAAACTGCATTATCCTTAATTTATGGACATGAGTGTATAAGATTGATTAAGAGTTACGCTTCACAGGATCCACATACAATGTAAATTACCAATTGTTTATTAAAATAATTAACGATATATAAATTTAAACGATTGTACACCTTAATTCATTAGTGTAATTTTATAAAATTCATCAATTGATAACTTGGAACTATGAAACAAAAAAATAACTTATTTTTAATCGGTAATAGTTAAGTCGTCAAAGTCAATTGGAAAAACAAAACCACTAAACATTAGCATTATGAGAAACGTTAGGAGGAACGACAAGAAAGACGTTTAAGAGGAAGCCGTCGTGGAATTTAAATGATGAAACCTCAATGAGAAAGATAAAATGTGTGAAAAATTTGTGATATTATAATTATTCTTTAAATTTCCTGTCTAATATATGTATTATAAAATAAAAGTCGGGATCACGCTCTAATAGTTCCTTTAGTACTACAAAGCTTATTTATGATTTAAATCTAAATAAATCCAGAAAATGGAAGGGCGACACCCATATTTGGTTTACGAACCATCTCATATTAAAAACAAATTAATTCCCTCCCCCCCCCCCCCCACACACACATAAAAATGTTTTAGATAACCAAATATAATTTATCAGGAAACTAAATCATGAACTCCTGATTTGAAACTTCAATGCACTGTATAATATCAATTCCGTCATGATTGGTTGGTTGTACGCTCAACAACATATTTTTCGTGCACAATAACGGTTAATCAGGCCGTGACCTACAGCTTAACGTGGATTCTGAACCACAATAAACATCCATGCGCGCAGCATTCAAAACCGGCATCTTTAGCAAGCAAAGCTAGAGCTCAATCCCCACAGCGATCAGGTATGCCAATTCCGTCACGAGTAGCTTTTATAATTATTCACATTTGCTTAAAGCAGGCTGTCTTATTAAATTACATGTTCTCCTTTTCTACCATATACATTACTAAAGAGAATGAAAATAATTTAAAAGTAATAGAAAACATCAAAAGACAGATTGTAAACATCGAAGTAGATAATTAGGAACTTTTTTAAAAAAAGCTGTCCGTTTTGCGTGCCTCTAATTTCCATATCTGAGATTAAAAATTCAATGCATTTAGGTAAAAAATTATTTATAAATGATGTTTCTTTTTAAGATTGTTTTATTTATTTTAAAATTAAATTTCATGAAAACGTTGTTTTGTTACATGTGAACGCCTAAAAAAAAAACAGTGAAGCAAACAACAAAAGATGGTAGCATCTCTTAATCACGAAAATCTCTCAAAATCATAAGATTTCTTTATATCTCAGTTGTACTTGAGACATTGGTAAGCAAACAAATTTTAAATTAAATTTAAAGAAATAAAATATTTTATCAAATGTAAAGAGAAGAAGTGTTTTACAGGTGTTTAAACAGAAATATGCAACAATATTTTTATTTTTTTTATCACAGTCACGGAAACAGGGCAAAATTTTAGGATATTTTAGTTTTACCCAAGTTTGATGTATGAAAATAAACCAGAATTGCATTAAAAGTATCACATGCAATCTTCAAAAAATTACCTTATCTTTTAAGTATTTAGGCTACGGAGTTTAACAATTATTTACTTTATTATTATTATTATTATTTTTTTTTTTTTAATTTATTCATACTTATCACAGAATCCAAGTGTATGACAATTTTATCCATCCAAAAAATAACCATGTTAAAAAAAAATTAGCGACTAAATTAACGTTTTTGACCAGAATCCAATTAGTTACTTTATTGATTTTCGTATATCTACCAGAGTTTAAAAACATATTTCTTTACTTATTTGTCACACTCTGAATAAGAAATACGAGAATCATTTGGGATTATATAGAGATATTGGACTGTAATTAAATTTCCATCATATAACTATTGAATGACAGCGTGAAAATGTTTTGTAAATGAAATGTTGATTGATACGTTAGAATCGCTAATGTTACTAAACGTGTGGAACATCGAACAACTTTCAATTACACTATAATACTGGCGTGGATTTGTGTCATTTACCATTAATTCTTGCATGGATCTTTTTAAAAAAAAAATGATTTTGACGATACACTTTTCAATAATTCTTATATTATCCTTTCTATAAGTAAAAACTTAGGAAAAGAGGAAAATGATTGTTGAAGAGGTATGCTCAAGGAAATCGAGCTGTGTTAAAGGCACTCATTTTCCAACTTTTTACACCATTAAACCATTTTTATGGGAATTTCGGAGGCATTACCACAGCGATTTTTGAAAAAATCGTTCGAGCTATTTTTTAGCAATTACTGAAAAACATGATTTTTTTTTCAATGGTAGTTACCTTATGCGCATGCGCGATTTTGATGAAAACCTTAATGGTAGGTCCCTGTGCCATCACCAACCCGCACACAAATTTTAACATCGTAGGTCAATTTGTTCTGTAGTTATGCTGACTACAGACAGAAATTTTTTCTAAATCACTTTATTGAAATCAGCATGTACCAAAACGTGAAGAAATGAAAAAGGGAGGGGGGAAAAAAAATCGGTTTTTTTTTTAGTTTTTTTTTTTTACCGAATACTATACTTTCATTACCCTATGTATACATATAGGTAATTGAAAGTAATATTGAGCTTTAGTAAGTGAAAGGCTGATTCGCTTTTTGTGTTTGAATGTAAGAAGAATACGTATGAATGGTCAGTTTGAGTATTACTTTCCCATTCAATACATATAGAATTATTGCAATCGTCAAAAATTCGAACTTGAGTTATTTTACATATACCCTAACATAACACGTGGAATCCAAAAATAAAAAAAAATCTTGGTTATATTTCTCCGTTCATCCCTACCGAAAATAGACTATTACCTTTTTTTCATTCTTAGCTGCTACATCAACGAGAGATAAGCTTATACAAAGACTATTTGTGCCTATCAGTCATTCACAAGTTCAACGTTGTTAGCCAAAATTAAAGCTCAATAGTAACTTTTGTCGCCTAGCTCGCCAATCTGGGAAAAAAATATTAAAAAAAATACCACCTGTTTTTTCAGATGCCAAATTTTTAACTAGATTGTCCCGAAAACGAAAGAAATTTATTCTAGACCTAACTTATTACTCAAATGAATAACACAGTCACACGATTTTTGTATTCTTTCATGACTTAATTTAATATTTTTCTAACATAAAAACAAATTTTGCAATATGTAATGTTATACAACGCTACGACGAATGGGCTAGCGAGGGCAAAAAAATGCACATACTCGGAAAAAATGTAAAGCTGCTGCAATTTATTTTGCAGGCAACAAAACCAGGCATATTTGAAGAGCTGACTCCAAAATGTGTTTGAAGTTAGCTTCAGTCATTCTCAGTATGAGCCAGAACCTGTTAACTCGAAGTAACATTTCATTTTTTCGTGGTAAAAGGTGAATCTTTTATAAACACATCACATGTTTCACTGATGAACATAAGATTGGTTAACAAAACATGAAAACAAACGTTTTCAATGATAACAGGTTTTTATTGTTTAAACTCTTTTTGGACTTCATAATCTCCTTAATACTGGCGTTTTATTTGAGTGTAACAAACATGCCTAATGTTGTGTAACAAACTTTATCAACAAAAATATTTTGAAATAGTGATTGCGTTTTACAAGCACTGTTTGATATTACATTTTTTAAAAAATTTAATATATTGATTATTAAATCGTTGAATGTGGGGGTGGAGATTAGAAAGAGTTGATAAATACTTTAGATAGTTTAACACACTCGTAGGATAACCAAAATGTTCAATAATAATAAATGTAAAAAAAAATTAATTTAAAAACAAACATTAAAATAATCTAATCTAGTGCTATAATGCTTAATGAAAATAAGTATCTTTTATAACCCTTAACAATTCTTCTTTCATGACGTTGCTATCAGAAAAGTATCTTTCTCATGAATAAAACTGAGACAGTACTCTGTACATAGTTGACTGCAATTTCGGTAGATATTTAATACTTAATTCAATAAAAAATAATATTTTAATTGTATTACTTTACAGTTGGAAATTCCGAGAATAATACATTGGAAATTCTCTTCGTCGACATTAACAAGTTAGAACTCGGACAATGAGAATTTCTTTAATATATTTTGATAAGATTTGGTTTTGGTTTTGCAAGTTTTTAATTTTTTTACTTGATTGTCCGTATTTGGTAAATATAATTAATCTTTTATCACTAGATTGATATTTTACGTGCGCAAATATCTGTATCATTGTAACGTTTTTTATAAAAAGTTTCATTATAAGATGTCTAACTGTTGAAAAAATTATACGTGTGTAAATTATCATTTAATTTATTACTTTGGTCATATACGTGTACAGGAGAGAGGGGTAAATAGACAAAATAAAAATTAAGTCTATAAGTTACGCTATCTTATATCGATGCAAAATTGAGGAAAAAAAACTTCACATGTAAAGTCTCAAGTTTAAGTTATCTGCCGGGTTAATTGTCTAGAAAAGCCGAAGAATGTTTTATTAAGAAAAATAAGTTGTTAGTTAATTTTAAAAATAAGTGTTGATAGTCAATTTTTAATCTATATATATATACAAGTATATTAAACTGAATTGTTTGTACGTCTGAACATACAATGAAATGAATATGGATTGAATGTGGATTTATACAAATCCACAGTTTTGCACCTAGAGGTACGTTGGTTGTATTCAGATTATCTGGCGCCGTCAGCAACACGAGGGCTATAATGAGCCGAAACATTCGTCATTAGACAAGCCAACATACATTTACAAACACCCATGCCTAACATGGGACTCGAACCCACAACCTCGCGATCTAGAAGTTAGCACGCTAACCACTATACCGTTTGGTGGGCGCCCCCTAGAAGTAATAATTTGGTACATAGAAGATTTAGTGCATGGAGATTGTAGAAAACAACTTTTAAATTTGATTAAAAGTTGCTTTCATTAAATTTTAATGACATTAAAAAAAACTTCTGAGAATGACAACGAAATGTTTTTATTATAACAGAATAAAACCAAAAGTTATTTTAATGTGTTTCCCATATTTTTCTGATTATTTTTATGTATTACAATCTTCTCAAAATCTAAAAGTTCGTTTACCAACATAAATAATTTACTACAGTACATTTGTGCTGTTATGGAATGTTTTAAAAAAATTTTGGTCAACTTAATAAATCTATTATATATTTTTTCCAGGATGTGTCAATTACAAGATCAAATATAAGAAGGCCGTTTAATGTGAAACACCTACGTTTATCATTAGGTATGTTGTGTGGCACCATGTTGACCAATATTGGTACTATTACGTTATATTTATGCCACTTGGCGATAATTTTTCAGCTGGTGAATAATTTGGTAGATAACATTTGGTAGATATCGTTTCAATACCTGTTAATTTTTCTCTTAGTTCAGATTTTGTTTCATTTTAAAACAAAAATTAAAAACTTAGTACAACATATTTTCATCAGGATGAAGCTCCACTATAGATATTTGTTGGGTATGTTCACCGGTGTTTTGAAAATATTACAAAAATATATACAAAATTCTGTTAGGCAATAGCGGTAATATTATTTCGATGTTTACAAAATTTTAAATGGTCAAATTTTTCTGGCTGAATTAATTTAAATTTTGGACCTAACTTCTTTTGATGAGAGTTAGTCAAAATAAACATAGAATTTAGTATAGCAATGGGTTATTTAGACTCAATTAGACTTCATCACTTGCAGTCTCAAATGTAGATTCAGCGAATATTATTGAAATTCATTGAAAACTCTCAAATCATTTCGACATTTTTTAATACGTCGCCAATATGTCTAAATGCAAAGTATAGAGCATCTATCGGTACAACAGCTAGGGAATCACAGCTGCAAAGACATCATCGATTGGAGAATGACCGAGCGCGCTATTACAATGAACGAAACCATGCATCTGTTATAGTAGATTGGTAGTTGGTCTCCAACAACAATTATTCCGGAGAAATTTCGAGTCTATAACACTTAACTGATGGATGTCCTTCAACGAGTCCTCATCAGCGCGGGGCCAAGCAGCTAGTTATATATATATGATCTTTGGTAGCCAGTATTCAGATGCGGCAACTTTTGACAATAAGAGCTGAAATACACTCCCGCATTTAAAACAAATCCATCAGAATTTTTTCACTAAAAAAAAGGGAAGAGAGTGAACAATGTAGTGAAGTAAGCGAAAGTGGCGTGCACAACCCGGATCAGGATTATTCATCAAGTGAAATCGCAGCCGCGATTGGCTTACTGTCTTTAAAACGCAACCATTGTAGCGTTAATAATAGGGGAAGAGAGAACCCCGCACACGCCTTATGAAGATCCGACTGAATGGCTTTCAAGGTCCACCCAAGCCTTGTTAACTTCCATTGGACATTAAGGGATATATACTCTTCATATGGTTCCTGTGAAAGAAGACTGTCAAAAAAGAAAAATCCAAATTTGCAAGATTGAAGACGCATAGCTCTGTTTACTCTCTCAATTTGCATTACACTGAAGATGTGACAATAAAAAATTTCTTAAAGTTTGCATGATTTTAAACGTTTCTAACCTAAAAAATTCCAGTGGGGAATCTTCTCTCAAATAACTTGTATCTTATCGGATTTTTTTTTAAAAAAACAATAATATTTAATTGTGACAGATATTTCGCTGGAATAGTTGAAAAGTTACTTAGATAATATGCTGAAAGTAAAATTTGTTCGTTAGGTAAAAATTTCTTAGTTAGAATCCATCGAATATTGTAGCTCAAAATATATGTTAGAATGTTTTTATAAGCCTCTAATTTAATACTTTTTTCTAATATAAGCAAAAGATTTATAGATTTTTTAAAATTGTGTGTGATCAATTAAACCAATTCAAGTCCTCATTAGAAATGCGAGATATTTTACTGAACTCCAATTAGATCTCTTTTACAAACTGAAAGAAAATACAATTATAAGTGAACGGAGGATTTTTTTTAACAATCAATAGATCTAGAAAAAGTTGTGTGTCGTATTCTTAACGATAACAATATCGAGTCCTTAAACAGATTGATACAAAGTTATAAGAAAAATTAATGTGCTAAATGTTTACAATACAGATATACTAAATACATAGCTTTTTCGGTTTAAATATTTGCTGAAAGTATCAGTGGTTTTATTTTATTTGATTTCAAGTTAATAGAAAAAAACAGGTAAAATCAAACATTTATAATTTTAGTTTAGGCCTTTCTCAATCTATAAAGTGGATTCATATGGATTAAAAAAATATAATACCATCACTTTCGCGGCAATTCAAACTATAGAAAGGAAGACACACGTTATTAGAGTTATTTTCTTGCAGTGTGTATGATTTTTGTGAATAAATATGTTGATGTGAAATAATAAAGAATTTTGTTCGAATATAACGTAAGAGAAAGCGTTTTAAATATCTCTTTGTAACTCCTTAAAGACAGTCAACTGATTTTTTTAGGCACATGATTCTTAGTCAGTCATTCATATTCCATAATTTTTGTGTTGCTCTTTGAAAACTAAACAATAGACAAAGTTGTTTCCAGTAAGATTGTGCAATAGTACAGAATTCAAACAAAACAACTTAATATACAGGATATATTCCGAAAAAGCTGCAGGTTAATTGAAAAATGTAATGATGCTCTCGGTTTAAGTGAAGAAGAATGAATAAACTTCTTTGAAGAAAACTTTGGCAAGATAACGTTAAAAAAAAATGGTTTTGAGTCAGAAAAAGACAACTTTTTCATATCTTTAGGTAAGAAAAAACCTTCTAAGTGAACATCTTTATTACGTATTTTATGGAATTATATTTTTATGGATTTACTTTCACAAACACACACATAGAAAGTTCTAATAGTAGCATAATTTTTCACTTGTTAATTTTATTATTGTTGAAGGAATACTTTCTGTATTTACGTTACGCTAAACCTTTTGTACGACAATACTAATCACATTTTTTTAAATGAACGTTACAACGTTCAGCAATATATTTTCTCTTGTAAAAAATTTATTTATTGTTCAAAAAAATCGAAAAGCTACCTGAATGTTTTGTAACTTAGTGTTAAGACTTTAAAACTAGTGTGATTTGTGCAGTCAGAGCAATTGAATTAAAGCAAAATTTATTTACGCTTATTTGAATTTAAGAACGCTTATTTCAAATTAAGCTTACTTAAATTGACACAAAAGTTTCAATAGACAATTTTAAGAGAAATTGATTAAATTTGGTTGTAAAGTGTAAACATAGAAGCAATTTGACTAACACATGTTATTTTGGAAAATAAAACAAAGTCACTTTAAACGTCGTTGTTATAAGATTTGAGATTATGTTTCCCTAGTGGAATCATAGGTTAATGCTGGTTTAATAACAAATTTGAGCGTACATAATTAATAATATTTTTAATTATTGAATCATATAAATAATATCATGTACATCAAGTGAAGACTTTAGATTTTTTTCAAGATTTTACAACTGAGCAAAATTTTCTTAATTTGACAAATATTTTTTATATTTTTGGGGAGGGGGAGGGGAATTAATTAAAGTATTATGCTAATGATAATTCTTTTAACCGTATGATGATTTTCGAAAAGATGGATAATAACCACTGAAATTAGAAAATCATATAGGCAGGAAAAGTTAGAGAGCTAATGATTTTTATCCATTTGACGATTATTTCATTTTACAATGACATTCATTCTGTACAAAAATTATACACCAAAATATTCAAAAACAATGTTTCACAATCTTTTTTAATCACGTGTTTCCAGAAGACAAACATACAATAACATTTTAAGATATTTAATCATGTCCAATAAGGCAAAAAGTTCAGTAAAAAATGTTTACAACTTTGTAGAATAGTTTTTCATACAAAATCTTCTAAAAATAAAATGTCTTCGCACAATTTTTTTCTCCGCATAGTGGGTATGAGGGAACTTAAAGGTTTTTCTTGTCTGTGATTGTATTAAATGGCTTATCAGATACTATTTATTTTCGTAACCTAACAATCTAACACCATTTTCAGGTAAGAAGTTTGATTACTTATAAGTTTCTTGGCCACGGGAGCCGCACTTCACCGAAGATCGTAACAAGTACACGTCGTAATTTTAAACGGACTGATTAGAGGACGAATTATCGACACCTGAGCTAGCAATCTTTCTTTCTCAATTGACTTAATGCTATATTTACCATCGCATATTATCCTCCGAAATATTTTACGAAAAGTGGTTTGGTTTGTACGCTCAACGACTTATATTTGTGCACAATAACGGCTAATCAGGCCGGAACCTACAGCTTAACGTGGATTCCGAACCACAACAAACATCCATGCCTAATTCCAGGATTCGAACCCGGCACCTTTGGCATGGGAGGACACAGCGCTAACCCCACATCAGTCTGGTTGGGTATGAAAAGTTGAGCCCCATGTAACAACGATAATTGAACTTGCAAAACCTACTCATGGATGTACCATGAGACCGCAATAGCTATTCCTTATTGTTCCGGCTGTATTAGTAAACCAACGGGCAATTCATGCGTTCTGGGGAGCCATTTGTTGCTGTATTTGATTAAATAATTTGTAAGTTTTGAAGCAATATTTGTCAGTGGGTGACAAAAATAGTGCACTAATAGACAGAAGAATTAACAATTTCTTTTTAGAATGCTTCATGAGATAAGATGGCCAAAAAGTACTCTTAAGAGAGGAAATATATTTTTAAAGTAATGATTATATAAACATAAACTTCACAGAACAAATAGAATTTAGCAATCTAAAAATTCTAGAACAAAACTTCAAAACACTTTAGATAGAGCATTGTAGAAAAGTAGTATTACGAGGTACAAAATTTTTGAATCTTTTTAACTGACTAATTGAGGAGAAACGTGCATGTATCAAGGATGTGAACATAAAATCCATTCAATACTGTGAAAATTTATACCACAAATTTACATCCTTAACTTTTTTTGGTGGAAAAAAGCTTCAAAACACTTTATGTCTATGCCCAAATTCATTATCACGTGGTAGAAAATGTTTGACAATAATGTTTACCGACATCCGAAAATCCGACAGAAAGATGGAAAACAGTATGAAAGTTTTTTTAATACAAATTTGGATCGATGCCACGAAAATATATTTGACAAATTTCAGTCTCTGACTTAGTACACCATTTTTTTTTTTTTTTTTTAGTTTATGAATATACCTATGTCAACAAGTTTACTATTTGATTAAGAATCGCAACTCACCTTCCACCGATAACTCGACGAATCTTGGGAATTCCTCCCCGACAGTCGGCTGCAATCAGGCACAATCTGATCGTCTTCAAACACGTTATCTGCAGGATAACAGACGAAATCCCTTTCCATAATCGTTCACTCTCATTCACACAACATACGCTCTCGACCACATGCGAGAAGGCAAAAACTGCAAGAAACCACCGACCAACACCGACTGAGGCTATTCAACAAGTGGTCTTTCATCCACAAAGGTTTTCTTCGTCCTTGCCTTGAATGAAATCTGGCTCCTCCCCCTGCTGTGACGTACAGGATTGAGGGGTTGTGGCTGAGGTGCCCCGCTGGTACCCTCCCTTTGCTTTGTTTTCGTCTACGACTTTGAAGGGAAGGGGGGATAAACTCGGACCTGTAGTAGTGAAAATTCCGACTTTTGTGTGAAGGGTTTTTGTTGAGGTGAAGATGAGACTGGTCCAATGTCAAGTGGGAGGGAGGAGGTAATTTTTTGAATCTCGTGTTTCGGTACATTCCAGAGTTTTCTTTGTGGATATTTTTATGGTGCTTCAGCAGGATTTATTCGGTAAGTGCAGAAAACCAATAAGTACTGGCAGGTAAAAGGATTTTTTTAGTTGAGTACGCTAAGTAATATTCCATCAAGGTCCGAAAAAATTTGGTGGAAATCACCAAAAGGGTTTGCTTTGGATTGCTTTTTTTTTTTTTTTTTTTTTTTTTTTTTTTTTGTCTTTTGGCATTTTGTAATGAATTTTTTTTTTAAATCGACAAAATGTAGGTTATACCGATATGCTCGCAAAATATATCGACTCGGTCAATATTTTAACCAGTCAATTTCCAGAGTCACTTCTTGCCCGTAATGTGACCAGACGTCCCGATTTTGGCGGGGCAGTACCGTTTTTCACTTCAATAGCCAATTCCCGAATGTCTCGCCAAATTGTCGCGCTTTTACGTTACAGTGTCCCGCTAAATCCTTCTAAACAAAACCAAAATGCTCTTCTTCAGAATTTTGTTAAACAAGAAAAACTAATAGAGCGGGTAACCAATGAAGTTTCTGGAGATAAATGTTGGGTGGAGGATTTTGCCCATTTCTACCAGCACTCAATTGAAATTGCCAATATTATGAAAATTGTGGAATTCGTCTTTAGTTTAGCGGGAACAACTGCTACCACCCCTATTCTAAATCAACGAGTCTTGAGCAAGCGCCACCATTTAGATTTTCTGGTAGGGCTATTGTCCTGATATTAGCTAGACACAGGCCCTGATCATCGCCTAGGCCCATAAGGCCTTGGGCCCATAATTTTAGGGGCCCCCGAAATTGGCTGTAAACTTTTAAGTTTTGTTTCACAAAAGCTATGTGAATATCTTCTATGTAATCTGTGTAAAATAATTTTTACGTAAAAATCATTTTGTATTGATCTTGAACCATCTATAGTATCCCAGAATGTATTTATTCAAAGAAAGCAAACCATCATTTAAAAGCTTAAAAACAATCTTACTTGAAAGAGAGAACGAAAAAAAAAAATTGAAAGGAAGTCATGATGAATTTATTGCGAGATCAGAAAATGTCGACTCTGAAGTTGTGAATAATGCTGCAGATATTGTTGTCACACATATTACAACACATTGTGGTAGTGAAATGCAATGCCATACATAAAAAAAAAATTTGCCCTCTTTTGATTTATAAATTTGATTGTTTGAAATTTGTTTCTTTATTTGTGATAAAAAAAAAAAAAAAAAAAAAAAAAAAAAAAAAAAAAAACTCAGAGAAAACAATATTAACATTAATTTATTAACTTTTTCTATATTTAATTTTAATTCATTTGACTTTGTGTCAAGCCAATTACTAATAAATCACACATTTGAAAATAGGGCCCCCGAATGTGTCCGGGCCTTGAGCCCCAACTCGTCATGGTCAGGCCCTGAATAAACAATATAACTTACGGTATAACAAGTATACACTGTAATATGAGAGTGACTGCAGCTTTCCTCAGGGCCACCGACAGGATTTTCGGGCCCCTATGCATCTATACCTCGGGCCAATACTTCGCCGAATAAAACAAAAAGTCTTTTTGTCACTCTATCTGAAAGCTACTTCAAATAGACGTATAGAATTCTGAAATTTTCAACATAAGTAGTTTTGGCCTTTTCATTGGACTTTTGACAAAATGCTAAATTGTAATGAATTTTTTTACAAAGTGACTTCTAATAGGCCTAGAGCTCTGAAATTTTAAACGTAAGTAGTTCTGGCCTTTTAATTTAGCTTTTCAGAAACACAATGCTAAAATATTCTCAGAGGGATTGGAGGATTGTATTATTGGATCCTATCAATTGAAAAAAGAATTAAAAAATAGCAAAATTTATTTTCAAGTTTACGTCAACCAGAAATCGCGGACTCTTCTTGACAAGGCGGGCCCCTGTAACATGCACTGTTTTGTCCTCCCCTGTCGACTTCCCTGGCTTTCCTAGTGGTGATTTATGGAAGTTATCTATTCTATACTTCAAAATCTATGACTGACTGAGATTTAAAGTAAAGCTTCCTTAATTAAGTCACTAAAATGATATCTAAAAAGATGTTGTAGCTCAAGTGGAAATGTGCATCGATGGTGGATTCATTGAACATTTGATTTTCTTATATTTAATGCTATAATGTTTATTTTTG
Source organism: Linyphia triangularis (assembly GCA_963978545.1). NCBI lineage: Eukaryota > Metazoa > Arthropoda > Arachnida > Araneae > Linyphiidae > Linyphia > Linyphia triangularis. The sequence goes on from OZ021723.1 coordinate 77,828,533, forward strand.
TGATAGCACGCACTCGTTTTACTATACTATACTTTAGCCAGTTATTTGGAAACTCTAATTCTATCCGTTGAAAATTAATTTGAGTTTTTCCGTTTCTAAATGATCAGAATATATGTCAAAAGTGGCAGTCATTTTTCACCAAATATCATTCATTACTTACGTTACGTTTTATACTTATAGCATTTTAAACTGTTAATAAAATATTTACTTTTAGTATAAAAAGTTTCAAATGATATGCACATAAATGACAAAGGAAAATATAACTATGACGTTAAAACTTAAATTTGGTAGTTCTTTAGATTCTGATTTTATCTGAACTATCAAGACCGTAAGTATTAATGTAATCCATAATTACTATTTAATTACAAAATTTATTAACTTCGGCCACTAATTTTTAAATTTTGTCAATCATTCACCAGGAGCTTTCGAAAGCGTGACCATTAGCGAACATTTAAAAATATAAGTTATTTGTAGGTATTAGTCTTAACTTTAGACAACTTCTACGAAAATGTTCGATTTAATCTTATTTACTTATCATGAAAAACTTGGCACATTCAAAAATAAAATAATGAAAACTAATCCCGAAAAGGAAAGACTAGTTTATAATGAATTGTTAAAAATTGTTATTTAACTATTATCACTCTCCTATTCCTGAGGTGTTGATTATGAGAAAATAAGTATTGGAAGGTTAAATTTTCCTGCGGACAAACTCTTTCTTTTGGATTATTATTTTTTTTTTAGCGGCACCACTTTAAGTTTGAATTTATTCAAGAAAGTCAATTTTTGGTAACGAATCTTTTTGAAGGTCTATTAAATTCTCTATTTGAAGGATAAGCAAGTGAAAATCGATGCAATTTAGAAGCAAAAAGAAGGTAACTAGCTCATCAAAAAATAAAAATAATTAAATGCTTTCAAAATGCAAATGGATAACATTTGTACATGGTATATTCGGGAGTGGAGGACATTCGTTAGGAGTGCATTTGTCAATATTTAGTGTGCGATCCTCCCTTACTGTCTGTCTATCATAAGAATAGCTCCCGCCAAGTTGTCCAGAGTTGTTTGTTGCCGTGGAAATAAGACTAGTCCACTTGTTAAAAGGGATTTCACCCGAAAAACATCAACATTGGCTTGCTGAACGCCCGATAGCATTTTGGCGATATTTTATTGATAATGAAAATAGATTTCTTCAATTAAAAAAAATTCTCATCACCAAGACAATTGTCTTATTGTAACCTTTTAGGACCCCAATTTCCTGCATTCAGCACTCCTATTCTAAATCCACGAGTTTTGTTTCTATAGCGATCATACTATCTAGACTTTCTCGCAGGAGTAATTCTACTGATAGTATAATGCATAACAGGAACTAGACGAACTTTATTACCCTGAACCTTAAGCCCAAGGGTATTGTTTTTAATTGGGGAAAAGTGTGGTCCGGTGCCCGCCCCCACTTAATATTTGAGCATGCGCAAGGTGGGCATGCGCCTGCTCCGCCTGCTTGTGTAAAATAGATGTATGGGTGATTCTCCAAAAACAGGAAAAATGCATATCGCAATATTATACCACTTTAAAAGCAAGAACGAAAACAATGAATTGTTTTTTAATAACTTTTCCATATTCCAGACTAACTTTCTCATCAAGAACATGCTAAATTTTTTCTTATATAAATGCATTTAAAAAGTGTATCAATCGTCCAAAAATCATTATCCAGGCTTGTTACTAGAGCCATCTATGCTGTTATAAATGTTAAATAAATAATATTAAAACTAATTTTCCAACAATAATTAATTTAATGCATTTATAATAAAGTGTTTTATATAAAAAATAATAATAATAATTTAAAACAATTTCGTTGTTTTTTCTTATTTAAAAAATTACTAAAATGCATTCCACTGAACAAAGTCTCATTGTCCTGTCTTATTGCATTACACTCAATATTTTAACTACAGAAGGCAATTGTATTATATTTGTTGTGCCTATTTCAAGAACTTATGTTTCTTTAGTAAGCTGAGTGAATAATTGTTCTCAGTTGGCACAATATTTTACTGAATTTTGAAAGTATATTCTATCAGAGTTATGTTTAATTCTCCTCATTTTCTTACCATCTACAAAATATACTAAAGGTGTAGAATTTTTTTTTATTACTATGGAATACATAATAAAGTCACCTTTTAGAAAATATATACATAAACTTTAAAATTTTTTAATAGAATGTGCCAGCTTCTAATTACATCAATTTCATGATTGTCCTGGAATATAAAGAACACAAAAACAGCTAACCAGGATAATGATGCTTGTCATTTTTTCGAAATATAATTAAAATTGATATAAGTTTAACAGTACCCCACTGCTATTGTAATTAAATTTGAAAATTATTTTTTTTGTTATTTTAATTAGCATTATTTTATTTATATATATATATATATATATATATATATATCTAAAAATATCTTTTTCTACTCACAATCAATAAATTTTTGCGCTGCTGGCCTTTTTTTTTTTTAAATAATAACAAATATATAGTATACTTTTACAGCATCTTTTTTTAAAAAATGTTTTAATATTAAAAAGTTGCCTGTTTCGAAAGAATGACCCATATGCTGATATTGTTCAATTGTATTGATTTATCGATGTCTTATAAAACTCAAATATGAAAAAAGAACAACAAAATTGTAATGAACTAGGACTTAAGGACCAGTGTAAACTATACATAAACCCTAAGCCGATTATCTCTCTCTCTCTTTTTTTTTTTTTTTTTTTTTTTTTTTTAAAGTTTGATTTACGTTCATAGTGTACTTCTACTTTCTTCTAACAAGTCAGTAATATCAGTATTTCATGCTTTAAACATTTACCTGTTGGCCGTCAAGGGTCACATGTCCTCTCAGTCAAAACATAAATATGTCATAAAATTTAAATGGGTGAAACTGAACAAAGAAAACGATATCCAAGCATGAAGAAAGCGACACAAGCGAAAAAACGAAAGAAAATCCTGCAACAAAGTCAAATACAAATAATCTGTAAAATTATTTAATTTATAAACTGTTTAATCTTTTTTCCCCAGAGTTACAATTAATATCTAAATAACAAAAAAGTTGCATCATTAGTTTAAATGTTTGTAAAACATGCGTTTCTTTATAGTTTAAATTATTTTATTTAACAAGAGGTTTTAGCAATACTTCTATATCAACGTTTAATAAACATTGTTCAATTAACTTTTTAAAAAGATTTCTATTATCAACAGTTAATATATTATCAGGTAGTGAACTGAAATTTTTTTGAGCTAGGTGTTGAAAACGTTTATGAAATTTTTATTTATTTGTTCTGCTCTGGAAATACTGGAAATAAGCGTTTTTTTGTTTGTTTGTTTGTAAGGCTATAGATTTCAGAGTCATTAAGGTTACAAACGTCTTTTTTTTTTTTTCTGTAGTTAAGAACATAGTCTCCGATGTTCTTTGACGATTATTGTGAATTCATTTTTGTTGAAATTTCATGCTTATTTCCATCCTTGAAATTACTTTTTAATGAAAGCTTTTAAAACAGCATATTTAGAAACATATCCAATATTTTGTTTCTTAACATAAAATCCCATCAACTGGTATAAAAAACCTTCAATTGCGTTTAACACAATTGGGCATAGCTTAATCTATTTAAATGTAGTGCGAATGAAAAGTTAACCTTGATGAGTTTTGGAGAGAAATTTATTGTAGGTTTTGTATGGATGAGGTTCTATTATTAAGCACACATGGCTATAATATTTTATTTTAATTTGTCACAGAAGTTACTTAAAATGTTATTTCATTGTTAAAAACTATCCCATTGAAAAGGATTTTCTTGTTCAATCAATGATTTACCTATGCAAATAAAAATTCACATTGTCAAAACATCGAAGTTAATGTATTGCTAATTTATAAAAGATAAATATACGAGTCTTTAGAGCTTTATTTTTTAAACATTTATATTTTATTCTTATTATTATTATTTTTTTTTTTTTATTTTTTATTTTTTTTTTGCTATTGAAACTTAAATTGTTGTTATAATAGCTGTTAACCCATTAACGACGGTTGCTCAGAAAATTTACCAATCGACATTTTAGTTTTTTCTTTGCTAATAAATTGAGATTGTGTTTCCACTTAGTGTTTTTTAAAAATCATAAATATAATTTTCCAAAAAAATCTGAAAAATTCAAAATATACTTTAAATGATCTAAATAAACAAGGTCAAGATTAAAAACAATGACTTTTTATCTTTTCGAAAGTCGTCTTTAATGGGTTAAAGCTACAATATATAGAATTATAAATACTATGATAATACTATTGAATATTTTTTATTTTTTTTTACTTTGTATATTTATGCCAAAAATGTATTGTACTCACATTAAAATTAAGAAATTTTCCTTTCGAATCGTATTTGAATTCGAAGTCTACAGTTTTCGATTTTGCAATAAATTCTTGTTTGCTTTTTCTTTAGGTGAAGTAAACCTTAAACCAGCTTAAACCCTGACCTAACCCCACCTTCGGAACTTCAGCGTTTCATGTCTGAAAGTATTTGGAGATCTAGGTAAATAATTGTGTAAGGAGGGGGAAAAGGAAAAAAAAAAAAGCGGGAATGTTGAGTAGAGGAAACGGAAGCTACTTTCGTATTCTAACAAGTTCTTGAGCATTATTATAGGGATTGAGTTGGATAATTGGAATGTACTGACAAACTCTCGAACAAGAAAATCCTAAAAACAGCAAAGAATTAAATTTCAAGATGTTCTCGTTTGATTTGAAGAGTTTACGGCATCGGCGCCTCTCGTTCTGACCTGATGCGTCAAGAGTATTTTTAGTTTCAGCACTTCGTATCTCTTTTGTAATAACAAATGACTTTTTCTAACTTCCAGCACATTTTATATTGTAACTTATTCAAAAATAAATCTTTTTCTTAATAACTAATAGTATTGCTAAGTTATTACAAAGCATTTCAACACATTTATTTGTATTAATTGTTAATGCTACTTATGCTAACGCCAGAAAAGTGGAAGAGCTGAGGGTAGGAATAGCTCAATTTTTTGTGTTATTGGTTGGTTTGTACGCTCAACGACCTACTTTTTATACACAATGACGGCTAATCAGATCTCTTTGTGTCATTATCTTTTAAAACTATGTCGACACTAATGTTTCTAATATTAATTAGATTATAGTTAATATTCATATTTGTATTTTTGCTTTCATTTACCTAATCGTTAACATAGCGTAAAATTACATTCAAATTAAAAAAAAAATTCTTGCATTCTACACATTTTGGAGCGCCTGAGTCCAACAAAGCGGTCAAATTTATGTTATTCAACAAAAGACAAAAATGAGGCTCTAATGATTTTGATCGAAATCGATATGATAATACTTTTGAAGGTGATCTGCTCTAAACATCCTTATGCTATAATAGCTCTATATCTGTATTATTTTTTTAAAAGCGTTTCTCATTTTATATTCTCTTCCTCGACTGTATAAAAAAAGAAAAAAAAAGAAGAAAAAAACATCAATGCAAAACGTTTAAGAAAAATCTCAGTAACAAACCCTTATATATAGAAAAAAAATTCCTTGTATTATTTTCCTAAGGTTTACATGTATGCAAACTATAACTATAACACTCTTTGGCAAACATTCGGAATGTAACTGAGAAAAGCAAGACTTTATTTCATACTTAGTCTCAGAATGTTGTTGTCTTCAAAGGAAAAATCCAGCTACACAATAATTTCTTTTCTGGAGTTGTGTTTCTTTCATTGTTCTCCGTATTATTGATGGACTGCAGGTGGGCGAAAAGGGATCATTGAGCTAAGACGACGATTAAGAAGCCATATCATTACTTATATTTCTCAACCGTTCAACTTTACTGTCAAAGCAGGAGTTGATTTGAGAACTGACCGTATGGTTAACGTTGCCCAATTGAAAAATAACTTAAAGCGTTTGCTGGCAGCGATGAATGAATTATAAGTTTTCAAAAGCGTGCACACATTCTATTTTGGTTTATGACATTTACATTATTACAAAGAAAAGATGAATGCATATTTTGTTGTGCTTGTTTAAACATATAAAGGCCGATCTCGCTTGCCAGAAGCAGAAAGCTCACTCATCATGCGAGAGGTTGCGAGATTGAGCCTCATTGGTCCTCTGCATCCCTGTTTTTAAAGTAAGTATAAAACTGGCAATTGTGACAGACACATTATAAGATTATTGGTCGATTTCTAGGTTGGAATTTTCCAGATTTTTACCCATTAAAAGACATCTCCTAAGCCTTTTTACTCTTGGTACTATGAATATCATTTGTAATCTCAAACAGGGTAACGGCTCAGTGCAACAGAAAATTTCCAATGCAACCAATTAAACATAATGGTATTTTTTATAACAATTCATTTTTATATCGATGATAATGTTTTCTTCCCCTGCATTTGCCTTCTGAATGGGTGAAACTTGGGAAAAATCTGGCCAGGTAGTCAACACCAGGCTATCTGTTACGATCACCACCGTGTCTACTCGGTTTGAAGAGAGACTGCGTAGAGCGGGGCCCTAAATGAAATTCATTCACGCAGGATCTTAAAACTTGCCAAGATGTAAATTTATACAAGACAAAATAATTGCAAAAGTATGTGCATCATTTCTTTTTTTGATATTTTAGATAAAATAAAAAATTTCTAACGGGAAAGATGCTAATCTATGAAAATTATTGAAATGAATAAAAGGTACAAGTGACAAAATGCTCAATATAGTCAGTCGGATTAGAATTACCATTCTTTCTATTCGCTTTTGTATCAATAATTTCCCAAAATCAGCATAAGTAATATTTTATGAATTATTTTTAAAAAATAGTTCAAACTGAAATTTCAAACTATTCTGAAAAAAAAAAAAAAAAAAAAAAAAGATGTTTTGTTGATGTACTTGATTGAGTTAATGAATTGATATTAAAATAATAATTATTTAAGAAAATTTAGTTTTCTACGTTACCAAAAAATAAGTGGAGACTTTGATATTTCATTCAGAGCAACAAATAAGTTCTGTATTTTCTCCGATTTTATGTAGTAAAATTTAATCTTAGTAAGTTACTGCTCGTCATCTAACATATTTCGACAACAGAGTATTTCATTCAGACTTAAAATGTTTCCCTTTAATGTGCGTCTGATAAAATAATTTCAGGCTACTCATCCTAATTGTATTTCATCTAGGTTTTTAGAAGATAACCTATCTACCCTCCACATAAAGATATAAAAAGACAGAAGTTGAATTTGATGAAATATAGATTTTTCTTCAACTACAGAGCTGTAATTACTTAAATGATTTTAATAGAAAATTAGAAGGCTTATACTATTGAGGACCTGGAAATATCATATCTGAAAAAATATAAATTAATCAACTGTTTGACAAGTTGTAATTAGCTCTCTTATAAAACATTTAAAAAATTAATAATAAAAGAATCATTAGTTATTTGCCCATTACATTTTGTTAATAATCTCTTATTACAGTGGTTATAATTGTAAAATTTAAGTGTTTTGAAACAATGCTTAGTTAGATATTGTGACAAAAAAAAATGAGTATTAAGTGTGAAGGGAAGAAACACGTTAACTATTCCTTTTAATGAATCATATAATAATTAATGCTACAGGACTGAAGAGAGAGCAATCCAAAGAAGTTTTGAATAACTGTAATTTGTTGCCATTTAAACATTAGCAAACAATTTTAAGGATTTGTACTTTCTTTAATTAATTTTTTAGTTATTTAGGTATAATTTCCTTATGGTCAACAATATGTATACAAAATATTATGAAGGTATATTAATTCCCTCGGCGTCTAAACATAGTCGGTTTAATTATAGCCACTTTATACAAGCTCCAGAATTTTTGTTCCAGAAAGTTGAAATTTACTCATGAAAATATGAATTTTGAAAAATTATAATTTGATGAAAAGTCATAATTCGTTATAATCATATTTCATTTGATTTTTGCGGCTATTAATTACAGTTCATTTGCATGGCTTTTTTAATTAGTAATTCTATTTTAAACCAAATCAGAATTAGGATGGTGTTTAAAAGTATAAAGCAGCGTAGCTTCCTATGTAAAAGCAAAATATCATGTTAATTGGTGTTTGTAGTAGATATAATAAAGAAAGTAAATATGAAACTTAAAATGATAATTATAGTATAATTTTAATAGCATAAAGCTTAATTGGAACTGAGTATTCATTGCAATAAAACAAAGATTTTCACGAAATGTTATTATTTTCAATTATATAATTTTTAATAATGTATTCCAATTTCTGTGTAAGGACGAAATTTTTAGCTGTTTTCTTAAATGGAATTCCTTTTAAATAAGTAATTTTTCAAAGACGTCGAAAAGGATTTATTTTTAAGATTAAATGTCATTGAATATTACAATAAAACAAACTTTACTTCAAAACTATTGAAGTTTTTACTACGAAAATCTATAACTAGAAACCGAATGTTACCAGATGTCTATCATTTATATGATGCCGTTGATGTACATATATTGTTGGTTAGGTAAGTTTGTTTGCACAGGTGCTTCTGCATAGGCGTAATGAGAGGAGGGGTTGGGGAATTCGATCCGCCCCCCCCATTGAGTTGAGAAAAATTAAGCACATTTACTACGTTTTTCCCCTACGTTTCTTTGTTGATTGTTACTCAAAGTAACCATTAAATTTCTTTACTAGTAATTATTCAGTGTTTTACTAAGGTAATCAAAAGCTATACCAAAGTGAAAGGCTTTCATACAACTAATGTATCCTTGCAAACTGTATGCTGCTAGCAGACAACTATACGCGTTACACAGGCTGGAGAAATGGAGTCATTACCGCTGGAACATAAAAGCTTTAGTCATCGACCGTTGATGTTAGACCATAGGCGTAACGAGGGGGTTTTGGGGTGTTCAACCCCCCACACCCATTAAATTGAGAAAAAATTAAGCAAATATACTGCATTTTTCCCCAACCAACTCTTTGTTGGTTATTACTCAAATTAGCCATTAAATTTCATTATTAAGATTATTCAGTGATCAGTGTTTTACTAAGGTAATCAAAAGCTACTATACATGGATTTTTCACCAGAAGATCAAGCTTGCCATTTAACGTACCATTTGATGATAACATCGCGCTACTTCCGCCCGAGTCTAGAGAAACGGACTCTCCATCGCGGAAAACAGAAGTCATGAATGGACATTGCACCGTATAGAAAACTCAAACACTAAACAATAACAATGTAAACTAGGGCAGTGGAACATAGCACAACTTTCAATTACACTATAATACTGGTCAGTTAAATTTGACGTGGAATAGTATTATTACCAAATTACCAATTTGGTGATATTTTTGCCGATAATTCTTACAAGGGCCAAGGTGGGGGGGGGGGGGAAAGACTACCTCCACAATGGCGAATGTGGCTTTTCGATAATTCTTACAATATCCTTTTTTGTTAGTGAAACAGAGGAGAGGAGAAAAACGGTCGTTAATGAGCAATCCTCAAGGGAAGACACCCGTTTTTCATTTTGTACACCTTTATAACATCTTTATGGGAATTTCGGAGGTGGGGATTTTTAAAACATCTTAAGAAGCATTATTATAGAGATTTTGATCAAAATCGTTTGAGCCGCTTTTTAGTAATTGATAAAAAACGTGCTTTTTTCATGTTTTGCGCATCAAAGATCAAAAACTATACTATACATGGAATATTGACGAAAATCTGAATGACAGATTCCATTGCCTTCACTAATGTGTACTCCATATTTGAACATCGTAGGTCAAATCATTCAGAAGTCATGCTGACCACGAACACACAGACACACGGGCAGACGTTTTTCTTTACCACTTTTTTCAGTTGGATGTTCCAAAACGTGGACAAATGCAAAAAATTCGAAATATTTTTGACTGAAAACAATACTGTCATTACCATATGTTAACATATGGGTAATTGAAAGTAATTACAATGAGTGCAGGTAGCAAATGCAAAACTCAAAGTGAGACACTGTGTTTATTTTGCAAAAGAGGAAAAGATGAAAAATGTGGTAAAATTACTGTTCAAGTTGAGAAAGAAACCCCAGATAGCGTAGTTGATAAAGGAGAAAAAATAACAATTTTATCCGCAGATTTACAGACGCGGACGATATTGGTATCATTATGTAAAACAATGATGCAATATAAACATTAAGATACGCATCTATTTAGAAAAAAATATATTTAAATGCTTTTGGAAATTTCTTTAATGGTTATTTTTGGCAGTGTATGTTTGAAATATTTCGAGGGGATCCCGCCTCTGAGACTGATCCCATCTTGTTTGCTACGCCTGAAATATTTCTCCGAAAATATTGCTTGCATTTAGGTACTTTACAATTATATCAGACCCTTTCAATCTCCTTGTGTTTAAGAATATTTTCCTAAAGTTTTTTTTTTTTTTTTTTTTTTCTTAAAAAAGAATTCTTAAGACATTTTCCTTATCCCATAGATTTGGACAATGATCTGAAAACTATTTCAATAAGAAGAAATTGTTTCTTTGTTTTTTACTCTCTCCTCCCTTTCCCTACCCTCTCCTTTTTTTTCATTGGTGTAGTTAGTCTATATTTTTCGGAACTCTCCCATCCCATTCAGCAACTCTAGTTAAGCTTATGTGCGTCTGTACTAGTTTTTATGATACTTGCAGGGGCGTACTGATTCATAAAATAGGCCCTGTGATTTTTCATTTATGCCGGCCCAAATTTTCAATAAAATCATTAATAAAATTTTGATCATTATTTTTAAAAAAATAGTTTCAATAATTAAATAATTAATTTTAATAATTACCATATTTTACTATTTAAATACTCACATTTAATAAATAATTTCTGTAATTAATTAATTTTAATAAATGAATTTTAATAATTGAATTGCTTTAACAATTAGTTTAATTAAACTAAATTTTCTTTTTCGCTACTATTGACTTGGGAACTTGGTTTCCATAAACCGTTGATAGCTTGTTGCAAAAATTAAAAAGAAGAAATCTAAATTGTAAAATAAGGAATGTCCAGGAATTTAACTAGTAGGTTTATTAGAAAATGACATCTGAAATGATAAAATATATTTAACTTTAAATGTCATAAAATAAATTAAATACATAAATCTTTTTGCATCTACTTTTCTTAGAACCTCTTGTCACCCCTATCAAGAGAAAGGCTTCAACGCGAGAAGTGGGGAGGAAGGGGGGGGGGGGGTCATTGAGATTTGAAAGCATTGGGTTTTAAACAAAAAACGTTAAGTAAGACAACTCTTTATATTGAAAAACTAAAATAAATAAATAAATAAATAAATAAATAAATAAATAAATAAATAAATAAATAAATAAATAAATAAATAAATAAATAAATAAATAAATAAATAAATAAATAAATAAATAAATAAATAAATAAATAAATAAATAAATAAATAAATAAATAAATAAATAAATAAATAAATAAATAAAAATTTCCGTAGTGAACCGACCCTTTTTTTTACTGACACTAATCGGCCCGGTGATTGCACCTGACAACCCTATACTCCCCTATACTTCCAATACTCCCCTTTATTTCAGTATGTTTTGTTTAGTTTGTAAATACTTTTAAGAATTTGAAGTGTTAACGGGTTAACACTCTTTAGAAAATTTTCACCGTGATGTCCGTTACTTGATATCGATTACTTTAAAAACTAAAACGGTTCAATTTTTAAAAGGAAAAGAATCGTTATCAATCACGTCACATTGCTCATAGTGTCAATACCAGGTGGGGAGTTGATATCCATAAGCAAAAAACTGTGACAAGCGCTTCCTCATAAAAGTACTTTGTTAGCCGCAAAAAAGTTCTTTTTGTGTTTTAGTTTATCAGAAGAACAAAAGAAGCCGCTTAAGATCATCTCGTCATTGGCTTGACAGGCAAAGGTGATAAAAATGCATCTAACATTTCCGTTTTTATTTGTATCCTCTTATTTTATTTCTGTGCGTCTGGGAAATAAAAGCGTTATCAGTATTGCAAAGATTATTTCAAAGAAATGCTTAGTTTCTTCTCAATTCTATGATTCATAATGAGATAAAGAGAATTTTTACTCTCACTTTAGGAATCGCTTGAGCGTGATATATCTTGTCCATAGAAGCCTTGCCCCGGGACTCATTCATAAGAAGAAACCGTAAAGGGCGCAGTCAGTTTTCCTGATTGGTATCTGAATTTGTATGCAACGGATTTATTATAAATGTACACCATATTGTTTCGAATCGTTGGCACCAAAGCATGTACAAAACCCGTATTTTTAAATCCTTTATATTAACTTTGATTTTGTGTACCGATGGTGGTGGAATCTGCGGAGGCCTAATTAAACCCCTTGCCGTCATCCAATCGGATTGAAACTTGGCAGATAGATTCGATGTCGATGACAAAGCATTCTATCAATTTTTTGGGTTGTAACTGTCACTAAAAGGTCTCTTTTACAAAATACTACATTGCCGAAATTCTTTCCTGCTGCCATTTTTTTTATTTTTTTTTTTATTTTAAATAAATAAATAATAAAATTGTTTTAATCGGAATAAATAAATGGTATTTGGATGTGAGTGTATAAATTCACGTTCATTTTTAATAAATAAATTTTGAAACATAGTTTGCCACATATTTTGCTAATAGAAATGTTTTTAATATTCAAAATTAGATGCAAACACCAAGCACACGCTGTTTACAGAATCGGCGTTGTGTTAACGAATATAAAAATTGGCAATGCATTTAAAGGATTTGTATTAAAAACTTTGTTTTTATGGATTATATTATTTTACTCTTCAATGTATAGACAGTCTACAGACTGAAGTGTGAAAAATGCCCCATAAAAATACATAGCTTTGGAGATTTGGCTCTTTAAAAAGTTAGCAATCACAAATTCTTTTAGAAAATTCAAGAAAGTGTTCTTGTTCGTTCCTGTAAAATCGAATGATATGATGGTTGAGCTGATGGATTAGGTTTTTGAATTGAACAGCCTAGTAGTAGCAATAGCCTAATAAATAGACAGTCTCAGTAAAAATGATGCCCGAATGCAAAAATATATTAATAGTTAGATTAATAGTTGCAACAACATCTTCGTGGTCAGAGACCGTTTACTCTCCTACATGAAAGAGAAAATTCAGAGTTCTTTGTATAGTCTCAAAGTCTTGAGCCTTTTCCTCAATTTAATCGGTTATTCTTAAAAGAGTTCAACTCTAAAAGTCAAGGGATTGGACAAAAGTGAATATTTTGTTGACCACTATAAAAATAAGCACAACTCTCTTAATAAAGTACCTTGCTCCAGAAGTATAAGAAGTAGTATTTAAGATAATTACACATGTTTTGACGTAGAAATTTGACCTCGCAATTTTCCGAGTTGAGCACTTTTTCGCAATGGTCGATTCAATTTTGTTTACTCCTCATACGAGACACTGATAAATATTTTCAAAGTTTTTTGTTTGATACTTTTTGAATAACGTTTCAAATGTTTTGTGATAAATAAAACATTAAATTTGCTACACAAAACTGTTCTTCGAATGTAATTTCTTAAAAAGAATACGGGGGGGGGGGGGGGGGGAATCGTATATTTAAAAAGAAAAAAAAAACAAAAAAAAAAAAAACTAAGCACTGCTTGGAAAATCCGAAGACTATTAAAGATACCACCTATACAGTAAATATGGATATTAATTCAAACTTACTATAATTAAACCGTTCGTCTCCTTCAATTCATCTCACATTTCCCTCGCATTAGTTCCCTCGCAAATGTGTTTGTCCTTCGATTATCATTAATGCTCAAAGCCATCGGCAATTACGCGTTTTTTTGTCTCTCTCCATTCCTCAAGTACTGGAACAGGTTTCGTATGACTTATCGCAATATCTGCGATAAGGAGTCCCCAAAATTTCCATACTTGGTAATTCTGATTTATTTCATACCCAGCGAACCGTTTTGTTCTCCGATTAAAAAAAAACACAAAAAAAGCACACCAAGACCAACTCTGGAAAAAAAAAAGCGATTTCTTCATTCTTTTTAATTGGACGACCTAAAAGGTATAAACGCCCCCCGCCCTGCTGAGCAATTTCGAGTATACCATCATAAACTTCAGGCCGTACCGAGTAATGACAGGTTGAGCAAGGTCATGGAAGGGAATTATTATCACCCCGGGTAGTCCATTTCCATCCGGATCAAGACAACGCTCAAATTGGGACCTATCCGAAAGCAGAATGAGAATGGATCATACCAAACCACTGTTGATTAGGCTGGAAAAGGCGTCTGCTTACGATTGATGGATGTAGGATTTAACGAACCCGCGTTTAATGATTTCTTCCATCGGCTGACGTACGCGACCATCGTTTACGATTAATTTGGCAAAGAAAATACAAGTGGAGGATTTGGGCTCAACAGAGGTTCCCTATACATAATTTACGGGATCTGTCAGTCAAGTCGTGTTGATGCATACCAATAGTCGATGCAAAAGGTAGAACGGCGGTGAAGGATCGCGTTTTCTTTCCCTTTCCGATTTTTGTTTATGTGAGCACCACTGAGATATAATTCATTTGATTTTCATGACACTCGCGTCTGTTAACTTCGTAGGATAAGTATAATTGCTACAAAGTAGTGTTTGAGCTGAAGTATGAAATTTCTTCAGATAAAATATAAGATTAAGTCCAAATTTCTCTTTTTAGAAAAATGATCACATACTTCTTCGTTATTAAAAAGAATCATTTTATAACAAAGGAATTTTTTTTTAATCAAAATTACATATAAATTCATATTATAAAATTAACCTGAAATAAATGAGAAATGTAGTTTCAATGGGAATGTTTCATAAAAAAAAAGAATCAAACGATATTGTAAACGTAAAACTTTTGAAGTTTGAAAAACTTTAAATTTCAATACAAAAAAATTGAAGGTTTAAAAATTGCATAATGCTTTTGTTAAGCAAACATTTATTTCGGTTGATTGTTCATCTTCAGATCACAAAATTGTGAGTTTACAAACTTAAAAAAAAAAAAAATAATAATAATCTTTTAAACAATTTTTATAATTCAGGGAAGTTCTTTAGCGCCTTGTTAAAACCAATTGCAAAGACGTTTAGTATTCAAATTTGCACCAAATAGGCTGTATTAATGAACAGCACATTCTAAATTTTGATTACATGAAAACATAACTTCTGTCCTTTCAAACGAATTTCGGCGAATGAAGTTAAGGAATAAATCCATGGAACCTACTATTTGTGTAGATTAGCTTTTGAATATTTCTTTTTTAACATTTGATTTTGCATTGTACCCAAGTTTTATACTGCTTCGAAACATCGAGACTTACAAAAGCATACGGACTACACTATTGTACATCTTATTAATAAGCAATAATAATAATAGAAAACATCTATTTACGATCACCGGATTTAAAGACCAGAATTTAATGTATTTATTCCATCAAAAAGTTGGTGACATGCATATTAATATACGGAAAGAATTTGATGTAGAATTTGGTTCATTAATGGATTCCTATGGTCATAATTTCTTATAATCTTCTGTCAGTAAAGCCATGACCATACAAGCTAATAACCGAAGAGAAAGAGGACCTAAAAAACCCGTGTCAAAGAATCGAGTTTTTCAATTTTATATAGCTCCCATAAAGAAATTTTTGATTAAAATTTGTAATAAGTATTTTGAAAAATAAATTCATTCTTAAACTAATTCTACATAATAGTGGGTAAAGTTGATCAGTTTTTGAATTGGAATAAGTTTTCATGTGTTTTCCTCGTGATGTAGATATATTCATATCCTGCCAATATGTTGTATACTCAGCTCCTGTCCTAAGATTCTCCCACTCCTCATAACAATTATTGGATTATAAATGTTACATGTAAAAAAGTTTTTAACAATTTTAAGGATAACTTTAATACGAACTCGGAAGACTTAGTTCGGAAACTAATTACTTCTTTTAAAAAAATTTATATGTGCAATTTTGATTTCTAATCTATAATAATAAAACAAGCTGTGTGTCTGTCTGTGTCTCTGTGGATCTATAGAAACCTACTTAAAATTGGAGTAGAGCTCTGAAATTTTCTGCATACGTAGTTTTAACCTTCTAATTTTATGCATCATAAACAGAATGTTAAAATTTTAATTAGTTCTTTTTTAATTAATTTTTTTAATTAATCAATAAATATGTTACAAAACGATATCTAATAGGGCTACAGCTTTGAAATTTTCAACATAAGTAGTTTTGGCCTTTTAATTAGGCTTTTAAAAAATAGAATTTTAAATTTTTATTTGTTCTTTTTTAATTAATTTTTTTAATTAATAAATAAACATTTTACAAAACGACTATACCTCTGAAATTTTCAACATAAGTAGTTTTAGCCTTTTAATTGGACTTTTGAAAAACATAATTTTAAATTTTTATTTAGTTTCTTTTTAATTAATTTTTTGAATTAATTAATTAATATTTTACAAAACGATTTCTAATAGGGCTACAGCTCTAAAATTTTTAACATAAGTAGTTTTGTCTTTAGAAAAACTTAGTAGTATTAGACTTTAGAAAAACAGAATTTTTAATTTTTGTTTAGTTTGTTATTAATTAATTAACAAATATTTCCAAAGCGATTTGTGATTGGGCTACATTTCTGAAATTTTCAACACAAGTAGTTTTAGCCTTCTAATTGGACTGATAAAAAGAATGTTAAAATTTTAATTTGTTTTTCAATTATTTTTTTTTACAAAAAGTGACTTCGAATAGGCCTAGATCTCTGAAAGTTTCAACATAAGTAGTTTTAGCCTCTAATTTTGCTTTCCACAAACACGTGTTAAAATAATCTTAAAGAGGTGTTGTATTATTGTATTAACTGCGAATTTTGTTTTTCTTGACAAGGGAGAGGCTTCCAATATTAAGTACGTAAGTATTAGATTTTAGTGAGTGAAGCGAGCTTAATGCTTACGCAGCAATGAACCTTTCAGAGAGCGAATCGAGCTTATGCTTACGCAGCAATGAACCTTTCAGAGAGCGAAGCGAGCCTGTGCTTGCATAGCAATGAACCTTTTAACGAGTGAAATAAGCCTGTGTTTACGTGTCCATGAACTTTTCAGCGAACGAAGCGAGCTCGATTTTGCATAGCGATGAACCTTCCTGCGAGCGAAGCGCCAAAAACTGGGTCTTATACACGAATGACAGATTTCCGCAACGCGAGGCCTTACAGCTAGCTAAAATATTGCACATGTTAAAATTTCGTAGCGAAGCACGTGTATTTAGCTAGTTATTTAATATAACTTAGCGTTTAAATCGGGATTTAATAATGAATTAAAATATAATTTGCATAGTGTCTTAGTTTCACGGCTCATATATATTGTATTGAGTACGGGATTGGATTGGATACATTTAGAAGTTCACAAATAAGCTTTTTCTTAAAAATAATTAAAGATAGAGAAGGTAATATCCCCAAAATGTTAGCATCAAATGCAATATTTACATGAAATATTTTTACCTGTTTTTTATACTGTTTGAGTAACGCGTTAAATATATTCTCAAACATTTCAATCTACTTCTTTATTTAGTCTTCATTTAAGATGTTGATGTATGTTTTAAATTTGTTGTGGGGCAGTCAATAGCTTCTGATTGAGTCCACCATTCACAATTGATATTTTAAACGGAAGTATGGTACCCAGGTAGTATCAGCCAATGTCAGAAACGGGAGTTCTTGGAAGATTGGCTAGTTCATACCGAATCTCGAACAGTTCCAAAATATAAGACTTTTTTAAAAATAAACACGTCAAAACCTTCACAAAACATATTTTTGTACCCCTTCGTCTACTCTTTTAACATTATATTTCAAGTTCAAAACTATCCATCAAAATTTCAAAACTTCCAGTATATTTGACTCAGAACCGGGCGAGATTGGTCAAGATCCGTAACAACGTCCAGTCTACAACGGTCCACATCGATATTGGCCAGTGTCGAGCCGATATTGGACAGCGTGTGTTGACCTATTTGTGCTGGTTAGATATGAGGTTCAAAGTTCGATGAATTTTGAGCTAAGTCGCACAACTATGAAACCCATAAGCAAATCGTTAAGATCTAATGATATTTCTTTTACAATCCACTTGTATTATTTTAAGAAATATAGATGAATGAGATTATTTCAAAGGAGAAAAAAAATCCTATAGCCTCATGCACTTTAATATTCTGCTCCAGCGTCAGAGCTTGATTGGAATAAAACAATGAAGGGTGATTAATGAACATAGGTAGAAGAGCTAACGACAACAAAAGAATGTAAATGTATTCAAATCGCGAAGGTGATACGCACTAGCGAAGATGGCCATCCGGGTTTATGGCAATGACATCGAAATCAAATTAAGATATCTCAGTTGTCATTCGATAAATTTCCACGCTTCTTAGATTCACTGGAGGATCTTTCTTTTCCGATCAGGACAACTGCACACATTTTCCATTCAAGAGTCATCTCATTTTAGAAACTATATTGATTTGTTGGGAAAAGTTCAGCTTATAGCAACGAAAATGATACACTGAATCTCGTGTAAGAGGACTGTGGTGCTAGATTGAGGTACCAAAATATGAATGCATTGTAAGTGAGAGAGTACATTGGGGATTTTTATTCAGTTGTTTAAATTTATCAAACAGAGTGATTTCAAGGGTTGATAGTACAATACGAGATACAGGAAAAGAGGTCATGCATATAAGTTTTTTAAATCACATTTTGCATTGGAGAATAGGAAACATTACTTTTACAACAGAGTGATTGATACGTGAGATAATCTACCGGACCACATCATAAATTGTACTGGAGTCAGCAGTTTTAAAAAACAGCTTCATCTATACTGGATCATTGTTCAGAAGAGTTAAATTGGACCGACCTAAATGAGCTTTGGGTTTTTAATTTGTCGTCATTTTTGTATCTGTTGCAATTTGTATGAAACCAGTGCCTCTGGTAAAGGGAATAGGAATTTTATGACACTAAGTGACAAACATTTTTCACCTAGGTGTGTGCCAAATCAATTTTTTGGCAAAGACCAATTCAATCTTTCATAAGAAACGTTTTTCCAAGCTTATGCTTGTATGGTTGGTTGTTTTCAGATTATCTGGCGCCATCAGTAACACGAGGGCTACAATGCGCCGAACATTCGTCCAAGTCAACATACATTTACAAACACCCATGCCAACACGGGACTCGAACTCGCAACCTCGCGGTCTAGAAGCTAGCACGCTAACCACTATATCGTTTGGTCGGCATGCTAGTATGGGTATTGTGTAGTATTTTGGAACATTTGCAAAAGTCGTTTGAAAATAATTTTGTTAGACCCTGTTAGTAAAATTAACTTTAACATGGAACTTTTTCTCGCAAAAGAATCTCCTGGAAGGCGTTTCCCTTTCAATTTTGAATTGCTTTTGGGAATTCCAGATACAACGTTTTAGTACAGAATGACTCCTTGTTTTCCTCTCATAAAACTAAAATAAGATGACGAAAAAAAAAAAAATTCTGAAATAGACTAGAGTAATTTTCTTCGATAATTATTAGTCAAAAAGCTTGATTTTTATCGAAAAGGTTGAAATGTGAAAATTGCTTCAGTTTTGTGAGAAGCAATGGATTAGCATTTTTCTAACAGCCTTTTTATCGCCCAATGGAAGAAAAACTTCACAAATTCTCTGGACCGCTCAGGAATTATTTCTCTGGATAACAATCGCCATTAAATATATTTCAGTTTACGGAAATGGAATATTTATCTATGAAAGTCAAATGCAAACTGGTCAATACTCCAAAGTATCCTTGAAAGGAGGTATTTGAGGTTCGATAAATATTAAACTGTCTACATTCAGTGGCTGCCAAGATAGCCGTTGCTAAGGGCACCAGACATAGACATTAAACATATCACTGACCCCTGCACTTTTGCAATAAGAACAACATCTTTATAAAGTGATAACCAAATCGCCATTGAATATTGTATATTAAATAACCCCTTTAAAATAATGAATATATGTTTATTATATTTTAAAAAACATAAAAATCAGGGCCGAATAAAATCAAACAGAACACTAATAATGATAATGCCATCTCAAATTAAAGATGATATTTAATGGAATTGAATTGTAACTAAATAAAATCGCCATTGAATATTGTATATTAAATAACCCCTTTAAAATAATGAATATATGTTTATTATATTTTAAAAACATAAAAATCAGGGCCGAATAAAATCAAACAGAACACTAATAATGATAATGCCATCTCAAATTAAAGATATTTAATGGAATTGAATTATAACTAAATAAAAACAAAGGTATCCACACAACATACATCTTTAAATATTAAGCTAAGGGATATTTTCGACAACTTTCGGGAACAACTTAGATTCGAACATCATATCATCAATGGTAAACCTCTGGTGTTAAGATGTAGACATCTTGAATTTAAAATGAATGTTTTCTTTATTTTACATAAACGCCAATCTTTTTTAAAGATTCTACACGTAACGCATGTTCTAACTTATACTGTAATGTATTTATATATAAAGATATCTCTAAATTTGAATGTTATTCATATATTTTGTATCCATAATTCATTATCTTATTATCCAAATTTGAAAAATCCTCTTCATCAAACCTTCTTTTTGGTAAATTTTAATAACAGACTTAAACTCGCCCTTGTCCCTGGTTGTATACAACTCCAATATTTATTTGCTTTACGAAAATATTCTATTCTCTTAGTGAAACGAAATATCAATTAAAAAACCAAATGAGTTTGGAAGATATTGAGAAAAATAAAG
The DNA here is from genome assembly GCA_963978545.1 of Linyphia triangularis. Taxonomy (NCBI): domain Eukaryota; kingdom Metazoa; phylum Arthropoda; class Arachnida; order Araneae; family Linyphiidae; genus Linyphia; species Linyphia triangularis. The sequence continues at coordinate 77,849,309 of OZ021723.1, forward strand.
TTTTTTTGAAGAGATTTTTATTAAAAAATTGCTATTTAAATAATCACTTTATAAAGAGTATAAACACACCCACATTTGATATTTGAAAAGTATCTGTAATGCAGTAAAGCAATCAATTTTAAATTCAACTCTATAAGGAGTAACTACAGGTGCTGCCATCTACTGCACGTAAAAAGAACGAATAAAATCATCTCCAGTTGTTTATAATTATTTCAAAGTAATTTTTGTTGTCCCTAGGTCTGTCCCCTTTTTTCTTTATGTCAATAAAATTTACCATCAAAATTTTTTTAATTTAAACCAAGAAATTGTTTTTATAATGCAAGAAAAGAAAAGCTATTCAAGTGTAAGGTTTTATAGATGAATGGAGATGGTGATGTGTTTTACGTAGTTTGATTATTATCTAATTTTAATTCATTCAAAATAAGCTATAGATTTGACACTTTAAATAAAAAAAATTTACATGTAATCCCAACTACAGAATATTTCAAAATGTTATAACTTACAGAAATAAATTCAATGATGTCGAAACGATACTTCAATATATGGCTTTAAAAAAAATTTGCAATGTTAAAAGTTTCCAATATAAATATTTTTCATTTTTAAAAAGAGTGAATTAATTTAAATAATAAATTAAGTAACTATTTTAAAGTAAATTCATAAGGAAAGTATTCGAAAATCGTGGCCTCTCATTGTTGGCACACTATTGTATCGGAGGGAGAGTATTTAATAACTTTGGAAATGATTATTTGAATTATTCTTTGAAAAAAGGGAACTACACATTCAATGCTAAATTTGTGCGGACATTTATTTAACAATTAAATAAAGAGGATTTCAAAACATCTGAAATTTATATTATTTCTCGTATATATCTTGCCATTTTTTACTAAATGTAATGTTACATGAAAAGAAACTAACTCTTAAAATTTGCCCAGCATTCTTAATATACGTTAGACTATGTTTTAATAGTAATTTTTATATAATTTTGAACTCTTTAAGGTGTCTGACTAGTTTAAAATGGCAAAATCAATGAAAATTTCAATTTTTATTATTATTATTAACATTTCCCTTTTCAAATCAGTTTGTGTTTTTCTTGTACTTTAAATAGAAGTTCAGTTACAGTAGTTCAAAAACGGTTGTTAATACGAAAATCTATGCAGAAAGATTCCAAAATCGTGTTTTTTAAAGAATAGATTTTTCACTAATATTACAATACTGCTTTTGTTTTATCTCAAAATGTATTCAAGATAGAGTTATAATTTTTTGTGCACTTGTTCGTTATACTATATTGAGTATAATAGCCTACAGATTTGATTGTACATTACGAAAAGTTATTGCGATTTTTGTACAACATTAGCCGTTTTGACAAAATATTGGTTAATTTCCACCAAAGACCACAAAAAAAAAAAAAAAAAAAAATATATATATATATATATATATATATATATATATATATATATATATATATATATATATATATATATATATATATATATATATATATATATATATATATATATATATATATATATATATATATATATATATATATATATATATATATATATATATATATATATATATATATATATATATATATATATATATTTGTCTATTTCATGTTTTTATCATATAATGAACACTTTAATGCGATAAAAAGTTTCATTAATATGGTGTTTTTTTTTAAATATTGCCCCGAATGTAGTCGGATACCTTAAGTTTTTTATAAATCATAATACTATGAATATAATTGAATATTCAAAGAATTTATAATTTTTTACTTTGGGTAGGAATGCATCATCAAAACACATTTTAAAATTTCACTATTATAAATGTTTTATAAACAATTTAGTTTCGACATTTTTAACGGTAAAATAACATAAATGATAGTCATGAGAGAATTAGTTTTCATTTTGTTTGCTAAAAACAATTAGTTTTTTTCGAAATGTTTTTTAATTCTCATACTATAAATTATAATTTTTTACATGGTGTTCATAATTAGAGTTCTTTTTAGAGTAAAAAGTTATCCTTTCTACCCCCCCCCCCTCCCCACCCGACTTTATTCCCTCCTTCTTTTTCCGGAGCATGTAATCATCAGATCTTGATAAATGTTGAACTTGTATCTACTGATATTACGTTGAAATTAGGTCTGGAAGAAAAAGATAAACATTAGTTATCATTTTCTCCATTAATTTTTTTACGAGTAAGAAAACAATGAAGTTAAAGTTTTGAGTATCTGTGTTATAATTGTTGGGGGGGGGGGGGGGTCTTTGAAACGTTGTTTGATAAAAATTGAACTTCTTCATAGATATTTCTTAGGCCCCAAATGAACAATAAATGAATAATTAAAATACAATGAATAATATTCATTAAACAATAAATGAATAATGTACATTAAACTTTTAACCCTTAAAGAGTGTGTGAAACTAAAAAAAGAGCTCTTAAATACGTTCGATCAATCATGTTTGCTGCAATCTCAAAATTATTCTTTAAGTATTTTTTCACCATTTTTTATCCCCTTTATATTTTTATCTAAAATATAAACTAATCGTTCCCAGCATTGTTGCCTATTGCCTTCTAATATCTGGAATATTATGTTTCTAGAGAAAAATTACGAAAAATTACTCTTTAAAGGTATTAAATTGCAAATTATCTTTTTTTTTTTTTTTTTTTTTTGTGGTAAGAATAACCAATTGGGTAAAACGATCCTCTTAATATGCTATTTACGTTCCCCTGTCTGTATCATTCCGACTTAAACAGTCATATCCATTTTAGCGAATTATCTTTAAACGATCTTTATTACTCAACTGGCTCGTGGAAATAACACTATAATTACGGGATGCGGGTTTTCCAATTCCGCAATCAGAACTCCCGCATGCTGGAACATTTTGTAAGAGGTGTTTCAAGTCCACTTAAGAGATATCTATTTAGCGTTCTAAATAATTTTCTCTTTCCCTCCTGTAGTTTATTTTATTTTGTTATTTTGTATAAAAAAAAAAGTACTTTAAAAGGTGAGCAATTGTCTACTTTAAGTGTATTGTCTAAAAGGTTCTCCTGGCCCTAATTGGGTAAGGACGTAAAAGGAGAGTCTGAGATGTGGGGTGTGGGGGGGGGGGGGTAATTATAATATCAACCTTATTATATCATTTACTACCGATTACATTACTTTTATTGTATATAGTTATGAGTTTAGAATGATAACTACTATAATTGTTAAGATTCATTTTCGACGGGTATTATGTTTTGCAATGTCTTTTGATTAACAGTATCGGAATCATGCTTTCCGGCACTTGGGGACAAAGCAAGTAAAAAGGGCAAGATTGCCCGTTATACATGTACTAAGTACATGCATGTAAAATATACACAATTGTAACTGTTTAAAAAAACTTATGATACCAGGCCGTAACTAGGTGGTCATTGCTCATTTTAAAATTGTGTTTGACATGCCCTACCGCAGCTTGAAAACTGCTGATGTATCTCGTTACTTTATACAAGTGTATGTATAATTACTCGTTAAAAGTAATTAATTTTTGAATAAATTTTTTTTTTCAATGTATATTTAAATTTCTTACATGTTTAGAATAAAAATTGTTCTCAGGTGAAAGGGGTAAATAAAAATACGTAATCTAGGACTAGAATTAATTGTCCAATAATTAAAATATTTAAAAAATACAATCTTTAAATACTATTATTTTTATTATTAAAGATTATTTTTATTATTTTTAGAGAATAATTTATGATTTGCGTAAAATATTTTTTCATATATTAATTATCAAAAAGTAAAATAAATTCTAACTAATATAAATTTTTTCATGTTAAATAAAAATTCTGTAGAACAAATTTAAATGAGCAATTTAACTCTTCTGTAAAATTCTTAATTGTGACTTAGGCTAATTTGGTTTTGAGATGCAGGATTAATGTAACTAAACATTGTTTTTTCAAACTTTTTTAGATTAAAAAAAATTATGTTAACAGATCTTTAAATTACACAGCAATAAAAAAAAAATTATTTTATGACATCATTGATTTCTTAAAGTAACATTTAATGTAATTCATATAATCCCAATTTTAACTAATTCAAAAACTCGATTGCATGAATTTGCACAAAATATCACAAAAACCTTATATCTTCTAATGCAATATAAAACAAAGCATCATCAGGAAACGCGTTACTATTTATCTATAACATTAATTGCTATTAACCTATTAACGACTGTTGGTAAGAAAATTTTCCAATCGACATTTCCCCCCCCCCCCACCCCCCACCCCCTTTTTTTTTTCTTCTTCTTTGCCAATAATTTGCGTTTATGGTTCCACTTAGTGTTTTTTAAAAATCATAAAAATAATTTTTTAAAAAAATCTGAAAAAATCTAAATTTACTTTAAATGATCTCAATAAACAAGATTAAAGTTAAAAACAATGACTTTTTATTCATTTCAAAGTCGTCTATAATAGGTTAAAGTTATAAATATGATATTTTTAAAAACTGAAAATATAACCTAGATAAAAAGTAAACTTCATATGCATACATTTTAGGCGTTTTGTGTAAGAGTGAGAAAAATAATTTTTGTCTTTCTACTCTTCCTGAAAGAAGTTTTGCACCCATTAAGGATTTTGTCTCTCTACTGACTTAAGTGACACCCATAAATAATAAAAAAAAAATTCACTACTAACAATACATTATTATTTTCATAAATTCCATCTAACAATGCATCTGTTAAAATAAATCATATTATTACATATATTTTTGTACGTTTGGACTACGAAAAAATCTTTTCACATTTTTTCTTTCTTTCTTCTGAAGAACAGCGTTTTAACTTGCTTTCTTCGAAAAAATATTTATAATTATTTTCTACAATTTTCTGAGAGTTGAAAAATGACTTCCGACTGCTTTCACGGTTCTATAAACACTTGTAAATTTACTTTATTTTCTGATTATCTTTCATCGCATTTTTATTTCGCAGGAAATTGACACATTGAAAAGCTTCCTCTTATCCAAAATGCTATTAACCTTAATAAGCTTTCATTTTCTGCAGATAAAGAAATATATAACGATGCGTATAGTTCATTACAAATTAATGTTTTAGGATCTTATTTATCGTTACATACTCTAGGTCAAAGCATTATTTGTAAGATTTTATACTAAGCGACAAAAAGACTTTAGAACCTCTAAAAAACTATTTTTGAACTAAATGTTTCTATTTTTTTTAAGTCTCTGCTTTAAATTTCTATCCCAAGAGAGAAATGCAAAGACCATTCTGCACCCAAAACACCGCATCTGAACTACAAAGAGCAGTTCAAAATTCAGTTCAATTGTAGTTGAAAGAAATAAAGCTCTATTTTTCAAGATTTGCATTCCCATAATTTAAAAGAATCTCCTTCATAATCACCTAGAATGCGGGGGAAAAAAAAAAACTTTATCATATTAGCAAAGGAATAGAATACTCCGTAAATATTTGAATTTCTGGAAAAGAAACTTTGCTAAAAGGTAGTTTTGTAAGGTATAATTGCTACCATTTCAATTTGTAAAAGTTCACTAACTACAACAGAACATCGTAGTCATTTTGTTTCGAGCTGAAAGAGTGTACATTTACACACACTCTCACAAACGAACGTTCTTTAAAAGGTATTTTGACTATCATAACGAAGTAGTACCCTTTTAAAACTACCAAATTTGAGAATATTTTAAAGTAAAAAAATTGTTATTTTCAACAAATTTCTCAATTTCCGATACATACTAGTTACTAGAACCTTCCCAATAAGAGATTTAAACTTAATATTCACATCAATCCTTGAAGTGCTATATTTCCACCTGGAGGCAGAAATTTAAACTAATGTTTACTTTTGAACACCAGATCCCATGGTTTCTAATGCTAAATTTTATAAAGATATGTTCATTAGAACAGATTCTAGACGGTTTTAAACAGGTGAAACTCAATTATGGCCACCTACTAAATTTTTAACACATCTTAACCCCTAGTAATCATGTTTGCAATTCGGAGAGTGCTTAGAAAAGGAATATTTCCTTTCGAGCTAATACAGAAACATCCCTTGGGTATTTTCGAAAGGAAGGGAAAAAACATCGCTTTTGCGGTAAAATTCTTTTCAGATGTACTAGAATAGGTTTTGTACAACACTCTGCTAAGTGATTTTAAAAATGCATTTTTAGTTGTTTGTTGGAGAGTTTTAGAAAATCTTCCTTTTCAAGTAACTTTCGAATTTCGTTTTTATCAAGACATAGGTTGATGTCTTTGTTGCTTTCATTCAGTTTTCTCGAATGGATGTATGTTGTAAGTAATGTCTTTTCGACATTTATTTGCCATTTTTCAAGGTTTGATGCATAATAGCTTCTTTAATATTTATTTTGTATCTGTATAATTAAATATTTATGTTTAGCTACACCGAAGGTATAAATTATATTCATCTGCGTATTAATCCATATTGGAAATCTGTTGTCTCCTTTCTTGTTTAACTAACAGCTCTGTACTTCAGAGTTCAGTAAATATTTCATATTCACTTGGTAAATTTCATATTTATTGGAACATTCATGTTTGTTTTCGTTCAGTAATTTGTCCTTTACGAGGAGTCGGAGCCGATTTTTTTTTTTTAATTTTTTTTTTTTTTTAATACTAATTTTGTGATTTTTACAAATTTAGAATCTTCAATTTGTTCTCTTTCCAAACATATATCTTTTTTTTTTTCTTTCTGTAAACTAATTAGAAGTATAAAAGAATTTATTTTTATATCTTCTATTTTTCATACTAATGAAATCTTTTAAAATCTTTTATAATTCAAATAAGGGGAGCTATGTGTTCTGTACTTTAAATCCTTTTATCATAAATTGTGTTTTTCGGCATTTTATATGCCTTTGCTCAGAATCCACCTCAAGTAGAGGTCTGAAATTGTTTCTTTACACAAAATGAACACTTATTATTTCACTGAAATGAGCTTTAAAAAAATTCCCTACAGAATTTTTTTTATAGTTGTTTCCCTATTAGCTTATTCTATTTTTCCAAAAAATTTCATTTTTAAAATTCAAACAAATTAAAAACTCATGTCATTATATACCTAGGACATATGAAACTTGTATAAGAAATTATAGATTAATACACATAGAAGTTTCTGAGAAAAGGTACATAACACAGACTGACATATATTGAAATAAATGGATTTAAAGTAACGAAAACATATTTCCAGTTATTCTTTTACTTCTAATTAGGTTACAGAAAATAACAATACATGATTGAGAAGGGAATAAATTGGAGATTCAAAGTATGTAAGAAACTCAAATTTGTTAATTAAAAAAAAAAATCCAACTCACTGTATTACTATTTGGATTTTTTCGTAATTAAAGACTTTTGATGAAAATTGTTTTTTAGTGCTGCTCATGTTCTTGCGCATTTTATACAATGAATTCTTTTAAATTAATATTTATTGACATGTAATATTTTAGTCTTATTTCGATATTAACGTTTAGAATTTTGATCGAATGCCTTCCTAAAATCAAATGATTGATAATTTAGAACCCGTACATAGTACGAGTGAAAAGTCTTGGCAGTTATTAAGTATTTTTTTATGAACATACTTTACTTTCATCCACTTGAACTTACAACCCTTATGTAGTGTCAACAATACAGTTCTCATTACTTATTCAACTTTTGCATTGTAAGTCAGTATAAGTTATACTAGTCTTCAAAGTTTTAATATCACGATGTGAGGTAAACTGGATCTGGTGTCCTTGACGTTAATTCTATGGGTTGGAATAACAGATGTTGTATCACGCTCTACAGAATAAATGTAAAATACAATGAACTTCTACTTTGTAAGAACTCGGTATACCGAGCTGAAAACCAGACGTAAGCTGCATGCGCGTAAAGTTATTGATTGAAAAATTAAGTACCCTAAATGTGTGATTCTAATTTAGTGGATGTAATATTACAAGAACAATGTAATGACAAATTCAAATCTTGCTTACAAAATAAATTTAAGTACAGTATGTTGCTTAGTTAAGTTACACTTCAAATACAAATTTGTATGACCTGACTAAACATGATCAGTGAACGAGTAGAAAATAAGAGTGAATACAATTAAAGGGTGTGGAACATCGCGCAACTTTCAATACCACTTAATACTGGTCACTTCATTTTTATTTACAATGGTTTGATGTAATTTACCGTTTTCGTTTTTATATGTTCATTAATTAAAAAAAAAAGGTTAAGGTTGACAATTTTTTATATATATAAATAAACATTATCGTTTCTTGTAAATGAAACAAGAGAAAATCAATCTTTAATGGGCGATTCTCAAGGAAAGAGAACTCTGTGCTAAAGATATTAATTTTTTAACTTTTTACTCCTTGATCGCATTTCTACGAGAAATTCAGTGGTGGGGAAAGTTTAGAACAGCTTAAACTGCATTACAACAGCGATTTTGATAAAATCTTTACAGTCTGTTTTTTTGGCAATTGCTGAAAAACATAAATTTTTCAATGGCAACTAACTTATGCGCATGGGCTATTTTAACCAAACCCTTTAAATGACAGGTCCCATGGCCATTAATAACCCGCACACAAAATTTGAACAATGTAGGTCAATCCATTCGTGTTGTATGCTGACCACAAAGACTCACAGTGAGAAAATTTTTTAGACCACTTTTTTGAAGACAGGATGTTCCAACACATGGAGAAAGGCCCAAAAATCGTTGTTTTTTTTTTTTTATTATTATTATTATTTTTTTTTTTTTTATTATAGAAAACTTTGCCTTTTTAGCACTTGGACAAATTGACGTTCTAGTCACCAAATATTGTTACGCACGTAATATTCAATTGCTAACTACAAACATAAAACAAGCTGTGTGTGTCTCTGTCTGTGGCTCTGTGGATCTATAGAAACCTACTTAAAATTGGAGTAGAGCTCTGAAATTTTCAGCATAAGTAGTTTTGGCCTTCTAATTGTACAGGTCAATCCATTCGTGTTGTATGTAATCGTGTGTAACACAAACAGAATGTTAAAATTTTAATTAGCTCATTTTTAATTAAATTTTTTAATTAAATAATATATATATTGCAAAACGATATCTAATAGGGCTACAGCTCTGAAATTTTCAACATAAGTAGTGTTGGTCTTCTAATTATATACATCACAAACAGAATGTTAAATTTTTAATACACAACACAAACAGAATGTTAAAATTTTAATTAGCTCATTTTTAATTAAATTTTATAATTAATTAATATATATATTGCAAAACGATATCTAATAAGGCTACAGCTCTGAAATTTTCAACATAAGTAGTTTTGGCTTTTTAATCGGACTTTTAAAAAACAGAATTTTAAATTTTTATTTTGCTCTTTTTTAATTAATTTTTTTAATTAATAAATAAACATTTTACAAAACGACTACTAATAGGGCTACAGCTCTGAAATTTTCAACATAAGTAGTGTTGGTCTTCTAATTATATACATCACAAACAGAATGTTAAATTTTTAATTAGTTCTTTTTTAATTAATTTTTTTAATTAATTAATAAATATGTTACAAAACGATATCTAATAGGGCTACAGCTCTGAAATTTTCAACATACTTAGTTTTGGCCTTCTAATTGGACTTTTGAAAAACAGAATTTTAATTTTTTATTTAGTTTCTTTTTAATTAATTTTTTAATTAATTAATTAATATTTTACAAAACGATTTCTAATAGGGCTACAGCTCTAAAATTTTCAACATAAGTAGTTTTGGCCTTCTAATTGGACTTTAGAAAAATAGAATTTTAAATTTTTGTTTAGTTCGTTATTTATTAATTTTTTAATTAATTAATATATATATTACAAAACGATTTCAAATAGGGCTACAGCTTTGAAATTTTCAACATAAATAGTTGTGGCCTTCTAATTGGATTTTCGAAATACAGAATTTAACAATTTTTTTTATTTTTTTTAATTAATTAACAAATATTTTACAAAACGATTTGTAATTGGTCTACATTTCTGAAATTTTCAACACAAGTAGTTTTGACCTTCTAATTGGACTGACAAAAAGAATGTCGAAATTTTAATTTGTTTGCAATTAATTTTTTCACAAAAAACGACTTCGAATAGGCCTAGATCTCTGAAATTTCAACATAAGTAGTTTTAGCCTCTAATTTTGCTTTCCACAAACACGTGTTAAAATTTTCTTAAAGGAGTGTTGTATTATTGTATTTATGGGGAATTTTTTTTTCTTGGCAAGGGTGAGGCTTCCAATATTAAATCGTTACGTAGCAATAAGATTTTAGTGAGAGAAGCGAGCTTATGCTTACGCAGCAATTAACCTTCTAGCGAGCGAAACAAGTCTATGCTTGCATAGCAATGAACCTTTTAAAGAGTGAAATAAGCCTGTGTTTATGTGTCCATGAACTTTTCAGCGAACGAAGCAAGCTCGATTTTGCTTAGCGATGAACCTCTTACGAGTGAAGCGCCAAAAACTGGGTCCTATACACGAATGACAGATTTCCGCAACGCGAAACCTCTCAGCTAGCTAAAATATTGCACATGTTAAAATTTCGTCGCGAAGCGCGGGTATTTAGCTAGTATAATATAAATGTTTCTCTTTAAAGTAATAAAATATTTCTTTTACTTTATAAAATAATTGGGTAATAAGAAATGCATCACAAAAGCGATTTCTTTGCGATTCTTTGCATTACAACAGCGATTTCTTTGGAACTTCATTGCACAAGTGTTCCCACATAGGAGATTAGGCTAATTTTCTTTGAAGACATTATAACAGCTGGGATTGAAAGTTCAGACAGGAAAAAGGAAGTCTAGATGTCTTCAGCTGTAAAACTAAAGTACAGTCGACAAAAGATTTTCATTCTAATTTGAGTCTCTAAATTTAAATAAAGTCGTGAAAAGGATTTACTGGGTAATGTTGATAATTATTGAAAAGCGTTCTAAGAATAATAGGTTCAAAATAGGAATTATAGGTATAATAGTTTCTAATTTGGTATAATAGGTTCTAATAATAGGTCAGGAATTATAGGTATAATTCTAGGAATAATAGGTTCGAAATATTTTTCATGACAGCTTTAAATTCAGGAAGCAATACACATTTCCATTGAAGAAATAGCAAATGTAAAAGGAGTTCTTAAAACAGAGAAGGTAAAATCATTAAATATTTTTGAATTAAAACGAGTTGCGTTATTAAAAAGCCATTTGACATAACTTAAACCTAAAAAAATTACTCATTTTAAACTTAGAAATCCAGTTTAAATAGGTACATGAGAAAATAAAATGCTTTTAACAAAAGTTTCTTAGGAGACAAATACTCATAAACTTATATAACGGTGTAGTGGTTAGCGTGCTGGCTTCTAGACCGCGAGGTTGCGGGTTCGAGTCCCGTGTTAGGCATGGGTGTTTGTAAGTGTATGTTGGCTTGTCTAATGACGAAAGTTTTGGCGCATTATAGCCCTCGTGTTGCTGACGGCGCCAGATAATCTGAATACAACCAACCAACTCATAAACTTATACATCCCTTCAGATATGCAGTGATTAGTAATATTTGGCAATATTCTAATTTTTTCTTAAATACTACTTCAATTTATTCAACAAATATTTTACAGAATATTAGCAAAAGTATTTTTCAATAAGAGAACATTCTTACTTGTTTAGTCCATTCATAGATTATGTTGCCCACAAGTTAACGCTAAAACAACCTAACACTCTTCTTGCTAAAACACAATCTACCCCTGATCTACATATCTATTGTTAATTTTTTCCTTAGATATCATATAATCACCAAACTCTGTTTTCATTCGTGATATGAACACTAAAAGAATCTGTTCCGGTTTTTTTTATACAGTATACACTATTCCTTCAATATTTTTTTTATCGTCTGCGAAAATCGAAAAGCGGTGCTGTGCCACAGTTTTATATCTTCAATTTCATTCTCTTAATTTTTTTTTTAAACCCATTCTTTCCCTTTTCTTGCATTTGCTTTCTTGTAGTTGCTTAAGCCAGATATACACGCTACCAGTCGGAGTTCCAGTTTTGATTGCCAGTTCTGTGACGTCAGCTAAGCGATCGCTGCGTCGTCTGTCGGAGATCAAGGGAGATCGCACGTGATTGGTTGATGGGAATCGTCGACGCCAGGAAATAGAAAATGTTTGGTTTACTGAAACCAGTAGCCAGATGACGTCACAGACTGGCAATCTAAGCTTGAACTCCGACCGGTAGCGTGTAAATCCGGCTTTAGTATTTATCCCTTGCCAGTGTCACCCGAATCCAGTTCGGGCAATCCACCCGCGCCAAATTCGGTATAACCGAAAATTAGGGCTTTTATTCCGTTGAACGGCAGAGCATGGTCCTTGTGTTGCTCTTTCGCCAGTGAACTCAAATGAACCAAACTATTCCGTTGACCTCAAATTGATGAATTCAATTTTCGACACATTTATCTGAATTATATTCCATCAGTTAAAGAGTTAAATTAAAAATTCTTTTCCTGTTTTCGTAAAAGTACCTGTAAAACTTACTTTAAATTTCGGCTTTAAATATTTATTTGAATTGAAACAACCGTTAATAATGTTTTCAATAAATACAGTGGATCCAGAATTAAAGCTTCCCTGCTTCTAGTCATATTATTTAATATCATAAAATTGTATAGACGTACTTCGGAGATCATGGGGAAATAAACTCTAAAAAATAATTTAAAAGTTATATAAAAAAAATTAACTTTTAAAATATTTTAATATAACGCATCAAGTTCAAGTAGTCTGAAACTTCAATTGCCATTTTTACGATAAATCACACTGTGAAATATTCATTTTCCCTTACTTTCCCCAACTTTTCCTTATTTTACTCCACGATCTCAGTAATATGTATTCACATTTTAAAGACGATCTATTGATTACTTTCGGCTTCAAACTACTCGCAACAGAAAAACTGCAATTATGAGCAAATTGCATAAATATATTTGAAAGGGAAAAAGTTTTCGCTTGACGATAGTAAATCATAATTTAAATCGAAAAATATGGAGAACGCAGTGGTCGTTAACACGTTTCGTAATTTTAAAGTGGTTAACGGTCGAAGTTAAAAAAAATATATATATATATTTGAAATATGTCTCTTTTTCTCTGCAGCTTCCATTTTATAGGTGGATTTTTGCATGAACATTTTGATTATTATTTGTTTTCATATACATCTATACTCTTTCTTAAGATTTTTTACCATCTTTACTCTCCCGTTGTACCTAATATTGCATTTTCAGAAATATAAATTACTTTACAACTTCAACTTCTTTTTTCACATTGCATCGTTAATGCAAATATTACTAAATAATAACAGTATAAAGTATTTTATTTAGTAAACTTAAATTATTAAAGTTTGAATCTAAAAGGTGATGTGCAAACTTATTTTTTACAAAATGATTTAAAAAAAATAATTCTGGACAGTTCTCTAGCTAACAAACGGGACTTGGGCTCTTTTTTTCTACTCGTAAACAAATTAGAACTCTAAACTTAGGATGAATCTAGTAACTATGTTTTTATTTTATATAATACTAACTGGTGGCAAAATTATATTGAAAAATAATTATTTTAAGCAAACATGACATGGGGCACGGACGTGTTCCGTGTGTTGGTGGCTTATAAATGTATATTTGACCTAGTTAAAATAATTACTTTTCAATATAATTTTGCCACCAGCTAGTATTGTATACAAAAACATAACTACCAGATTCATCATAATTTTAGAATTCTTATTTGTTTACGAGTAGAAAAAAGCGCCAAAATATCCCGTGCATCAGCCAGAGAATTTCCCATGTACTAATTTGAAGAACTACACTTTATTTTACCTTTACATTTGGTTTAATAACTTCAGTGCATTATTGTTATTCTATACTGCATTAAGTTAAAAATATTTTTTTACAATATTTCAGTCAAATCAGATAGGAGAAAATATTGAGTTAACTCTACGGGACGAAAAAGATAGGATATCACTGATAATATGAATAGATACTCGGTTACACAATTCAATTCTTTTTCAATAATTTCCATATTAGAACATACCTTATAAAAGGCATTGTGTTAGGCTGTTATGATCATTAATCAAATACACTTTTCAAATTATTTTCTGTTAAGTAAGAGAGCTTAATACGGAACGCATCAATCTATTGAGTACTCAATAATTAATCGAAAAGAAAATGGAACAAAAAAGATATCTCTTTGTGAGTTCTATTGTTTCTAGAGCTTTTTCTAAGTTTTTATTACTTTTCTGCCTTTATCTCTCTTTCTCATCAGTCAATGTTTGCTTTGTTACATCTGTGTTATTGATCACAAGTATCCACGAGTACTAATGGATTGTTTTGTACGCAAGAGATCGGAATTATTGAGTATTGCAACATGTACTGAGTGGAAATTTTATTATGCACATCTTCTCTGGCTTCGTACAGTCAACTCACGCATTTAATATGGTATCGTTTCTTTTTTGCATGGAATTCATAGAATGGACTAACATGATCCTTGCTGGGCACTGTTGCCTTTTGTTGTCCTTTAAAACTCGATAGAATAGGAAAATGTACTCATTCAGATCCAATTCCTTTAGCTTATATTCCAGTTTTTAAACGCTTTAGTAACATTTTCTCATTAACTTTTCACGAGTAGAGTATAGTGGTTTCACTAATACTCGCTCCATGACTTCGAAGTTTGCAAATATCCTACTTTCAAATCGTGAGTGTTTTTTCCCTTATCTTCTCAAACAAATAGTTTGAATACAGTCTTAACCACTAAGTATCGTTTTTATTTTAAACCAGTCTCATCCTCTTGCGACAATAATATGACAATATAGCTAGTTTTCTTTTTAGGACTGAATAGTAGTCTTCTCATTGTAAATAAATCGTTAAAGTTAAAGTAAATAATATGAGTGGTACTTAAAAAAAAAAAAAAGAAAAAAAAAAAAGCATCCCTTAACAGATGTTTTGTTAAAGTTTTGTTCTTAAGAACACATTTTTCCTTGTTCTAGTAAACGTCTGTTAATGCAATGCTTCCACCTGTTATCCTATAATAGATGGCAGCATGGTGTCAACAAACTCGGAAGTCCTTCACCCTTGCTCGTGACATAATTTCAGTGTAACGTTTCATTGAAAGAATGTAAGATGTAAATAATCAAACTGACAATTTAAAAAAATTTTATTCATTTATTCCAACAATTTACAAATTGAGATTCAATGAGTTTTAAACTTCGATAGATATACACGCAATCAAACTACGAAGTGGGGAACAGAGTAACATCGAACAAACAACATTATTCAATGTATCATACATTTCGATTAATGATATAATTCTTGAATGCTATTAACTCTTTTTATATTCAAATTTATAACAACTTTTTTATTAAAGTTCGCACCACATGCAAAGCATGATATACAGTAACAAGACATTTCATAAATGGATTATTTATGAATATTTCATACATATGACGTTTTGGTTTACAGAAAAATTAAGAGATCTGGTTTTACACACAAAGAAAAAATACTTAGTTTTTTCCTTAACAGAGGGCGCTGTAGGTATATGTGAGCAAGAAGACTAGCTGCTAAACATTAAGATTTCGGTATTAAGTGCCATCTTTTGATAAAAAACTAAGTAATTTTTACTTTATGTGGGGAAATATATATTTTTCTAGACCTTTCTATTAAAAAATGCATTGTTCAACATTTGAATGTATAAGAATTACCAATTTTTTCAAATAATCTGTTACTGTTATATCACTCTGTTTAACCCTCAGAATGTTTTTGTGCATTACCGCGGTAAAATTGTCACCATTTCACAAAATATGATAAACCTTTAGATCTATATTTTAAAATAATTTGTGGGCTCTCAAACACAAATTATGCATCAAGATATTTTAGCAAAAATAACAAACAACGGTACACATATTTTCCTCTTTTGACATTTATATACATAATCTTTATTTCAATCGTTAGCTTTCTAACAAACGAACGACCAATCTGATATGTCAAAATCCCCTTATACACCAAAGAATATTTAAATGTGTTTGTTTACAAGAAGTTGGCAGAGAACTAATATCAAATAGCTTTAAATTCAAGTACCTATATACATTAAAGATTCAGTTTTCCAAAATAAAATAAGTAATATATTTGATTATTTTATAGAAAAAGCACTTACCAGATGGAATCTGGACATTTTTAAAGAGTTTTATATTAAATATACGTAAGTATATACATTCAAAATAAAATTCGGAGCAAGAGCATATAGCACATATAAGAAAAATGCACCCACTTTAGTAGCAACATCAGAACTTCAACACTACACAAATTATAACACTGAAATTTTTTTTTCATGTATGCAAAAGTATTTTTTACAAGCTTTACTTAACCAGAATCTCTTCTTAGAATATTAGAAATGAAATAGATAAAAATATTTTTTGCATTGCACTTAGTATTCTTTAACATACTAATGACAACTATTTCACGGAAAAACCTAAAAATGTATAGCAATTTTCTAATTCCGAATACTTTTTTTCTATTTTTTAAAAAGCTTAACAAGTGTTGAAGTAACATTTGTTGATATGAAGTACAAAGTTTCAGTTATAAATATTACAATTCGAATCTTTAGAAGATGAAATTATGAAATGAACAAAGACATTGCGTAACATGTATACCATTCAGAATAATACATAAAATAGATGTATAGCCTAGTATCTATAACATACATAACATCTGGAGCATATTTATATCATCGGAATCCGTTTATCCATATAACAATATACAGTACACATAACACAATAAATTGAAGTTAAATCTATCTAGCAAGAATTCCTTCCGAAAAATCAAAGCTATTCCATAGAGGATTATGGGTATGAATTTACAATAAGCTCAACCTCTGCATGAGTGTCAAGTCTTACCACCTGTAAAAGACTAGAATATCGATTTTGGGGGTACGTTAATTCTGTTCTTAAATAGCATCAACTACTTATAATAATAATATTTATATACTTTACATTTACTAATAATATTCATAGTGAGTTACAACATAAAAATAATCTATTCTTTGTTCGAATTGCTTTCCAAAACAAATAATCTATTAGAAAAAGATGGATCGAAAGTATACTAAGTTTTTATTTTAACGTGTAATTTTCACAAAATTAAACGAAATATAGCTCTTTGAACACAACTTTTAACGCTTTTTTAGAATGTAACTAGTAAGCAAAGCAATATTTTTTTCAAATTCATTCGCTTCAGTTTTTTTTTCACCCAATGATCGTGATTGGATTCATCTACATTATTGTGCGCTTGTAGATAACTTATCGCATTTTATTAATATATTATATTTTAGGCACGTTTGTAGTTTAAAAAAACTGAGCATATATTTACCCTTTATCCTCCGATCAACATTTGCCAATGCTTTTACTTCTGATAAACTGCCTTATTCAGCTAGGCTTATCCGAACAATCAGTTACTTCCATTTTGATTTAAGTGCAATAGCTGAAATATAGAACTAAACAACGGAAATGGTGGGGTCACGCATCATCATTATCATTCGAAATCGTAACTTTATGAAATGCTTCTAACACACATAATCATTTAAATTACATTTTTATTGTCCTTTACGACAAGGTGATCACGAAAAGAGGAAAGGAGGTATTACCTTAAAAAAAAAGAAGTAAACTTAAAAATTGAAATCATTTTGATTCCAAGCGCCACTTAATCAAATGATTGGTTTTAAATTACCAAGAATGAAGTTAAGGAAGAATAAATGTAAAGACGTAGTTTCTTAATTAATATAAGTTTATCTTTTTGGCTCATCGATTGAACGGGCTTAAAACCATAGAACCATATTTCAAAATCCCTTCAACTTTTATTTATCTCTATAAATTGTTCTCTTTGCTTTACTACATTATAAAAATATTATTCACTTAATAAATTTATGTATTTTTCCTTATATAAGCAATGAGTAAATGCATTAAAAATGAAAACTACACTTAGACTAATGACAATCGAGACAACACTTAACAATTCAAACAATAGCAGAACAGTTCAGTTCATAGGAATGAAATTAGTATCACACAGAAAGAAATGAAATTCATATCACACTGAAAAAACAGCAACAGTAATTGTTTACGAAAAGATTCCCGATACCTAAATAATATTATTCAGTAATATGCCCTCTTAAAAATTGAATACATTCTGATTGAATACAATTGCATTAACATATACACACAAGCGTTCTTTGACTCAATGTACCCTGTATGCAACTTTTCTTGATACATCAAATTAATGCAATTGATTCAACCTTTTCAAATTGGTTTGTATCTTGATAAATACTTACCATGTCACATGACTGTATAAACCTTTATATACCTGGTGCTTAAATTCTTTTACGTGTGGACAACAGTATGAAATTATGAGTCATAACTAAAAAGGGATTTTTGAAAAATTCCAAGATAATGAGAAGGCTTGTAAACAATTACTAAAATAAACAGCTGGATAACAAAAATTAGGAATATAGATGAAGATTTCAAAGGCTAAGAAACACAATGACACAACAGAAATAGGTCAGTTTCAATAACTTTGTGTATGACAATTTTTAGCCATTTGTATTGGACATTTTTATACACATTTAAACTTTCTTGTTTTGCCACAAGAAGTGGGATTTTTATAATCAGTCTTTAACTTTAAGTAATTTTTCTGTTACATCACCGTGGTTCTTAGGCCTCAAACTTGCTGCCACGATTCAATAGATGGCTACATTTAAATATCAACTATCGTAAGTTCCTTTTCTTTGTTGGCATTTATCTTCTCTATATTTAAACTTTAGAAGCTCCTTAATTTCTAGAAGACAAAGAAGAGTATCGTAAGTATCATTTTGCACCTCTTTAAAATCAATAGATGACTGTTATGAGCGTCAAAGGTGTCTAATTTTTAATTTGTCGACTTATCTTGTACTCTAAGGCAGTGGTTCTCTGACTTTTCTTTGCTACATATTGAGTATTGAATTTGCATGAACCATCTACCCTAGTAAATCTTACATTTTAGTTCCAAAATTAAAGAATACTAATTTAAATAATTAAAGTACATTATCATATTATGATTTATAAATACAATGTTCACGAATCATTTATTTTTTAAAGTTTGATCTCTTTTTAGAAACATTTTAATTAAAAAATGTTTTATATTATAATTTTCTACATAACACTTTGCTCATGGTCACAGTTCAACAGTAGTTATCATTTGAGAACCACTGCTCTAAGTTTATCAATGTCCATTAAAATTTTTTTTTCTGATTTGGCAAGATATTATAAGTTTTGGAGATGTATACGATCTTGAGATGTTTTTAATAGTCCAAGCAGAGTTCTGAATCAACTAGAGTTGAACTTAACGAACTAATTCTGCTATGTTAAGGATAAAAGTCGTATATGCAATTATAAGAAAGTGCACATTTTTACAATTTTAAATAGATTTTTTGAGTTAAAATCTTATCACAAGAATTTTACCAGTACCTTTTTCAAATATTAAAGTAGTCATTTCCATTATTAATTTTATTATATATTTTTACAAGAATGGTTATTTTAATTAAAAATCTTTAGTTATAAAACAAGTACAAATTTTGACGTTTCTAACTTGCTGGCATAATTTTTCGAATCTTACAAAATGTTACAAGTCCTGGTCTTTAAATTTCACTAAATACAAATCAATTATTTATTTTATCCTTTCTATACTTGACAATATTATTTAAAAAATACTTTTGTAAAATTCTAAATTTACGACTTTCATCCTTAAAAAGCCATGTGTACAGTACACAAAAAACAAAACAATAATAATAATCCAAACGATGGCAATACGTTTTGGGTTCTAAATATCGTAGAATCTTGCGGTTTGCACCAAAATGTTTTGCTTAAGATTTTATACATCTCTGGTGAAAAAATTAAAAAAAAAAAAAAAAAAAAAAAAGGCTGTATGTTAAGTAAATTTAACTCTATATTTAAAAATTTCCCCCTATTTTTTTTTATATTTTCATTCGATTTAGAATTTTTCGTTTACCCTAGTTACTAAATTTCAGTTCATTATGTTGAGAAACACGTCACTTATTAGCGAAAATGTTTTGACCGATCTTGATGGCAAATTTCTTTACAGTGGGGAAGAAGTAAACGTTTTGCGTTATTCTAGACGTAATCTATTTAAGTGAGTAGTTTCACATTTTTGCTAAAATATTGAGAACTAAGAGTCAAAATGGAATGCAAAGAATTCTGGAAAGGTTTTCAACCATAATAATTGTAATGGTAGCAAAAAAATGCATGTTTCTATTTAAAAAAATTTTAAACTTGTTTTATGAATTAATAATTAGTTATTAAAGAACTGTTTAATACAAAAGTTGCATGTTATTTATATTTTGTAACAAAAATATAAATAACATGCAACTCATTCAAAGTCGATTTTTGACCAGTTTCGGCCATTTTTGCCCCGGCAGACAAGTGGATTCGTAATCTATTAAATTTTCTTCGCATTCTATAAAAAAAATTCAGAATGATGTTCGATGAGGTACCTAAACTTGCAGTCACATCTCAGTCTATAAAGCTGGAACTTCTTTTATAAACTATAGTTTGAAACAAAAATTGCTAAAATATTTTAACTATTTAAGAATTTGTGACTAAAAAAAAAAAATCTTTTTAACATTATAATTTTTTTGGCATCATTTAAATTACTAATCACTCATTGGAAAATTGTGAAATTCGGTATTCAGCCGTTTTTTAGGATTCTTAATCTAAATATGGTATAATATTATGAGATTGTCATTGAACTTTTTAAAATTTGTTTAGTTTTAATATGCAGATGACCCCTCATGATATAAAAAAAAAAAAATTATACTATTAATAAAGACCTTCCACGATTTACAAGGGTACTCGACTTTTATTATTTCATCAATTAGAATACAAGATATAGCCATCTTTTGGATTTTTTTGTTTTGTTTGTTTGTTTGTTTGTTTACTGTACAAGTGATAAACGAAATGAAACTTTTCTTTGTATTTGGCAAGCGACATTGCTTTACAACAACAATCTCGTCTTCAGATCGTCCACACCTGGACCTTTTCGGCCACTATGCACCAATTGGCGTGGTCATAGTAAGAAGACAGTATGTGCAAGTTGTCGACGTGATTCTCAATGAGGCTGTCCAGTTCCCCTTGGCGGAAGACATGGTAGTATCTGTGATAGGACATCATTCCTCCTGTCTCGTTTCCTGGAAGACTTTCCTGGGACGTAGACTGGGATAAGGAAGAGTTCCTGCTCAGTTCGTTTCTGCTGCTGGACATCACTTCCTCTACAGATCTCTGTCTCGGTGGTTTCATCCTCGGTGAGCAAGGGGCAGACTGAGTGGACTGATCATCGTCCTTCTCGAAAGAGCTCTGGCGAACTCGATCTAGACAAACGCTTTGGGAAGCTCGGTTCAGGATTTTTAGCTTTTCGGGAATTCTTTTCTCGCTTTTGGTAATTTCAGCTTTGGTCTCATCTTTTTTCTCGGCTTTTGTGTCTTCTACAGATTTGTCCTTTGAAGTTTTGAGGTTATCGTTGCATTTACTGTTTGAAGAATGCTTATTATCTTCCTCGGGTGGCAATTTAACGAACGTTTGTCCAATGCTTTTGAGATCTGACTTTAGGTTGACTGGGTTGCTAGGTATCGTTGCAATGATCTCGTTGCTATCTTTTTTGTTGCAAGATCTATAATAAAAATGTCTGTACTTTATACTTAAAAAAAAAAAGACAATATATCAGTTAAACAATTCAAAGAGAAAAATATATATTACTAGTACTTAAAATATTTTTCTTTTATTAAAATTAATTACTAATTTAATCGAGAAGTATATTTAGATATGGTTAAAACAACTTAATTTGTAAGAATAAAGCATACTTTGAAATATTAATTTTTCTTAGAAAGAAATGTTTACAAGTCGTTTAATATCAAAACATAAAAAATTATGTATTTTCCGAAATTGAATTGTAGGAATTAATAGCATTCAAAGCCTCAATAATAATTAAATGATATTCTGATTTCCATAAAACTAATTTAGTATTTTCAAATAAATATACATTTGAAAAATATAATGTAAATGTAACATTTTCTGTTGTAATTTATTTAAGTTGAGCAAGCGAAATTGCTTGTACTTGTTAGAATGATATGTCAATTACTGACTTTTTCAAACACTCCAGTTAAACTTGTTTAATTAAGCTAATATATATTATAGCAATTTTAAACGTTAACAATTTTATACGAACTTTTTGTCTGGTGTATCCTCATTTTCACATTTTTCCTTTTGATGGTCCAAAGATTTTTTTAGACGATTCTTTGAATGTGATGCAACACTGGAGGTTAGTATTCTTTCGAAAGTCGATATTCCCATTGACACTGATTCGTCTGAGCTGGCATCTTCGATTTTGGCTTCCTTCCTGGGATACAACTCGCCAAAGGCTGAAGTTATATCTGAAATGGTTTCAACAAAAGCCGCTAATATATCTGTGGGAGCTTCGTTTTCATCTTGAGTTCTGCGTACAGGTGGAAAGAGCTCCAAAAAGTCTGGAGCCAGATCTGGCATAATCATTCCCATCGGGACAAGATCTCGAGAATCGCTATTCCGTGTTCCGCTGTTCTGCGCATTTTGTGTACAAGATCTGTTTTTCTTGCTGCTTTTGGATTTGCTGTCGAAACTTATTCTGTACATGTCTCTGCAATCTGCAGCGGAACTAAAAAAGTTTTCCTTTCTTTGTGCAAAGTCCATAGATCTCTCTGGTTTCCAAGTAGTGGAAGATGAAACATTAGGCGATTGGTCAACACTGTGAGGTGATTCATCTTTCTCATCGTGGTTCTGGTCATCATCCGGCATCTCATCAATGTTGTCCAATACCCAACTAGATATCTGCTTGGAGCATCCTGCCGAAGCATCGCAGTCGGTGTCGTTGCTCAATTTGACTCTTACTGAATCTAAAGCATCCATGGAAGCTGAAGATGACGACGAAGCAAAGTCACACTTTCTGGCAAAATCTTCGGAGAATGCGGAATCAGATCTACCCTCAACATCGGAGAGTTTGCTCAAGTTGTCACTGTCACTTTCTTTCGATGACCTGTCATCCGATTTTTCTCTCTGCATGATGCCTCGGAAACGATCCGAAGTAGTTGAAAAATCGGTGGCATTAGAAGATGAGGAGGCAGATTTTCCAATGGAAGATGAAGGCGTCTCGAAGAAGACACACATTTCTTTGTCAATGATATTATATTTTGTCTCCATTTCTGCAACATTAACGTCATCACAACATATTTCGACTGAGGGTTCACCTTCCTCCATATCATTTTCTGGAATCGTAGGTATACCGCCATTGCAGCATATTGCGTAACTTGAAGAGTCTGTGTCAATTTTGTCGAAGTCGTTCCATTCCAGTGACAATGATGAAGATGGAGAAGTGTCTTCAGATGAAACAAATTCTCTACACTCCACTTCGTCGATGGTTACGCAGGATCTATAAAAAAAAAAAAAAAAAAAAAAAAAATGAGAAACGATTTTTAAGTATGTAAAAATACTATATCGGTATTAAAATTTTAATTGTTTCATTTCTAATTTGGTACTTTCCGTTGGCTGGCTACCAAAAAAAACCCCTCCAAATTACAGAGATAGCACATCCAAACTAACAACCTTTAAAAAGTTTATTGTCTATAGAAACCTTATAACACAACTTTAACGTTTATAGCAACCTTATAACAAATTATTATTCAATTATTTTTTTTAGCTGTGTAAATAGATCTTTTTTTCTATAATTATTAACAGTTTTTTAAATTTATGTTTTAATTTGTTAGGGTGAATTAAATGTAATAAAAAAGTCCACCAGAGACAAATATTTTTTTCGCGTAAACATTTAGGCTTGGCGATAACTGCGCCAACTTTTAAGCTTGGCAGTTTTTGTCTAGTATCCAACTAACGGAAAAGTACACTAATTTAATTTTTTTTACCTTCTAAGGCGCTTTCTAAGTGCACATCTGGCTCCTCCTTTCTTTACATGTAGCTCTGTATCACTAAATGAAGATGTTTTGGTAGGTTTATGATGTTCAAATCCACATTTCCCGGGACATGTATCACATTTTTTCATTTGGAGATTTTTTTGAAGAACAGATTCAGTTAAGACATTTAATGTCGTTGATGTAGAAGGACCAATTACTTCTTCGGCCTTTTTAACTGTTAAATTTTGACTAGATTCTGCATTTTCTTCTTCTTCGTCTGTTTTTTTATAGTCGTTTTCATCAGAAACAGATGAGGTTCCTTCAACCGACATTACTGATTCGTCAGACAATGTAACTTGGCTGGACTCGTCAAGAGATGATTGTCTGCTGTCATTAAGGCTCTTTGGAGTTGGGGATACTTTATTTTCTCTTGAAGATTCATTTGAACTATCAGAGTCCAGCTTTTCTTTTATATTTTTCAATGATCCAAACGTGTGACTGACATTTTTGAATATCTCTAAACTGGTACTCTGACTTGATGCCAAACTTTCCAAGCGCTCTCTTAGCTTAAAAAAGGACTTTCGCATGTCAGAATCTTTTTTACTTTTCGTAGAATCTTCTGAACTCATACTGTCACTCCTTACAAATCTTCCTTCACTACCTGAAGGTGAAACATTAATTTTCGTTACAAGGGAACTTGAGATGTTATTTGAGTTATCTAAAGAAGATGTGGTAGGTTCTTCATCATCTAAAATTTTATTTTCATCTTTTTTTATGCCTGAGTTCTTCAACACCAAGTCAATCAAACCATTGGGAGGTTTTAGAATTTCAGAAATAGGTAACATTTTGTCGATTTCAAATTTTTTAACTTCGGTGTTGAAACGAAGGCTTTTAGTTTTTGTTTCGTTGGTATTTGCAGAGGTTTCTACTGAACCACATTCTACCGGAAGTGCTTTAGATTCAATTCCAGTAATAAGAGGATCAGTAATGTACTGAAAAGGACCAACTGGAGATGGTGTATGAGATAAGTCCCCTTCCTGTACTGTCGTTTCAGGCTTCCAATTTATAGTCATGTCTGCAGAAGAAGGCTTTACAAATCCATTTTGTGTCCTATTTGTTTCATCTAAATTAGTGTGTTCCTGAGTTACAGACTCTTCCACTAATTCCAAACTGCTCTGGTTAGATTTCGAAATAGAAGCATTGCTTGGTTTTATCACAAGACTATTTGGAAAATCCTCTGAACTATTCAAACTCGATAATTTTTCTTCGATTTTAGGATCTGATATTGGTCTCAGAAGACATCTTCTTGTTCTAATCGAAAGATCAGAATGCATAGTTTCAGAGGGGCTATAAAGCAACTGCTGCTGTTGTTGCATCAACTGATCAAGCACTCCAGATGATCCTGGAAATCTGCCATCCGTTTTTCCTGACTGGGGTGGAGACGATTCAGCTGAAGATGTCTGACTGCTTAGAACGGTAACCGGTGAAGCTTGAGCCGAACGACTACCAAATCTTGAAATATTATTCCTAAGTCCATTCTGAGATCCTAGTGTTTCAAACTCACTGGTACTCCTTTGAATAACAGATACCACACTTTCTTCGCTATCCACACTCGTGTCACTTGTTATGCTGTTACCCTTCCTCGGAATAACAGATACGATTGATTCTTCACTGTCAACACTTGTGTCGCTTTTAACTGAACTTCCTCGACTGCAACTCCTTGGCATGGAATAAGTTCTCAGTGCTGAAGCCAGGACGCCGTGAGCTGCAGAAGCAGAGAACCTTCTCGGTACTCGACGAGATGAACAGTTGTCGCCAGTGTCCACACTAAGACTTCTTTTAACCAATCCTCGCTGAGATGGGCCGATATTAGCTCGCTCTCTGCCTGTATAATTGAGAGTTGTGTCGTGTCTGCTAGAGAGATCGTTTGGCGATTCTGATGAAGTGTCCGAAAATATATTTTGGGCTTGTTCAAAGAAACTAATATGCCTTTCTTTTAGAGAGTTTAGCGTCGGTCTTTCCGACAAGGAATCGTCAGTTAAATTGTAAAGTTCTGGCATAGAATAATATGATGAAAGTCCTGTGCCTTTTTGAGACTGGAAAAAATATAGAATTGGATACTTTGTAAATATATGAACATGTAGTAAATTCTTACTAATAAAGCTAACATAGAAGGATTTATGTAAAAGTAAACTAACTGAAAATATTATTTTTGATTGCAGTTTCTTCCGATATATATATATATATTTTATAAACCTTTAATTTTTATTCAATAATTATATGAGGCAGTATATCTTTAAAAATGTAAATTTTATTTCTTTATTTAAGCAAATACAATCCACACAATGTTGATATATAAATTAGTTTTTAAGGTAATATAAAGCTATATGTGTTTGAAAGGTAATTTTTAAGGTAGTCTTAACAACAAGATGAAATATATAGACAATTAAAAACAAATAAAGATATCATTTCAATCTGAACTGTTATGCTACTAAAAATGATTTTTGGAAGAAAAAAAAAAAAAAAAAAAAAGGAAAAGAAAAAAAAAAAAGAACAAAGAGGAAAATGAAGTCGCATTTGATTTTTAAGGCGATATGGACTGTAAATATTACTTCAATGATTGGACTAACCTTTATGTTCTTGCTATTAGACATATCAGATGGCGAAGTATCTCCATTTGTTTCTGGATGCTTTGTTTCATTCAAACTGCTAGATTTTATCGACGACCTCCTTCTCCGTACCAACAGTTCAATATTCCGCAACTTCTCCTCCTCGGACGGACTTATGATATCCTCCAAATTGTTACACTTCTTCGCTGACTCCAGATCAAACGGTTCGTCCAGAGACACATCCTGTCTTAACTTCTGCAGAGCATCAGCTGGACTGTTGTAACGTCTAGCATTATTCTTTTGGCCTTCATCACGTATCTCAATGGTACCATCGTTGCCTTCTACCAAAACAGTCGATGGGAAGGACTGGAACAAATTTGGCTTTGCTTTAGATCTCGGTCCTGCCGAGCAGTTGGGATTAGCGACAGTTTCGTCTTTGTCGCTGACCTGACTCATGGACATGAGTTCCTCCAGACGAGACATCATAGAGACAGTGGACTTGGATCTGACAATTCCGTTGACGTCTCCACCTCTGGTCTT
This sequence comes from Linyphia triangularis, assembly GCA_963978545.1. Lineage (NCBI taxonomy): Eukaryota > Metazoa > Arthropoda > Arachnida > Araneae > Linyphiidae > Linyphia > Linyphia triangularis. The sequence continues at coordinate 77,876,421 of OZ021723.1, forward strand.
GACCACGTATTCTCTGGGATCACTGGCTGTAGATATCCGCTTGTGCAAGTCTGAGAGGGGTTCTTTTTCACACTTTTTCACTCTTAAGAGTTTGGGGATCATGTTGAGGAAATCACCAAGGGATCTCGATTTTTTACTGGGTTCTGGGTCGGTGGGCAGACAGGAAGTGCAGACTCGGTTTTCGCAGTTGCTGAAAGCAAAATCAGCGGTAGGGCTACCGCATTTCTGACACGTGTCATAGCCTTCTAGATGACGTAGTTCAATAGGGATGTCGTCGTCTGTAGTTGGCTGATCAGGATATTCAGATTCTAAACTATCCTGAAAAAAAGAATAGAAGAGTACTTTATTTATAAGGATATTCGTATTCTAGACTACCCTATCAAAAAAGAAACAAACATTATATTATCTCCTGTGAAATACTTTTGAAACGTATCTTTTCACATAATTTAAAAAAAAAAAAAAAAAAAAAAAAAAAAAAAAAACATATCTTTATTTGAAAATGTTTCCTTTTTAAAAAGTTTAATATGCGTTAATAAACGATATTTTGAGTTTTGATAAATGAGATCCATTAACTAAGGTAATTAATTAGCTTGATCAAATCGTTTCGAAATGTTTGGCTCACCTCTTGTTTAATAGCATCTTATAAGCAAGTCCAATAATGATTTGAGAGAAAATACATACAACTACAAGAATTTTTATATGAGCTTGAAAATTTGTATTATGTTACTCTCAAAACATAAAAAAATGTGTATTTAATATCAAACATATATCAATAACAAAAATATCATCAAACATAAGTAAAATTACCTGGTGACCAAATTCATTTCTCGGAGACATGCGTCCTGACTCAGCACATTGTTTGCCAAACTCCATACTCTCGGATACGCATGGCTTTCTGCAGGATTTGTAGAAATACTGTCTGGAAGCAGGCCTTTTAGCAAATGCGTCATACGGTGAGTTAGTGGGGGAAGAATTGGACAGTTTCTGGAAAGCTCTTCTTACAAAACTATAGCAGGTTTCGTTGGGACTCGATAGCTCAGAACTGCTCTGACTACTGGTCCCATTGGTCTTCCTGCAATGAATAGCACTTTCCGCGCTACGGTACCGACCTCGTCCGTTTCTGTATTTCTGTCGTTTTCTGGTTGAAGCTTGCTTTTCGCTGTCAGAAATATGAGAATATGCGTGATACACTAGAATGTCGTCGTCACTGGTAGTGCTAGTGACTTCACGCTCTGCGGAGGATGCATGATCTAGAAGTGAATATTAATATTTGCAAAATAAATGCATAAAAAAACTTTTATATTGAATGCAGTCAACATTTGTAAATTCAACAACCTCTATAAATTAGACTTTTCTTCAGTCAGGAATTTTGATTGATGTTACAAATAATATCAGTTTTCTATATTAGTTGTTATTTAAATGCTTGATATTATAACGAGAGTTGGCCCTTATGTCATTTACCAAAAAGTAAATTAAAAAAATAAAAGTTGCTAAAGTAGTACATTCACCGAAATATGCATATTTAGTGCTTTTATATCAAATTTAGAAACTGGTTTACATAAGATATATTTTTAAGTTATAGAATGAATAAAATAAATCTTTCAAATCATATTCAAATTGTTATTTAGAACCTTTTTATATTTTTTATGAAAGTTAAGGAAAATATTTGATTTTTTGGATTAAAATTTATCAAAAAGTTATTAAAAGTTTATCAAATAAATATTTTATTTTCTTGAAAATAGTTTTAGAAACATTTATTTGTTTGAAAAGTATTTGAAAAGCAATTAATAATGATTGACATGGATTTTGAAAACGTGCATGGAAAAGTTTAACTATGTATATTTTATGTAGAAAAGATATTTTTATTCGAATAGAGTAGAAATTATGCCCAGATTATCCAAAAACAAAGTTGATCAAACAAAGTTATCAAAAAACAAAGTTGAATAAATGCTAAATGAATTAAAATGTTTCATAAAACATATAATTGTCATTGAAGAGCATATTTTAATTAAACAAAGAACATACATAAAACCATTTTCTGTTTAAAAATATTGATTATATACGACTGTATATGTTTTGTAACATATTTAAAAGTTGGTGAATTGGTCTTCTTTAAAACCATGTTTTTCTATTTTCTATCTTTAACCAGATGTAGTAATTTACCAAACGATTATTTTACAATTTAGATAAACTTCTATAGAAACAAAAAATAAGTTACTGCTTTATTCAGCGAGTTTAAGTAAACAATTAAGCACGAATTTCTATATTTAATTACATTTATGAACGTTCACATAACTTTCGACAGATTAGGACATATATGTTAAAGTAAAGATATAAAACTACTAAAAATTTTTGTTTGTTATGGACAAATGGAGTAGCGTAATGGGTTTATTTTTAGAAGCTCTTCATCTTTTCAGTATTTCTGTTTTTACCCAAAGTTAAAGACAATATTTAATATGTCATTGGATTATTGACAAAAGCTCGTTTATCTTTTCGTTCCTAATGTAGTTTACCATTAGTCATTTTTTTATGTCATAACACGTCGTTTATTTAGTTTTTTTCTTAACTTTCTCTTCCATCAGATGTAGAAAGGATGGTTATCATCCAAAATCGATCTAGATTTTTCTACGAATTTAGGCTTAACATGATCCTCAGCTTTTAAAAACACAAGATATCGATGGTGGATCTGTTCTGTCTGGTCTGAATGTCTGTCGGTCAGTCAAATAAAACGTAATAAAGTTAACTTCCATTAGACTAAAAATATTTTAAATGTGTATACCCTTTCGTTTTGATAGCTGGGCTCTAAGAAAATTTCAGGTATGTGCAAGAAAATTGAGATTTTAATATCTTTGATAAGGTAACAATGAAAAATGGCTGCCATGACAATAGTTAACGAAAGTAAAATTCTTTCTGCATGAGATTAACTTTCCTATCCTTCACTAAAAATAGACATATACTTTTGTTGTCCAAATACCGCCAAAAGCGCTAAACTGCCAAATTTTATTGCTATTATGTCTGTTCTGTAAATATATCCTAGGATGAGTAAGTTCACAGTCTACCCAGACGCCAATTTTATATTAGTTATGAAAAAAGTACAGCGTTTATACACTTTACGAGCCAGAAAACTTAAATTGTTCGAATTGTACTGGATTCGGGTCTTTTTTTATAATAATTAAACGTGGTAAAATTTAAAACTTTTATTTCAAAGCGTTTTGAATATTTTATAAGTTTTCCAAAATACTTAAAAATGTGTGAAAATAAAAAATAATTTATCACCAATAAAAGTAACATGGGTTTTGAATTTATACCTATATGTTATTGCATTTCAAATGTAACATTTTTCTCATTTGTAATGAAATTTATTAGAAAATTTACTATATGGATGTATAATTTGTGTTGTAAGAGAAGATTGGTTGACATTCTATGATTACTAAGGATTTAATAACTGGCACATTTATTTATTAAAGTTGAATTTATTTAACTTGTTTCAAAATTAGTCTTAAAAACTTCCTTAACTTGTTTTACAATTAGTTTAAATTAAAACCTTTAATTACAATATAATGCTGGTTACTTCTTTGATATTGATTATCGTAATTTACAGTTCACGTATTCATATGTGATTTAATTTAAAATAAAACTCACCAACATGGCAATAGTTTTTTTATAAATTTCGTCAAAGTGGTGAGCATGGCAAAGAAAAAAGTTGTCAGTATTTATATTTGGGCGATATGATTGTCTCTGAACCCTTATTTTTGATTCACGAATGAAAATAGGGACGTTTATTTCATCATTTGGAATAAAATTGTTCTAAAAGCAAGTTCTAAGTTAATAGCATATGATTACTCCTAAAAAAAGGAAGTAGGCAGCCTTCAAAAACGAAAAACAAAAAAGAAGAAGAAAAAAGAAGGGGGGAAAGAAGTGGGGTGATGCCCAAAGACTCTGGGATAAGTGCAATCACCCCCCTTTCTCCCGAGTGATAATTTTATAATTTTGAATCTTATAATAAAAATATTAACTCGTAAGGAAATAATTTATACTTCGTAACGTTAACATTTAACAAGAGTCCAAAATTTGTTATTTTAATGAATATGCTGCGACTTAGTATTTGTACTTGCAAATAAGAGATTAAGTGAAGTAATAGTTCAACATTGTATACACAACAGTTTAGATTTAAATAGTACTTCTTAAAATGCACACTTTCATGAAATTAAATCAATAGAGAACTTTAGCTTGTCTTAATATGAAACAAGAATAGAAATTTACTTAAAAAGAAAGTCCCTCCAAAGTTAAAAGTTCACCAAGTGTAACAGTATTTGTTAATAAAAATAGTTATATCTTTAACAAAAATAACATAATACATTTTTATAATATGATATATATATCTATACCATAAATTGTTTTGTTTTTTTACACTTGAAAACTATAAATCACTTTTTCTCAGTGTCACTAGATGTAAAGGTCAATGTTATTTTTCTTTAGTAGTTTTTAGAGTGGTTTTAGAAGTGGGAAGACGCATAGGTATTTTCTTGAAAAGGGGGGGGGGGGGGGACTCGTCACACTTCTAGCACTGAGAAGAAGGATTACTATTGTGTTCCTGCATGTTATCTTACTAAAATGAGGGTAAATTTATATTACTAAAAATTAATAAATTTAAATGAGGGTAAATATAATTGTAATATTATATTTCACTCAGGCTACAAATTGTAAATCTTTAATGACAAAATATTTCCATAAAAAATTTATCATCTATGCTTATTAATAAATAATGAGACTAATGTAAAAAACACACAAAATTTTTCTCAGAATAGATTGAAACTTACTATTCAGTAACTAACTCAAATAAATGCAATAGCTTACTTAACCTACTTAAGCTTAGAATATATATAATATATCGAATTTCATACATGTGGTAAAATGACCCAGAGACGTGGTCAAATTACAATAAGGGATTGCTGCAATTGGTGTGAAATTGTACCCTATAAAATGAATATTGAATTCGCTTCGCTCGCCAAAAAATTCATTTCTACGTAAGCACAGGTTCGCTTTGCTCACCAAAAAGTTCCATTTCTATGTAAACTCATATTATTACGACCCCCCCCCCCCTCTCTCTCTCTCTCTCTTCCTCCAAGAAATCCACTTTTAACCTTTGCCCGGACATAGAACGAACACAATAATACAATACCTCCTCTCCCTTTCGAGAAAAGATCTAATACAATCCCCGTGAAACTAATTTTATTACTCTGTTTGAAAAAGCAAAATTAGAAGGCTTAAACTAATTATAATAAAAATTTCAGAGTGTTATGCCGATTGAAATTCACTTTGTAAAATAAGTTTAAAACATTAAAGAAGAAAAAAAAAAATAATAATTAAAATTTAATTCTAACTCTACGGTTCTAAACACATATAAAAATTATTATATAATTTATTCGTTGTGAAAATTCAAAAGGACATGAAGCGAGAGGAGATGAAAAGGGGAGACGGGGGAGGGGGGGGGGGGAGAGAACAACTCTACATATGCATATAAGAGTAGAACACTTACCTTCGCTACTGCTTTTGACCGGCTCGTGCCAAGGGACTAAGACATCTTGAGAATCAAACTAAGAATAGAAACAATTTGTAACGTATTAAAGCATTTTTAAAAGTAATTAATTAAAAAACTTATAAATCAAAACTATTTTTTAAAAAATCCAAAGGAAAAAAGAAATGTTCCTTTATTTAAAGTATTCATTAAGGGGGCTTGGTACCCTTCAAACTTTTTTTTTTATTTAAGCCTTTAAAATTATAATTTTTACATATTTGAAAGTATTTATAAGTAAAAAAAAATTATTAAAAAAAGTCCACAGAGTACTCTGAGAGTAACTTTCAAAATTTTAAAATTTTAAAAAACATTCATCAAATTTCAAATTCTATTTTCCTTTTCATTTTTCAATATTTTTTTCCTGATTTTTAAAAAAAAAAGGTTCCTAATAATATACTCTAACTTTTTAGGCATCGGATTTAGAATAAGCAAAATAGTTTTCGAGAAAAACGATAGTTACTGTACCTATATGTAAAAAAAGCGTAAAAAACGGTTATTTTTCGATATTTAAATTTGTAAACAAAAAAGTTTTTCTTTTATTCAAAAATACATGCCTATTTTTGTCAAATTGATATTAAGATTGACAAAAAAATAAATAAAAAATGTCAAGTCATTTCATTCATAATTGCTGAAGTTTTAGTATTTTGAGTAAAGTGGGAATTTCAAAAATCACGAACTGAGAAAAATGCGTTCGAAAAATCGAAGGAATTATTGCATCAATGCTAAATTTTCCATAAAAATATAGTTTTTCTGCAATTGCATTTATCGAATCAGCTAAAAAAACTTGGCAAGATAAGGAGAAGGTTTCAAAGATTATAAACACGCAAAAAATAGAAAATTTATATTATTATTATTTTTTGTAAAAACAAGGGGTACCCAATCCCCTTAAATTAGACTCCTACGAATCAGTTAAGAAATAGTTCAAGATTTTATGAAATTATTAGATACATACAATATTTAAAATACTTTTTTCAAATAAGTTCCTTAATATTAAACAAGATATTCAAATTGAAGGATAAACACAAAAATAATAATTTTTTTGTTTAGTTATTAGCTTAGTTTCTTTTTCAGCCCTGTAACTATTTTGTGGGGTAGGTGGGTAAAATGCATTGTAACATTCAAGCATTGACATTATGCAAGAATAGACCCTGACTGATAATAAAAAATTTCTCAACAGAATCAACTCATCATTCCTCTGTCAAATTAAACTTCCTTCTTCTATCGCATAGGGTAATCCTGAATGCCATACGGTAAAAAGAAGAAAGAACCCAGGTTAACCTGAAGAGGGATAAAAGAAAAATATCTTTTAGGGTGACCACGATGGAATTTAGCAGGAAAAACAGCTCTTGAGGAGAGGATGGCATAATAAACTCTTGGCTTCTTGTGCCACATTGGCGTAATGACCTTACAGCCGTCAAGTATAATCTTACCTTCCTGTGTCTCTGCTCCATAGCCCACACCGTGATGAGCACCTTTCCCCCTATCCTGAGCACCCGGGTAAGTTCCTTGATGGCGGCCACCCTTCTGTCGGTGGTAGCAAAATGGTGTATCACCGCTACTGACAGCACTGCGTCAAAAGTCTCATCTCGGAAGGGCATGTGCAAGTTGTCGCAGGTCAGAACCTCCAAGTTTTTGGCTCGTGCTGCACTGGTCAAGGATGCGCAACGGTCGCAACCAATGATCATCAAGTCTGGGTTGATGTCCAGATACTTGCCGTTGCCGCAACCTGGAAAGGAAGGGAAGATGGGGGATTTGAACTGTCTGATGTTCTAGGTTAAATCCAGGAACGTATTTTGGGACGAAGGATAAATTGCAATACCATCATTTTATAATATTTGAATGCCATAAGTATTGCTGCTTGTAGTCACTTTCTAACTGAATTTGTTAATATGTGATTGCTAATGTGACATAATCCACACCTTCCTATCGTATAAATTTTAAAGCTCTTTAAATATATTCGAAATTGAAAATAATGCTTTCTTAATACGCAATATATTTATTTATCGACTAAGTATTGTAGAAATAGCTTAAAATAGAATTGTTATCGACCAGAAATGATAATACCATCCATCTTAAGATGGAACTTTTAATGGTTGCTATGAATCAAGATTGGTTTTCGTATACAGGGAGATTTAAAAATATCAAGATTTTTGAAAAATCGATAATTCACCAACATTTAGGAGTAGAAAGATGCAGTTTTCACTGAAATGTTTAAAAAAAATCGGATTTAATTCTACACAAATAAGAAGAATAAGTTCATAATGTTTTCGATAGAAGGTGCTCAATGTTATATCTTATTACTAAACATCTCGCAAGCCCATGAAATGACACTGCAAAATAGCTCTTCAAACCTTCTGAAGCAACTGTTGATAAAAAATTAACTTTTTAAAAAAAATTGAATCCTCCCACCCCTAAGCGACAACTTCCGAATCTCAAATATCCGTCAAATAAATTATTCTAGTTCAGCAATTTTTCGATTATCTTGTGTCTTTCCTTTGTGAAACTCACCATTAATGGTAGGATTTTTAAAAAAGATGATAATAATAACTATATATATGGAAATTGTCCCAAAAAGATCCCTTAATCCCAAGTCCCTTTTGTATTAGAGGTAGAGCATCAGTGTACATTACAAAATGCTTAAAATGAGGTTAGAAAAGTTTGGAAGTTATGATGACATAGACTGATGGACAAATACATTATTTTTTTTACCACTTTTATTTTTTAACTCGGGCCGTTTTAAGGCAAATGCGACAAAAATCTTTTCTTTTTTTTTTCTTTTTTCTTCTTCTACTTTTTTTTACCAAATGTAATACACATCTTTGAATAAAAATCTGTTCTTGGAGATGAACAAGTGAAATAAAACTAATGAGTATTTGACAGTCTTTCTTTTTAGTACTTTCATTTTAAGTAGATTTCAAATAATTTTTGCAGAATAATAACTACGAGAAAAATTATATGCTTTTAAATATACTAACCACTCAGAAAATGAAGTTAGGAGTTAAACACATGTATCATTTTACTTATTGATGTACCCAAAATGTACATTGAGATCTATGAATCATACTTGGAGTACTGCCAATAAAACTGCTGTAATGGTTTAAAAAAGTAACTGAAAACTAGAGATGCATTTGGTCGTATGCAGGTAGATGTTTTTGAATTTTGGTATTTACGAGAAAACTAGTTTCTTTACAGAAAGAGTAAACACTTCATAAAGATGCTATTAATAAATAAAGATTCAGTTGCAAAAATAATAAAATATCCTAAATTGAAATATCATTTTAAAATACTTATCAAAGTAATTATATCTTCAACATTAATGTTACATAGAGCATTTCCGATATAAATAAGTTATAAAAGAGACTATTTCTTTATTGTTTTTAAAATACTTTTTTTTTTTTTTTTTTTAAATCGAGGCTGTACTAAAAATAAGGACATATCATTAGATTTTTTAAAACTATAATTTACTATAAAAGTAAACACATTTTTGAAATTAAAAAGTTTATTCGTATTGCATATAAATATTTATTTAGTTAAAAGTTTTAATATGAAAAAATGTACTGAGTACAAATGAAAATGAAAATATTTACCTTTTTAAATACTATTATTTAAAAAGTTATTATTTTTAAATACTTAATATAATTTGATAACTAATTGTTATTCTAAAGTTAAAAATCTATAAAATGCTTGTATTTACTTGTATTTACTTTTTTAAGTCAGTATGAATCATAAATTTATCTTAAAAATCCTTTCACGTTTATTTATTCAGAATGCACCTCACCAAAAACTGTCAACAACAAACCCTACATATACCGAAACTATTTTTAATCTATAGCTTTAAGAAAACGACTCACAAAAAGCTGTGTTAAACATGTCAAGTAAGTTTTAAAGGCAAACTCAAACTGATTTCTCTTACTGGGAATGGAAAGAAGAAGTGTCTTAAAGTTTATTGGATTGTGCCGGAAGAAAAAATATTTATTCGCAGTAGAGAATTAAGAGATTTTATTTAACTTCTTTATTTTATTTTTTATTACAAAGACCAACCAAAGATAACCAAAAAGCAGTTATCTCCATTTTAAAATAAATAGAAATGGATTTCTATTCAGTATGAAAAACTTTAGTTCCATCACATTAAGTCTGCTATATTTAACTTCAACTAAGCTGCCTATAACTAATTGATTTAAACATATAATTACTTACTAATTTTCCTTCCATTCCAACAAAAGCTCGAAATTCTTTTCTAATAGAATCCCATCTTAATAAAACATTTTCATTCTACTTATGAATTTTAATTTAGTGGATTATTGCGAATTTGTATGTGAGAATACGTGATCTAATAACACATATAAATAAAACACTTGTCAGAAGAAAGGATGACATAAAAAAAAAAAAAACATTGCTTGCTAGGTTTATTGAATTTCGAAGCAAAAGCTCTTTAGAATTTGTGAGAAAGAACGTATGTGGTTGAACATATCAAGTAAAACTTATTTCTTTTGTATTTTCTCGTTTCGTAACCAGATTGCAAATGTCCACTATTATTCTACTTCCTAGAGCTTCTGATCCTTATAAATAGCAACAACAAATATTGAAAGCGGGTATATTTTTTCCTTGTCAATTTTCTCTGAAGGATTTCTTTGCTTTCATAGGACTGTCGAGTATAAATATTTTACTTCCTGCGCTCCAAAAATATTTTTGACAAGGAAGGTAAAAGATTTTTTATCTTCATGTTTTTATGTAGGTAAATAAAAATTTCTTCGGGTTTTCCGGATCTCGAAAAATTTCTTTTGAAAAATGTATTTGGAGCTGCCAAAAAATGTTTCGATATTTTACCTGTTTCCATCTGTCAAAGGATTAATATTTCACTCGTGAGTTTTTGAAATAGTTGGTTCCCCCCCCCCCTCTTTTTTTTGCCCTCAGTTCCTTCGTATATCTGTTGCAAGTGCCTTAACTGTGGCTTTAGAAAAATGTTTGAGTTCTTAAGAGATCAATAAACAATATAAAGAATACAGAGAATAAAAAACCATTGTCATTGTCAAAAAAAAAAAAAAGGCTCTGACAACTCACCTTGTTACCAAAGTAACTACAACAAAAATTGTCCACCATTTTCTCTTCATCAAATGTATTTTTTTTTTAAATGAAGTTTCATACTAAGTTCCCTTCTAATGGTATTAAATGACGTGAAAATCTAACTTTTGACAGGTAGCATAACAATGCCTCTTTATCCCACAAACTCAACAATTTTCATTTTAAAAGAGATACAATATTGCTAATGAAAAAAAATTTTTTTTTTTTTTTTAAATTCGTCTTTTAATTGATATATATTAATAAAATGCTAATATGAGCAAGATGCATTAGAGCTTGTACCGATTTTTAACCTTACTTTAAACATGAGTTCATGATTTCAGTTTGGGTCTGCCGTATCTTAAAAATCTTATCTCTTTACAAATCATTTTCTGTTTAATTGTTGAATATTGGAAAGGAAGTAAACTTTGTGCAAATGCGCTTCTAAAGCGAGTTGCCCAAGCGAAATATCGCCCATTTATAGTGTAAAAATGACAATTTTGACGATGGAAGATTCAAATTATGAATGTCATCTAACAGTATTTCGTAGCTCACTTATATAACTATCCAAAGTTTAAAAATACTTTTAAACTTTATTTCACTATAAAGGTCTATAAATGGCTAATCCAAATGGTTGAATGGTTATCATATTGCTAGCTAAATCTTTAGTGACTCGTCAAATTATGAACACACGATTCCTTTTGGAAATTCACGTTCGTTGCTTTTCGACAGGAAAACAAATGTCCTGTCCAAAAAAAAAAAAAAATCTTGTCTGTTCTTTCGATTTTAGCCTCTAGTCATTTGCCAACAGACGCCGATTTATTACATTAATACTCCATCTATTACTCGCACCACCAAATTAGCGCCTTTAATGTGAAAGAAAATATACTTATGTAAGGAACATAAATAAATTACTCGGTTTCTAATTAAAAATTAAAGAAAATGGTTTTCTGGAAAATCGTCTGCTCATAATTCATCCACTTATGAGAAATTTGGATATAAATATTCTAAATTTATAGATATTTTCTACTGTCCATGTCAATTTAAGAACAATTCTTGAAGAAATTCTAAATTTAGTCAACTCACAGACTATTAGGTACATGAAAAAAAAATTCAATTCAAGAAAGTGTGTTGTTTGCAAACGGATTATTATTATAACTCTAACATTGCACGAGCAAAAGAAATGTACTCACCCACATCGGCAACCATGCTCCCTGGCTCTAGTTCCATGAGAAACTGCCTGACCCTAGGCCAGGGCCTGTAGCGTGTGTCTGAAAACTGCGATCCTGAAAAATGGTCGTACACATCGTGGACATAAGCCTTTTCTAGGGCCAGGGACCGGGCCTGTCTTTCTTCTTGGTTGTCCCCTGACATTGTTATACTCGGTCACGTCATCCTGAAACTGAAGATACATTAATTTTGTAAATTGATAATCTTGTATGGATTGTGATGCAGTTGTAAAACACAAAACAATTTGAACTTGAAATTAAAATGAGCTATGAAACAATAAATCTAATGATAAAAGCTGGTGATAAAAAACAAACAAGGTTTTTTTCCCGACGAGTTTCCCATTCTCTTTAAATCTCTCTCCTCACTCGCAATTCAAAAGGGAATTTGTGACACTGTCCATTTTTTCCCCAACAGTTGTTTATTTCTAAATAGTATCAGTCAATGGTTATACATTTTGTTTTATTAACATAAATCTAAACTCAATCATAGTCGAGTTGAATTGCAAAGAATAAAACTTTTATTGCATCCAATATCTGATTAATGCACGAATTTCTACCACTTTTTACGTAATTATCACTTCGTATATAAAACACTATTTAGAAGCAAAAAAAAAAAAAAAAAAAAAAAAAAAAAACCTTTCCAACAGTTCAATAAGTCATAATTGATCTTTTTTTAAAGATTAATCAAAATGTGGGATAACTTTATGGAGTTATTTTTTCTATTCCTTTGAAGGCATACAGATCGACAACGAATAAATCCTATGAATAATATATTGCCTTCTGTTTTCGAATTTCTTCGATTTCAAGAGAATCAAGTTTATCAACTGCTGTTTCAGCACGTGATTGTCAGATGGAAGGTAGTATTACAAAACTCGAAATAATGTTTGTGTTTGTCCGCTTGGACACACTAAAGAAGAAATTTGTGCAGATGTTTTCGACAATCAAATAATATAGAAAGAGATAATTTACCTTTAGTATTTATTGTAATGCATTGTGTATAGCTCAGTGCATTGAACTATAAATTTAAAATCAATAAATAAAAAAATAGTCTAGGTATAAATGGGTAGAACGTTGTTGTAGTATATACTTATTTTTAATTGCTTGTTTTTTGTTGTATTATGTTTGGTTATTTTTATCTTAGATCCGATGGAGTAAAATTTGTTAATTTTTAATACTTCAAGATGGCTGCCAATAATGGAAACTCCTTGTGTCATGAAACATCCAATACAAATTACCAAGTTTTGTTAGATCTGTAATGACTAACGAAAGATATCTAATGCTTAATTAACTCTGCATGACGCCGAATTTAATGTTCATGTCATCGATAAATGCAGCAATGCAGAGAAAGGAAGAAAACAAGAATAAAATACTAGGATATCTCGTAACATGAAAAGTATCCTTGTTGCATTAACACTGGAAGGGAAAATATTATGAAAAGGGGAAATTCACAGAGAATTAATCCTTAAAAATCATATCTTACTAATGAAAGGACTAGTCTCCAAGTATTGTAATTTCTGGAGTTTCAAAACTCAGATTGAGTAATCATGCATTACTTTCAGTTGAAAAAGTTATTTCGTTGCTGTAGAACGCGATGCAATAATGTAATTGGTGGGTAAAAAAGCGGTATACATTCTTCTACTTCCTATTATTCCTACTTCCTTATTCTATTCATGCTACTTCCAAAGCGAAAAGAAACGAAAGAAAAAAGTCAATATTTTTTTGATCGAATGCAACAATTTCATTAACCTTTGTTAACATATTGGTAATTCAAATTAAAAACTAACACCATGTAACCAAGCAAAAATAGTTAGTTTTAAACTCCTAATATAGTTCTTAATAGCATCTGTTGCGAAGATGCGAAAACTGGACCCGAAATTTTACGGTAGTAAGGATTTTACAACTGATAACAAGACGATCTAACTTTTTAAGACAGGAACTCCGAACCAGTTAAAACTAGTTAACAACCGTAATACATCTTTTTATATTTTATTCTTAAATGAAAGCAGAGGTAATCTTAATTTTGGGTACTAATTGCGTTTGTTTCCACCACGTAGGAGAACATATTACACAGCTCATTGTCGTAGCCTGCCTCTACAGAACTATAATTCAAGGTATGTTAAGTGCTAGAGAGAGAGAGAAGGAATGTGTAAGAGAATGTGGGAGACGCTTTTTAATTAATCAAGGTGGTCTCTGCTTAACTATTATTAAAATGTAGAGAAATTTAAAAGATTTTCAGTCTACTTTTGATTAAAGATTTTTCAATTAATGAAATCCATAAAATATAAAATACAACAAAATAACATCTATTCACGAACAACTATTTCATCTCAAGCAGATTACGGCCCAAAGTAACGATCCAGCTGAAGTTGTAAAAGTGCATTAACTTGCATTGTTATTTAGCAACTTTTTATTTAAAATGTATAATAATTTTACGTTAAAATATTTCTTAAATTTTTTAATGCTGTATATTAACTTTGATTGTGTGTGTGTGTGTGCGTGTAGACTAATTAAACCCCTTTACCATCATCCAATCGGCAGATAGATTCGATGTCGATGACAATACATTCTATCAAATTTTGAGGGATGTCACTTTCACTAAAAGGACTGTTTTACAAACGTTGCTATAATTGTTTTGGAATACTAATAATCCCATTTAACCGATCATAGAAGAAACTCTTTCCTATTGCCAAAATTGTTTTGATAAATAAATAATAATTTTTTTTTAATCAGAATAAATAAAAGATACATGGATGTGAATGCATAAATTCACATTAATTTTTAATAAATAAATTTTGAAAAGTTGTTTACCCCATATTTTGCTAATAGAGATGTTTTTAATATTTAAAATTAAAAGCAAACATCTAGCACACGCTGACAACAAAAACTGTGCTATGTTAATAAATAAAAAAAAATGGCAATGCATATAAAGGATTTATATTAAGAACTTTGTTTTTATGGGTTATATTATTCATTTTTTCTGATAAATTAAACATCAAGAAGGAATGCAACTTGGAATATAGCTCTTTATAATTTTTTTTTTTTTTTTTTTTTTTTTTTTGCTTAAAAAATATTGTACCGTAGCTTAACACTGCCGTAGAGATTAGAAATCATATTTATTTCTGTAAATTATTTTTAAATTAGTTTATATCACGACAAATATTCTTAAGGTTTAAGCATTATGGAATAGTACTTGCAATAATCTATACATAACTAGTAGAAAGCTATTTATAAGACTATATTTTAAATGAGAAAACGATCTTATCTGTTTTATGGAAAAGAAATTCAGTTTTAAGAATAGACTAATAATTGCAAAGTAATTAAAAGAATTCCACCAAAATAAAAAATATTTAATTGGTAAAATATTTACAAGAAATTTTGGTATTTTTACGAGACTGGCTAAGTTTTTAAATAAATATAAAATTATTAGGAAGAGAAGGCCTCACTAAATCTCAATTCTAGCTGTGCCATTGTTGGTAATTCACTAAATCTATTCCTTTTCTAGGTATGAACTCTTCAACTGATCTACGAGCTCAATATCATAAACAATTGTACAATTCACTCAATTTCTATATGGAAACCAATTATGACATTTTATTTATTGGTGAATAATTAGAAAAATAGTCTTTAAACTTACAAAAAAAATTACTTTGCTACTGGAATTTCAGACTTTGTATTTGTCGGAAATTCTTTACTTGCAATTTTCTGATACTGGAGTACATAGTTACAAAAAAAGTCAATCATTAGTTAATATTTTTTGAGTTATTTCTAGAAGAGCTTTATTCTGGGGGCACTTGACTTTTCACTAAATTCTTAAACTTTTCGTTGATGACTGATATTTACTAGTACAGCACAAAAACTACTTTTACTAACCCAGAATCATTGTTTAAACTTAAATTTAAAAAATATTGTTACAAAAATCGTCTGTATAAAATTGTAAACACTGACGTATTTATTTTAACGTTCTATTTTTATTTAATTTGATTTGTAAACAGCGATAATACAGGTCGGGAAAAGGTGGCAACACGTAATCTATCGGAAAATTTCTAGTCATTTCGACCACGCGACTGGTTGGCTGGATTTTGCTAGAAAATTCTGCCGCGACACTATTTAAAGAGACGGGAAATGATCGCCAATTCAATTGAGTCGAGATTCGTTTGTTGTTCGGATTCGGAAAACAGCGGTTGTTTTGTTAACTTCCTGAGGCCTGAATTAACGCTATGTTCGAAGTTGTATGTACCGTAGCTTGTATTGAAGCTTGATATTAATTGTTCTGTTGTTCGAAGAAGTTTGTGAGCCTTCGAAAGAAGAATACATGCTAGATTTTATGTAGTAAGAACTGCGTCGTCATTTCCTCTGAGAAAAATTCATTACAATATCAACATTAGTGAGCTCTGATATACATTTTTGATTACTGCACGATGTTTTTTGTGATGTTCCCTTTTTCTTCCATTATGCAAAAGTAAAATTGATAGATGATAAACCGATTTATAGACTAAGACCTTCGTTCTACAGAATTACTTATTTACAATAGGAAAATTGAAGTTAAAAAATCAGAAATAAAAAATTTGGGGAAACTGTGATAGTATATAGTATATTGCAGCACTATAGCGAGAAAAAAATCGAAATTTAAGCAGGTTAGGGAAACCTAAAGAATCTTACATCTCTCAGCCATAGAATACAATTTATAACTCTGATAACATTTCAAAAAAGTAATCCCTCTAAGCTATCTTAAATACGCGGGCTGCGCACTAATATAATTTAATTGTGTTTTTGACAATTTATTAGGAAATTAAAATATGCATCCAATAGAAAGGGATTTGAAATAAAATATATTACCTTTTAAATTAATATAAACTCTTTAAATTTTATACTGCTTTATAGCCCGACAGGCGACGACAAGTTTAGGCACCACATCAAACATCATTCTGAATTTCTTATAGAATGTAGAGAAATGTTAGTAGATAATGGATGAAACCATTCAAAAATCGAATTTGAATGAGTTGAACTAAATCCGATTGCCAAATATATAATAATTTGCCAAATGATGAGTATTATTTTTTATACGGTAAATCACTGTTCTTTAATTTTCAACGAGGAAGAGTGCAGAAGATATTTATTCTCTGACGAAAAATACTTCCAACGTTTAAAAGTGTTCCAAATCGGCGATGTATACTACGCCACTGATAACTTATATTTATTGCCAACTTGGTTAACTTTTAAAGGATGAAAGATCTTGGTGCCACGAAGAACCAATCATCTGCAAATTTCTTAATTGAAAATTAAAAAGTGGTGGGTTAACACATAAAAATAACAAAAAAGAATGCTCTCATTATTTGGAAATTATCAACATATATGGCAAACAAATTTAATTCAACTCATTCAAAGTTGATTTTTAAATAGTTTCGGCTATTTTTGCCCCGGCAGACCAGTGGATTCATGATCTACTAACACTTCTCTACATTCGATAAAAATTCAGAATGATGTTTGATGAGTTAAATAAACTTGCAGTCCCCTCTAAGTCTAGTAGTTTCACTCATTCTGAACGAATAATTTAATTTTCTTATGGAAATTATGCTTCATGAAATAAATATATTGGCGAATAACTTTAAATTTTTATAAACCGCACATAAAATGGTATCACATTTAAACATGAAAAACATTGTCAAAATCATTTTCCAGATCTTAATCAATTAAATGAGGCTTTTAGCAAACACGGACCACAAGGAATTTTTAACTTAAGAATTTTTTCAATGTTAAACTAAACTTCTTTTAAAGTTAATGGTTGATTGCGAACATTTGTATTCTATTTATTTAAGGAAAGATAAAGAGTTTCGGTTTATAGTTTCAAGTTGGGATTTTTTTCGAAATTTGGGTAAATTTAATTTATAAATATATTAAGTTTGGTGCAACAATTAATGTATTATATTGTTGCACAAATTGTCTGTATATATTGTAAATAGTGACGTATTATTTCAAAATTCTATTGTAATTTATTTTTATCCTATTTTATTTAGTAATTAGTAGCGATTATACAAGTTAGAAAAAGGTGGCATCACCTAAACTAATCGAGAAGTTTCGAGATATTTCGTTTCCGATAAATTGGCTGGAAATTTCGAGAATGTCTCACGCGCTTGTATATAAAGGACTGGAGAACGGGAAAGTTTTCAGATGTACTTCGGATTTCGTTGAAAGCTGATTGCTTTGTTGACCTATTGGAGTGCGCTTGTATAATCGCTGAATTCGAAGTTATTTTTGTTGAAGCTTGTGTTGAAGCTTGAGAGTAGTTAAACTGTTGCCTGTGAATAGATTTTGTGAGTTTTCTGAAGAGAGAATAAATACTTTTAAACCGTGAAAACTGTGCCATCATTGCCTCAGTGGAAAAATTCATAACAGTGGTGTCAGAAGTGGGATCTCGTAATTTTGAATGCCGACAACTAGAGGAATGATGGAAGACCAAATGAAGCAGTTGATGGAAATGATTGCTGGAATGAAGGCCCAACAAGAATCCACTGCCGCCGAAATAAAATCCGAAATGAAAGCCTGCCAAGAAACCACCGCAGCCGAAATGAAAGCCTGCCAAGAAACCACCGCAGCAGAAATGAAAGCCGAACTTTTCGCTACAATTGCCGCCGGACAAGCCCGTCAAGAAACGACTAACGCCGAACTCGCCGCTACCATATCCGCCGGCCAAGCCCGCCAAGAAACGACTAACGCTGAACTCGCCGCCGCAATCACCGCCAGCCAAGAAGCGACATCATCGGATATTAAAGCTTTAGCATCCAAGCAAGAATCATCTTCTGCGTCCGTTGATAGATTTATGGAGCGCACAGAGAGTGTTCTTCAATCAATGAAGGCGGATATTTTGGATGTCAGAGAAGATCTTAAGACAGTGAGAAATGAAGTTGAAGAAAAAGTTTCCACCGTGCAAGAAAAAGTTTCCACCATGCAAGAAAAAGTTTCCACCTTAAAGGAAGAGCAAGACAAATTCATTGACGTTGTAGAAGAAAGGCTGCGAAAAATGGAAACGCGTGAAGCTCTGGCCATAGCGTCACCTAATTGGGATAACGCTTCCATCCCCTTTATGGCGCCGCGCTCTAACATCAAAGTGGCCACTTTTGATGGGAAGTCGTCTTGGCGCGTTTATCAAACGCAATTTGAAATGATTGCGTCTGCGAATGGTTGGGACGATACTTCGAAAGCATTCCATCTCGCAGCATCTCTTCGAGGTGAAGCTGCTGACATTTTACAGACACTACCTGAAGAGAAGCGGGGAGAATTCGTGGCGCTGGCAAGTGCGTTTGAATTAAGGTTTGGGGAGCAACATCTAAAGGATTATAACAGACTGCAACTGAAAGTGAGACAGCAGAAGGCCAATGAAACTCTTCAGGAATTGGCATCGGATATAGAAAGACTGTCGCTCCTCGCTTTCCCTGACTGTCCCCCGGATGTACGAGATGATCTTTCTCTGCAGTATTTCATCGACGCTATTCAAGATCCCGATGTGCAGCAGGCGGTAAGGTTATCTCAAAACAGAAACCTGAAGTCAGCCCTCGTGTACGCCATGAGAGTGGAAGCCGCGCAGCTAGCTTCTGGAAAAGACCGACGATATGTGCGTGGTGCATTAGCCGAGGATTCATCTGACTTTTTCACCAGTAAGCTTCGAGAGCTGGAAAGCAAAATTGATAGAATGATGAGAAGCTATCCCGGAGCCAGGGATCGAAGGACCAGAGTCGTTTGCTGGCACTGCAAACGGGAAGGGCATCTACGACGAAACTGCCTTGATTTGAAAAAGAGAAGGGATAACACTACCACGGATTCTCCACAACTGAATCTAAGAAGATGTCATCTCGCAGGGCAGAAGCTGCAATGTAGAACAGGTGAAGCCCCGACCAGTCGTTTCCACGTTTCATCTCGTCAAGGAGGAAACCAGGGTTTGTTCGTGAAGGGGGAGATCAACGGAACTCCATGTCGTCTAATCGTCGATTCGGGAGCGAACGTAACGATCGTAAGGACGGACGTGGCTCGTCGCCTGAACAGCCGACTCCTCTACACAGCGCCCTCTGTTTCTCTACAAACTGTGTCTGGTGGTAATATCTCTGTGCATGGGAAATTGCAAGTGGACATTGCCCTTGGATTTAACACCTACAAGCACACCGTTTATGTTGCCGAAATTGTAGATCCGTGCATTCTCGGACTAGACTTTTTGAAGAAAAATGGAATTACGCTGAATTTTGAGGAAAGCAAGCTGCAAACATGGAGAGGCGAAGTTCCTTTGCACGATCTAGACATGAAAGAGCTGTGCGTATATCGGATTGTAGCTCATGAAGACAATGTCATAGAGAATGCTGAAGAGTCCACATCTATGAAAAGTACCTCACCAGCCTCGGAAAGAGAACCGAAGAAAGTGACGTTGATGAAACCCTCAAAGGAAGTGGTTCATGTGGAAATGGACAAAGTTAGTGAAGAGGGAATCGACATCCGTACTCCTGTTACAAGCATCGAACGGAGGTCCCGGGATCTATCAGCTGCACCCGCGGATGATTCGGACGCAATCTCAAAATCATATAACCAGCAAGATGGGGATCAGAAACTTTTACCGCTTCTGTTGGCATACGGGAGTGCAACTCACGAGACCACCGGATTTTCTCCATCTCTAACGATGTTTGGAAGAGACCTTAGGCTCCCCAGCAACCTCCTCTTTGGACGACCACCGGACACCCCTTCCTCGCCTGTCCAGTATCTAGATGATCTGCAGGCACGTTTGGAAGCCGTACATCGGTTCGCCAGAGAGAGAAACAACATCATGACGGAGCGCATGAAGATCCGGTACTATGCCAAGGCCATGGACCGTTCATTCCGGGAAGGTGACAAGGTGTGGTTAGGGAACCCTAAACGTCGGAAAGGACTCTCCCCTAAGCTCCAGACGAACTGGGAAGGGCCGTATGGGGTCCTTAAGAAGATCAACGACGTCGTGATGAGAATTCAACGGACACCTTCCTGTAAACCTAGAGTAGTACATCACAATAGGCTATCCCCATATTATGATAGAAGTGATTGAATGACATTTCCTGTTAAGGACTTCACTGCCCGGGACGTGCAGTCTTTAAGAAGGGGGAAATGTTGCACAAATTGTCTGTATATATTGTAAATAGTGACGTATTATTTCAAAATTCTATTGTAATTTATTTTTATCCTATTTTATTTAGTAATTAGTAGCGATTATACAAGTTAGAAAAAGGTGGCATCACCTAAACTAATCGAGAAGTTTCGAGATATTTCGTTTCCGATAAATTGGCTGGAAATTTCGAGAATGTCTCACGCGCTTGTATATAAAGGACTGGAGAACGGGAAAGTTTTCAGATGTACTTCGGATTTCGTTGAAAGCTGATTGCTTTGTTGACCTATTGGAGTGCGCTTGTATAATCGCTGAATTCGAAGTTATTTTTGTTGAAGCTTGTGTTGAAGCTTGAGAGTAGTTAAACTGTTGCCTGTGAATAGATTTTGTGAGTTTTCTGAAGAGAGAATAAATACTTTTAAACCGTGAAAACTGTGCCATCATTGCCTCAGTGGAAAAATTCATAACAATATATATTATAAACTAGATGTGTTTGATTATAACAATTAAATATTTTTCATTTTGATTATAAATTGGTTGATGAGAAAGTAAAAAGAAATCTAATTTAATTATTAAAATTACTTAAAATTAGTTTCATTTTTAATATATTCATTTTTGTTATAAACTGTCTAGGGTAAACTTTAAAGTTTTGCTGACTAAAAATAAAATGGCTGCAGACATGTACAAAAACAACATATCTCAAAAGCAATCTTCATTTCTTAAATTACTTAAATGGGTCTCTTCTAAAAGTCGATAGTACTTCAGATCAAGATGGGAAAAGCTAATTTTTGTTTAATATAGATGTTAGAAGATAGTTTAGTTAATATGGAATTGTTTATAACGAATAGAAATTTAGAAAATTGTGGATTTGTGAAAGAATTGTAAGGAAATGTTGAACTAGAATCGAATAACCTATTTGAGACTTACTCCCGCAGTTAGTCGTAAAAAAAAACAATCTTATAAAGAAAAATAGATATGCATCAGTTTCTTTTGGTATCACTATCAAATGCATAGATGTAGACTTAGAAAATAATAAAATAAAAATAAAACTCCTACGAATGAAGTATAAAGGTTTTCATGTTCAGATTTTATAATTGAAAGCATAAGAAGCTTAAGATAAGTCAGTAAATTGCACAACCTATTTTTTTAAATAAATTTGAAAATGTTTCTAAACCAATTAAATTGACAAAGATTTTTCTAGCTGCATATTTATGAATTCTTTGAATTGAATACTCACAAAATGTAAGAAGATTACATTTATATATTTAATCAAATGTCTTTCAAATGTGACTGTTTCTTAACTGAATAAATTGTCTTACTCTAAGTTAAGTTCTAATATATTTAACCAGCTACTTTTATTTCAGCCAAAATACGCTTACTTCAATTATTCATTTTCAATCTCTTTTCATTAAATGTTTTAACGGCTTTATTAATATTCCCCGAATCTTCATTCTTTATTTTTGCTGTAGTTAAAACTATCAATAAATTAACAAAGCAAAAAAATTTCGATGGCAGTGTTAAAAACTGTATTTTTATTCCTAAATTTTAGAATATTCCCTTTCAAATGATAAGAATTCCTATTTCTTGATAAAGCTCAAGAAACTTTTCAAGAAATCAACTTTTTTTTTCTACTGAAAATATATTGTATGAATGCGTAATTGAACGATGGAATTACCTTTGAAATGTCACGCCATTTAGTTCTTGGATTGAAAGACTATCGATAGTTTTTCGTTTTTCAAAGAGCTTCGGAATTGTCTTTTTGTCTGGGACTTCAGTATTGTTAAAATATCAAGAAATGAAAACTCAGCAATTTTTTGTGATCATATTGATTTAATCGTTCTTGACTTTCTACGTATAGGGTAATTGAAATTAAAATAAATCCCAAACGATCAAGGGTAAAAAGAAAAAGGTAAAGAATAGTTTATAAATAAAGTACATTTTCAAACCTCTCGAAATATGCATTTTATACCTTTAAAGTACATTTTGTTCATTCAGTTTGACATTTGACAGTTTTGAGTGCATTTTGTTCAAAACTGCTGACTTCCAAGTGTTATGAAGAATGTAATACATTAAAAAAAAAAATCTGTACAACTTAGGGATGTTGTTGTTTTTTTAAACTAGAGAAAGAGTTTTGGTATGTATTTTTGGTCAGCATTTTAATTACATGACATATTATCTTTTAAAGGTGAATCTGATCCGTTTCATACTGACAAGCAGACATATAAAAATGAGATTATATAATTATTTTATTTTTATCTTGGGGGAACGGAATACAGCTCAGTTGAAGAAAACAGGTCGTATTTCCTATGTAGCAAACTGTAATTAATTTTAAATTTAATTATCTTGAAGTTTTTATAATTTACTATAAATAAAATATATCATTTTAAAAGTTCAAACTCTTTTCAATTATTAATTTTTATTTTTGAGCCAAATATCAGCTTTGCATCAGGTCAACTCTAGGAAATTCTCTGAGATACCAGACTTTTATCAAAGGCAACTTTTATTTTGTTTTTTATCAGTTTA
Organism: Linyphia triangularis; assembly: GCA_963978545.1. Lineage (NCBI taxonomy): Eukaryota > Metazoa > Arthropoda > Arachnida > Araneae > Linyphiidae > Linyphia > Linyphia triangularis. The sequence continues at coordinate 77,899,924 of OZ021723.1, forward strand.
GTATTTTAATTTTATTTTAGAAAATGATTTTTAAGAGAATATAGCGTAAATAAAATATATAACATACCACATAATTCTATTTTAGAAACTTTGGTATTTAAACACTGCATTTCTGGGTAGATTTATTTCAAAAAAATAATAATAATAATAATAAAGAAGAATACTTCAAAGCCATATGGAATGTATATTTAATTCATCTAGATCTGAAAATAGGTGTGTTATGATCTCTTTTACAGAAATATTTCATTCTGGTTCTTTTAGTTCCATTTAATCGAAAATTGAAGCATTTTTGCGTGGTCGTATTGGAAGACATTACTCCTCCGCATCCATATATTGAGTATCTTAGCTGGAGATCTTTTCTTCTTAGAATTAGCTAAGAATATATATTTGGAACATTTGAAAATAAGCTTTATCGTAAGAATGTTTATTTTTAGAATTCATTTTGTGTAAACGAGTTCAGGCATAGTGACGAATATTAGAAAAGGAATTCAATAGTAATGAAAAAACGAAGATCAAATTTTACTAACTTTTATTAGAATTAAAAAAAAAAATGCATCTCGAAATGGACTTTGAGCATGAGTACGTCTCAGAAATCAGAAGTTTCCTAATTTCATAATTTTTTGTGGTCTGTTGCCATAGGAGCGCTTTCAAAGACAATTTAAAAGGCTACATGAATTTTAAAATTCGAATGAATCTTAAAAGTTTATAGTGTAATAAAGATAATATTCGAAGATCGGTGCTTTATTACGCCGTCATGCATATAGCTCATTTGTCTTATTATCTGTCAGAAACTAAAAGTAATAATTTGCAGTTTGAAAATTATTAATTTTGTTATAATATTAAAACAAATGTTCGAAAACAAATCTTTTCAAAAATAGTTTGAAAAATTCTTCGAAGTACTTCAGATAATTAATTATAGAGAAATAAAACGTTTTATGAACTTCAAATAATTAAATGAACAAAAATGTCAGCTTCATGTAAAAAACACTTTGGAAAAAAGGAAAAAAGTTGAAATATCCAAAGTTTGACATATGACACTTCAATAAATAAATAAACAAATAAATAAATAAGTAAATAAATAAATAAATAAATAAATAAATAAATAAATAAATAAATAAATAAATAAATAAAAGGTTGATCAAATTACACAAATCCTACAAACTTCAGAATTAAATATTAAAGTTTTAATTATAATCAAGATTATTCAATTTTTCTATTACTAAAAATTACCTGCATGAAACATTTCATGTACAGAGCTCAAAGCCAAGAAAAATGCACTTTTTTGTGGGAATCAAATGATGGATTTCTATTTCAGTAACAAAACAAGACAGATAACATAAACTTCAAAATTAATAATTAAGTTTGAAAATTTCTTCTTAATATTGTACTTTCATATAATACGTACTTTATAGTGAATGGATTTTTACTCTAAAAGGGAAAAAATCTTTTGGTTAAATATAAAGTGCTTTTTTCTTTGAAAAAATATGAAATTAAATTGGATAGGGGAAAAGGGCAGAACGCATTTCTTTCATTTTTTATTGCTTCAAGTAACCTTTAATTTTATCGAAAGGGTAACTTACTTTTTTATATATCAGCAAAGTAAATTGCTTTTTACGTTCCTTGTTAATGCCATCAAAATAAATATTGACACCAAAGAGAGAAGAAAGTAAAATCATCAAGAATTACTTTATAAACCGAGAAAACTCCGAATTAATATAAATTGTTACAAATTAGACTGTAAATTGGATAGTATACTGAGTATAAATGTCGTACTTACACCTGGTTTAAATTGCCTAGAATAAATGAGTATATAAACTTCATAGAAGACTTTTAACGGAAATTGTATTTCGAATGGGAGAAAACCCGGAAAAAAATCCCAATAAACATTCTGAAATTCGATACGATACCATTTGACCCAACGGCTGTACAAAACTACAAATTCCACAGATATTATTTTATTGAACTTCTCTATCGTTAAAAGAGTGAAGCACATTTTATCTATCCCTAAAACATGTCTTTCTTTTCCACAATATTACTCAGTATTCCTAACAGGATCAAGATTAAAATGTAGAAAATAAATTTTTCGTAATCAATACGTTAAATAAAGAATTCGATTCCTAATCACAAATGTATCTGGAATACTGGAGATGCCTCTCTCTGTATTTAATGAGGTCGTTGGAATTGAAAGGATCGCTTTTGGATGTCCTAATTAGAATGGTTAAGAGAACAAAACATGGTCTCGTTAACTCTATTCTCGTAAATAAAGAAGAATCAGAATATACTTGAGAACTTGTTGTCTTGCTTTGTCAAAGGTACTCAATACTCGATCATAATTTAAAGGTCTAAGTTTTGCTGCATGAATCGTAGATGGAAATATTTGATTAGCGTGTATTAATTTGGGATTGTATACCAAGTCTGCGAGGGGTAGAGTAACCCCCCCTCAGGAATCCAACAACGCGATATTTTACTACCAATGAATGAGAAGTAGTAATTGCAAATAATTTCAAAAGAATGTTTGTAATTTACAAGCATTCAGATAGAGTAAGCTTTCTGCATTTGTAAATTCTCATAGCATTAAAAAAATAATCATTCTGCATTATTTTTGGTCTAAATATTTGCCATTTAAAAAAATAACAAAAATATGGATGTCTTCGTTTATCAGAAATTGTTGCAGTATTTTAATGCAACATGGTCCTTGAATTTCTTACGCTTTGGTTATCTTCTGAAATTAACCAGGTATTGTTGTTTCTACATCCGCCTTATACTACTTTACTACTTTTACTACTTTATACTATTTTTTTTTCTAATTAAATGCAAACATACAAACAAAAATTTAGATTAATCTATAAGCTTTCTAATCTATAATTTAAAATCTCTGTTTTGGTATACGTGAAGTCGTTTTTTTATGCAGAAAATAGGATCACACTTGTGTTTGATTGATGACTTCTCCCACGTAAATGTTCTGTTTACGTTTCAGTTGTATATTTTGTTTTCCATACTTTATTTTGCTAGTAAAGTAATGAATAGTCAGTAATTGTAGAATGTGATTATTGAGGTTCTGTACACCTAAAAAGTAGTGGATAATGTTATATATTAAAGAAACAGAAATATTCTAACGTGTGTTATTAAAATTTAGTTAAAGCTTAATTTATTTTGTGTAAAAAAAAGTGCATCAAATATCTCAAATTTCACTAGCAACCAATTTTATAATTGTTATTACAAAGGCGACAAATTAAAAACTGTTTGTAAGTAATTTTTTCATATTTTCTTTTGTTTGTCAAATAAAGATTGTATATTTGGTGTGAGGTAAGTAAAAAGTTGCAATACTGAACAAATTCATAAACTGTTGAATCTGCAAAATACCATTAAAAATAAATAATACCTAAATATTTATTATCAATGAGCACTCACTTCTATTCCAAAAATAATAATTTACTTGATTAAATGCTTACACAGCAAAGCAAACGCCATAATTATGATGCATTTACACTATACAAAAAAGCATGTTTACAGCAAAGCAAATAAATGTTCGAAGTTTCTTATTATTTCGTGAGAAAAACTACCTTTTTTCTGTGGATAACTGTAAGAACCACATCGTCCTATCTTCCATTGTTTACGAATTATCGATTCTTTAAAACTTTCTAATATATTTGGATCACGTTGATTCATTTGTTGCTTATGAGCGGAGATTTTTTTTTTTTTAAGCATGAGCAGATTATAGAATTCACAGATTGTTGCTCTGATATTCTTCACAGTTTATCATAAACAATATTAAGAGACTAAACACTTGAGAATTCTTTTTTTTTTTTTTTAACTACTATATAAATTTTTTGTGGGAGAAGGCGGGGGGGGGGGAGATTTTTGTGGATAATTAGTATTTGTTTTTGCAATAAAACATCGCATATTGTGCGCTTAAAGTTAAAGAATAGAAAAAAAGTGCTGAATGATTTTATTAAATATAGTTGAAGTATAAAAATATATATTTCTTATCAGGCTCTATAACTACCCAATCATAATGAGCAACTTTGCCCATATGAGTATAGATATATGATTTTAGCTGTATTTCATTTTATCATTAATTGTTTGCGTAGTTGTATAAGAAGAATGACAATTCTATATTACTTTATATTTACAATTCTATAATGTCAAGGGAATGCTTGGACACCCAGAGAATTGAAATTTCCTTTATCTCAATTTAAATAATATAACCCATAAAAACAAAGTTTTTAATATAAATCCTTTGTAAACAGCGTGTTCTTGGAGTTAGCATCTAATTTTAAAAATCAAAAATATTTCTATCAGCAAAATATGCGGCAAAATACGTTTTAAAATTTATAAATTAAGAATGAACGTGAATTTATGCATTCACATCCAAATATCATTTATTTATTCGCATTAAAGTAAATTTTTTATTTATTTATTTAAAAAATTTGGACAAAAGAAAGAGTGGTTGGTTAAATGCTGTTTTACAGCGATTGTATCAAGGCAAGTTGGTTTATTAGTATTCTATAAAAGCTACATTTTAGTTACAATTACAGTCCCAAAATTTAATAGAATGCATTATCATCGACATCGAATCTATCTGCCAAGATTCAGACCGATTGGATGATGGGAAGGGGAATTATTAAAATTCCACAGATATGCCCGTAATCAGCATACAAAATCGAAGTTAATGTAAAGGATTTAAAAATACTAACATTTATTATACTTTTTTTTTTTATCGATTTTACATCTTATTTATTGATTCTGAAAACAACTGCTTTACATTCTTTAACATAAACCGAAATATTCGAGTAATCCGAAAATTCAGTTTGTGTGTATCTCTTATGTTTTCATTGAGAATAAAATAATGCAAATACAAAATGTATTCCAAAGAGTAAATAAATTAAATTACCTCAAGTGACCAAATATATTTTTATTTTAATGATACACATACATACTAGTTATAGCATTGAAACAGTAATAATAGATAAGCATTAGTTACAAATTTGACATTTATCATGTTTTATGACGGACCACTCATATTATTATTTACAAGATCATTTCAGCTGTATGTGACGTGACGTGAGATACCAATAAAGACATCCAATTCGTTTATATATCTTAATATATCAAATATTATTCATATATCAAGTTATAATTTACATCGATTTAGATCTATATTATTAAATATAATTTAGAAATAACCGAAATTATTTTTATCTATATATATTTACAGAGTAGCAATTTTAATGGATTTATTACATTTTTAGATTCTTTGATACTTTAAAAACACTTTTGACAATTGTTCTTTTCCTTCTAGCGTTAAATATTTAGGACTCTGATTAATAAAAATCGTATCAATTACTTGTGAAGCATCATATATGAAGTAAAGATTGAAAAATGCTCTACTTAATTTATGCTCAATTTATGAAAAATAAGGATTTGTGAGATTTTAATTTTAAATATTTTCTAAGAAAATCTTGATGGACACTAAAAAGTACAGATACGAACAACTATTAATTTTTTAAAAACTAAAAATTTTCAAAGCATCAAGCAAGTTAAAACTTTATAATAAATTGATGAAATGGATTCAGAGCCTTTTTAAACTATTTTTATTTTTAGACCATGAGGAAATGGGACTCACATATATTGGATTCACAAATAAAAATCATATTTCTGTCTTTCGACGTCACTTATTTAGATGGGTGTAATTTTTTCTTTCTGACCATAGTTACAGTTTACTGAGTTAGAGATACTACGGTACGTCAGGTCAGCGAATTAAATGGATAGTTTTATTTATCTAATTACAGTATATACAACTAATAAAATAATATTAGACCAGTGTTATAATAAAAATAGGTTTTCGCAATTGTTAAGATGTACATTTTAGAAAAGTATTCTAGTTATTTCAGTTTCAGATTATCATAGAATGAAAAAGTTTTATATTATAATTAAAAGTGTCCATGAAGGAAGTATGGCCCTATCAGATGCCTTGACTGCTCGTGATAAAATTTTGCCATGAATGTATATACTCTATCGAGGAGTAAACAAACAAAAATGTATGAAATCTTTTATGCGTTAACCTGACTACATCGAAACACATACTAAAATAATGCTAAAATTCATAATTTAAACTATTATTTTGCAATTATTCATATAAAAAATATCTGGTTGTTTTGTACATGGGCTAAGTAGGATTATTTGTAAGGTACCAGGCAGCTAGTAGGTTTTGCTCAAAATACTTGTAATGTCCGAAAGAAAAGCTAATTTTTAATTAAGTAACTATAATGTCCTGTTTAAATTAATAATTTCAAATATATATTATACATCAAACAACTTCTCTGTAACTAAAAGCCAGGAGACTGGGGAAAATGCATCTTCCTAGTCACACACCTGACTGATACGCTTTGTAAGGATTTAATCCTAGGCAAATGTAATTCAAATTCAACTGATTACAAACTAATGAAGTAAAAATATATTTAAATTACGAATAAATAAGTTTTATCTAACAAAAACTTATTTTAAAGCAATCAAAAATGGGTACAACTCTCTTAAAATGTCCTCCAACATTTATAATTCTTCTTATTTTTTAAATTTAAAATTTGAAGTTTTAAAATAAAATTTTAACACAAATTTATCCTAAAGCGTTATTGTGGGCTAAATTCCTGTATTTTGTATAAATACCCATAAATACCATGAAACTTAACATTTGTATAATTTTAAGAGATTTTTTTCACTTGTTACATTTGTATAGATTATTGTTATTCTATTTATTCTCTATGCAAGAACTTATGTTCAGTAAGTAACATTTGTTGATAAAAAAAAAATACTTTTCACTATTATAGACATCAAGAAAATACGTTTTATGTGTGTTATGATGTGTTTTCAAAATATTTTTCTTTACATTACATGGTATGTTCACATTAAAAATCATGTTTCTATATTATAGTTGAGGATTATAATAGGACAGTACATTTAAATTGGGCTTATAACTGATATTGCTAAAATAATTTAATTATTTTTTCGAATTGTCTGTGTCATTTTAATACATTACAAAATATCCCTCCACAACAAGAATATTTAAATATACAACACACAACCACAAATAATATGAAAACATCATATTCGAGAAACTTTTCTTTCAAGACTTCTGATCTAGCCTATATTCAATGCGTAATACCAGATTCAAGAGAAAATTGTCGCAATAACTAGCCAACACTGCATGCTCGCTTCTTTGCATGGGCCCAGGCTTAGCTAGGAAACCACATTACGGGAGAAACGATAGTGTGATATTAGATGTTACTACTGATATTTTCTTACCTGATTTTTTCTTCACAAAAGACACGTGTTCATCCAGAAATGTCACGTCTTAAAATACTGTATAAATACTTCTGTCATTGTTGGAACAATCGTATTAGACATCTGCTGTTCGTCTCTCTCCCCCGCATCTTTCTATACTGATTTCATATTATTTATGGTTCAGCCTAAAATTGGAATATAGATGGCGCTGCATTTGTCGACAGCAATGGCGACCAGTATTGTGAAATATTCAGCTCTCTGTCGACTAATAGGTAAACAAAACAAAAAATGCTTTTTTTTTAATGTCAGAAGTTATTCGGTCAGCAATGAAAAGAATCGGGTATGATGTTTTTTTTTTATATAATTCTGTGTGCTTGCAGAGCACATTTCAAATCTTTTAGTTATCGTAATCATTATGTAAACAAATATTAATATGCCTGCTGTGTTCAATACTGCTAAAAATTTTAATTGCTTCCTGTTTAGTTTGGTTCTTGTATAAATTCTAGATTTTTAATGGTTTGTTCAGTAACATTTCCCTTATATCTTATGATTGTTTAATAAACATAATAATTTTCAATGTATATATATATATTTTCTACTTATTATCATTTTAAATTTTGTTAAACATTTTCGAGAAATTGCGAAGTTTCCATAAGTTTAAAAAGTCTAGCTAACTTTTGTGTCAATTTGCTCGCACCATTACCGTGCTGTCAAATACTTTGGATGATACTACTTTTATATTGAACAGGTGTTTTTAAAATTTCATCCATTTTAAATGTCTTTTTTCATAGCAGTTCGGTACTAATTTGTTAAAAAAACATTTAAAACTGTAAAGCAACCGGATAAAACTATTATTTTACGATCAAATCTCATTTTCTTCGACTAACCTTTTAAAATATCAGATTTCCAATGATTGAAGACCAGACAGGGTTCGAAACTTTTACTGTATAATCAGGAATTCTTAAAAAGTGGTGTATTATCTAAGTATACTGTATTCCATTATTTTTTAACTCTTTTAAAACATATATTAATATATTCAATTATTTTGTTTTACAGAAAATTTTAAGCCAAGTGAATAATGGCTCTCTGTATTGTTTCTGTTTGTATTCGTCTAAAAAAATTACGTCAGGACCTGATCTTCAGGATTTCATAGCTGGAGTCATTCCTCGTGGCTCCAAATTTTCTGATTATGATGGAGAGCTTGTACGTAACACAGAAGATCGTAAAAGGTAGGTTAAAATTTTGTGTTTCAATTGGTTTCTGCACTATCCCTTTTATTCATCCTTGATTCAAATTCCTTTAAATTTTAATTAAATCATGGGTTTTTTATTTGTATTTTGTACCATTCGTATTTTAGACATGGTGTCTTGATTAAATAATAATAAGCATCCTAATTTTTAAAATGTACTTATGATGTTGAGTAATAAAACTGGACTTCTTCATACAACGTTATAGGCGATTGCTAATCTTTTCCTGCCAAGATCAAGTGCAATATTTTTCATCAAAAATTAATACAATATTTCCCTTCTGAAATATATTCATTCCAAATACACATAACGATTTAGCAGCTCTAACATCAATAATAATTTCAGTTAAATAACAAAGTTTGAAGGGGATGGATTTTGTGTATTTTTTCTGACAATATGTAAGAATTGATGTCTGAAAAATTATGGTTGCACCTTTTAGAAATTTAAACTCTTAAATGTTACCTTACAAATATACACACAATATACCACACAATATTTTTCCTTTAAATTTTGTTAACTAGCTCAAAGTTGTATCTAGCGTAATATTTTAACTGGAAATATTTGAAGCTAAATATTGTACTTAGTTATGGGTTACGTTAAAACTATTGATCACTTTTGAGTGATAAAAATTACATCGATGTTTAATAATAAAACTGAATCCTAGTGGAAATTTTAGACTTAAATTCTCAAATGCACACCATGAATCAAATAATCTATAAATTTCCTAACCTAAACACACAAGTCAAACATAACTAGTTATGAACAAAATAAACATTTGCATCAACCTTAAAATTATACCTACATTTTATTCATTAAAAAATCATTTCAAGCCCAATTTTTGTATGAAAAATATGAAATGGGATTTTCTTCTTCAATTTGTTTCAGAGTCTGTTTACCCGTTCTGAATATCTAATCTTGTAATATACCATTCTTAAAAATCTCAAATAAACCTGTATTTTAATTACAAATATTTAGTTTGTGATCTACACTATACTACATATTTTAGATCTGTACTTGAGTATGTACTAATTACCATTTACTTATTTAATTACCATTACAAACTTTATTACCATACTTGCAAAAACTAATAAACTACACACTCCATTATCACTGATAACTCAAACTGTCTGTTCTTATGCTGAGTTTACAGTGAAAATTGTATTAATTTAAAAGAAATTGTTCTGTTTTTTTAACATTTTTAATAAACCAAGTAAACATTGAATGGATAAAAAATCATGTATATAATATTGTAGATTTTACGTTTACAGCTTTTACCAAGTTTAGATTACTTTAATTGTTTACTTAAATATTTAAATTAATATTTGTATTTATACTAAAAATTTGTTTTTAAATTTTAAAGTTATTGGGATTAAATAAACAGGAAATAATAATTTATTTCATAGCAAGCTCCTAAAATTTTTAAACACATCTGTTATAAATATATATATATATGTAATAGAAATCCTTTTTTAGTAACTTTAAATCAAACAGCATGGTGGCCGGTGATACAGCTTGACAAAAAGTAGAGAAAATCTCACGAGTTTTAAAGTTGCTCTCTGTTAGACGACAAATTAGTAGTGTAGAAATAACATAAAAATATTTCAAAGAAAAAGGTGCATAATAGAAACTTGTACTACAATGTAAATACAGTACAAAATATTACTGGGCAGTTGGGTACACAGGTCGAACCAATAAACAAACTACAAACAGTATTAACTGAGGCATAAACAATTAAATGGTACAGTTCTAAAGAAAACAAACAATTATATGGTTAAGTTCTAAACGACAATATTAAGTGTTATCTAAAGCATAAAATTGTAATGTTCTAAAACCTAAACAATGAAATTAGAAAGTTGACTATGCAATATCAAGAAAGATCAAAGTTAAAAATCGTGGGAATCGCTGAATTAGCAAATGTATTTCATAAACATCAAAGTGAGAAGGCAAGTATGTTGGCGCCAAAACGGAATACTAATTATGGGATACTAATAACAAAAATACTGACTCTGCAAAGATCTCACACATTAATTTGGTGTGGGCAGTTATCATAAATAAGTTGTTGAAGGAATTGCTTAAAGATGATTTTGTGCTTTGGAAAGAGGAATTAATTTAACGTTGATTCTAAAAAAGAATTTCTATTACATATATATATATGTTTTTGGTTATTTTTTATGGACAGTATTTTTGCTCACTCAAACTATATTGCTTTCAGTCGCTTGAGGTTACCCCCATGGTTAAAAACCAAGATACCAGTTGGAGAAAACTATCATAAACTTAAGGACACTTTAAGAACTTTGAATCTACATACTGTAAGATTTAGTTTTCTTTCTCATTTGTTTTATTGCTTCATTTCATTTTTAAATTAACTTAATTACGTTGAAACTACTTATCATACACTCATGTTGCCTTGAAACAAGAAAATCAATATAAATATGTACATGAATAAATCAAATACCAAATCCTCTTTGAATTATTAACATAGAATTAATGTACAACAAAGTATATTCAATACCAAATTTCCTGTCATTAAAAGGTATTTTAATAATAAAATAAATCAATTTACATATTTTTATTGAATTCCACCCAATGATTCTTAGTAAAAAAGTAACTACCTAATATGATCCTTTTTGCATTTTTTTGTTTACTTTTTAAATATGTGTTTCCTTTTTAAAACCTAATTATATTCTGAATAATATAACAAACTCAGTGAAACTTATAGAAAATATCAGCTATTTTTAATTTAGACATATTTTTTTTTTATCCTTGAACTAAATGTTATTCTGTGGCTTAGAAAAAGGCAATTTGTGATTTATTCAATCTGCTAATTTACAAACCCAAATTGTTCCCCAAGAAATTTTTATCCTCAAATATATCTACAAAATACACTTGTGAACTACAGAAATATCACTTGTGGAGTCATTTGCAAATTATTAAATTTGTTATGATATTTCTTTCTTTTTTTGTAGCACTACAGCCTGTTACAGGCAAAGACTGTCTCAGTCAGTTTCTTCCATCAGGTTCTGTCAGTCTATAGCTCTCCCATCGGTTGATTTTTAACTTCTTGAGATCTTCCTCAATGCATTCAATCCATTTAGAGCAGCGTCAGCCACTACGTGGCCTGCTGGCCGGATTTGGCCCGCGATGGATTTTTCTACGGCCCGCCTGCACCACACACACAATCAAATTTCACGATATAGACACTTTTCTTTTCTACATAATTGTAATCTATCCAAAATAATACGCGTTAACTATGTAGGACAGAGTTCACCACTATGTGTTTGAAAAAACTATATGAAAGAAGCTTTCAGTAAGGTGGCTTTCATTAAGAATGAATACAGGTATAACTTAACTGAATCTCTCTCATTCGGACAATTTATTAAAATTAACTACAACAAATACTCCAAAAGACATTGATTCTTTCATAAAATAAACTGAACGATTTTGACCGTCATTGTCTCACAATTGATATGGACTAAAATGGCGTAATCTGAAAGTACAGTTTAAATACTTTAATTTAAAGTTAGATCAAGTCGCATTGTCACTTGAAACAAATATTCACTTCTTTTTTAAACTTTGATTTACAAATAATGAAAACTTTTTTTTTTAATTACTTAAAAAAAAATTACAATGTTTATTGTAATTTTATTAAGATAAAAAGAAATCAACATTTTCTCCAAATTTCAGAAATGCTATATATTATTAAATCGATAGTAATTAAATATACATATTTTGGTGTATCTGGCCCGCGAAAAGCTCCAAAATAAGTCTTACGACCCGCCTCTAAAAGTTAGTGGCGAACGCTGATCTAGAGCGAGGTCTTCCTCTTTTTTAACTCCTTCAACTTTAGAAAAGGTCAATTTTCTAATTGGGTTTGTTTCATCATATCTGTATATGTGCCCCAACCATCTAATTTGATAGGATTTAATAACTCGAACAATATTTGGTTGTCTTTACTTCAAATACAGTTCGTGATTATAGCGTGTTCTCCAGATATTGTTTTCTTTAACTGCTCCAAGAATTTTTAGTTCAAAGATAAGTATTTTGTCTTTTTGGGACTTGTTCAATATCCAGCATTCACTGCCATACAAAATGATAGACCTTATTAAGGTTTTATACAAGTTAAATTTTGTGTCCAAGTTGATAAGTTTTGATTTAAGTAAATTTTTCAGACCAAAATAGCACCTGTTAGCCATATGCTATCTGTTTTCAATTTCAGGTTTTATTTCATTATTGGTGGTAATGAATGTGCCAAGATATTTAAATTCCTTGACACATTCAAAAATATGGGTATTTATCTGTAAAGGGCGTAGATCATATCCTCTGCTAGTTACAACCATAAATTTAGTTCTATCAACATTAATTGTCTGCCCAATTTTTCTGGCTGCAAATTCAAGTGAAGTAAAAGTGTCTACCACTGCCTGTTTTGTTCTACCAATTATATCGATATCATCAGCATAGGCAAGTATTTGTCGAGATCTTTGAAGTATAGTGCCACTAGTCATGATTCCTGAATCCCATATTGCTTTCTCAAGGGCTATGTTAAACAGCAAGCAAGAAAGAGCATCACCCTGGCTCAGTCCTTTTTCATTATAGAAGACATCTGATAATTCAGACATAATTTTAACTCTACATTTTACTTTTCGTAAGGTCATTTTAGACAGATCAATAATCTTCTTGGGAATTTCAAATTCTATCATAGCTTCAAAAAGTTCTTCATGATTTATACTATCGTGTGCCACTTTAAAATCAACAAAGAGATGGTTAATATCGATGTTATACTCGATAGTTTTTTCCAAAATTTGTCTGATAGCATGTATCTGATCAATAGTTGACTTTCCCATCTGAAATCCACACTGATAATTTCCTATAACTTTTGATGAGTATGGTAATAAACAGCAATATAAAATCCAGGAGAATATTTTAAATACTACATCTAACAGTGTTATTCCTCGTAATTGCAACATTCCAGTTTGTCTCCTTTTTTATAAATCGTACAAATAGAACCTTCTTCCCATTCAATGGGCATTTGTTCCATTGTACAAACATTACAAATAACTTAGTGCATTGCCATAATCAATTCAAGCTCATCAATATCAATAAGTTCTGCCTTAATGCCATCCGAACCAGCTGCCCTATTGTGATTTAAGTGCTTGATTGCCAACTTCACCTCGTCCAGCGTAGGTGAATCACTTTCTGTCATCTGGACAGAAGAGTTTACGTCACGAGCCACTAAATCCATCTCTTCTATAGATGAATCACTTCCACAGAGCAAATTCTTAAAATGTTCTCTCCATCTTGTTAATACTTCATTTTTATCTCTTATAAGTTCCCCATTTCTCTTTCTACATGTAATTGTTTGGGAACTAAAAACTTTTCTCTCATAATTAACCTTCTGATAAAACTTTCTTGCGTCTTTTTGAGTTGAAGCCCTTCAATTCCACTGTACTGTTCTTCCATAAACATTGTCATTCTCTTTTTCTTCCAAAATAATCGCTTATGATATTACTATTACAAATTTTTTTTAATATACTTTTCACAAAAATCTCTTAGCAAATACTTTTCACAATTATTTTTTATTATAGAAATAAAATTAGATAGTAAATTTGTATTTTAAAAGAAAATGGACCAAAATTTAAAGAACAAAGTTAGTTCAAAATCATAATACAGATCAGTGTTCTTCCCTAAGGAGGTGATTGAACATCTCTTCTGCTGACCACTTGCATTGAGATTTCTGTGGGCTTGTCATTTCTCCTATGTATAAAACCAAGATTTTTTTAAACATGTCAGCAAGGTCATAATGTTTTTCACGAATAACTAATTTGTTTAAAATTATTGATTGCACCATGTAAAAAATCTGTACTTTTAGGATTATTCCTTTTTCCATCTGGGTATAAAACTATTCCTTCATTCAATTTTGGTATTTTGTTACAGGTATGCGAAGAAGCAAGGTGTCCAAATATCGGAGAGTGTTGGGGTGGTGGTGAATATGGCACAGCAACAGCAACTATAATGGTGATTTTCTTTGGAAGCTGATTATTATTATTTTTAGTGTTATAATTAAGAAGGATCTGCAGCCTGCCATTTTTCCATAGATCTAATACGTCATATTTGGAGCTACTACATTTACTGAAATATTGTACTTGATTCATTACTAAAATTTTGCAAATCCAAGTTATGCCTGATAAAAATTTATTGATATTTTAAATAAATACTTTGTCAGATATTGTGTCAGCGAAATGAGAGCCTTATATCTATGGGACAGAAAAAGATAAATAATTCCTTTAAATATATTATGTTTGCTATAAGAAGGAAAGTTATGCATTTTAGCAAAAAATATAAGTATAACATATAGATATATGCACTATTTTCTAGAACACGTTGTCTACCATTAATTCATAATATATAAAAAATTTACCTGAAGTAAAAACAGCATGTATCCCATGTTTAATTAGGATTAAGTATACTAAAAGAGAAAAATAGGAAACTAGTTTAAGTTTTGTAAAGCACATTTTTTATAGCATCTTTTCTAGCCTTTTTTTTTTTTTTTAAACATCTCTAAGTGCATTGTTTTTGTTTTTTAAATAGTTTTTTACTTATAAATGCATTAAAACTAATATTAACTGGTTATTGCATGCCCATATTAGTATTTATTATGAATATTCCAATGGTTTTCATGTATACTCATGCAAATGTTTTGGAAGCATTAGAAGTGTAATCTTAGTTTTAATGCATTGGTAAGTCATTTGAATTCCATATAAAGGTTTAGTTTTTAACAGCTACAGTGTAATAGCTTTAATCTAGATAGCTTATTTTGTGAATATTTTCAAGCTCTTAGGAGACACATGTACTCGCAATTGTCGTTTCTGTTCTGTGAAGACATCTAATACACCTCCTCCACCTGATCCAAATGAACCGAAAAATACTGCTCAAGCTATTGCTGATTGGAACTTGGACTATGTTGTGTTAACATCTGTAGATAGAGATGGTATGTATGATTTTTATTTAATTCTTTTCTTTTTAACCCACTGACGGTCCAGGGAATGGGTTGGTAGGTTGTTTTCAGATACTCTGTCACCGTCAGCAACTCGAGGGCTATAATGCGCTGAAACATTCGTCTTTCCAGGGAATGGGTGAAATTCTACAGTTGTTTTTCCTGCAATAATTTTTTAATTATATTTCTAATTCAAATATATAATTTTTTTTAATTAATTTTTTATTCATTTGTTTCAGATAGGTTATAAACTATCATCCTAAAAAAAAAAAATATATATATATATAAAAAAAAAATATTTTGTTTTAAATTTTATTTTTAAATTTAAAATGTTGTGTATTGCTGGAAAAACTGGGGATCAAATGACGCATATATACGTGCATGATCGCCAATGGGTTAAAATCCAAACAACATTAAAATTGCTATAAATAGTTTTGATAACCTTTGATAATATTTGATATAAATAGTTTGAATGTTGTGCATAGCTACAAAATAAAAGTACAAACTTTTTTTAAACAAATATGAATGTTAAGTCAAAATCAGTTTCAGTAAAAAACAGTTTATTGACTTGTAGACTTGTACAATTACTCTAAATTTCTTTAATTGTTAAAAACTCATTCATTTACTGAAAACAATAAAACTATTTCACAATTGTGGCCTTAAGGTCTTTATTGAATTCTTGGAAATATCGACTTTTAAAAAATTTTAAGTAACAAAGATTAGTGTGCATAAGTTGGTATTTTAATAAAATTTTAATACAAGAGTTGTATTTTACCAAACAAGATTCTCCCCTATTAATGAAATCTTTTTCACTAAACAAAACAATAAAAAACTTGACTTTATACAACAATATGTTAAATTTGTTTCTAATGCATAAGGTTAATGTATAATTACTTCCTTAAAAGTGACCAATATTTATTCCAATGATTAATCAATGTCTTTAACCAAGAAATCAATATCTTTAACCGAGAAAATAAATTATAGAATGCTAGCAATGTGAAAAATTATACTGTATTGAAATTTTATTTTAAATTACTCCTTTGTATAAATCTGTCTCTCTGTAGCAAGGATTTATATGGATTTTTTTTCTCTCCCTTCGTCCTTCAATATATAATTCTAACTAGATTTTATTCTTCAATCATAGACAACAAATATGTTTAGTGTGATATTTCACTTACAATACCAAACATTATTTGAAAAAAATCGAATGCTTTTTCATGTATTATGCGCATTTCATAGAAGAGTTAGATACAAAATTTTCATTCCTAAACTAATGAATTTTAATCTCATCAGTGCTGCATATGAAAGAAGATTCAAGTTTAAGTGTGAGATAGATCATTTTGCAAAATTCAGTAGATATCTAAAATTTCCTCAATTTAAAAAATCTACACTCATTATAATTTTTAATTATAAATTCTAATGATTTCTGTAGGGATAAAGGATTTGTAAGGTATTTGCTGTTATTTGGTGTCTAGTCCACTTTAGACTTTTATGGTTTTTACTTCTTAAAAATTCTTAAAATTTCACTTTGCAGATCTTCAAGATGGTGGGGCTAGTCATATTGCAGACACTGTGATAGAATTAAAGAAAAGGTAACATAACATGCTTATGAAGATTTCAAATTCGGTTTACTCTTGTTCTATGAATGTCTACTGCAAAAGAGTGATTTTCTATCCGATTAGTTAAGAAACTATTTTGATAGATATATTGGTAAAATCTATGTATGGAATAGTATATTTTTAGTAGTTTTTTAATTTATTGTATGCATGAAGGGGCAAGTAAAAAAAACTTCTTTTCCATTTAAAAATTGATGGGAGATTTTTATTACCAAGAAGGCACTTCTCATTAAATTGTTAAAATCGGATATAAGACAAATTTTTATTCAATGCAAATAAATATAGTTAATCATAACTTTTTTATAACGTCACAATATTCAGGGTGCGTACGGGGCCTGGAAAACCTGGAAAGTCCTTGAATTTCATTATTTTTTTTCAAGGCCTTGAATGGCCTGGAAAAATAGGATTATTTCCCAAAAAACCTTGAAAGTCCTTGAATTTTCAATTCTGAAACCGCAAAATTTCCGTCTTACCAGAAGTCTGACGTCACGCTTTTACGTCACTTCCCGTCTCCGGCCTGTTCACATTCCGTGGATTTGTCAATCACAGTTGAATCCGTTCCCTCCCATTTGTTTCTTGCTTTTGGCGAATAGTGACCGTTCGTTACATGGTTTGCGTTTTGAACGGTGCCTGCTTCGGATTGTCGCATGTCTGATATTCTGTTTAGTTTTGCCCGCTGTCGTTATTCTTTGAATTGAAATCGTCCATTCAAGAAAGTTTGTTTACATTGTGAAAATTCGAACTCTAAACTGTGTTAATGGCTGTTTTTTTTTTTCTTCTCTCCCAACGCAAAAACCTTTTTTCGTTCCAAGATTACGCCGAACTGCTGCAAAAGATAATTTTTTGGCTTAAAAACTACTTGGCGAGAATTTTGGCACGAAATTTTTCAAAATTATCATGGAATGTCGCCAACAAAGCGATAGAGAGTATTTTGCACTTAAAGTCATTGAAAATGCTTACAGGTCCTTAAAAGTACTTAATTTTTGCAGTTGTTTGGCCAACTACAAAATTTATAAAAATACAACTCGAACTTGCTATCCACGCGTGAGCGCTACTTATCTGCACCGTATTAGAATTCTCCGACATATTTGTATTATGCATCCATTAACTTATAAGTTTTTTTTATAGTACTTTATTAAAAATTTATATATAGACATGAGGCCTAAAAACAAATTTTCAACGGTCCTTAAAAACATTATTTAGGTCCTTAAAAGTCATTGATTTTTATTCGGTGATTTGAGTGGGAACCCTGAATAAAGCGATAAAGAGTATTTTTCACTTCAAGGACGTTTTTCGTCAACTAACGTGCCGGAACGGGTTCGCACTTGAAAATACAAATTACAATCTCTCAGTTTTGTTGTAGGTTTTTCAAACCGTAAAGAAGTAGTAAATGAATCTGTGTGCATCTGATTTAAATCTGCTTTCTTGGTTGATTTTAGTTATAGAAAATTAATATATATTTTTTTTATACTTATAGAATACATGATTATTTTTAGATTTTTTTTTTTTTTTTTACCAAGGCTCCGTGCTAAAAATAGAATACAAGTATTGTATTTTTCACACGAGCAATCGTAGTGCATCTAGTTTAGATTTGCTCTCTTGCCTGGTTTCAATAATTAAGAAATACATTGCTTTCTTAAGGCTCAAAGAAAACAAGAATATTTTTTAAAATTTCTAAACTTCTTAATCCAATTGACAGCCTCCCCCACACACTTCCGGGCTTAATTTCTAAGTCATTGGTAAAAAGGGATTTGAACTTGTTGTGGTGATTAGGTGGAAGGATTGGTGGGTATTAGTAAATTATTTTTTGGCAACCCTCGATGTTGGATCATGATATTGACTTGGCCACAAACGGGAAAATACATATTACATCATTCTTTTATTGTCGCCAATTCCCAGAAAAAGCGCCAAGTCGTACCGTAGACTAGAAATTTTACGAAGAACTTGAATGGGGGGATTTAAGCTGTCTTTATTTTTAAAAAAAGTAAGGATTTCTTGTATTTACAAATATTTGTTCCTTTAAATTAGCTGTAGGAAAGATCAGGGATTCGCGGCAGTATGGCCCTTGTGCCGTTAAACTTCAACCAACCAACCAGGAATTCGCGCTTTGTATTCAAACTGTAGAAGGCATGAACCAATTTTTTTCTTCTTGCCTGGTTGTAATTAAAGATAATAAATATTTTTCTTGGTACTTTAAGAATACATGATTATTTTTTTAGCATGTATTTAAAAAAAAAAAAATACCTAACCAAATGTGTCTTTTTTTGGATGGATTACACATTGCACAGACTTAAGATCATTTTGTTTCCATTGACTTTGAGAATTCACATGGGAAATTTATTTTAATTTTATAAATTTTATGCTAGTATAATTATCAAATTTCAGTTAGAAATTTTAATTTTTTTGAGTTAAAAAAAATTATCTTCCAATAAACAAATAGCTCTAAAAGAAGTTAAAAATTGCAATTTTTGTACCGACTCTGCGATGGTAAAATAGGGCCTTGATTTTTTTAGTAATGTCCTTGAAAAAGGCCTTGAAAGTCCTTGAATTTCACTTCCAATAAAGTGTACGCACCCTGAATATTATAAAAACTATAAGTCATTGTTTTGAAGATTTTGTTTCCTCAAGATAAAAAAAACATAAAATGTTGTACCTAACATGCCTCACCAACCATGCTTTTAAACTATAGAGACAATCAAATAAATAGATCATTGAGAATTTAGATGTCTTTTTTTTTTTTTAGCTCTTAAATGTTTTGTAACGACTTACTATATACCTTGCATTCAGGCACTCTTATTATTATTATTTTTAAGTTTGTATTTTTATTAGAAAACCAAGTATCCTTGTGGAATGTTTAACGCCAGATTTTAGAGGGGATTTAGCAGCTATTGAGAGAGTATCACTCTGTGGCTTAGATGTCTTTGCACATAATATTGAAACTGTTGAAGCTTATCAAAGGTATTCTATTATATTAATAAGGTTGTCATGAGCACTGACAGGGAGGGGCAAGTAGATGCAATGCTCTGACTTTTAACCATTGAAAATAAAACGTGGGAAAGTGGTACAAATTTCAGGGGGGAAAAAGAGTATAGTATGAAAATTCATTTGAACGTTAATATTTCAGGAAGAAATCCATTTTTTTTTTTTTTTTTACATTTTTTTTTTTAATGAAAAATCAAGGAATGAACAAATTGCAACTGTCTTTTTTCAGTATGCAAGATCTGCTCTCCTTTGAAAATATCCCTGCCCGTGCTCATGAAGCTTATTCTATGAAAATTAGTTCTGTTTGGTTTTTCTATATTGTTTGGTTATGATAGTAATAAAATTTTAAGTATTATTTTTATGCTGTTTTAAAAATGTATTCATATTTTTCTTTTATATTTATATATTTTAAAGCTAGCATAGGTGCTAAGCTTAAACGATTTGCCATATTTATGTTAACAGTAACAACAATGTAAACTAATAAAAAAAAGTGTTAGTTGATTTTAATTTCCTTAGCACACGAGCTACATAATTTTTATACAGGGCTAAAACACTTAAATATAAGAAATTTAATGAAGGGATAGCTTCAGTGAGTCTTTTTAAGAAGAATTATTTTATGTTTCAAACTGTTCCAAACAGAAGAAAATCCTCAAAACATTATTAGAAAGTGCAAAGGGTGATTTTTGAAAGAGGTATGAGCCTATTTGTCACTAAAACCATAAGATTGTTGTTAATTACATTTTAATCCATACTTTATTTCTTTGATACTTCTAGTATAATTTTCTTGAAAGGAAGCTAATTTCATTTGTAAGAAAATAAAAATTCAAGGTTATTAATTATGATTATATACTGAAATCTATCAAATGCTAAATTATCAGTTGACTAGGCTTACAATCATGAGTCATCTGGTGGTTGACAGTGAACTTGATAAAAACTGAATATTTTAAGACTTATTAAATAAATGCTTTATACCATAGTAATGAGTATAAAACATTCTTAGTCAAATTTCCTGGCAAAATTAATTACATTCGAGTTTAGTTTTATGTTGTAAAATTGTTTTACATGAAGTTTTGTTGCAAGTTTTTTTTTTTATTGGGGATTTTTTTTTTTTTTAGTTTTATTCGTGACAGAAGGGCAAATTATCATCAGTCAATTGAAGTTCTTAAGCATGCAAAGAAAGCTCGGCCAGAGAACATCACAAAAACATCCATAATGCTTGGTTTTGGTGAAACAGATGATATGATTAAAACTACTATGGAAGGTATGTTATTCTCAATTACATGTAATCTCATTTAATATAATGGAAATTTGTGCTTGCATGCAAATTAAGTCTATGTTGATTTGAAAGTAATATAATCCAACATATGATTACCAAGCTTGTGTTTCTAAAGATTATCTATGATTGTAAACTTTAAAAGCAAATGTTTTCATCATAATATTCAAAATAATGGAAGTGTTACTGTACATGGTCATTGATATTAATTCATCTTTCAATTATGTTTAAATATTCTTTTACAATTAATAGTAATCATAAATACTTCCCTACTACTTAGACCTAATGTGATATATTTCAAAACATGTTTGATTGTATGGTAGAATATCACTTTAAAGCTGTCATTTCTGTAGTCACCTTAAGCAACAGTAAAGCACCTCGTTTTAATACCCATTCAATGGCAATTCAATTCAAAGTTTTAAATTTAAGAGGGAAAAAAACATAATGGCTAGCGCAATAAATTTAACTTAAAAATATATTCTTAAATGCTAATGGTAGACTTAAAATGTGAAATTTCACAAAACTTTCAATTACATTATAATACTAAACATGGTTTTAAAATTTAAAATGAATTATTGTAATTTACTATTTGCACTTTCATAGTATCATTTAAATTTTATTTTTTAACTTGCTGTTTTGGTATGTTCAGCATTATTTTCACAAACCTCGATAAGTTATTGAAATTGGCAACAAGAATAGTTGTTAATTTCTACTTTTAGTTGTGTCGAAAAATTAAATTATATATTTTTATAACAGTAGACATTAAGGCTGATTAGTGCTTCACTTAACCTGTTTCATTGTTAAAATTAGATATTAACTGTTATCCAAAACATGCAGATCACCAAAAAATTGACACTTTTTTTTTAAATCCAAAATGATACTTTCATTGAAAGTAAACAGCTGTACTCTATTTTCCTTTCAATTTTATTTATAAGCTTTAATTTATTTTTCATTGACAACACAAAATTTAAATGTTTGAAGCAAAATTTCATCTGTCAATGTGTTCTGAAAATGTTTGCATTAAATCTATGGAATGGTGAAAGACTGACCATTATTCCTAAAGAAACTTCAACTTATGCCAAATTATGAAACTTTTGGCTATTTGCCACTTCTCACAATATCTAGTAAATAATGGAATAGTGTTAGTATAATATTGAAGTATTTGAAAAAGGGCTTCTTATTTATAAAAGAAACAGTGCATTAAATATTATAATATCCAGGGTGCAATAGAAATAAGTGATTTCCACTTATTTCATATATTTTTAATGAACATGGAAATATGAAAACACAAATTATTTTTGTAAATATTGCATTTCAGGTCAAACAAATGGCCAAAAATTATACAACCCCATGCATGCCAGGAAACTGATTTTTACCATCTTGAAATAAAAACTTTTGTTACTTTCTGTAATAAATACTCATCTTCCCAATTTTTTAAAAAAAATTCCGGCAATCGATAGCAGGAGAGGTAAAATATCTGTTATGCAAAGTAGTGGTTCTCTACTTTGAACAGAACATTAGATAATTTAATTGTTATGTCCAGTCACTGCTCTTATTGAGTGATTATTGGTGTATTAAGACTGATAGGAAGGATAGACAAAATCAGAATGAATCATTCACTAGTACTATTAAGAGTTTCCTTCAATACTTCTGTATGTTTTGGTTTTATATTAGAGATTGCGCTACTTGTAATAAGTGTTTAAGGTTATTTAAATAAACATTGTTGTTTTTAATCTATTGTAGATCTTCGAAAAGCAGATGTTGATTGTCTTACTATTGGACAGTATATGCAACCCACAAAAAATCGTCTCAAGGTAACATTTTCATGTTTTCCTTGTATTGCTCTTGTTTTCATTATTCATTTTCTATTACATTTACTTAAGATGCTAAGTAGCTATGTAAAGCCTTCCTTAACTTGTATGCTTTTAATGCGGTTTTAATTTTTACAAGACTGTTGGACCTTGAGTTTAGCTTAAGTAGAATCAAAACCTTAATTTTTGTTTCAGTTACAATGCCTAATTAAAGGACTGTCAGATTAAATATAAAAAATATAAAAATATGAATTGCGATTAATGTACAAGTTTTTTTGCTGATATTTTACATCAAGAAATTAGGTATTGTATGAATTATGTTGAAATTACTATGTATGGTTTGAGGTATGCTAGTTGCTTAACTTTTTATCTTAAAGTTAATGATATTTTTGTCTGCAGTTAATAAATGTTTTCAACCAAAATTCTACTGCATGCTTTAAAAAATTTATACCATTAAAGAGAGTCAGCTGCCTGATTTAGACTATTTAACAGAGATCAAAAACATTTGTGAGTATAGTATATGAATACTACCAATTATTTATCTAATTTTATATTATGCATTTACATGTAATACATTTTGTATTGCTAGAAAATTTTCCAGAAATGGTTTTGTGCAAGGGGTTAAATACCTTAACTAAAATTTAGTGAATTCTACAATTATTTATTTTGCATGTACTACATATTTTAATATAATATGTAACTTTTTAGTGCTTAGTAGTCTTCAATGATTACTGTATTTTGATATAACAGTCACATCAATGTTTCTCTCTTCAAGCAATTTCACACTATAAAACATCATTCTTGAAGTGCACAATGATGTTTTTGCTATGTTTTTAAAATGGAAAAAATCTAAACCAACTTATGCATTTGTATTACTTATTTAACAAAATTGAAAATACAAAAAATTTGCTTAAAGTATTTCTTCTATAGTTTTGGCACATTTATTAAAATGTATCCTTGGCAGTACTGAATAATTATTTCTAAAGTAAGAAATGCCAATTGATTACTGTGTAGTAAATGAATATTACTTTAAAACTTTTCTTTTAATTATAGTACAGTCAAATCCTGTCACGAAGTCGAAGAGGTCGCCAAAATTATTTGTGTTAATCGAATTTCGTGTTAAACAAATAAATTAAGTTTTAAGTGTAAAGAACTGTGCATTAAATGGGAGTTAATGTTAAGTGATTTCGGACAGGATTTAACTAGTTTCCAAATTTTTATATTGTAAATTATATTTGTAAGTATATATATATATAATTTACGATATATATATATATATATATATATATATATATTTTGTCAACTTTTAATAGTTTTATTGTAGGTTGCTGAGTATGTAACACCAGAGAAATATAAATATTGGGAAGAATATGGTAATCAACTAGGTTTTCATTATACTGCTAGTGGACCATTAGTAAGATCATCCTACAAAGCAGGTACAACATTTCAAAAGATTTTCCTCTTGGCGTAACATTTTCTATTTTGCGTAACAAGACTTTAACATCCTTCTTTATTTTGTAGGTGAATTTTACCTTCGAAACCTTGTACAAAGAAGAATTTCAAAAAAGCTCAAAGAAAAATGAATTTTATAAACTATCGAATTTGAATTCGACTTGTAAACATATAATTGAACAGATATTTAATATATTTATTACAAATTGTTGTTTGTGAATAATAAAAGAATTCATTGTGGTTTATTTTTACTTGATTTGTCCTTGTTTATGCCTGTAATTAATTGTACTGCGCAATCCTTTTGCACAGCTCCATCCCTCTAACCCTTTCCCCTATCATTATGTATTCATTCTAATTGGATTCCAATTCCTACAACTACAGTCCACGAATAAAGATTGTTTGTTAACAATAAGAACTTGACGTTTCCTGTAGTCAAATAGCTGCTGCCTGACATTGTCCGACGTACAACCAGGTTGCAGTCTATTAGGAGGCACAAGTACCCTTTCACGCCTATCCTCGATTTCACCACTTTATACACTAAACATTGGAAAGACATCATGCTTCAGATAAGTTAGATTAGTCAAAATACCTTAAAAATATTTTAAATTGGATCAGTAGAACTCATATTAGGATCATAATCTTTAAAAGTGGGAAAGGGAAATGGGGGAGATTTTTAGAAATCTCATGTTAACTGTGACGTTTCTCTTCTTTAGAAGATCATATGCACAACTTTTCCTTCGTCAAGATAATAACATTGGCGATTTGAATACCTCCCCCCACCAAAAAAAAACTTTCGCAGGTACTATTCCTTACATAATTTGGATTTTTCTGCCAAAAATTATGGTTTGCTTTTTTATAGATCTGAATATTTTGTTGCTAAATTCGAAGTTCATAAGGGTAGTGGGTTAGTTGAGAATAATTTACTTTGTAAAGCTTGATTTCTACTTCATTAGGATAGAGGTTCATATACATTTTTTTTTTTTACATATAAATATTATAGTTTGATTTAATGCGCAAGTAATACATTTCATTTTTAGTCCTGCTTAGAGAAAATTAGCATTATATTTTCCTTCTGAAATGAATGATTATTATTAATAAAACGAGTAATATTTGCAGAAATTTTTGCTGAAAAACCTCAAAAAAATCTTGTAAATTCAATCCAGCAGTTTTGGTAAAAAATATGTACACGACGTAACTAGTTCTAAAAAGTAAATTGCGAAAAAAAAATTAAGTTTTACTATTAATATACTTTTTAAGAGAAAATAAAATACCCTTTTTTCTTTTGGTTAGGAAAATATTAAAAAGTATTTAAAAATTAATTAACAAAACGTTTTTAATAATTATGGTATATTGAAATGCATTTATAGTGTCCATGAACGTCGACAGGATTATTTGCAGGGAGGTGCAGATCGCTAACAGGGAGGTATAAGGCGACAAAAGTCTTTGTTTTATCCTAGATTTTTCGAAAATGGGAATTGGACTTCTAATTTTATGTTAGTTAACAGCTGTACATAATTTTTTACTCAATTGATAATTTATGATAGTGAGAAATTAAGTATTTTCATAGAAATATATAACGATTTAAAAAATATCAGAAAAAAATTATAAATCTTCTAAAGGATATTTTATAAACTAAAACACTTTCTTGCCACTAACTGCTAATGATAAAATTTAGGTATGCAGCTGTATTATGTGGATTATTTTTTCCAGAAACAAATTTGGAATAAATTCCAAATGTTAATTGCATTGAAAAAAATTAAACCTGTCTACATGTCCACACAAAATTATCTAGATGAAAGCTATCGACATATCGCAGATTTTTATTAAATTCCACTTAAAATCTAGATGTTTGTATTTTAGATAAAGAAAGAAAAGAATTTGATTCGCTGGACAATTTACTCGGAAGTTTCCAACTGGATGAAGATATCTTGCTTACTGCTGACACATACCCTGGCCTGCTAGTGCCAAACAGAAATTTTGACCGATTAGAACTGTACTGCTAAAAATCCAATATAAAAACGTAGTATCTGTAGATCACATGATTTCACAGGAGCAATCCAAAACATTTTATCTTACTCCTTTAAAACCATTATAATTTATATAAAATGATTACTCGATAAATATATATTACAGTTAAAAGATACTTCAATAAAAATTTAATTTTAAGTAACCAATTTTTAAAACACCAAAGCTAAAGTTAAAAATATTTTCCTTCAATAATTAGTTTCCAAAATAAACACCCAATATGTGATTTAATGGGTTCTGAATTTATACATTTTTTATTATGGTTTTTCGAATTGAAATTCCTGTATCTACAATGGTTTAGCCAATTGTTTTATTCAAATTAAAACACAGCAATGGCAAAAATGAATTAAAATTTATAAATGTTAATTCCGACACCTTTTGTTCTTCCAAAATTAAATCGGGCGAAATTTTTTTTACTGGAAGATGACATACAACAAATTTCAGCATAAGAGGAATGTAGGTGAAATTTTGTTTATATTTGAATTTCTTGACTAGAAAATAGAACTCTGGAGATTGGTTTGAAAATTTTTGATTATAATACAGAATCCTGGAGTGAAAAAATTTACCTCTGACAGTAAAAAGTATTAATGAGATCCGTTTTTTACCCTTTTTTCTCTTGGCTATTGGAGTAATTGAGCATTCTCCATAATTCTTAAATTTTTCCTGCTGCTTGCAACAATTGTTTTAGTCATGCAAATAATGGCTTTTTGGGTCAAATTTTTGTCTCGATATTCCCATATACTTGTCAGAAGATTGAAGTCCATGCTTTTTTGTTATGTTCAACAGTCTTGAGTATTAAAATGCTCGTTCTTTGAATCTAAGTAGAAATCTAAGTAGAATCTTCATTGATGTCAAAAGTGAAGGAACTATGTCCACCTGATGGCTGTGTGGTTAGCGCTCTGACGTCGCATGTCAAAGGTGCCGGGTTAGGCATGGATGTTCGTTGTAGTTCAGAATCCACGTTAAGTTGTAGATCCCAACCCGATTAGCCATTATTGTGCATAAAAATTAAGAGGTTGGCCACATTTTGATTTGACTACATTTTTTAAAAAGTCCGCTAAAAAAATATCGATAAGTCACTGATATATCGATATTTTTAGTGTCTCGATGATCGTTTTGTAGTTCCACATGTTTTTTTTTATATTCCCTTTTCAAAACCAAAATATGTACTTGGCTGAGAAGCAAGCAAACTTTACTTCAAAACAGCAAAATGTTTTTGGTAAACTTTACATTTACTTGTCTTGTAAGTGAAACAATAATGAATGATGCTCAAGAGAGGATCTTTGTTAAAGACATTCTTTTTGATTACTTTTAACGCCTCTATCGTATTTCTACGGAAATTTTGTAGGTGGGGGTATTTACAGGACTTTAAAAGGCATTACCACTGCGATTTTGATTAAAATCGTTTGAGCCGTTTTTTGGCATTTGCTGAAAAACAATTTTCTATGACAGCTACCCTATAACATGGTTCATACAGATTTTCAAAATAAAAAAAAGGACTTTTTAAGGACTTTCTAAGTACTTTGTTAACTTTTTTAAGGACCTCAATTTTCTTTGTGATTTATACGATGGGGAGAAATTGAATGAAAAGAAAATTTTAATGCATATTAAAATTCATGAATGAAATTTCTTTTAATTCCTTATGATTATAACCAATCATTTTGAGATATAGTTATACTTTTACTAAATGTAGTTTAAATTCTTGAAGTGCAATATAAATTATGCATATTTTTAATAATCTCCTGTTTCCGAGGGTACTTTTAAAGCAAATTGCAAAATTTCGTAACTGGTTTTCTGCCATAATTTCTACATTATTTTATTTTTCTACCTCGATGAATACATTTAAATTAACAATGATTTGAAAATTTTAACAATGATGCTCAAAAGGGCAGGAATTAAAAACTTCAATCAAGTACAGGATCTAAAAATTTTTGCATATGAATGCTTTTAGGATTGTTGCAAAACTGTAACACAGTGCTAAAACGGTTAAAAAAAAAAAGAAAAAAATCTGATGGAATCAATTTTAAATATTAAGAAATTTAGAGCTCTAATATATTCTGTTGACAAAATATCCAAGTTAAGAAGAAAAATAATCATATCTGTAAAGAAACAGTTAGATTAAAATTAGAAGATTTTTTCAACCGAAAGGTTACTGGCGGCCACGCTTCTAAGTTATAAGGTAACTAAAAATCTAACATAAATAATAAGTAAATAATTTGAGTTTTAATATATTCTGTTGATAAAAAACGCGAGGCAAGAAGAAAATAATCATGTCTCTAAAGGATGCAGTCAGATTGAAGTTTGAGGATTTTTTTCTCACAATACGGCGCTGACTTCACGGCATCCACTTCACGTGACGCGATCCGAGATAGATGTCCGCACCCGCACAGGGAATGCGAGAAAAGAAACTCAAATATTTTAAAATTCCCTGATTAAAGAATAATTGTACGAAATTCCCAGAGTTGTCCAGAAGAGAGAAATTCCCTGACATTTCCCTGAATACCTCGTCTGTCACCACCCTGATTTGTACAAAGATAGCAATTTATAACTGTAATATTTAGCTAAGAATGTAAATAAGTATTTGCAATCAACTTCAATGAAAAAATTTCTAAAATTTGATCAACCCCAACCGTTTAACTTTACTTTTTAGGCTTAGCCATTGTTAAACAGGAGATAGTATTTCTCCAAATTTAGCCGTACTTTTTGTTGGCTATTAAAAGCATACCAGATTCATGATATCACAAAAAGAATATTCTAATTAAAGAACTTGGACTATGTCTTAAAATATGCGAATTTTTATTTCCAAAATCAGATCAAATTCTGCTTAAAACTGCAATTTTTTGTCATACATGCAGCTACTATAGGCTTTAAAAGATGTGTATATATATTTTAAATCGGAAATAATCCGGGATTTTGATTACAACCCTGTGATATTTAATTTCAAATATAAAACGGACGTTCAGAAATTTATTAGCAATAGCTAAAATTACACAAAACGTTCCCCTAAATTTAGTAAGAGAGCATCGCGATTTTGCGTATCGGGGCAGAAATATATTCTTTTTAAATGCTTTGTAAAAAACACTTTATGGTTTATATACCTTAGAATAAGTTTTAAACTACCGTTTCCAATAACTTTCATCTCTTATTTTGAATAAGGAGGCATGGTAAAAAAAAATCCAGAGGCATACACTTAATCAAGGTACGTATGAAATTACGTACGTAATTTTTGGGACGGACCCCAGCAATCTACCTACTAATGATGCACCTGGCATCAAAAGCCATTCAATGACTTCAGCGAGTCACTGGTCTGTGCGTGGTACGTTTGTACATGAATACGCATGCGCAAAAGGCGATTTCGGCAGGGGTGATCCGCATATTGCATTCCATTTGAAAATTTTGCTTTTTTTTTCCAGAAAAGATGCTATTTTCGGAGGAAACCTTTTTTTTTTTTTTTTTTTAAACAAAAAAGGCAGGAAGGATGAAAACACTTTAAATGATGATCCTCAAATTTGGTTAACATTGGTTTTTAACTTGGAAAAAAAAAAGGACTTCTAAGGATTTTTTTAAAAAATAAGAACTTTTAAGGGCCTTAGAAATTTTTTCGAGTTTTTAAGGACCGTACGAACCATGTATAAGCATGTGCAATTTTGACGAAAATCTTGATGGCAGATCCCATCGCCACCACTAATCCGTACACAAAATTTGAACATGGCAAGTCTGTTCAGGAATTATACTGACTACGAACACAGACATATTTTCTTGACTTTTTTTTTTTTTAATGCAGCAAGTTCCAAAATTGCAACAAAAAACAAACTTCTTTAACCGAATTCAATACTTTTATTACTCTTTTAACGGATAATAGAAAGTAATCAAGTTCTGGGTAAGGCGACATTTCACCAAGCAACAAAATGACTCTGCCAAAGTAAAATGTAGTTATTGTTCCAAAATATATAAAACATCGAGGAACACGGGGATTTATTTAAAGAAGACCATAATGTAATGAAAGGTAATTTATTAATAGTATTAAGCTATTGTGTTTAGGTTCGGATAGCATTCCTCCATTTTTTTTTTAGTTTTGATTCAAGAATGCAAACCTAATCAAGGAGGGATGAATTGTCTAGTTTTCTGATCTTCATAAAATTACTACACATTTTGTAAAAAAGTAGAAAGTTGTGCTGCCCTTCCAAAATTTTAAGAAACCTTCAGCAATTTCTTAGTTGTAGTTGTGTAAAATTAGCAGATTTCATTAATCAAAAGTTACTGTGGTTAAATTCGAACAGAAGCAATTCATTCAAAATATTTAACAATTAAACGAAAATTAACTTTTTCGTTTGCAATAGAGTTTTTTCATTTGTTCAATAGAAGTCGCCTTTCAAAAAGCAGTCATGAAAAGTAGAAATTTGCTCCAAAAAACTGTTTCTGACAAAAGTGAAAATCAATACTTTTAATGCAACGATTAAGTATCCATATTTATTTTGATTGACGTTTCCGACCTCTTGAAAAAATGTGTCGTTGAGCGTACAGGGGTCAAAGTGACAAAATAAGAATATATAGGATTTTTTAAAAAAATATATAGGACAATATAAAACATCAAATAATAGCACACAGTTGCCACTGAACTTAAAAATTAACTCGTTACATATTTATATACTCGTTATATTTAATTTAAGAGAATAGAAAACACACCTTTAAAAAAATAAAATCGCCTGATCCTGAATGTCATCCCCGTTATTGCCTCAATATTCCATCCCTAAATCAAGTTTTATTAATTACATTATATGCAATGTTGAGTCTTTTTCTTCCAGCATCTATAACTGCTTGAACTGTTCCAATTTCTTTAAGTATTTTCTTTTTTTTATCTCTGTTTGCAGTCTTTTGTTGGTTCAGATTTACTGTTCAGTGTCGATTGGATTGGCGGCGAAAAGCGGGAGATTTAGCACCGAATGTAGCTAACCGGGGACTTGGTTTTCCGGAAACCCTAGAGACCGTTTGGATTTGACAACACAAAGTATTGACGTCATTTTCAATTTTGGCGACTTTTATGAAAAAATCGTGGCTAATATTCCGAACCCGGTACGGATTCTGCGCCAAGGTGATTTTTGCCAAAAAAATGGCAGCCCTGTCATTTTTTTTTATGAGCAAGAGAACTGCCTATGGTTGCCATAATTTGGCGCGGTTTGATGTAAACTATTCGTGGCGCAGAATCCGTACCGGATTCAGAATAAAAAAACCGCCATTCGATATCATACAGTAAATCTTAACCCATTTGTTTCCTACATCCTGCAAGTTAATCACAACTTCTTTCATCCTTTTTTTCCGAGGCAGAGTTTTGTTGCTGCATCTCTCTCTGTATTATGACCAATTAATTTACTACATTGGAGGAGAAAACAGATCAGAAATTCAAGACCGTATGCTATGGAAAAGTTCACATGTTTACAACTCCCACCGTTCCAGTAGAGTTGAGTTGTAGGTTATGCAGCACGTGACGTCACAAGAGATAAAACGCCGCCGTTACAAATATCAATTTTGTCAAGTCTTTTTCACCTACGATCGTGCCTAAGAATCCGAAATATAAAAAATGGCAACGAAAGGCGCCGTTATTACGAATTCGAAGAAAATATAGATCGAATCATTATAGAAATATAGGACAATTGTAAAATATAGGACAATATAGGACGTTTCTGCCGATTTTTAAAAAAATATAGGATTTATAGGACGTCTGCGACCCCTGAGCGTACCAACCAACTGAAAGAACAATAATGTAACTATTTTTTTTTTTAATAATCAATAAGCGAACGAACCGTATTTACTTTTCTCACCAAACTTCACAAATATGAGCAGAACCTATTTGAGAATCTTATAGCCCACCTTAAAATGAGGATCCCAAAATTTAGAAATTAACAATTTTCCTCCCCCAAGTTCATTACTTTGTACCTTCAAAAATCATTATTTTAGTAATGACATTTTCATGCATGTTTATTAATATACTGTGAAATTTAACCTTAAAAAGAAACTGTCTGCTCATATAATTTTCCATTTCTTGTTATTGCCTACATAATCTACTCATAAGGGAATGAAGAGGCCTCGCATTCTAATTATTGTACCAAAAACACCAAGTGGGAACACAAAAATTACTCGTTCTCAATAAAATGTGGTTCTCATTTATTCAGAGTTTAAGCTACTTTCATATAAACAGGGTTTCTGCCAAAATTAAATGTCACAAATCTATGATTTTTCAAGACTTATGACCAGTTTTTTTTATTGAAATCATGACTTTCCATAAGCGCGCAAACCCTGCATATAGGTAAAATGGCTTATCAAGAGAGAGAGAGCACTCACTATGGTTTAATTGTATTGGTAAAATTAAGCAATTAAACTAAAAGTCAGTCCCTCAAACACAAATAATTGAAATTTAATCGATGTGACCGTTTTTATGGTTAGACAGTATTGAATATTTTCTAACACAAGAAATTTTTGAGGACAATACTGTGTCAAATTGGTTGGCTTAGGTTTATTGAAGCAAATGCTTCACGGGGGCCATTCAGCAACCAAACAAATTAAAAAAAAGAAAGAAAAAAACTTAAAGATTAACTTTCTTTTTCCAAGATTGTTGGATGGGCACATACAAGGGACTGGAAGTAACGCAGCTTGTTACCTGCTTGTGCATCCTACATAGCCTCAAGCTTCATATAGTTACTAGTGCAAAGTCAAGTGCTCCTAACAATACTGAGCCGGAACATCATGAAATCAAGACTGACTACTGAAGTAGTCTGATTTGGGAGGTATTTCAAGAAGAAACTGTCAACATACGAGTTTCGAATTTTGTGTTTAGAACACGTCAACAATATATTTACAAGCCTCATATTGCACTAATTACACAATTAAAAAATCACAGAGACTGAAGCAGTTTTAATATTGCTCTACATTTACTAAAACTGTAAATAATGATACTTGCTTAAAAATTTATTTTGCTAAAAAATTGTGTAGTTATCAGAGTTTTAAGGAACCAAATCTTATGGCTTATTTTGTGAATTAAAAATTGCTTATTTTGTAACTCGACGTATGCAAAATGTTAAAAGACATGCAAAAGTAAAAAATGTATTTTTATGATTTTGTCAGATACCAAGGTTTTTTTAATTAAACAGTTGAAAATATGGTCCTCCTTACTGTCCTGAAGTGACAAAAAAGTTAAACTGAGCAAAACAAAATTTTAATTGGAATCGTAAGGAATAATAAAAATAAATTTACATAAAAAAAGGTTTTATTCTTTTTATTTAATTTACTCATTCTCTTCAGAACGCAATCTTGCATTAGCATTTGTTACACGGATAGCCATTTGCTGAGCTCTCTCTACAATTGTCTTCCTTTTCTTTGAAGATACGGCATGTCCGATTTCAGCACAGAAGCGCCTGTTCATCATCATGAGCATTTCCAACTCCTGAAAACAATTTAACACATTTTTGTACTTTATAAAACAATTCAATTTCATTAAAGGATACACCTACAACTTAATGTGGATTACGAACATTACAGAATATCCAAGTTTTATGAAATTTTAACAGACCACTATTTCTTACCTATAAAATGAGGTCAGATGTAGAACAAAAGTGCACAACACTAGAATCTTTTATGCAAGCATTTTCATTGTTATAGCAATAAATTTGCCCAATGAAATGCTAGTGAGCATTAAGACTAATATGGTTACTATTATTTTAAAAAGTTAGTTGCTGCACACACAGGAACTGATAGGTTAAATAATGATATAACCCATAAAAACAAAGTTTTTAACATGAATCCTTTAAATGCATTATCAATTTTTATATTTATTAACATAGCGCCATTTCTGTTCCCAGTGTGTGTTTTTATTATTAAAATTAGAGGTAAACATCTCTATCAGCAAAATACGCAGTAAACTATTTTTCAAAACTATTTAATGATTTGGTATCCATGACGTCACTTCCTTAAAAAACCGAAAGCAGAAAGTGCCTAAAACTGCGACGTGCGTCGCAGAACAATCAGTCCTTGCAGAATAATTTTAAGTTTTGGAACAAATGCCCAAGAGTGAGAAGAATTAGAACTTCTTCCTAATTTCATAAGTTTTATGAAAGATTTTCATTTCATTGAACATTCAAAAGAAACTACTGAATTGTATTTTGAATACACCGTTTTTAATAATTGGGTGTACAAATATCTTGAGGAGTGTAGGAGCAGTGAGTCTTTTTTCCAGCCAAAAATGCTTTTAAAGCACGCCATAGAAGAACTGAAGACAGATATTCCCAGATTCACCAGATTTCTTGTTTTTATTTTTTCTGTGCCCATTTCAGAAGCAATTGATAAAATTGTTGCTAAGCGACCAAATGTTTTTGATGGAGACAATATTTCTGCTGGAACCGATAAAAGAATGTTTGTTTTTTTAAATGGTGCTCCACCTGGACACAAATCTTTAAGACAACATCTAAAGCAGCCCTTATTTCTTCGCATGGATCAACTTACCACAAACATTTTATACATAGCGGTTCTATATCAATGTCTAAATATTAAGCTTCCAAAGTCATTGATAAAGTTACAAATTTTGAATGTATGCCTTGGTTTGAAAAATAATTTTTTTTGTCATTATCATTTTGTAATAAATGTGTAGTACTAATTTTATGGGTTTTTTCTTTTATATCATACTGGAAATTTTGAAAAAATGTCTGCAGAACATTTATAGCTGTCAAAAGTCCTGTTGCAGAACATTATATATTATTCTGCTTCTGGGCTTCAAACTAACATGTGGGCAAGAGGGCTGTTTTCTCCTTATGGCATAAAATGAACTTTGTGATTTTGTAATCTTGGTCTGTTATCAAAGTGGAAATATTATGAAGGTTCTGTTTTCTTTTTTACATAGAATTTTGTGAAAGGTCAGTTTGTTGGACATGGAATTCAATGAAGGGTAATTAAAAGAATGCAAATTTCCTTCAGCACAGACCCCCGATAATATAAACCTATAAAAACAAAGTTTGTAATATAAATCCTTTATATGCAGTGACAATTTTTATATTCATTACCACAGCACTGATTCTGTAAACAGAGTATGCTTGGGATGCTTGCATCTAATTTTAAAAATAAAAACATGCATCAGCAAAATGTGCGGCAAACTGTTTCAAAATTTATTTAATAAACCTAAACATGAATTTAAGCACTCATCCAAATATCTTATTTATTTTGATTATAGCAATATTTATTTACTTAAATTTTTGGCGACAAGAAAGTTTCAATGGTCGGTTGAATGCTATTTTAACGAAATTGGATGACGGCAAGTTCCATTAAAACAACATTATAATGACAGCTACAGCCCCAAAATTTTATAGAATGCATTTATTGTCATTTAATCTGTCTGAAAGTTTGAGCCAGATTGGATGACAGCAAGGAGGTTAGTTAATTATGCCTCCACAGATTTGCCGCCATCAACATACACCGCCAACCACCCATACACACACAAAATTGAAACTAATATGAAGGATTTAAAAATGGATATGAATTTATGCACTCGCGTCCAAATACCTTAAGTTTATTTTGATTAAAACAATTTTATTATTTATTTATTAAAACAATTTTGGCAACAGGTAGGAGTTTCTTTAACGATCTATTAATTGCTATTTCAGGACGATTGAAGGACGGCAAGTTAGCTTATTACAGGGTGCATACACTTTTTGGAAGTGAAATTCAAGGCCCTTTTCAAGGATATTTCAACAAAAATCAAGGCAATATTTTACCGTGCAGAGTCGATACCAAAATTGAATTTTTATACTTTTTTTTTTAATTAACGAAGTTGCAAAAAGAATTAAAATACTTATTAACAGCAAAGATGCAACCACATATATTTATTGATAATTATACCTCCTACCAGGATAAGGAAAAACACTAGGTTAAAAAAAAAGTTTTTTTTTGTTGTTTAAACCAGTTTTTTTGTGTGTTTAAACTGGGTTAATTCTTTTCTAATTACATGTACACATATTTATAGATAAAATTTGTCATTAACTAGAATAATGTTCAAATAATAATTAACATTCTTTCTGAAAATAATTTAAACTAAGTAAATAAACAATTATTGCTACTTATGTGGACATTCAAATCACATTAAATTTTAGTACTTTATTTAGAGATACTATTCTTTAAATTCAATGTATAGTATGATACAATGGTAATTGTTTACTGCATGATGCATAGAATATTGCTTTTATATTAATTAGTAATGGTGATATATTGTTCAAAATAATATTTTTAAGGTTTAGAAATAAGTTTTTAAAGCACAAAACCTCTATTTCAGAAACAAATTTAAAATGCAGCCTATAATTTAAGTTTAATTATTATTAATTATAAAACATTAATATATCTAATTAGATTAGTATAAAAACTTACTGTGCAATAGTTTTTAATTGCAAGATTTAATTAAAAATAGATTCTAACTTATTCTATTCGTATAATATTTTATTTACAAAATCATCACTTAGCATATTATACCAAAAATGTATAATAAGAATTATTTTCTTAAAAAATAAAGCAATAAACTTTATTCTTATTCCAGGGCTGCCACTGACTGTAAGCTTTGAAAATAGTTGCCTTAGTAGCCTCACACATTGAAAATAGTAGCCTCACACATTGAAAATAGTAGCCTCACTCTTCATAACTTTTAATAAGATGGAAACAAAACTGTTGATTTACATAAAACACGAAAACCCAGAAACACTCTTCTTTCGATTCAAAATAGTGTCTAAAACATTACATCCCATACAGTAAAAGGCATGTGTCTTGGGGAGGCGCTATCATATTTATATACTGCGATGGAAGTTGGCAACTCAACCTTACTCCCAGACAGCACCGAAGCATAAAAAAGCTAAACTTCACGCAAAAGCGACGGTAAAAATCGATTGGCAAAACAAGATAACTTTTTTTAACTTCCATACCCAAACAACTTTTTTCAGAAAAACAATTGTCATGTTTAAACAATTATACTATATATTGGCAACGACAATCGAATTTCATTAAGGCTAGTTTTTAAATTTTTAACAGAATGGTTACAGAATTTGCAAACAAAATTCCCTGACATTTCCCTGATTTCCAGAAAATTCCCTGATGTGCATCTCTGTCAATGTGATCATTAAAAAAAAAAAAAAAATAATGGCCAATTTAAAAATATATACATTTGACTAATTAAAATTACATTTATTTATAAAAGTATAATTGCAACAAAATATAAATTTAGGCTAAAAATCAGAACAAGCATCTTTGGAGCATGAAAAAGAATGGAAAACATCAAGAAAAAATACAAAATTCACATAAACCAATTAAACTACACCCATACTTGCTAACTTCAAGGAAAAGCAAAACTAGTACAATATTTTTTCTTTTTAATAAAAAATAAAAAAAATAAAACGTGTTATTTTCTTTAATATATGTCATAGGCTGTATCCTGTTCATAAAATAAATTTTAAACAGTGTCCTAAATATTTATTAACTTGTGCATGCATGAGCATGAAACTTAAATAATCAGCATTTTGCTATTCAATCACAAATTTCACTAGGTACATATATTTCATAAAAAATTATGTGTTTTGAAGTTGAGAAAAGATAAATAACACATAATGCATGAAAGAAGGTTTTGAAATTAACAGCTTCTTATAAAAATTAATTACTCATAGATATATAGAAATAAAATTTTGTACAAAAAAAAAATACTATTTTAAACCACAAAAGTACATATTAAATGAGGCAAAAAATCGTTTTCAGAAAACATGACAAGCACAGCATTTTTTTAATTTTTTTTTTTTTGGTAGGGGAGGAGGATACTCAAATTCTTTGATTTATATTAAACATATAAATCAAAAACACAAATCACTTTCAGTTAATTACGTTAAATAAAATTTCAAAATTAAAGTACAAAAAAAATCAAGTACAGGATCTAACCCATTTTGCTTACGAATGCTTATAGATTTGTTGCACATCCATAACACAGTGCTGTAAAGGGTTAGTAAAAAAAATATAGGATGGTATCAATTTGAAATATGAAGGAATTTAGGGTTCCAATATATTCCATTGACAAAAAACACAAGACAAGAAGAAAAATAATCATTTCTGTAAAGGATGCAGTCAGATTTAAGTTGGAGGATTTTTTTAAACAATAAATCTACTGGCGGTCGCGCTTCTAAATAATAGGATTACTAAAAATCTAACAGAAATAATACGTAAATAATTAGGGTTCTAATATATTCTGTTGGCAGAAAACGCAAGGCAAGAAAAAATCATGTCTGTAAAGGATGCAGACAGATTGAAGTTTGAAGATTTTTTTAACAATAAAACGCCGGCGGACGCGAAGTTGTAGGATAACCAAAAATATAACAGGAATAATGTGTAAATAATTGTTCCAAGCATAACAATGATTTCAGAAAGTTAAAAAAAAAAAGCGGGGAAAAAAAAAAAGCGGAACATGAACATGTTAGTTGTGGGCCGAGGAGGGGGGGATTGGCCGTTTTGGCTTAGCTGCTGAGAGTAGAAAAACTTCGTACACCCAAATCGGCCAACTATAAAAACTAACTATATATATATATATATATATATATATATACATTGTGTGACACGAGTCGGGATAGATGTCTGCACCCCACGCGGTGTACGCGAGAAAGGAAACTCAAAAATTTATAAATTCCCCGATTAAAGAGTAATTTTACGAAATTCATTCCCACATTTCCCTGAATTCCCGGTTCTGTCGCCATCCTGTTTAAGCTATAATCGAAGTAATTAAATAAATTGCTTCAAAATTTAGATTATTTTATTATTCATAAATTTAGCTACAACATTGAAATTCTAATCATTCTGCATCGATTGATCTGCAAGGCGAAATCGTTCATCACACAGGCACAAATCTCGGACATAACGTAGTCTAGTAACATCAATACTGTCCATACTGATGGCACTTTTTGTCGGCGATCAGGGCAAATTCACAAATTGATTTTTGTTTAAAGTAAATAAAGTGAAATAATTTAATACTTGAGAATATAATTGTGTATGCT
Source organism: Linyphia triangularis (assembly GCA_963978545.1). Classification (NCBI taxonomy): domain Eukaryota; kingdom Metazoa; phylum Arthropoda; class Arachnida; order Araneae; family Linyphiidae; genus Linyphia; species Linyphia triangularis. Next base: position 77,939,651 of record OZ021723.1, read on the forward strand.
GTTGCCTTGCACGGCGAAAGATAAAACATTGGAACCTAACAGGTAGGCGAAAATGACCGAGGTTGCCGTCAAAAACAACGATCATGCGTGAGGTTCATTATGACTAACAAAGTGACCACTCTACCCGCGAATATGAACAACTATTTCGTTAGTCTTCGTTCTCCCGCTCCCCCCTTAAAAAGAATCACCATTTTGACAAAATTATTAGTACCTAAGTGCCGATTTTTTTCCCGTCCTACTATGGGACAGTATCCAATTTCTAAAAAAATAGTCGCCTGAGCCCAAAAATAGTTGAAGCTTTTGTTCAAAATAGTCGTTTTGAGCCCTTTTTTCATTGAAATAGTTGCCATAGTCGCCTGGCCACTAAAATAGTCGCTTCAGTAGCCTTTTTAGTCGCCTGTGGCAGCCCTGTTATTCCCTTTTAAAAAATATATACAAGATTTAACAGTTAGGATTTAACATTTTGAATAAAAAAACAAGTTTTGCGGCTTTTTCTAAACCCAGTCTGTTACAAAACAAGTGTACAATTCAAAAGAAGACAAATTTTTCTCAACATTTCCTGTAGTTGCTTTTGCAGTAAGAATTACTTAAACTTCCTTCAATACATTAGCATTAAACTTTTTTTCATCATTTTCTTGTATTTGCCATCATTCTATAACTATTACATTTTCAATAAATTTCTTTTGAAAAAAATATCTTTGAAATGGAAAACTTTTGATCAAAACTAGAAAATATTTACAACACGTTAAAGTGTCTAATTAAAAATAAACAAATAAAAATACAATTTTAAATTATTCTTAAAAAAAAAAAAAAAAAAAATGATAATTTTTAGAAAAAAAGCAATTGCTTTAAACCATGTCTTTTTACAGTTAAAAATAATTTTACATATTAATGGGTTAATCAATATAATAACATTTTAAACTGCAACAAAATTTCGCATCAAATTTTTAAAATTTGCATGAAAAAAATTGCTACATATATCCTGACCTTAACTAGTGTGGATCAAAAAATTAAATCAATAACAAATGCTATTATATTACTTAGTATTGTTAGCCATCTCATTTTTTTATCAATTCTTTTTAAAAGTAAGTAGTTGGTCTGGCTTTTCCTTGTCAGTTTTTCGAAAGCTATTGGATTTTTGCAAAAAAAAATTAAATTACATAATACTAAACAGCAAAGTTGCAACCATGTATATTTATTGACAATTATACCTGTTACAGTTTAAAAAATATTGATATATATTAATGGGTTAATCAATATAATAACATTCAACGCAGTTGCAACAAAATTTCATTTCAATAATTTCAAATCTGAAAAAAAAGTATATGCTGACCTTAACTTGTGTGTAGATAGAAAAATGAATCACAACAAATATTATATTACTTAGTATTGTTAGCTGCATCTAATTTTTAACTCAATTCTTTTCAAAGTCACGAAGTTGGTCTTGCTTTTCCTTAGCAGTTTTTCGAAAGCTATTAGATTGCATAATACACATTAAATTTTGAGAGTTTTCTGCTTTTATTGCTAATTCATCTGCAGACTTCAATAACGCTGTTATTTCCCCCTCCATGCACTTTTTCTTCTTCTTTAATACATACACTTCATCAAACAGCATTTTTCTTTTGCATTGTAAAGCTATCCGAACCTTATCTTTGTTTCATTCATCCAGGTAACTCATATCTTTGTCTAGCTGTATTAGCACTCTGTAGGAGATACTTAGTCATTTCGACATGCTCAACACCTCCCACATAAGATATGTAATCATATACGATTCTTTGGGCCACAATGGAATCTTCTTTTAAATTTTCCACAATTAATTCCTTATTGATTGAAAAGCCTCTTTCTACGGAAGCTTGCCCATGCGACAATAGGAGTAAGACTTTGTAACTTGCCAAAGATTATTGAATGTGCTGTTTGATCTCATATGTTTACGAAGCAACACATCAACTCTAGATAATTTCAATGAAGCATCGAAATTAATGAAAGATGAATTTACTTTGGCAATATTGCTGATGAACCTATCAACCATTTCAGGTTTTAGCCTATTCGCTTCAACTAGAGTTGCTACAACTTTCTTAAAGTTCTGTGTATAAGTTTCACTCTTCTCATTTGCCATTAACTTAGGATCAAAACATTTCATATTCCAAGAGATTCATGCAAGAGAATATTTTAATGGATTTTTAAACAAGAGTTTTACTACAAGTTCTTGAAGAAAAGTTTTGCATGCAATTCGAAATTCCATAAGTAGTCTTTCTTTAACATTGCTAAGTTTAGAACAGCGAGTAAGTTCTTTTTCAGCTTGAAAACCAATGTCTATTCTTTGGTAAGTGTAGCAATTTTCTTTGTCAAGCACATCTATGTTTACAATTTTTAGAGCTGTACTGTCATCATCGATAAGCTTTGGCTTAACAAATCTGCTCATTAAGCATCTTAACATTTTTTCTAACTCTGTAGACATAAATGGTAGCATAGGTTTATCTGTCTGGAAATTTTGCAAGAAAGGAATTAACTCTGTAACAACAGAGTTAAAAAAATGCAATTTAGCTGCTAAAGGATCATTTACCCACTTTTTCACAACATCAAAAGATATGTTGTTTGGATGTTTAAGAGATTTTACTTTTACAGCATTTTCAAATTTTTCTATCGTTGGCCAAATTTGAATCGCTCCTTCACATACAGGTGAATTTTCCAGCCACCGATGTGGGCAGAACTTAAGAGGCATCTTTGTGTCCTTGGCCAGTTCACTTAGATCCTCTTGCCGTGCTGGGGAATCTTTGAAAAGCCTGTACATTAAATATACACGAAGTTGCTGCATGACGAAATGCATTATGAACAATATGCAACCCACAGCTGCCAATATTTACCAACTTTATATCCTTTTCTGCACATAATAACTCTTGTAACAGAGTAAAAACTTTCCAGCTAACATTAGGTCCATCCATCGACAGTTGAAAAATGTTTCCTAACGGCAAGGACCCAACACACTCCTGTATGTTTTTGATGATATTTTCAGCAGTTGCATGTCCCAAAAACTTGGAAGTTAAATATCTTGTGATGACAGCATTATTTTGCCACAGTCGTACATGCAAGTCCAATTGCTTACTTAGTGTGAATTTGTTATGGCTCTCAACAAACATTAAAACATAACCGTCGTTTTTTACTTTAATTTCATTTATAAGCAAGTCCTTAAAGTGTGGAGCTAACCCAAAGCAATAAATATACGAAATTTTTTTTCCCCACAAGAAAAATTGGCAGCAATCTCGCTATCTTCAAATATGAGTGTAAATAACTTTTCAATGCCAATACAAGATTGATAAGAATAATGGCTTTTAATTACCTTTAATGCCCACCGAATTTTGGCTTTTAAAGTTTCATTCTTGCCTATTTTCAGAAGTAAAGATTGTTCTTTATTCGTTGCCACAGATTCTTTGGCTTGAAACAACGTGGTAACGGACACACTTTTTCCTTTTACTAGTCATATGACTTCTTAGCACTGATTCGCCCAGATTCGAAACATCTATTTTCTTTACACATAAAATGCATTTTGCAGCATGGCAATTGGAGATATCCTTTCTGATCCATTTGTTATAGTTCAAGTTTTGCAACCAGATGTCTTGGAATGAGCACTTGCCCATATTAAATGTGATTTACTTCGTCATAATGCCGTCGAAAACAGTTAATAATTGAAACTACTACGATAGAAATAAAAATTTGCGCGCAATCGAAATTCAAACACGAATGACGAAGACGACAGCATACAGAAGGGACACACAGGAACGGTCCGGGCACGGCGAGGATACAAGCCCCCTATGGATAAATGTCGAAAGGGGAGAAATGCACTGAAATCTTAAGGGAGGTGGGAGATTGTAAAAGTGTCACTATTATTACCCCAACACGCCTACAAAACCATCCCGGTGAAAGGGACGATGCGTCAAACTACTGGATTTATAGATCTCTTCCTCTTTCCTAGGGATTCTTTTAATTACTGGGGAAAAGAAAGCACCGCTGAGTGAAATCTTTTTCAAAAGTAAATATGATAAGTTAATTGTATTGTTGGAGGAGCTGAATTGTCCATTTTCCATTGATCCTTATCACTACCATGATTTATAAGCAGTTGAGTCTTTGTGTAAGGATCTTTTTAATTGGATAGAAGGAGATCTATAGAAGGGGCTTAGGCAAAAAATCTCAATGAATGTGTCTCAGTTATTTCAACACGTTTCTAAGAGCCAGACATATCTCTTGATCCAACAAGCAATGTCCTCATTCGATGCAGATTTTCTTATTTCCCTGGTGCAGGAAAGACCTGTACTATGGGATAAGACTTCGGAATCCTACAAAATAAAATCCACAACAGATGACACATGGGACGAGATCTTCTTATTCATGCATTAAAAATAATTCTGTTGTGATAATAATTCTGTTCAAACTTTCCCAATTAGCATAAAATAAATTTTCTCGAAACGGATATGCTCTGTTTTTTTCATAAAGTTTGGTTCATATGTTCTATTTTTTCATTATTAAATCAAAATGTAATGTTTTATACAGTCCACATACATAATGAATATTTCATTTGCAATTATGACAAAAACCACACAATCATTTGAATAACTACGGGTCAAAGAAACTTTGCCGAAATATAAACCTCTAGCTTCCATTCCGTTTATGGTTTTCGCATGCGCTGAGCATTTGCGACAGAAAAAAGTAGGTGTTGCCATTCAAATTTTCGAGTTTCTGTGACTATAACTGTAACCATGAGCGCCATTTTGTTGCCATTCACAGAATCCCGAGCTCATACCTCTGAATAACTATACCTTGATCTGTAGAATGGAACGTCCGCTAGAGGTCAATAAATCGGCAAAGTCTCTCTCTCTGACCACACTGTACTTTTTTAAAAAATTTTAGTGCACGTCTGCTTTTTGCTAATCGCCGTAAAATTAGTATTTTGTATAAAATATTGAGAAGTGTGCTATTCAATCAAATTTTCTCTTTCAAAAAATTTCTTCTACAAGAATATTCCTCCAAAAATACCCATTGGGTAAAAAAATCTTTACTTCGTAAACGGGTAATATTTTTTGTTCTTGTGAATTACTTCTCCCACGTTACTTTATTTTTCAAAAGGCAGTAGGGAGTGTAAGGGCATGTTTCTTATATGTCCCTGACATTGTTTCTATTATAAAAATCGCAGTGTTTCGCGTAGGTAATTTTGTGTGATAGCAATAATCTGCCAGGATTTTACAAAGAAGAATTTTTCCAGAATTTGTTTTATTAACTTTTTTTACAACTCTAAATTAGAGTCACCTATTTGATCAATATTTTCCCTTTACTTTATTTCGTCTTGTAGTGCGATTTCCATCCACTTTTAAAAGTTTAATTAATTTCTTCGAAACTGCAATTTGAAAATTAAATTTTTTTTTATTGAAATGGAGCCTTTGTACTACTCATGTTACTGAATTGGTTCAAGATTGTGAGAATGCACTCAATCTACAAGTGATAAATGCCTCCCTTCCCCCCCATAAAAAAAGCACTTCGAAAAATTATCCCTTTTGTTTGGGAAAGGGGTTATTAAACAAAAATTAAATGAATTTGAAGGAACTTTAACTACAATGTGAAGGGAATTTACTTAAAACATAACATTAATTATGTATTATTAAAATGCAATAAAATATTAATAACACTAATTAAAATTAATTGCGGATTAAATAAAATAATTCACAATTTAATAAAAAAAATTAATAAATAGTTATAAACTCAATAATTAACTACGCATTAATTATCAAATAATTAAAAAATATGCATTCATTTTGCATTAATAAAATTTTATTAATAATAGATTGACACCTTAATAGATATTTTCTACATTTACACCGTACTTATCTTGATTTTAGTCGGCAAAAGTATGTCTAACGCCCCCCCCCCCCCAATTGAAATTCTTAGCGACGGCCCTGTCTGTAGGCGATATACTTCTCCGATAGTTAGTGTTGGGGTTTACAGTCTGGAACATAATTTCTCCACCAACTCGTCGAAGCTCTCAATCGACATCCGGAAAAAGTTGACATTTTTTACTTTGTCTTCTCTTAACTGCAGGTAAAGACAGAAGAACATACCGAATGTTGATCGGCTCTGAACAATGGGATGAATCCACATAGTGCGATTAATTCGATTATTTTTCCTTTGATATCTTACATACAAATATGCTAAGCGCGCTCTTTTCACCCCCATCTCCATTTCCAACAAACACAAAATCCTCTCTCAGAAAAATTTTGGTCGTTTGAGAATGCACCTAATGAGAGAGGGAAAAAAGGGGAAATATCCTGCATAGCAACTTTTTGTCCCGTTCGTGGAGAGGCCAAAGGTCATAGTGTCCCTGCCTTAACGTAACAAAGCCCCCATTGGCCGAACACATAATGGGAGGAACCGATTCAAGTGTGATTGACAGATCCGCCAAAAGTGAACCGGCTAGAAAGTGTGACGTCAGAATCCTGGTAATACGGGAACGAGAATTTTATGGTTTTAGAATTGAAAAGGGGAAATTCAAAGACTTTCCAAGCTTTTTTAGAAATAATCCTATTTTTCCAGACTATTCAAGGCCTTGAAAAAAAATAATGAAATTCAAGGACTTTCCAGGCCGCGTACGCACCCTGTTATTAGTATTCCATATTAATTAGGCCTCTGCAGATTTGCCAGCCACCAACAAACATAGAATACACAAAATTGAAGTTAATAACAAGAATTTAAAAATGGCTAATTTTGTCAGTGAAAATTTAAATTTCTGGAATTTTATTTTACATAATTGAACAAGAAATTTTCATTTTAGAGTTAATTTAAAAGATAAATGGTAGTTTCTTCCATATAATTATGGGTTTGGAATTTTTCAGAAATCATAAAGGAAACTTAATTACATGTCTAATAATATATTTTTTCTTTACGCGCCTGGCTGTTGAGAATTATGGTGCATTCTGGGACTGTTCCGAAGGTTTTTCCTTGTGGGTGTAGTGACAAAGCACATGCGCAGTAGACTCTGAAGTACGGTAAGAACTTCAGAGACGTTTTATCCAGTAAAAAAACGCCATGTTTTAAGGTTCTACTTACGGGGTTTCTGCAGAATAAAACAGAGTTCATACTTAATCTATGATAGTAAAATTCAGGAGTTAGGTACAGTAAATTCAGGAGTTAACAGGCAAAAAATGACATGCCTAAAAATGCAGTTTTCCCTCTACGTGCCTAGTTGTCGAGAATCGTTTCAGTCTGGGACTGTCTGTGGGTTTTTCTTTGCGGCTGTAGTGACGAAGCGCAAGCGGAGTAGACTCAGAAGTACGGTAAGAAATTCAGAGACGTTTTATCAAGTAAAAAAAAATACGTTTTAGGTTTTACTAATCTTTTTACCCTTCAACGATTATTTTTAAGGTGATAAATAGAAATATCAGAAGTAGAAACACAATTTTCAAGAGTTATAAGGGCCTTTATATATAAATAGCAAATTTCAGGAGTTTTTCAGGAGGTGCACAAACCCTGTTATTAAGTAGTGATGCTGCCTCAATAAGATATCATCTTACTAAATATGTCTGCAAATTGTTAAAATTCTGTATCTTTAAATTATTTCTGTTACAGAAGTTAAACATTTAGGGATAAAACCATAAAAAAAGAAAAAACATCTTCATTCATTATAAAAAACCTCCAGCTTAATAATGAAAGTACCGATGCCATGAAAGCCTCGTCAGATTTTTAATGGATATTTCAAAAGATCCCACGGGAATCTCAGAATGGTCTGGTTACAACATGCTAAAGCAGGCTTGAAAAACCTCAATTTTTACATGTTCTGTCGGACGTAAAGAAATACGATTAGTAAAATTCTTCAACTATTTAATTTGAAAAGACATTAAAAAGTGAATCTTACCTTGACATTGTTCACAATGACCTTTCGGTAACCATTTGGTAGTATGTGCTTTGTTTTCTTGTTGCTTCCATAACCAATATTTGGCATACACCTTTGACCCTTGAATCGACGACGTACTCTGTTGTCAATACCACGAGGTTTTCTCCAGTTGGGCTACAAATAACCCATGAAAATTCATTATTTTAAAAAACAAACTTTTAAATTAAAATACTCACATGCAGAGAATTTTACACCCTGAACACTGATAATGCTAATTCCCAGCTTCATCACACAACCTTACAATTGATAAATTGTCTGTTTTAGCGTTTTGGTAAATTCCTAGTTTACGTTTATGAGTTGGCGAGCTTTTTAAAAGTTGGCGACAAGGCCAAAATGTCGCTAATAAGGAATTCCAAAATGAAAAATTGAGAATAGAACCTGCTCCATGATTTGTTGTATAGGAAGGTTGAAGTCCAATGTCAAAGCCGTTATGCTACGGTTGCGATGCAAGTTGTAGTAAGATTAAGTGTTTTTGCTTTTCATTCAATACTTTTTTATTAAGAACGTACATCGCGGGAATTAAAATGATTTGCGTAAGTTTATTCAATATCAGCAAAAATTCAAAGGCATAAAGTTGCAAACGATAATTAAAGGCTTGGCGACATTTTAACGTCAACTAGGAATCGCCCAGCATTTTAAAATTAATTTAGTGGCCCAAACATAGGCAAGAATATTTTTGCCTGAATACGTTTACTAAATGCTAAAAAATTAATATTAATTACAATTAAATATATAATAAACTCAACCAATCACTTTTACAATTCGTACATACTAAAATTAAAACCATAAAAAATTTTACAGCTCAAAGAGCAACTTTAAAAGAGAGGACAAGCAATAACTTAGCTATGGGTTTAGTAATTCCTAAAACTCCATTGATGTGTGGTTCTGTCAATTACCAATTAGTGTAATATCAAGTTAAATAACTAAAATCACTGAACTTTCTTTAAATGTATTAGAAAACCTCTAGAGTCCTTTCAAAATATGCAAATTAAGGAATAAAGATTAATTAACCACTATGAGCTAAGTGACAATATAATGCATTGTTAAAAAACAAGAGGACAGCGCGTTATAGAAGTTCGAAATCTCACCTTTAGTTTGGCATATCTGTCACACTGATGACGGGTAAACTTCTTCAACCTCTTCTTTACAATTTTGTGTTTTACAAGTGGCCTCAGAGCCATTTCTAAAAATAAATTTTAAAACTATGTAATACTAAGTATTTGAAAGTTATTTTCACATTGAACCAATCATAATATTGAACTAAATTGTCAATAAATTAAATCGGGAACTCTGATGCAAGAGATATCTTACTATAGTACCAGAACACTCAAATTAAAATCTGGGCGAAGGATAAATACTTTCCGAGGAATTTCAAAGAAAAACTTAGTACTCTTCCATTAGCCAGGTACCAGTTGGCGCCAAGCATAAATATTGTCATGATTAAGTGATACATAAATGTATCGTTAAGTCTAAATGGTTTGAAATAGAAAGAATTGAATATATATCTAGGATAATCTCTTCCATTTGATAAAAGAGTTTAACCTAGAATTTACCAGAAAAGTTTTACAGAACTGGACAATACCACGGGACTGTTCTAATCGCCATTGTTCACTTTGAAAAGATATCACCAGGGTTCCCACTCAAACCAGAATGAAAATTAATGACCTTCAAGGACAGTTGAAAATTTGTTTTCAGGCATCATATCTAGATAGAAATTTTTATTAAAGTATATTCTACCAAAAAAGTAACAAGTTGGTGGATGCGTATTACAAATATGTCGGAGAATTCCAATACGATGCAGATAAGCGGCGGTCATGCAGGGATAGCAAGTCTGAGTTGTATTTTTATGAATTTGGCAGATGGCCACACAACATCAGCAAAAAATAAGGACTTTTAAGGACCTCCAAGTATTTTCAGGACCTCCAAATATTTTCAAGGCCTTGAAAACAAGTTTAAAAATATATTAAGCACTTTTAATGACCATGGGAACCCTGATAGCATTATCGTATAGTGACATTATACGTTACTTATAAATTGTAATTTTTTCAAGGGGCACCTAGTTTTTTCATCTAATGAAAATTAGCGTATTAAGCTGGAGTTAGAAGTGTAATTCTTTTCTCTAATATTTTACAAGAAATTGAAATATAAATATCTACAAAATCCAATACTCTTACTACGTAATATACCATGTTTTCCCAAAACAAAATGAATTTGAGAATCTTATTAAGTGTATCGAACGTAAAACTTTATATTTGGTGAAAATTATTTATCTTAAAAATTCGTAATACAAGAAGCACCATGAAAGCATTCACTGTGAATAATCACCTTTGTCATGGCTCTGGATATTGCATCGTTACAGAGAACCTATTTATTCATTAATAAACATAACAATGAACCTGAGTAATTGTAAGGTTCCATTTTAATTTGTACTACGAGAAGAAAGTTAAAAGAAATATCAAAGAAAGTAAAATATAACCCAACTAGGAATTCAATTTACGACTCGCTTATAACATAACATTTCAAGACAATTTAGTACACATTATAGGTAGGTTGGGAATCAATTGTAATTAATTAAAGTAAACAGAAAAACCTTTGAAGAATTAGTTCCAAATCATAAGTAGCAATCAAATACTGATAAATTATAACACATTTTGCAAGGCTTGGTGGCGAACATAGAAAGGAAATGGTGGAAACACGTGTAATACATTATACGATAAAAATGCACACATTCTGAACATATTAGAATGCAATTTTGGATACAATTAAAAAATAAACCATATAATTCATACATATAAATTGAATAAAATAGTATAAACTTACTTAATTTTTGATGATTAATTTGGAATTACACGTGAACAGCCCAACGTTTGGCTGAAATTAATGCCGATGATACGAGCGAGTTGAGTGAATCAGGGCTGTAATTTGCCAATTTCAGAGAAAATGATATATTTTGTTCATCAGTGACATCAAAACTTTTAATGAAGGAAATATGACGTCATAAAATGGATTGTGTGTGATTTGTAAAAAATATATAAAGTAGGAGTTAGTGATATTTTGAACCATTTATAAAGTATTCCAATAATTCTACATAAAAGAGGAAAACTAAATGTCTAACAATAAGGACACGCAGCTTTCTTATCGACTACTTGAATTTCCAAATTACAAGAATTCAAATGACTGAATTCAATGTGGTTTAATAGTGAAACAAGAAAAACACGAAAGGCAAAACGAAAAGTTTTCAAGAATTTCAAACGTTTTCGATCAGAATTGTCTCAAGTTATCTACACGAAAGTTAAGCGGTATTTCAAGACTCTTATTAGAAAACAGAAAAAGAGATAAAGGAGAAACTTATTAAAAATATTATTAGTACTAATCCTAATGAATTTTATATATTATATATTAACCGGAAGGGAATTTTTTTTTTGCTCATGATGATAAAGAAATGACAAACATTTTGAATGAGTTCAGAAGCGTAGCCAGGAACTTATTTTGGAGGGGAATACGAAAGCAAATTATGATTCTAATAGTATGAAAGTTAATATTAAAATTAATTCCTGTTCATGTATTTAACTATGAAAATAAAATACAATTATTCGAGGTTATTTTCTCTCAATGGTCTTTACAAGTAAAAACTTATTCATGTCTATATCAAGCATTTACTAGAAGAAAAAAAAATTACGTAATCGGTTAAGCTTGCATTCCAAACCAAAAAGAAGCCCTTTCAGAGACAACAAGTATTTTACCTTTAAATGAGAGGAGTTCCAATAACTGATAATTGAGCTAAGACCGTCATTCATAATCGTCGTTTCTGATCATTTTCAAAGGTAAGAGAAGGGTTTCTGTGACGAATTGGTTTCAAAACATAGGGCAGAATGTTTTTATTTGTTTGCTAACATTAGTGAATGATTTTACATGAACAGTATTAGCTTGTGTGCAGTGGCGGATCGTGGGTATTAAAAGTGAGGGGGCCCAAATTAACAATTGCATGTGATGGGGGGGGGGGGGGACATCCAAATATCCAGACACATGAATTTCATGTAATTTTGTAAATGTTACTTAAATATATATGGTATGAACAAGATTATTAAACAGTTAAATTATCTAAGCATACTGATATCTGATAAAGTAAATATTTCAATAAAAGGAATTATTATTACAAAAACGACGCTACGTTTCGTTTGAGAATGGACGACGTCAGAAAGGGTTAAATGAATGCACTTGCACCTTTTGCTTTTGAAAATTTAAAATGAAGCATAGAATTCCTAGGCAAAACAGTAAAGTACAGGCTACAAATTATTCAACTGAAAGTAAAATTACGGCATATCTATAATAATAAAACAAGCTGTGTGTCTGTCTGTCTGTGGATCTATAGAAACATACTTAAAATTAGAGTAGAGCTCTGAAAATTTCAGCATACGTAGTTTTGACCTTCTAATTTTATGCATCACAAACAGAATTTTAAAATTTTAATTAGTTATTTTTTAATTAATTTTTTTATTTAATAAATATTTTACAAAACGATATCTAAAATAGGGCTACAGCTCTGAAATTTTCAACATAAGTAGTTTTGGCGTTTTAATCGGACTTTTAATAAACAGAGTTTTAAATTTTTATTTTGTTCTTTTTTTAATTAATTTTTTTAATTAATTAATAAACATTTTACAAAACGACCACTAATAGGGCTACAACTCTGAAATTTTTAATATAAGCAGTTTTGGCCTTCTAATTGTATACATCACAAACAGAATGTTAAAATTTTAATTATTTTTTTTTAATTAATTTTTTTAATTAAACAATAAATATGTTACAAAACGATATCTACCCTAATAGCACACATCCTCCCAGGGAGGTCCCTAGGAAGTCCCCACTCATCCCCGGACTACGAATGACTTCCCAGGGACCTCCCTGGGAGGATGTGTGCTATTAGGGTAATAGGGCTACAGCTCTGAAATTTTCAACATAGGTAGTTTTGGCCTTTTAATTAGGCTTTTAAAAAACAGAATTTTAAATTTTTATTTTGTTCTTTTTTAATTATTTTTTTTAATTAATTACTAATTATTAATTTTACAGAACGACTACTAATTGGGTTACAGCTCTGAAATTTTCAACATAAGTATTTTTAGCCTTTTAATTGGACTTTTGAAAAACAGAATTTTTAATTTTTATTTAGTTTCTTTTTAATTAATTTTTAGAATTAATTAATTAATTAATTAATTAATTAATTAATTAATTAATTAATTAATTAATTAATTAATTAATTAATTAATATTTTACAAAACGATTTCTAATAGGGCTACAGCTCTAAAATTTTCAACATAAGTAGTTTTGTCCTTCTAATTGGACTTTAGAAAAACAGAATTTTTAATTTTTGTTTAGTTTGTTATTAATTAATTTTTTTAATTAATTAATATATATATTACAAAACGATTTCAAATACGGCAACAGCTTTGAAATTTTCAACATATATAGTTGTGGCCTTCTAATTGGATATTTAAAAAACGGAATTTAAATTTTTTTTTATTATTATTAGTTAACAAATATTTTACAAAGCGATTTGTGATTGGTCTACATTTCTGAAATTTTCATCACAAGTAGTTTTGGCCGTCTAATTGAACTGATAAAAATAATGTTAAAATTTCAATTTGTTTTTCAATTAATTTTTTTACAAAAAGCGACTTCGAATAGGCCTAGATCTCTGAAAGTTTCAACATAAGTAGTTTTAGCCTCTAATTTTGCTTTCCACAAACACGTGTTAAAATAATCTTAAAGGGGTGTTGTATTATTGTATTAACGGAGAATTTTGTTTTTCTTGACAAGGGAGAGGCTTCCAATATTAAGTACGTATTAGATTTTAGGGAGTGAAGCGAGCTTAATGTTTACGCAGCAATGAACCTTTCAGAGAACGAATCGAGCTTATGCTTACGCAGCAATGAACCTTTCAGAGAGCGAAGCGAGCCTATGCTTGCATAGCAATGAACCTTTTAACGAGTGAAATAAGCCTGTGTTTACGTGTCCATGAACTTTTCAGCGAACGAAGCGAGCTCGATTTTGCGTAGCGATGAACCTTCCTGCGAGCGAAGCGCCAAAAACTGGGTCTTATACACAAATGACAGATTTCCGCAACGCGAGGCCTCACAGATAGCTAAAATATTGCGCATGTTAAAATTTCGTAGCGAAGCACGGGTATTTAGCTAGTCTATTTATAAATTGTTCCGTAAGAAATCCGTTACTCATTCACGGTTGAAAATTTCTGGTTTGAAGCTTTAGTCGCTTTGCACCCTTTTGTATGCGATTTGCACCCCCTTGCCACTGTCACAAAAAAATAAGTGAAAGTATGAAAACCGATGTCACTCAATTTCTATTCTGTATTTAAGAAAAAGAAAACAAAGAGTTAGGGAAGAGTTATAAAATAAATAAAGTCAAAACCTTCGTTAAAAATTCTGTAGAAATCACAGGGGAAAATTTTTCATCAAATATTACATGAATCATAGAAAAAAAAATGCCGACAGCAACAATTTCACTTTTCGTAACTTTAGAGTAAATAGTTAAATAAATAATTTTATAATGTTTTAAAATAATTTAAATAAATCATTTTAAAGACATCGGTATTGCTCCTAATATTCAACTCAATGATATTTCATGAATCAATTCATGCAAAATAATTTTGGCTTAATAGTAGAACTAATGAAAAATGCCATTAACTTAGAATGTGCAATATTTATAAATTTGCAACCAAAGTCAAAGATATTGTTATATTGACCTGTTCAACAGTTTTAATTTAAATTCATGAAAAAATTAATAATTACTTGATTTGAGGATGAATAATTACTTGAAAAATGCATTGCATATGCATCTCAAATTTGAGATATCTACTTACATTGAAACCAACCTGCAAAACAGCCGATGGGGCTCGATTCGACGACGTTTCACATGTGAATTGAATATATTGACTCTGGTTAATGAGTTTTGACATAGCGATAGTTAAAAATAGGTGTTTTACCATGATTCTTGATATTTTGAAAAGAAGTTGAGCAAACATGGAACTCGCTTCAAATTTTAATATTTTATTTAATTCAGAATTTATTTTGAGAATTGGATCCTACCTGAGTTAAGAATAAACATCGTTTCTTCAATTTTAAGAATGCACAAATTTTATTTGACAGTT
Source organism: Linyphia triangularis (assembly GCA_963978545.1). Taxonomy (NCBI): domain Eukaryota; kingdom Metazoa; phylum Arthropoda; class Arachnida; order Araneae; family Linyphiidae; genus Linyphia; species Linyphia triangularis. The sequence continues at coordinate 77,954,749 of OZ021723.1, forward strand.
TCAAATTGTTTGTATGATTTTGCTTTTTAAAGGGTGTAGGTTCATGACTCAGATTCTTTACTAAATGCTCATGAAATTTTTTTCTGGTAACAGTAACTAGGTTTGCTTTATCTTCATTTTACATATTATTTGGGAGAGAGGGAGAGGGGTGGGGGGGGGGGGGGAGAATTCTGTAACTGTGACATTTATCTTTTAACTTTAACACAGCATTATACGATGACTTGGTTCTAGTGGAGCCACTTATTTAGAGAAGAACATTTTTTATTCTCTGTATAGAAATTCTTCCGTTGATGGCATCGAATTGTAAGTTACGTTAATAATTTAATAGGATGTCAAATATTAATGTGAGACAAATCGCTTCTTCCGATCATATGGACGACATTTAAATACTCAAACATTTTTCGGGAAAAAAGTAAATATCTAAATAAAAACAATTTGCAGAGAAAATCTTACTCTTACATTTTGAAAAACAAAGAGCGAAAATGAATGCAATGGATATTTATTGTAGCCACTTTTTTCTCACCGTCATACTAGAGGACCAACGTGCAATCGCCGTCTCTACAAAAAATGGCCATTCCTTTACAGAGAAGTCCACCCCAGAGCATAGCGATCAGGGATGTTTTAGAAATTTTGTATTTATGCTTTGGCAAAACAGGATGTCACGTGAAAGTCGCAACCTTATATATGCCCTATCGGTTTCAAATTCAAGGTCGTCCGAAGAAGGTGTCATTTTGTCCCCAGGAAAACTAGCATCTTTAAGAGAAGGGTCGCTTTTTGGCAGTAATGATTGTGATTGATTAAAATTTTTTCGAGTTTGTTGAAAGAGCTCCCTGCTCCCTTCACAATAGTTAATGTCTAATGACAGAATAAATAAGTTTTAAGCTTTTTTTTTTTTTTTTTAAATATCAAATAAATTCCACAACAAAACAATATTAAGAAGCATATATGTAAGTGGGTCCAGGGTCCAAAAAAGTGAGGGGCCCCAGGCCCCGCCTGGCTCCATGCACCAGCCGCCACTGCTTGTGTGATATAGTCATTCAATGCTGCCATAGAAAGACCTTGTGGTGACCTCAAATATCAGATAATGCTTCTGTGCACTGGAGTACTCTTTTGCACAGAGGTAACGCATCTGTCTCCAGACATCATGGTCCTCGGATCAAATCCCGACGCCCACAGCGAAAGCTTCATAAGCTTTAATGATGACCCGGACTAAAAAACGAATCATGCTGCCATCTATCGGCGCTTCTGAAAGGAGAAAACTACATCGCAACATGCGATCACAAACGCAACTTGCGTCCAACAACACCGCAACGAGCGGACACAACGATGCAACAAGCATCCAAAACCTCCAACTCCGATCAGACGTTGATCAGAACAACAGCATCGCTCCTTCGTCGCTGGGCACGGCTAAACTTGATTCATCGCGGCTTTGACAGTGCGGTAAAGATCAAAGGATTTCCAATACCACCTTAGTTTGACCGTTTACCACTAGATGGCACTGGTCTAGTAGGATAGTTTTGAATAACCATACCATGCTTCAATAGGATGTGCTACCGTTTTGTAAGTGATTTTTGTAATTATTTACTCTTTTAATTCCCAACACATTACAAAATGCTGGTTTATTGTTGTGTACCTATATGTAAGTCAAATAGCACGGTCGATAAAATATCTTTTCACGAATTCCCAGCTGATTTATTAGAACTAAAACGTGTTCCTTTAGATAAACTGATGCTTTTTGAAACTGTTCAAGAAATAATATCCTCTAAAATCAATTCTTTTCATTTAAATTTATTCAGAATTGAAAATATAGGATTAGATAGTCTTTTCTATATTATTTCGATTTTCTTGTTTTAATTTTTTGAGTAAGATATCTATATCATCATACTATATTTTATGATGTTCCAATATTTTCATTAATTAAAATTGATTATATTTATTTTTACTTCCTTTTTTTAATTCATTTAATAGTTAATTTATGAATATTAGAGCATTTTATAACAGAATTTAACAATTAACTTTGGGTTTTATTCTGGAAAAGAAATGGTCAATTACTACTTGGTCAATTAATGGCAAAATTGCTTTTGGTAAGAAATTCTGATGATATATGAAATTTTAAAAAGGAATGAAACATCATGTTAATTTATTTATTTATTTATTAATCAATTGATATTTTGAGAAGTTTTCATAGTATTCCGTTAATAATTTTTCAAGAAAAAAAATTAAATGTGTAGAAACTTGCACTAAATGGTGAATTACTGGTAGGTTCACCCTAGTATTAACAAACTAATGAATTAAATCATTTTTCTATTTGCATAAAGTTATGTAAATATGCTATATTTCGTTTTATGATTTGTTTGTTTTGGTTAATAGTTACGATTTTCGCCACTACCCCGGATTGGCGCTGTCCAAGTAGAAAATTTAGCTCGTAGATTGGTCGTCGCGAAATGAGCCATTGTCAATTCCTTATTCCCCCTTGAATCGAGTTTAGCCTTGCGCTGGGAGGAGGCTGTGTGGTGACCTCAAATATCAGATAATGCTTCTGTGCACTGGAGTACTCTTTTGCACAGAGGTAACGCATCTGTCTCCAGACATCATGGTTCTCGGATCAAATCCCGACGCCCAAAGCGAAAGCTTCATACGCTTTAACCTCTTAGCATGAAATATAATAATTGAATAAATCGATAATTGGAACTTTGAATAAGACCATAGCCGAAAACTGAATTTATATTTTTTATGCAATACATTACTTATTACATTCAAATTCTACGGTCAAACGGTCACAGAGGTGACGGGTGTATTAAAGGAATGTCGTAGTTTAATATTTCGCTAGGTCCATTCTTTGAGCAAAACGCCATCGTATCATTTGTACAATTAAACTCCATGGTCCATGGTTCTACCCAGATATCATTTTATCCTTTTAAAACCCTTGTCTAAACCTCTCAAGCGAAAAGGGAGTAAGGTTCAGATGACAAGGGAGTAACCTTCATAAAACCTTGAAGAAAGGGTCCTAGTCTCCAGACGTCAAGCTTTTCGTAACCATTTCATGACCCCCCCCCCCCCCCTTGTCACAAGGCTTTCGCCGTAAAGGGTGTGTAAACCTTTTCGGGATGAGCTTGCCACAAGGTTTTCGCCGTAAAGTATGTGTAAACCTTTTCGTGATAAGCCTGCCACACGGTTTTTGACGTAAGGGTTGTATAAGCCTTTTCATAATAGGCTTGCCAAAAGGTTTTCACTGTAAAGGGTGTGTAAACCTTTTCACTCTGAGGTTCCCACCCTGTAGATATAGGAAAGGTTGCAAAAACTTTCCTTTATAAAGTATCATTTATCTTTTGTGTTAAAAAAGAAACACTTAATTGGGAGAGTCCAATATTGTCGGAAAATGCTTTAAATTTAGTGGCTAATGAAAAATTAATATGTATTCTATAGGAATTTAATTACAATTTGCCTTTAATGGTATCAATCATAACCCAATTTATTGAAAATTTTTAATTTATTTGCTAGGTAGAACTTACTAGAATAATAAACATAATTTACTTTTTTTTTTGTGAAGAATTTTTAAAAAAATAAAGATTCAAAATTCAATAAAAAATTATGTATATATTATTAAAAAAATGCATTGAGATCTTAGTAGGTTGCGTTAGACAATTTAAATTGCATTAAAATTTGTTTTAAATAGTTAATCCAAGCTATTTATAGTTTTATTGTTAGAAACATATACAACTAAAAATGCATTTTTACTGATCATTTTTTAGATAATTCTTTATTTTGAAGTAAAAAAACACAAATGAGTTGCTTTTTCATTTTATACAAAGAATATAATTTAAACATGATTTTAAATATATACTACAAATATTTCTTCATTTATTTGCTGCATCTGACAAGAAGTTTCTGGAAGATTCTTGAGGAAAACTAAAGGGAATCCCATTCATTTCTCTCTAAAAAAAATAAGCAAATTTAAAATCTATAATAATAAAACAAGCTGTGTGTCTGTCTGTCTGTTTGTGGATCTGTAGAAATCTACTTAAAATTGGAGTAGAGCTCTGAAATTTTCAACACAAGAAGTTTTGACCTTCTAATTTTATGAATGTCAAACAGAATGTAAAATTTTAATTAGTTCTTTTTTAATTAATATTTTAACTAACTTTTTTTTACAAAGCGACTTCAAATAGAGATACAGCTCTGAAATTTTCAACATAAGTAATTTTGGCCTTCTTATTGAACTATTGAAAAAAAGAATTTTAAATTTGTTGTTAGTTTTTCTTTAATTAATTAATAAATATTTTACAAAACGGTTTCTAATAGAGCTAAAGCTCTGAAATTTTCAACATAAGTAGATTTAGCCTTCTAATTGGACTTTTAAAAAACGGAATTTTAAATTTTTATTTAGTTCTTTTTAATTAATTAATAACTATTCTACAAAATGATATCCAATAGGGCTACAGCTCTGAAATTTTCAACATAAGTAGTTTTGCCTTTTATTTGGCCTTTTTTTTTGAAAAACAGAGTTTCAAATTTTTATTTAGTTCCTTTTTAATTATTTTTTTTAAAAATTTATTAATATATATTTAACAAAACGATATCTAATAGAGCTGCAGCACTGAAATTTTCAACATAAGTAGTTGTGCCCTCCTAATTGGACGTTTGAAAAACAGAATTTTACATTTTTATTTAGTTCTTTTTTAATTAATTAAAAAATATTTTACAAAACGATTTCTATTTGGGCTACAGTTCTGAAATTTTCAATACAAGTAGTTTTGGCATTCTAATTGGACTATTGACAAACAGAATGTTAAAATTTTAATTTGATTTTCGATTAATTCTTTTAATTTTTTTTTTAACAAAAAGCGACTTCTAATAGGCCTAGAGCTTTGAAAGTTCCAACATAAATAGTTTTGGCTTTCTAATTTTGCTTTCCACAAATACGTGTTAAAATAATCTTAAAGGGGTGTTGTATTATTGTATTAACTGGAGGATTTTTTTTTTTGTCTCCACAGGTGAGAGGCTTCTAATATTAAGGCTTTACGTAGCAATTAGAGACTTTAGTGAGTGAAGCGAGCTTATGTTTACGCAACAATGAACCTTTCAGCGAGAGAATCGAGCCTATTCTTGCATAGTAATTAGCCTTTCGACGAGTGAAGTAAGCCTGTACTTATGTGTCAATGAACTTTTCAGTGAACGAAGTGAGTTCGATTTTGCGTAGCGATGAACCTTTCTGCGAGCGAAGCGCCAAAAGCTGGGATCTATACACCAATGACGGATTTCCGTAACGCGAAGCCTCATAGCTAGTTAAAATATTGCACATTTTAAAATTTCGTAGCGGTATAACGGGTATTCAGCTAGTTTAATTAATAAAAATGTGATTTTTCATGTGTAAGCTTTCCTGATAAAAAAAGTAAAAGCTACACATCAAAAAGGAGCTACGTCAAGGGTGGCTATGGTCCAATTGCATTATTTTACAATTTGACACTCTGAATAAAGTAGTACCCAACCAAAATAGCTATGGCCGTGAAGAGTATTGATATCTAAAATAGAGAGAGGTTTAATGTTGTAAATTACAGGCAATGAAAATTAGTAGGATTTTCGCCTTAAAGTCGAAATTTCCCTTCATGTCCTAAAAATTAAAATGTTTGTGACACTTGGCCATTACATATTTTGGATCACTTGTTTGTTGTAATACTGCTGTAAAGCGTAATGGCTAGTCGTACAAGCATTTTTTGTAGCTTGATATTTAGGTCTGGGAAGGGAAATTTTGACTTTGAAAAGAAAATTTTACTAATTTTCCTTGCCCGTAATTACAAGTCTACCAAATTTCATAGTTTTAGCATTACTAGAAGTACCTTAGAATATTGATAATCAGTTAGTCTCACAATGTGCTGTTTTCTGCCGTTTTCGAATTTGATTACATCGACAACCATTATAATTGGAGACTTGAAATTTTGAGGTTTTACTTAAGTAACTAACAACTAGCTATTCATAAAAAAATTTAAGCTTTCAGGTACACTTTAATGTGCACATATGAGGAGGTCAAAATGCTGCTGAGTTGCTTCCAGTAAACTTGGCGGGTGCACTACCTTGCACATAGATAATAAAAACTGGTATGTATCCAAAAAGTCTAAAAGCTGTTTTCAAAAAGTGTTAAAAAAGTGTCAGTTATAAAAAGCAAAGTACTCCCCTCGCTCGATAAAAATTTAACACTCCCTGTTTCACCACGATTAATAATTTGGTATTGAAGATCAGAACAAATAAAGGATTCTACTTACGTAGGATTGCTTAGCCATATGAAGTCCATGGCGTATATAGGGAGGAGGCTGATAGGGCTACAGCTCCCTGAAAATTGAGAAAAATTATATTTCCAAGTGTAATGTAACAATTTTTGTAAATAGTTAATACTTGATATCCTCATTTAACTAACTTTTCGAGTCAGTCATTTTTTCAAAATAATTATAACAACGAGAAATGAACACAAAAATACAAGTACATCTATTTCATTTCAAACTCTTCCGATTTTACATTTCTTTCTCATTTCTATATGCTGGGGTCATGACGTCCTTCAGATGGTCAGATCAGAGAAAACTTACTGGTTCCCTGAAAGAGCATGCGTAGACACAAAGACTTCTCCCTCCTGATACCAATAATACAAATTTGCCATAGAAAATCTGGTAAAATTTTATGAAAGAGATTTTCTTGGTTTTCAAAACATCATCGAAGCAGATTAAGAAATATGGTAAACAAAATACAGGGTTACTACAAAAGAATCATTCATTTTCAAAACCCGACTTATTCAAAAGTATTATACTTACAAATATGATTGGTACAAGAAAACAACCGCAAAATATTTAAGTTTTATACTCCAGGTGGTACTCAAGTTTACCCGATTTATTCAAAAGTATAATACTTTTGAATAAATCTTGTTTTGAAAATGAATGATTCTTTTGTAGTAACCCTGTAGAAAGGTTTTCTACTGCCATTGATGCTTTCGCAGAATGTTCTGTAGACATATTTCCGAATATACGTCACTTATTAAAAAAAAAAATTGTATTTTACCAGTTTCAATTGCAACTTCTGAGCTTTCAACTTTACATCATATTAAGAAATTCTATGAGCAAAACAAGGTTGAACAGACTGGCACTTTTTGTCGATTCACAACAACATAAAAATTTGGTTTCGGTAGCCAATGAAATTGCCTTGTTTAGGGGATTTAGAATACACCACTAAACAGTGTTTACATTATATCATAACAGTATTTAACACTTAATAAATTTCACTGTATACACCAGGGTTGATTTTTTAACATGTTACTTCTTGCGTTGTTTATATTATGTGTTTACATTGATTTTATTTATAACACTCATGCTTACGTTTTTTTAATAACACATGCTTAAGTTGTGTTTTAGAAACGGCACTAATGTTTATTAAATGTTCTTTTCGTTATAATGTAGAATTGTAAAATTATTTGTTTTTCAATACCTTAACAGAATAGTTGCGAAACACTGCAGTTTTAAATTTCCTTTCATTATGTTAAAAGTGAGTAATTTTAATTTATAACTAGTTTTATTATTTTTTAATATTAGCTGCCCAACCCTCTTTCCTATTATGATCAAATGTTCAGTTTTTAAGGCGTTACATGAATATGGCAAGAGCAGACAAAAGTCTTTTTTTTTTTCAGAAAACCAAAGAAAAAAACTAAATAGTGGGTAACTATAATACTACTAAAAAGTGTAGTAGAAGTACTAATCCTCCAATTCTAAAATGTGACTGCAAAAAATTAATAATAAAATGAAATAATAAAGTAAAATTTTAAAGATTGAGACTGCTCTACAAGAAAATCTATATATTTAATAGGCAATACGTTTTTTGGGGTTAGTCCGTCCGCCTAAACTGTTCAACCAATTTCAATGATCAAGGTGTCATTTTAAAGGAAATAAGCTGTAGATTTGCCAAAACGTGCCAAAATAATTTATTAACACTTTATTAATTAGTTAAATTTCAATATTTTTCATCATTAAGCTACTACAAAGCCTCAATGATTTTGAATATATGAATGGCAACATCCTTACGTATGTAAACAACAAATCCGTTGCTAATTTTAAAGCTCTTTTTAAACTCTTCGTTTCAAAATTGATTTTTTCTGTTTTTCTGAAGCATTTTTGTATTAGAGTAATTATTATTTTGAAGTATTTCTATCCAGAAAATGCCTCGCGTTGGACGTCGTTCTCTAACGGGGCGACTTATCAGAATAAATAAAAGATATTGGGACTTCAATGTAAGGGCATAGCTAATGAAGTTTTAAGTCAGAATGTTGGCGGATAGTATATTTAACTTTCTATTATAAAACTGCAATTTGGGTGTTTTCTCTATTAGGCCTTACATTAAATTTATAAAAATTTGGTTACATTTTTTATGGCTGGCAAACCTATTAGAGCGCAGCAAGATGTTTTAACCACAAATTCGAGCGGCAAAGCCGCTCAATCCGAGCGCAGCGAGGCGTTTGGGGGTTGGCGAGCGTTAGCGAGCAGGGGGCGAAGCCCCCTAGTAGCCTATAAACACACTAAAAAAAATGGTGACTAAATAAAAATAAACATTAGAAAAATTATAATTTCACTCCATAATACTAAAAAAACATGAAAAAGTAATAAAATATACAACAGAAAATAATGAAGTAGTTTTTGAAGAGCTGGTCAACAAGGTTACCAGGAAAGCGACTAGCAGAAGAATTCATTGTTTTTAACACTACGCACATTTGATTAAAAATTACAAAAGTAAAAAAAAAGCTTACCTCAAACTTCAGGAGATAGCTTTGAGTTGTGTTTCAGCATTTTGCAGTCAGATCTTTTGAGTTGTGGAACGCAAATTTTCTGAGAAATATTGGAAAATGTATTTTAAACAGAGTTTGAAAGGAACATTGGAACAAATGTAGTATAGGACATTTGGCGATTAGAAAATTCGCCAAAATTAAAAACACAGTAACTATAATAAAATTTAAATAAAAACAAAGAAGGGCTTGTCAAGAAGAACCCGCTATATCTAGTTAACATAATCTTGAAAATAAAAATGTTACTACAAATTTTTAAAATTTATTGGATCCATACTACGAAACCAAAAGACAAAAGATGCCCATTTTTTAAATTTTTTTTTTTTAACTTGAGATGGAGAAAAGCACCTCATCTGTTTCTAACACTTCCATTTTCTAATTCTTCTTCTAATGACAAGGATATGAGAGATCCCATAAATACAATTTAGTGTTTAACATTGCACTCCCGATAGTTTATCTTAAGTACAGATCTATAAATTGTAGTACCGTAAAAACGTGTTACGAGGTAAAAATTACGCTCAGAGAGAATTATGGAATAAAGCTATTGTTTATAACAAAGCATGTACTATTTAAAAAATTCTACACCAACGCAATTCAATAACTTTTCGCCACAAAAATAGCTGGGTTTTTTTTGCCCATAAAACTTTTCTAAAAAACAAAAGTTGCTTGCCTATGAAAAAATTGTTAATGCTTTCTAGGCTGCGTTACTATGTATCAACAACTAATTAAGCTTATTTCTTTAAGAATTTGATTAAACGCTTCCGTTTTAAGGTTCTTGCCTACGTTCGGAGCACTTTTTTAAAAAAACTTTAAGTAGGAATATTTTAAGTACCTTTTTATATTTAGTACTACTATAGATTAGTAGTACAGTAAAAAAAAATCAAATTTATTATTATTATTTTTCGAAAATTGCAATTTTGCATGAAATTTTGATGAAATATTTCAAAAACTTAAAATAAGATAAACGAAGAGCTATTAAGTTTTTTAGGAAATAAATTGTATATAAATAAATTACATGCTTTTATCTAGGGCATATACTACATTAAGAATTATATATTTATTAAAACTTTTTTATGGATAGTCGAAAAATAAGTTAGTGATTTTTTAACAGATTCACCTTGTTTATATTCAAACTTTAGGTTGTATTTTATAAAATAACCATCCAATTTCAATTTCGACAGCACATTCTCTAGAAAACAATCAACAAGAGAAGCACACAATTTTTTTTATAATGATTCGTGAACAATTTTTTGAGTTATGACATTTCAAATTAACAATATTTGTATGAAAATCAATTCCGAGAAAAATGCATTGAAACTTTAAAACACACAATTTCTATATAAACCATATTACTTACACACTTAAAATGCACCTTCTTCTTTTTCAATTTTTTTATTTATTAAAAAGAAGAAAATATTAATATTTATAAGGAAATCACTTTTTAATCGGCGACTTTTGGTTTTGGTGAGCTATTTCCGGTCATTTTCGGTTATAATTTACAGTTTTTGATCAGTTTCAAATTGTCATAACTTTTGTTCAAACATACGCAGAGTTAAAATAAAGATAGTTTTAGAAATTTAAAGATTTGGGCTAATATATTCATGAATAATATTTTTTTGGTCAGATTTCTTAAAAATCGACCTTTTCAACTTAAGCAAGTACCTGAATAATATTATTGCAGATTGATAAAAAATTAATTAATTATAATCATAAAACAACGTACGTACCGGTTTTTACAGCGGGAATTAAAGATGAAAGTATTTCATGTTCCGTGTCCGTCAAACACTTCAACCAGCATTCGAATGCCAAACTCAAAACCGGTTGCAGGATATGTCTTGTCACACACGTTTTACGGGGGAGAGCTTATCTGATCTGCGGCAAGGGGGAGGGGGAAAACTCTAACCTTGGAATCCGACCTTCGACACTTTACATACCCTTATGAAAAGGGTATGTTATTGATGCCTTGGAATTCGACCCTTTACATATCCTTTACAAAAGGTATTACTTTGCAAGCTTGCACGGCGGCCGTTTTCAAACCCTTTATCAGAGGGTTACTCGGCAAGCTTGGAACGCCAAGTCTAATGACAAGGTTTTCGTAAGCTTGCATGCTATCTGGGTAGTAATATAATAAAAAAAATATTAATGTTTGAAATTCGTAATCTATAGTCTAATGAGATCAACTAATCATTTCGGAATTACTAGTATTATTGAATTACAAGTGTTTTCAATAGGAATTTTTCTTTGGATTCCAGTAACTCTACAAAAAATAATGTTGAAGAAATTTAGGAATTTAATTTTGCCTGGCAGGATGTGGTGGAATTTTAAAGGCTCTTGAACCCAATCAGTGGCGGTTCTAGGCTAATCACAAGGGAGGGGCTACAGCATGCAAAAATGTTCCGTAATGAGAAAGCAAAATTAATTAGAGCTACTGTTGTGGTCAATTAGATTTTATCGCAATCAAGAAATAGTACATTAATATACAGTGACAATTATTTAATTAACTTTAATTATATTTAAGTAATTAAGTGCAAATAATTATTTTAATTAATTATTCAAAATGGTTTTTTTTTTTTTTTTTTTAAAGCAATCCAAGTGGATGACATTAGCTAAAATTGAACAATAAAAAGAAAAAAACTGGTATTTAGACAAAAAAGTAACAGGCATATATGTAACTAAACACAGGACGACGAAAACTTTTATAATGACAAAAAAAAAAAAAAAAAAAAAAAAAAAACCCTAGTTTCTTGATACATAAATACAAAAACAAAACATCAAATTTTGTGGAGTCTGTGCTTTTAGACATTCCAATTTGCAATTTTCATTCGTCTTGTTTTTTTGAGACTGAAGATGTTAATGACGTCTTCTATGGAGATGTTTCTATCCTTTTGAATATTTGCCAGTGTTAGTCCGTTTAATCTTGCCTGGCCCATGGTGCTTCTTATATATGTTTTAATCCTTTGTAATGTGGAGAAGCTTCTTTCGGGAGTGCTTGTTGTAATGGGAATTGTTCCAAATATCTGTAGAAGAATAAAAATGTTGGGAAAAATTGTTGATCGCAGTTCTTCAGGGCTACAACTGCTGTATAAGGCGGCGCAATCTCACTATCCCATTTGTTTTTCCATAGCTTTACTTTTAACTTTAGTACAAGCTCAGAGCCATCTAGGTACTGCTGGTAATTTTTTACAGCCTTAAGGATTTCTTCTTCTTCGTACTTCAAAATATTTTTTGGAACAAGGCCTTCTAAAGGTAATATATCCACCAATTGTTGGGAAAATCTCGATTCCAGTTCTTGAATCAAATAGTCTACCAAAGGTAAAAAAAAACCATTCGTCTGTAATACTCCTCGGGATTTGAAGCATCAATATTTTCTCGATGAGTCTGTCAAAAGCATTTTCTTGGTATGCGTAATTCGCATTCGATTTCGCTTGCTATTTGCAAAGCGTCTTCGAAAATACTACCGAATTCGATATCCACAGTTCTTCGTAGATTTCTGAAAACCTCTAATATGCAGTTTATATTTTGCATGGCATTTCCAAAATCTAACTGTGGATTTTGTAGTTTCTCACTTAGCCTTAGAGTTATTGCCATGCAATATACCGTTGTATCCAACGCTATGATGAATTATCCTTTTTGAACAGCCGAACTGAGCATAGAAGCGTTGCTTGATGTTTCCGAGTTGGTATCTGGTGAAGTTGAAAGCTGATCAGTGAAGTTGAAAGCTGATCAAGCAGTGTTACAGTAGGGAGAAATAACTCTTTAAATCTATATAAGCTATGGTGTCGTTCAACCGATCTAGTGGGTCACATCACCTTTAAACTTTTCTTCTTTGTTTCTGGAAGTTGATTAATTACTTCCTCTAGAGCATTTTTGCGTAAAGCAGAAAGAAAAGTTGTTACCGCTCCTACGGTTCCTAACATGTTTCGTATGGCAGGAATGTCACACGATTTTGAAATAACCAAATTCAAGGATAGTGGCTGAAACAGTGATTGTAAACAGCCATGGGTTGCTCGTTTGATATCAGGGCCTGCACTCCTTTAAACTTTCCAGCCATGTTAGAACCCCCATCATACCCTTTTCAGAATAAGTAAATGATAAAGACCATATTATTACCAATTAAAGGCAGCTATGTCAGAAAGCAAAACACAAACTAACTTTTATAAGTCTTAAAAAATAAAATTGTTAGGATAATTTTTTAAAAATTACATGCCTGTGAAAGGTTATTGAATCCACTATTTCAAAATCAATCTTGCATCCAAATCCAGTATAGTATTTTGGCATTTTTTCGGCATTCAAGAAAATACAGTCTTCAGCTTTCAAATGTTTAACCTCTAAGTCAATGAAAGAATTTTTCTCCAGTTCCGTTTTGAATGCTGTCGTCACGTGACAGCACTGTTCGTATTACTAGGTTGCCATACAGACTTGGTCTAGTTCAGGGGTTCCCAACCGGTGGTACGCGGGAACGTTTCAGGTGGTACGCGTGAGTGATGTGAGCAACATGCTATAAATAGCTTTTGTACGCATGAGCAGTGAGCACGCAAACATTACTCAGCTGCTTGTCTCTGCAAGAGTGGAAGAGTGACAGCGCCGGGGCGGCGAGAGCTGTCTTACCCCTCTTCCTCCACGGCCCACGCTATTACTAACTTCCCCTGCGCCTACATTCTTCCGCCTCACAATATTGTCAGTGATTGTGCAATGTTTAAATGTTGTTGTAATGGTTTGCTGTGGGTGTTGTAATAATTAATTGTGATTTCGTATAAGAAAACTGAACTATGAAACGATTTCTGACATCCTCTTCTACTTCAAAGGATTGTGCTAAAAAACCTAAATCACTGGCCAATCGTAAATAAGATGAAAGCTACTTACAGTACGGTTTTATAGTGAAGCCTGGGACTGAAACCCGTGACATTCCTATTCCTCAATGTATTGTATGTCTTGAAACACTTTCGAACCAAAGCATGAAGCCTTCTTTACTGATAATACTAGGCACCCTGATTTAATTGGTAAGCCCATTGAATTTTTTAAAAGAAAACCTAATTTTTTTAAGAAAGAAACCCAATGTTTGACTAAGTTTGTCAATACTGATTCTAACTGATAAAGGTGTCATACCTTGCTAGTTTAAGAATTGCAAAAGATGGAAAGCCTCACACAATCGGTGAGGCGCTTTTACTGCAGGCCGCTGTGGATATGGTCCAAGCCGTGTTAGGAGAAAAGGCATCTAAAGAAATTCAAAAATACCACTGTCAAATAACAAAGTAAAGAGACGAATTGCCGATATGTCTAATAATATTGAAGAACAACTGGCTTTAAAACTCCAAAAATGCACTTATTTTGCACTTCAAGTTGAGAAAAGCACCGATGTTAGCACCATTTTAAACTTTTTATTTCTCCTTTATTATAAGCATGTTATAAATAAACAAATATCTAACCATTAAATTTGAAGTTTTCTCAGGAATTTAATTAAAAAGCCTTTGAACACTTTTATAAGAGTAAATATTATACGTTTATTAAAATATTTAGGTCTGGTGGTACGCCAAAATTTCTCAAAAAGTCAAGTGGTACGCAGGTGCAAAAAGGTTGGGAACCCCTGGTCTAGTTGGTTTATTCTTAGTCTATGGGTACTTTGGTTATCTATTAACAGGGCACTTGGACTTTGGCCAAAACGCCGAAAACTACGACATTCTTTTACCTTTTACGGAGAATTGGGGTGAGAAGGGCAGGCGCGTCATTGCTTATATTCTTTGGGAGGGGAGGGAAAAAATGTGATTTTCTGCCCGGAAATTAAACTTTTTCTTAAATATTTGTATCTGGAAATACATTTAAAAAAATTCCAAAATCTTAGGGAGAGGGGGGGGGGGGCAGGGTAGTCATGAAAACCATTTTATTCAGTGTAAGTTTCACCCTCATGGAGGGGGCTATAGCCCCCCTAGCCCCCCCCCCCCATGGAACCGCCTCTGAACCCAATAACATTTATTCTGGGCAGGTACCAAATGGAATGGAAAGTGGTAAATATATTACACCACTTTTTAAAATGGGTTGAAAATGCAAGGTCGATAATGTAACGGTAATTACCGAACCAGTTAGTTTACATTCGAGATTTTAAGTCAAAATAAAGTTTCTCTGGTTGCAGTTGTGCATAAAATTTGACAATACAAAAAAAGGATTTATAGTTAAAACTTCATTTTTATAGATAAATTCTTACTTTCAATTATCTTATATTTTTGACATTTGTGTTTTAACAGTAAACAGAAAATTTTTTGGAGAAGATATAAAAAGTCCTTTAATTTAAGTAATTTTACAACTATAACCATTTACATTTCTCGTATTTTGTAAAACATATCCTGAAAAAAAAAAAAAAAAAAATAATAATAATAATGCAGAAGATGATTACAGAAAGCAAAATTCGACAAAGAAAGAATAATATCTTCACCTTGCTATTAATTTAAAGTTTAAATTTCCCGAACAAATTCTACTATTATATTTCGCTATTTTTATTCGACTTTTTACTTTTAATTATCCTGTGTTTAATATAGGGTAATTGAATAATATTGTAATCAGTGTAGAAGTGTGGCTATATAGACACGGGGTGACGCATTATTAGATAAAATTAACTTTAACAGAGGAAAGTTCCGGGTATTAATATCGCTAAATTGTACCCAAACAGGTCTAGATCTGATGCTCACTATAAAAAAAAAAAAAAAAAAAAAAAAAAAAAAAAAAATATATATATATATATATATATATATATATATATATATATATATATATATATATATATATATATATATATATATATATATATATATATATATATATATATATATATATATATATATATATATATATATATATATATATATATATATATGTGGTTAGAAGAGTCTGTGAAAGCGTCCTTTTAGAGACAGCTCCCAAAATTTGATAGAATACATTTTTATCGACAAACAGTCTATATGTCAAGTTTCAGCTCGATTGGATGACGGCAACTAAACTTCTACCAATCTAACTAGAGCCCCTATAAAAGGAAGGCCGGATCGAACGCCATTTTGTGTCGTAAGGGTTGTCGCAATTCAGGTTTCGACGTGGTTATGAGTTGGGTGAATGTGCGCTTTCCTCGTTTGGTATTTGTAAAAAGTTATCATTTTTCTATAATATTTTTTGTAAAATGGGTTGCTGTTTGTCCTCTAATTGCTCAAGTGCAATTCAATACAAAGATTTTGAAAAGAAAGGGAGGTTATTTCAATTTCCAACACAAGCAAACAGACGCCAATGATGGATTCAAAATTGTCGCCGAGACAAGTGAATCGCATCACTAAGTGTTGATGTTCAACGGAAGTTGTATTTTAGAATTTATTACGATTAACTGTCTATGATTTTGCGTTGTTAAATAAGTTTTTTTTTTTTTTTCATTATCATTATTATTTTGAAGTAATTTTTATTTCCCTATACCACTTTTCTATTCCAATGTTCTTTGCAAACTTCTGAGTGTTACTGAACTATATTTTTATATTGTAAACACGAAAGCATTCCTTTTCCTTGTTTTCCAAGTTAAACCATCATAGTTTTTCGAATGTTGCAGTTTAATATGATTATAAAAAGTTTTTTAATTTTTTTTTATTTTTATTAGTTTTGCACATCAGTATTGTAGTGCCAAATATTTTTATTGCCAATTCGGAACGAGTCTGACATTTACGTTCTGAATGAAGGTTACCTTCTGTTTATTATTAAGGTTAGAAGAAAGTAATTTTTTCAAAAATAATTGCAATTTAATATGTTAAAAAATGATAATTGTTTTTCAACTTAAATAATATATAAAATAATCCCATCCCCAATTGATAGAGTTTTTTTTTTCTGTTTCTTTACTTTATGATTGTATTTTAATATACCTTGTAAAATGTTGTTCTCCACCACAAGGAAGTTGTTGAAACATTTCTCTGAATTAGAAGTAACACTTTTTAATGAGATTTTTTTAATATTATTCATGGATAAAAATCACTTCATCCATTTTAAAAAGTGCAATGATATGCAATGGTTTCACAGTAATACATCAGATAAAGCTAATAGGAAAATGGAATATATACTTTTATAAATTAAGAAGCAGTACAATTATTAAGTCATGAAGTTAGCAAATTGAATAATCAGAACGTTTTTTAATGAATTATCAGTGGATTGCCTCTCTGTTAAAGATGATTTGCATTTTATTTTCAATGTAGGAAATATAAATTTAAAAAACACCCTAAAACTTATTATTTTCATATATACAACATTTTCATATAAAGGCTATATACAGCAAAATTATAGACCAGGAATTTTTCAAATATAAACATGATGAAGTGGCGATTTGAAGAAAAGGTCCTTATCTGAACAATATTTACCTTTTTCATACAGAAACTGTGCTGGTTAAATTAAGAAATCAAATTTTGAAACATCTTTAAAATATTTAAAATATGGGTTTCATGAAATATAGTTTTGAAATAATTAATATTTTTTGCTTTTCAAAAATGTATCAAATAAGATAAAAGCAAACACTATGAAGCCGTATTGGAAAATTTGATTTAAAAGAAACTGCTATATAATTAAAAAGGTTTTCCTAATTTCTTGACAAAAAAATCGCGTTAATATAATTCATTTTTATGTCATATCCGGTAAAAAATAGTTTTTAAAAAAAAAAAAAGCTGTGAATACAAGCAATAAAATTAACAAAAGAAAACGATATCGTCAACGCCGAAAACCCACTAACGATAGGGAAAATCAAAACAGATTTATTTTTAAGTCGCCAAGTAGCGCTAACTCTACAAAATTGAAACTCACTTCAGCAATATCTTGTTTAAATACGACATAATGAGTGTAAAATACAACTTCTCTGATTTTACACATTATAGGAAAGGAATATACAAGTATTCCAAGCAGTTTTTCTGAAAATTCTCAGCTTAACATAAAATTACCGTGCTGTTTAAGTTGACGAAGTTTTATATTGCTCTCAATGGTACAGCGCCAAGCTGAGCCAACCTTTAGACACAAAATGGCGTTCGCGCCGGCTCGCCTAATATAGGGGCCTTAAATCTAACCAATCATAATATACTTTTCATTGAATTTTACGTATGAAATTATTTGTAGATTCAATCAGAATATTTTCATTGCATTTTAGCAGTTGATTATGAAATTTTTTTCTAAATTTTCATAAACTTTCTGTATTAAATAATTTGCAATGCGATGTAATAACTTTGCTCCAATCAGTTCAGTGAGCTAAAAATACAAATTTTAAAAATATTTAGTTAATCATAAACCATACAAACACGTACTCAATTATCTCAAATAAAAATTGTTCTTCCATGTCTAAATTACGAAACATTTTAAATAAACTGTAACTGTTATTCTAGATTTTCTTATACTTAAAAAAAAAGTAAACAAAAATGAAAATTGCATCAAATCAATTTTAAAGTTACACTAATTGGAAAGTATGTTACTTGCAAATCACAAATTTCTATTTGATACTTTTTACTTTCTTCGTTTCGTACCAAAAGTTCAATTGCATACATGTAATTGCAATTTTTTTTCGAATCGCCTTTATTCTTTCAAAGCGCGATTCTAATTTTTATCATTTCCGATTTTCTCTGTCAGTAACATCCCTCAACGTTTTCCGAGTTATAATTTAATTAATATTCAGTATTGCTTCACACACATTTAAATTTCCACTAAACTCGGCACAATTCCGACGGTTCTATGCAATGCTACTTTCCAGTGCATCTCGGCCGACCAAACGGTGTAGTGGTTAGCGTGCTGGCTTCTAGACCGCGAGGTTGCGGGTTCGAGTCCCGTGTTAGGCATGGGTGTTTGTAAATGTATGTTGGCTTGTCTAATGACGAAAGTTTCGGCGCATTATAGCCCTCGTGTTGCTGACGGCGCCAGATAATCTGAATACAACCAACCAACCAGTGCATCTCGTGAAGATGACTGATTCATTCTATGGTTAGAATGCGTTATACGCACCCCCTTTTTTTGGGGGAGGGATTTTACATCAAGTATAGTAACTACACACTCCATTTTCCTGTCGGTGTGTTTCGTTTTTAGTATTGGTGCAGTATTTTTCAATGTTGCCAATATGGTTGCGATAGTACGCAAGTACCATCTATCTTTATATTTGATGATTAAATATAATTTTTGGCAGGACTTCTAACCACAGTACGGATTTTGTGCCAAGACTTGCTTTTGTTGACTGCTCCAAATTGCGACAACCATCAGCAAATCACTTGCTAAGGCCAAATAAAAAAAAAAGTTTGTTTCCTTGTAACCCGACCGACCCTGAAATTACAATACAAAAATTCCGACCCTATTTTTTTGTAGACTTTTTAAAAAATTTAATTATAAAAAAATAAAAACATGCTCAATAAAATGATTAATTGATTACAGTGATCCCATAATCAATTAATAATTTAAGCGCTTGGCAAACTGGTTTCCTTGGAGCAGCATTATCAGCTTCAGCTTTGCCAATTGATGGAAATTAATTGCTACGTTTATTCCTCCTATACCCGGTTTGTATAGAAATATGTATACCCAAGTGTTTTACATCACTGTTCATACTTCTGTTCAATTTTAAATCTAATATTAATTATTGGATTTAAAATATGTAGCAATTTTTTTTTCCTACCCTAATACTTTTGTCCATGCTACACGAAATAAACTTTTTTTTATTTTTGACATAATTAAAAATGATGGCTGCTACCATTTGTAAGAAAAAATCGCCTTTGTGCAGAATTTACATCGGAGTTAGGAGTCCAGCCAAATTGGCAGTAGTTCTAAATGCTGACAAATGTCCATGAAATATGTTTTTTCAGGGACAGGATTTTTTTTTTCCAAGTTAAAAAAACCCTTCTTAATGTGTAAAGTTAATCAGCATACACATTAGCTTTAGTAAAACTGGTGCAATTATTTTTTGAAACCCACTCTCTTTGCATGATAAATATATCAAATTCAAAGTTTGGGTTAGGTTTGGATATTTATTGTGGTTTGGAATACTATGCAAATTGTTGGTCCCAATCTTTATGTTATTTTGTGCAGGATAAAAGCATATTTACCAAGTTGAAACTGAACAAACAAAAAGTATTTAAATCCAGAACCATGATCAAAGTAGTGCTTTAAGGTAAGGTGATCATGCTTAATGAGCAGGGATTCCAATATTGGTCCTTTAGAATAAATGCAATAATGGATTTATATTCAAATAATACATTTTTGAGGATTAATACTTTTTCCAATATAAGTTACCTTAATCTTTTTATTGAGATAATTTTCGGAGCATTATTATTAACTAGTACTTAAATTGTGTTTCATTCACTGCAAAATTTGAACAAACTAATGTAAAACACAAAACTTCACTCCAGAAAATAAAAAAAAAAAAAAAAAATACAACCTTACATTTCTTTCATATTTTAAAATTTCTTTGTACACTTATCATTTCATAAACTATTTCATATAAATTCTGAAATAAAAGCAGCGAGTTAAAAAAAGCAATGCATTCTTGGCACTGTTGGTTACTATGCATTAAAATTTTTGTATTGCTACAAGAATGTATGCATCAGATATTACAATATCCATCCTTCCCAACAAAAAAAATTTTGTGGACAATTCTGTTATTTCTCTGATGGTATTGTACTGATAAAACTTTTAACTATGTATTACGTTTTTTAAAACTGCAATTATTATAGTTTCTTTTCAAGTTGGTTTCATTTGTATTTGTTTGAAGTATTATATATTTTTTTGTTAGTATTGGGCAACATATTTGGTGCTAAATATAAATTTGACCACTTACTATCAAACTGAAGAGAAATGTAACTTGTGATGAGAATTACAAAGCTATATAAACAGATTATCAGACAATGCTGTTAATTGGAGTAAAATTAAAGCTTCCTATATCTATTTTCTGAATGCCTCCTATATAAATGTAAAACAAAGTGTATAATCATATTATCCGATAGGGAATGTATAAGATAGATAAGTTGTTAATTAAAATTTGTACTTGAAATTTTTTTATGTCTTCAGTGGTATGATTTTTATTTAACCTGCGAGAGCGCCGCACTGGTGTGTTGCTATGAGAATATATATTACGACTAGGTCTTTTAGACCCAGCACTCATTCTTGGTGTTAATATTGAGCAAGAATGAAAATATAAAGATGGTTTCTGTTCCATCTTTATATTTTCATTCTTGCTTAATGAGGAACTTTCACGTTTTTTGGTTTTATTTTAAAATAAAAGTAGAGGAAAAATCATGAGAAACAATAATATTCTTTCAGTAATTTGAGCTCGGATATATAGTAGTTAATTTTTTTTTTGCGTGTGACTTCAATGCTCAGATGATGAACCAGTCTAAAACCTGTTTTTTTAGACAAGGAGGGAGGGAGATTCTTCCTTGGATTTTCGACGGAAGAATCTATGCATAACTACGTCACTGTTTCTTATGCGTTTTTGGTCATGTGAATTTTGCTTTGATTTCAAACTCGATTTTTGATTAATTGAAAGCATAAAGATAAAAAATAATTGCACTGCTCAAATATATCCGTTGGATAACACTAGAAAATACAAAAAATATTCATTTTCCTCACTTGTAAAAGTTCCTCATTACATGTCTTGGTAATTTGTCCTAACTTTTGTCTTAATTAAAGAAAAGTAATACAATGACCGTGACACATTCTGGAAAATTGTAAATGCCCAGCACATGTTATGTTTGGTTTTTAGTTTCAATTATTGAGTGTTTTCTGTCTGTGCTTAACATCTTTTATATTTATATTGATAGTTCACTATGTTGTATGGTCAGCTGGTCATAGGTCCACCTGGATCTGGTAAAACTACATACTGCCATGCTATGAGTGAGTTTTTAAAAGGACTTGGAAGAAGAGTTGCCATTGTGAATCTTGATCCTGCTAACGATGTTCTTCCCTATAATCCAGATGTAGACATTTCACATTTGATCACAGTTGATGTGGTAATGCAACAAGGCAAGCTAGGCCCTAATGGAGGTCTAATTTATTGCATGGAGTTCTTGGAGGAAAATGTTGACTGGCTTCTGGAGGAGCTTCAAAAGTTTAAAGACTGTTATTTTCTATTTGATTGTCCTGGTCAGGTATTTGTTTTAGAACTTTTATTTACATCCTTAATTTTTACTCTTTTAAATCAACATTGTCTATAGTTTTTTGTAATTACAGGTGGAACTATATACTCATCACCAGTCTCTACAAAAGATTGTTGCTGTCATGGTCAAATCAGGCTTTTCGTTATCGACGGTGCATTTAGTTGATTCTCATTATTGTTGTGACCCTGCAAAATTTGTATCTGTGCTTCTAACTTCTTTATCTACAATGCTTCAGAGTGAGTTTTTAATTAATTGTTTTGTGTGATTTTATAGTACAATGGAAATGTATGTTTGAAAGAACAGAGAATGAAAAGTTCTTTTACTTATCTAACAACTTTGGTGTGGGATTAACTTTTAACTGCTATTACATAAACTGTTCCGTATCTAGTTAACTTGTAACTGCTATGACATAAACTGTTGCGTATCTAGTGTAAGTGGTGCCCCAGATAGCTCTTACAAAATCGCAATTAAAAGTTGGGTGTTATATTAAAGTAATGAAAGACTCTTTAGCTATGTCTTATTAACATAATTTAATAAAAAAAAAATAAAAAAATAAGTGTAATTTTAATAGTTATACCATTTAAGAAAGAAGGGCTTTATTGGCAAATTTTTTTCTTTATCACATAAATCTATACCATTAGTTAGTATGATGCATTATATTGTAAACTGAAGTTGATGTACAATTTTCGTGTACATTGAAGGCAAACTGGTTCCTTGCATTTCACACATTGTACGTAGGTTTTCACTTTTTGCTGAGTGGATGTCAACTGCATGTTTTTTGATTTTCTAATTCAATATCATAGATAAGATTATTTAGATTTTGACAGTCATTTTGGCCAAGAATTATTTCGATTCTGATGAAGTAATTCTCCATTTCAAATGGCGTTGAATTAATTTCTTTGCTAATGAAAGCAAAAAAATTTTCACTTTATTTTTGGATTTTTGGGATGTGATTGAAACATGGATGCATTTTACTGCGCATATATCTACTATTGTGGAGAATATTTGTATGAGCCAACATTGTGTTTGGTGAATGCTACAGTAGATGGAAATTTTTTTGTCTAATTCATTCATGTCGCTTTTTGTTTTGCGAATTAATAATTTTGTTTATTAATTAATTTGTTTTTTGATTAATTCGAAATTATTTTTGATCTTTAAGGCAATATCTAAAATTCAATTAATTTAGAAAGAATTTTTAAAAGTGAATAGTCTTCTGAAATTTGACTATTTTTACCATGTTTTCATATTTAAAAAACAATCCCGATTTCTTCAGTGCTGAAATCAAAGGTATGAAAATGATGTGAAAAGTAAATAATGATTTTTTTAACCATTTTAAATTAATTTGTTTGTATAGTTATGATATAATTATACATTGAAATAAATGTTTTAGTTTGTTATCTCATCACTTTTATAACATGTATAACATTTTACTTGTTTAGGTACCTTTTCTTCTAATAGTTTTTAGTGAATATAACAGATTCTGACTCATGTGTTATGAAATCCAGTTATGCTTTGAGATTTTCTTACTTAATTTACATTTTCTTACATCACTTCCATTTTTCAGTTCAATATTTTTTACATATTATTCTCTGCATTACTTTAAAGACATTTATGGAATAAATTAAGTTGTTTGATAATTAAACTTCATGTTCAAAATTACGACGTATGTTTCTTGCTTGAAATTATGTCATTTATAATATATTTCATGAGGGAAATTATGGAGTATATATGGTGTATTTCATGTTTCAACTTATGGTGTATATGTTTTAGATAATTTAACATGCATTGTATTTCAAAAATATACTGTATGTTGTATTTTTGGTATTCTGTGTCCTTAAGACCAAAAACGAAACACTTCTAGATTGATTTTAATATCTGCTTATCTTTTCTTCTAAGACATAAATAGTTGACTGATATGTTGTTGAACTACTTGAATGGAATTTATTGGACATCTAAGCCAAATTGTACCCAATTATAAACAAAGAAAAAAAAATCAAAAGAAACATTTTTAAAAACTACTTTATTTTTTTTATCGTATCAGAGACACATTCAAGAGAATTGCAAAAAATTAGTGACTTGTGTAATACGTTATAAATTTTACCAACAACAACAATTTACCAATTAACTGTCGGAAAATACCTGCTCTTCAGTTCTGAATCTAACATGTAAAAAATTTGAAAAAAATGTAATTGACTATAATTTATTGGAAACGACTATCAGACGAAACGGTCGTTTCGCCGCCAACCTTAAAAAGGCAGAAACGACAGTAAGTATCTATTCTCTGCACAACTTCTAGTGAAAAAGCCGAAATTGACTATTTTCTAGCGTGCTTACGGAACTTCACATAATTATACAAAAAATACCATAGATTCGTCTCGATGATATCTTTTAAAGAAAAAAAATTGAGTACCTAGGATAAAAGACAACAAAGAAAAAAAATATTGAAATTTCCAAGACGAAATAAAAAAAACGAGTTCTAGCCCGATTTTGATGTAAAAATTTAGACAAACGTCCAGCCCTAATTAAGCTATAGATCTTCAAACGGATTGAATTATAGGATGCGGAATGTTTCAACTTAAAATCCTACGCTGGTTTGAACTTCATTAAATAATTCTTTCTATTTTTAATTAATTTAAAACTACTTTTTTTTTCATTTCATAATTTGGCGACAGATAAAGGCGATCAGCTTGTAATTGCGGTTCAGATATATATGCCAAAAGTTGCCGAACAGATTTGCTATAATTTCGAAGTTAGCATTTCCGACATGTTAGGCTTAAGTGAGAATGAACGTAGTGTTAAAGTATAGGCAGAACGAATTGGACTATAACTATATGGCTTATAACATCTTTAAAATTGAAATAATTTAATTTTTGAAGAGACAGAATTAAAGGGAAATATTTGTTCTTCAAATTGCATGTGTTATTTAAACTGTATGACAATTTAGAGTGAGTTAACTTTCAAAAACATTTTAATTTCGGGAAATCTCCGTTGAAAAATGAAAATAATCATACTTTGTTGCAAGATACTATGAGCTGAATACAAAGTATAAATATGGAGGTTATGCGAGCTGACGTCACAGTCAATTTTAAAGATGTGTTGTTTTGTTTACTTTCCGTTGTAAAATGAATTCGTAGAATCATATATCTTCAAAATTATAATTTCATAGTGAATTTTAAAATTGTTATTAAGAAAATATTTTAAATTTTATCAAATATCCATGGGTTATTATGTGAACCAAAATAATGCTCGGTATAATAAATAATTTATATTGCAATAATTAGACTGTAAAAAACTTGTAATATTTATTTGTAACAATTTATTAGTATAAACTTTCAATGGGATGCACGCTCTGGCCTTGTAAGTTAAAGGTGCCGGATTTGATTCCTGTGTTAGGTGTGGATGTTCGTTGTGATTCGGAATCCACGTTAAGCTGTGGGTCCCGGACTGATTAGTCGTTATTATGCACCAAAATAGGTCGTTGTGCTTACAAACTAACCGATCGAGCTGAAACTTGGCAGACAGGATCTTTGTCAATGGCAACGTATTTCTTTAAGTTTTGGGAGTTGAGTTGCCATACACAAGTTTCTAGTACTCGTTCGTGGTAGATTTTGATGGTTACTGCCGTCCGCATTCAACCAATTTGTCAATTTTCAAGTAGATTTTGGCATGCAAGATATCATTGAACTCAACTTGAAGAATTATGAATATTCATGGTACCAGGTGTACCATAGGTGGTATTACTTCTGGTTTATCAATTTTGAAGATAAATATGTCATGTTGGGTGTCGCTGGGCTTGTCTTGAAAAATTATTAATGTTTAAGGCACCAGGTATAGCATAGGTAGTACCACTTTCGGTTTATCAATTTCCAAGATAAATAGGGCATGTTGGGCTTTTGTTTTGACGAATTATGAATGTTTAAAGTACCAGGTATGTAATTGGTACCACTTCCGGTTTATCAATTTTAAAGATAATTATTGCATGTAAGGTATCGTCGAACTCAGTTTGAAGACTTATGAATATTCCTGGTACCAGGTGTACCATAGGTAATAAAGAGAAAAATGATGAAACGGACAAATTCAAAAAATAGAAGTCGCCAGTGTTTAAAAAAAAGTTATGATATCCCCCAAAAAAACGCTTTTGAAAAGTAGAAAAACCACCAAACTCAAAAACACAAACTTTCTTGCAATAAAAAAATCATAAACATGATGAAAATTTTCAGCCACAAACACAGTGATATAAAAAATGGCCAACCTCTGATTACAACTCTCGGTTGGGACTCGCTTAAGAATGTATGCTTACTTAGTTTATTTTTAAAATTTAAGTTCCGCTCCCATAAAAATTACGCTGCTTGAGGTTGGCGTCCGTCTTAATCACTAACCTTTAACCTCCCTCCTCTCCCCACACAATAAAAACTTTCCAAAATGCATGTATCAACCAAACAAAAGCGTACCACAAACACTTCAGTTTCATACTTAAAAAATTCTTAATACAGATTCAAATGCGAGCGTTTGAGCACAATTTTTCTATACTATTTTGAAAATTACATCTACATGAACATGAATATTTACACTACTTAGTATTTCCTACCCATCCAAATGAAATCATACCTCCTTCAATATTCGTGCAAACAGTCATAAATTAGTTTAAACACAAGCATTGTTAATATTCCTATGACGGGCGCCAACCTCAAGCAGCGTAAATTTTTATGGGAGCGGAACTTAAATTTTAAAAATAAACTAAGTAAGCATACATTCTTAAGCGAGTCACAACCGAGAATTGTAATCAGAGGTTGGCCATTTTTATATCACTGTGTTTGTGGCTGAAAATTTTCATCATGTTTATGATTTTTTTATTGCAAGAAAGTTTTTTGTGTTTTTGAAGTTGGTGGTTTTTCTACTTTTCAAAAGTGTTTTTTTGGTGGATAAATAGTTTCTATAAAAATTGCCATGGTTTATTCAAATATCTTAAATTTAAAGAAATAATAATAACAATAAATTTTTTTTTTTTTTAGACTTAACTTTTTTTTTTGTAATATAAATACAGTCTAAAAAATCAGGTTTACGTTTACTTTCTGATATGAGCTTATTGTGACCTAATGGTTCTAGTTCTGGGGCACTATTTGAGCATACTGGGATCTGTTTTCAAGCTGGCTTTTTAGCACTGAAAATAAGTTGCTTATGAAAGACTAGCCTAACAGAAGGTTGCTTGAAAAAAAAAAAAAATGTATTTTCTGAATATTCACACTCCCAGCATATCTTAATATATATAAATTACGTGTCACGTTGTTTGAGCCCAATGGACTCCAAAAATACTTAACCGATTTTAATCAAATTTGCACACTGTGTGCAGTTTGATCTAACTTAAAAGATAGGATAGCTTACATCTCAATTTTTATAGCCGCAATATTATTTTATTGCAAATTATTTGTTTCTTATTTGACAGTCACAATTATCTGTTAGCTCCAAATGATTCTAACAGATGGCGCTGTGTTGAAAGTACCAACGTTTCACGCAAGCTACAATTTAATGGCATGTGATTTATTACCGCAGTACTGAAAAATTTATTTTTTGTGAAAGGGTTTAGTTCTTTATTTCAATAATAATACACGCTGCACCGAGGTAGTGAGCAATTTAATGGCATATGATTTATTACCGCAACTGATTTATTTATTTTTGTGAAAGGGTTTAGTTCTTTATTTCAATTCTGTCTGTCTGTGGCTCTGTGGATCAATAGAAACCTACTTAAAATTGGAATTGAGCTCTGAAATTTTCAACATAAGACAAATAGAGAAACTTCTAATAGGACTACAGTTCTGAAAATTTCAACATAAGTACTTTGGGCCTTCTAAATTTTTATTTAGTTCTTTTTTAATTAATTTTTTTAATTAATTAATAAATATTTTCAAAACGATTTATAATAGGGCTACAGCTCTGAAATTTTCATAAGTAGTTTTAGCCTTCCAATTGGATTTTTAAAAAACAGAATTTAAAAACTTTTTTTTTAGTTCTTTTTTAATTAATTTTTTTAATTAATTAATAAATATTTTACAAAATGATTTCTAATAAGGCTACAGCTCTAAAATTTTCAACACAAATAGTTTTGGCCTTCTAATTGGACTTTTGACAAAAAGAACGTTCAAATTTTTATTTAGTTCTCTTGATTAATTTTTTAATTAATAAATATTTTACAAAACAATTTTTAATAGGGCTACAGTTCTGACATTTTGAACATAAGTAGTTTTGGCCTTCTGATTGGACTTTTGACAAAAAGAACGTTATAATTTTAATTGTTTTTTTAATGAATTTTTAATTAATATTTTCACAAAAAGTGACTTCTAATAGGCCTAGAACTCTGAAAGTGTCAACATAAATAGTTTTGACCTTCTAATTTTGCTTTTTACAAACATCAAGTGTTAAAATATTCTTAAAGGAGTGTTGTGTTATAATTAACGGGGCTTTTTTTTTTATTGTTTCTCGACAAAGGAGAAGCTTCTAATATTAAGGCTTTCCTTACAATTAGTTTTTAGTGTGTAAAGCGACCTTACGCTTACGCAGCAATGAACCTTTCATCGAGCAATAGCATAGCCGGCCACGTGTTATTTAGACTGAAGTATAAATTGAATTCATATTATAGTAAAAGTAATACAGTGGAATTCTTCTTGCTTTTTAATTATTAGTGCTTCATTGTTCAAAAATCTTCATTTAAAATACATACATATAAGTATTATCGCATAGTTAATACTTGGAATGCCACCACATAATCTTTGATTAAAGATTGGTTCACCTATTATTCTCCTGCGTAATTTGAATCCACCTCGATTATGCTACGGCACGCGTTTGGTCATCAAAAAGATCACCGGAAATATACTTGAAGCTACCATTTTAACTGGAAAGTTTAAAGGAGAAGTGGTCCTGTTGCCACGTATTCTGATGATACCATCAGAATCTACGATACCCTCAAAGGTTCCAGTTTCCAATTCGTTTAGCTTTTGCCATGTCTATAAATAAGTCTCAAGTCCAAACAATGTCCATTTGTGGTTTAGATTTGAAAATTCCATGTTTCTCTCATGGGCAACTATATGTTGCATGTTCACGTGTAGAGAAACCGTCGAATCTATTTGTGTTAGCTAAAGACAGATTAGCCAAAAATATTGTGCACCGATTAGTGCTAAATTAAATTGAAATTAAAAGTATTTGTAATTCAAAATAATAAACATTATTGTTAAAGATTTAAAACTATCTGCCCTACCATAATATATCTGCATTTATAAGTTTAAGTGTCACGTGTTATTTACTAACAACTTTGTAATGTATTCATTTGTTACAAACTTGAATACAAAAAATAAAAAAAATTAAATTTATTTCTTTTGTATTGATTTTTGCTCAATATCAACGGTAGTAGAAAATCAATCATGGAGGTCGCCATGTTTTTTTACAAATGGCATCTGTGTGAAAAAGAATGGTGGTCCCCATGACTGGTGTTCTCCTACCGTTTCCCTTGAATACTTTACTACTATGTAATATAACAAAAACCTTAGCCACAGCAACGTGTGGCCGGGTCTGCTAGTATATACATACTTTGAATATAGGTATTTATATTTGAGCAAGGTGAAAAATCTGTATTCATGAAATAAAGTTATTTTCAATCTCAAAAACTAGTGCATTGTTATGTAATAATCAATTCATAATAAAAAACCTGTCAATTTTGTACTTTACTAAATTTCTTTTTGTGTACGGTTTCATTTCATTAAATAATTTTAAGTAAATACTTTATTTATTATTATTTAATAAATTATTTGTATATCTTTTAAAATAAATTAAAATAAATTATTTGTATAAATTTCTCTCTAAGTTTATATGGCCAACTTACCTTTTTGGTGTAAGTAGGGGAAGAAATTATCATAATATATGTATTATTTATAATTATGATATTACTTGTTATGAAGACTATATATTTTTTTTTTATATCAAACACAAATCTGGTATTTTTTTTCCCTTCAACAATCTTTTCTTTCTTTGTAGTGGAGATGCCTCACATTAACATTCTTTCAAAGGCTGACCTTGTTGAGAAACATGGAAAGCTACATTTTAATTTGGATTTTTATACAGAAGTTTTGGACTTGCAAGCACTCCTTGAATTACTATCGGTAAGTATTGTTTAAAAGTTATTTATTAAAATGACATATTCAAATATATATGTTATTTACAATGTTAAAATATTTTACTCTGCATATGAGATTTGTAGCTTCATAACCAGCTCCATTCATTAAAAAAAAAAAAAAAAATGTCAGGAGGAAAAAAAAAAAAGAAAAAAAAAAAACTTTTTATTGTTATTCTAATAATTTTTTTTTTATATTTTCTAATTATGTATTAAAAGTACCAACATCCTTGATTGTTTCAAGTTTAACTTTGCCACTACTGCAATTTTTAAGTTTTTTGAAATTTGAATTTAAATTTTTGATGGAGCTTGTTTTGAATCAAAACGGGTGATTAATAATCTTTTGCAATGCAGTTTAGTAACTGTTGTAAAGTTACTTACTGCACGATACTTTTGTAAAACACGAATTACTGTTACTAGGTAGAAAAATAATATTTTAAAAACAAGAACAAATAAAAAGTTGTAAAAATTATGAATAATAAAAATGAAACGAATAAAAGAAATATGGATTTTATCCAATGAAAAAAATTCAAATACAAATTTGTTTTTACAAAAATATAAATACAAAAAAATCGATGCAAAGTATTTTTTTACAAAAAGAAAAATTATTTTTCCAGCAAGGAAACTTGGATAATGTTTTAGTTTTGAAACAAACCCATTACTTTGAAAGTAATTTTCACGTAGAAGGAGTTGATTTTTAACCTAATCGTTTAGCAATGTGATGAAGTGTACCGAAAACTTATACCCCTCCCCCCCTTTTTTTTAAAATGTGGATTGAGCTGGTTTTGATACTGCATGCCTCATGTGTTTCTATCAATGCCATAAGTTATTTTTGCAATGCACTAAATTGATTGTTGAGGCTTTTATGAATATTGATATCATATTTAATTCCTACCTAAAATGTTTTATGATTTAAACATTTACATTTACTCATGTTTTGAGGAAACAACAACCTTTTTACAATCTGATTATTTTATTTTGAAACAGTTTTGAACTAAAGCCTTGTACTTAAAAAATAAGACTTTTGGTTAGATTTCTACAGGCATTATTAATTTTTTTATTTTACAAAGGTCACAGTTGAATTATAAAAAAGATTCTGTTTAAGAAAAACATAGAAAGTTTAACTGATATCAAAATATCATTACATTCTATCTTCTTTCTAAGCATATCTTTCTTGGTTTGTTTCGTTGAATTGAAAATCTAATGACATTTGTGTTGCCAATAAAATCATCAATTGACTCTACATTCAACTGAAGTGATTTTATATGAAATTTATTGAAAGCTCAAACTTTTATGAATTAATGCGTTTTGTTGTTGTTGTTAAATTTAACTTAAAAAATAATTTAATTTAACTTGCAGTTGTTGAACCATTTTTAATTGAAACTCATAATACATGTAGGGATGCTGAGTTTGAAATAAAATCTTCTTTTTAACATGAACATAGTTTATTTAACGGTCGGTGTCTAAAGGAATTTTAAAAGAGAAATTGTTGAACATTTAGTACATCGCTCCGAAGAGCTCTTACAAATACGTCTTACAAATTTAGTTACATAGCGTGGAATGAAATTCAAATAAAACGGCTGACAGGAAGCAGCAACGTCACGCAGTGACGTAGTACTGTTCCTAACCAATACGATCCGAAGTGCTCAAGTCGGGGGGGAAATCCCATAAATCGGCCGTCCTGACATGTCGCTGACCACAGCGGCGTACTTAAAACTTAAAAAAAATTAAAATACTTATCAAGAGCACTGCGAATCGTTTACAAACACACATAATTTTATAGTAATTATACAATTGAACATTAAATTGTGCATTTTAAATATCGTTATGAATATGAACACATTATTAGAATATACAAATACACAAACACAATTATACTTATGATTAAAAAAAAAAAAAATTTTTTTTTTTTTTTCTAGAAGGGGCTACCCAAATGGTTTCATGAGGTCAGCTGAAGAGGTGGTTTGATTTGGGCCTGCATGATTCCCTATTTTAGCTACCTCGTATCTGTCCCTACCATTAACTTTGGTGACTTCGTATGGGCCGAAGAATTTGGGTCTTAGCTTCAGTCCTGTACCAAATTGAGTTCTTTGGATAGCTACTAAATTGCCCAGTTTATAGATAGTAGCCTTTTTGCATTTTTTATCATGCTGTTTTTTATTTCATCTTTTGATTTTAAGGATGTTTTCTTTGGCTTCTCTTCTGAGTTGATTCCTTTGGTTGCTGTAGTAATCCATTATTTCTTCGGTTAAGATTTCTTTTACAATGAGATCTTCTTTGGGAATCGGATGCAACATTCCTTCTTTCTTGCAGCTTTTCTTATTTGCCAAGATACACGGTATGCAATTGGCAACCACCGTTTCAGTCTGGGAATGAAGATCAGGAATGAAGAAGTCTCGTTTTGCAATTTCTTTTGTTTTCGCAACTGAAAAATGTCCTTTTTCGTGGGCTGATTTAATCAATTCAGTCTGCATCCCTTTTGGTGCTACCATTAATTCTCGACCATTTTCGTATTTATACAAAATGTCATTCTTCAAGAAATATTCTTGGTGGCTGTCCTCTTTTACTAATGATTTCAGTGTTGTTATGTAATCATCTTTGCATTGAGCAACTTTCAATCTTGCAGTTACAGTTTCATCAATAATCATTACTGGATTTCTACTCAAGGCATCAACATGTTTCATTCTTTGCCCTGGTCTATGAACTATCTCGTAATCGAATTCTTCTAAAAGTAGAGCCCACCTTGCAATCCTGGTTACTAGATCTTTTTTGTTCATTGTCATCTGAAAAGCAGAGCAGTCTGTCACGATTTTAAATTTGCTTCCCATCAGATACACCCGCAGCTTTTTTAAGGCTTCTACAATTGCGAGAACCTCCAATTCATAACTGCTATATTTCTCTTCCGCTGGACTGGTTTTTTTAGACATGAAATGGACGGGATGTAATTGTCCATCATCAGACTCCTGAAGAAGTACGGCACCAAAACCTTCTTTGCTGGCGTCAGTGTGCAGTTCAGTTTTTCGACCTGGCTTGAATAGATGTAAAACGGGGCTTGTGGCGAGAAGGGATTTAAGTTTCTCGTAGGCATCCTTTTGCTCATACCCGAACACAAATGGACAGTCCTTTCGAAGGAGATCACTAAGGGGTTTTGCGATCTTCGAATACCCTTGAATAAACTTCCTGAAGTAACCTGTGAGGCCAAGGAAACTTTGTACTTGCTTAACATTTGTTGGAATAGGAAATTTTTTAACGGCGAGTGTCTTCTCACTCGATGGACGAACTGTTCCATTTTCAACAATGTGACCCAGAAATTCTACTGAGTGCTTTAAAAACTGACATTTCTTTGTCTTTATTTCCAGTCCATATTCGGATGCTCTTTGAAGAACAATTTTCAATTTCTCTACACCTTCTGCTTCATCGTTTGACGGAATTATCAAATCATCCATATAAATAACAATAACGCCTTCTTTCATTAGATCTCTAAATACACTGTACACATATCTCTGGAATACACTTGGACTTGTACTGAGTCCAAAAGGAACTTTTAAAAACTCATACTGTCCATCCGGAACAATGAATGATGTGTACTTGCGACTGTTTTCTTCAACTGGCACATGGAAAAATCCATTCTTCAAGTCTAAGGTGCTGAACACTCTGGCATCTTGCAACCGGTCAAGAACGTCTTCAATCAAGGGCAACGGGAATCTATCTTTA
Organism: Linyphia triangularis; assembly: GCA_963978545.1. Classification (NCBI taxonomy): domain Eukaryota; kingdom Metazoa; phylum Arthropoda; class Arachnida; order Araneae; family Linyphiidae; genus Linyphia; species Linyphia triangularis. Next base: position 77,988,554 of record OZ021723.1, read on the forward strand.
ACTAGCTTGCGATTTAATTGTCTGTAGTCCACGCAGATTCGTGTTGTGAGATCTTTCTTCTTGACAAGTACCACAGGACTTGCATAATCTGATGAACTGGGACGAACAATTCCATCCTTCAACCATTCATCTATTTGTTTGTTGACTTCTTGTCGTTCAGAAAATGACAGTCGACGGGCTCTTTGGTAAACTGGTATTTCATCTTCCAAAATTATTTTCATTGAAATATCAGTGAACTTTGTTTTCTTCGGTTGGTAGGAGGTTACAAGGTCTGTTACACTTTGACGAAGATTTGCTTCCTTGATATGATTAAGATCCAACTCATTCGCTGTTCCATCTTCTGTTAAGAATATCCATTCAGCTGACTCATCCAAGAGAGTTTCAGTCTTCTCATGAAAAGGACAGGGAGCATGAGCTAAAAATGCTGACCCAATGATGGCTTCAAAATTGAAATCCTCAACAGGGATAACTTGAAAGTCAAGTCGGCACACGTGTCCGTCAATGTCGACTACTTGCTGGAACGATCCCATGGTTCTAACTAGACCTTTGCCTAGGCCGGTCAAAACAGATGTATTTTTCGACAGTAAAGGAAGGGGCTTAATTTTTCTGTAGATGTCATCTCGTAAGATATTACGTGTACTGCCTGTGTCTAGAAGTGCTGTAGCGGTTACTTCACCCAATTTGATTTTCTTCACAAATTTATTAAGATCGACATCCGGATAATCTTTGGGTTCATTTGATCCTACGGCAACTTGCACCAGGTGTGTTTCAGGAGTTTTTTCACGATCTTTCTCAGCCTTATTGTTCTTGTCTCGAACGACTTTAGGACATGAATTACGCAGATGTTCTGGAGAACCACATTCAAAGCAAAGGAGCTTCTTCTGTCCGTGAAACTTGCGTTGACCAGACATTGGTCTGTTGTCTTCAGTTTCAGACTTAACATGCCTCAATCCCTTGTAGCCTGAATGCTCTTGACTAGTGCGATTTTCACTAAATTTTCTGTAAGGTTTCCCATGAAAATGTCTCTTTGTGAGACTCTCCTTCAAACTTTCAAATTCATCGAACATTTCAGCGAGATCGTCTGGCTTTTTCAGATTTAACCATTCTTTGAAAAAGTGTTCTTTTATGTCTTCTGGAGCTCTAAATTTTAACTGTTCAGTGATGAGCAAGTCCACTAAGTCTTCAAAAGAGTCGACTTTTAAATCAGCTATCCATTCTTTAAAATAGCAGCTCAGCTCATGTGCGTAGCTCCTCCATGTCTTATCTGGACCTTTGACATGTCGATAAAACAAGTTCTTTAATTTTTCAGACGTTAATTTGTATTTCTTCAAAATTAACTCTTTGACATAATCAAAATTGTTTGCATTTTCAACCGACTCTCGAGCAAGCATGTTCGAGATATCTGATGGCATCACATGAAGTAGGTAGGCTACCCAATCTTCCTTAGGAACTCTAGCCATTTCTGCGCGTCTTTCAAAGTTGACAAGGAACAACCCCATTTCGTCTTTTTTCTCATCGAATTTAGGTGTTATCTGAGCAAGCGGGATCTTCTGTTGAGTTTCTTCACTTCGTCTTGGAACCACAGCAGCAGTCTGCAGTTGCATGCGCTGAACCTCCAAGCGTTGCATCTCAAGTCGAGTTTCCCTCTCTTCACGTTCTCGGGTTCGTACCTCTTGCTCCGTCCTCTCTTCGATGATTCGATTTAAAATTATACGCGTCGTTTCTTCATCATAGCCATCACTTTCTAAAATCAGTTTTCTGATATCTGCTACCTTACTTCCATCAGCCGGAGTCAAACCCAACTCCTCAGCGACCTCAACTAAGTCAGTCTTACGACCCTTACTTAAATAGGACATGATAACTTTCGAACAAAAACAATGCGAAAATATTAACCTTTTAATAATTTTCAACTATATTTCACGTGGGTTTAAACTTTAAATAAGAATGAACCGTTACAAGGAACTTTCCTCAGCTTACTGACGGTTCCAGGTAATTTTAATTAGAATCCTTAACTGTATTCAATTATTTCCCTAATCAAAACAACAGAGAACAATCTATACCCACTAATTAATCTTTACCATTAAATTAGAACTTGTAAATATTACTGTCTAATAAAAATTAATATAGCAATTCTTATACAAATCATTACACACATAAATTATACTGCAAAATACAATTTATCAAACCACAATTGATTGCATAGCAACTTCAATTTTTTAAAAAAATATATTTTAAACTAACTCCCAATGAGTAGCTAAATCAAATTCACAGAAATTCTAAAGTTTTCTTTTCTTAAAAAAAACTACACCCAATATTTCTTAAACAACCTTTTGGCTTATGCTTTAAAAATTCCTTAACATTCAAGTTAATACTGCTCGACGACAGTAAAAAGCATACTAAAGAAATATTACCACCAGAATTTCACAAATTATTAATTCAATTATTTTTAAAATTGTCTATTTTACGACTGCAAATACAGATTTCTAGAAATTCTAAATAGTTTTCTTTTCTTAAAAAAAACTACACCCAATATTTCTTAAACAACCTTTTGGCTTATGCTTTAAAAATACCTTAACATTCAAGTTAATACTGCTCGACGACAGTAAAAAGCATACTAAAGAAATATTACCACCAGAATTTCACAAATTAATCAAATTCTATTTTACGACTACAAGTACAGATTTCTAGAAATTCTAAATAGTTTTCTTTTCTTAAAAAAACTACACCCAATATTTCTTAAACAACCTTTTGGCTTATGCTTTAAAAACACTTTAACTTTTCCGTTAACACTGCACGACGACAGTACAAAAGCACACCAAAGAAATATTAACACTAGAATTTCACAAATCAATTAAACTCTATCTTTTATAATGTGGCATAACAACTGCTATTATTTGATACCGGATACATGAAACAATCCTATCAAAATATAAACAATACCACAATGATTCCACCAATTTATCATTTACATGTAACATTAAAGAAAATATCTTTAAAAAAACTCTTTTCTGAAAAACATAATTCCAAACTAGTTCAACAAAAAATAAATAAAACTTCAGTTGCAGAGGCCATATGATTAGGGGAAAAAAAATAAGACAACACAATATTTTTTTATTCAGCAACCCTAAAAAGAAAAGATAAAAAATCAAATGGCAAATGCAGCTGGTACTTCCTGTCTATTTTAAATACTCGAAACAGAATGATCAACTTTTTTTTTTTTTTTTGCTTCCTCTATTTCGAAATCGTTAATACATAACGTATTTTAAAACGAAACAATTTTAAAGAGCACATTCCAAAAAATAATTACTTAGTGACAAAATAATATTAAAGTATTGTTCCAACTAAATATTAAAATTCTTAATTATCACTAAAATTAATATAAAATATTTTGAATAAAGTTGTAAATGGCTTATCTGGAACTCCGATTTCTGCTGCAATTCAAAACGTCTTCCAGCAGTCACTTCACGTCAGAACAAGAACTGGACAGGGGATTTCAAGTCCAAACAGGAACTGTTCACTTGAATTTAATGTCCAAACAGGAACTGGTCACTGAAACTTAAGTCCTTTCGGGAACTATAGGCTTGACTGGACAGTTCTGAACCAAAATTACGTCGTTGAAGCACTACTGGACGGTTTGGAAGAGGCACACTTCTGGTTGGGGCACCGTGAACAACATCGGACACTTCGGAATTAAAAAAAAACTTTAGGTGAAAGCAGCTTTTCAGTTTGATTCATATTTGTTGATCTGTTACATTCGAAAAGAAATCTCGAGAAAGAAATCAATCGCGGGAAAATAAATCAATCGCGGCCGAACGCCCAATTTGTAGGGATGCTGAGTTTGAAATAAAATCTTCTTTTTAACATGAACATAGTTTATTTAACGGTCGGTGTCTAAAGGAATTTTAAAAGAGAAATTGTTGAACATTTAGTACATCGCTCCGAAGAGCTCTTACAAATACGTCTTACAAATTTAGTTACATAGCGTGGAATGAAATTCAAATAAAACGGCTGACAGGAAGCAGCAACGTCACGCAGTGACGTAGTACTGTTCCTAACCAATACGATCCGAAGTGCTCAAGTCGGGGGGGAAATCCCACATACATAATTGTGTGGGAATTTGATTTTAAAGACATAATGACAAAATAAGCTTGATGATAACAATATTTATCTTGCAAAGCTATGATTATAAAGTTTCTTACAATAATTTTACAATATTCTTTGTGGAATTGAATTTTAAATATAAAAGTTACTGGCTAGCAATATCAGTGGCGTGCAGTGACATGTTTCATAAAGGAAGCAATCTTATTAATTGCTAAATTTAACATCTTATGGAAGGTTGCAACCACCTGGCTAGAGATTAGAACTATCTCAAGGAGGGTTGCAGCCAACCTACCCCTTCTTCATCAGAGTTCTCTTACCTGGAACTTTACTCTCAAATTAAATTCCAAAATATGAAGATTTGGCTGGAGCCCCTTCACCTTCTACTGGTATAGATGGTACTAAGCCAGGTCTTCCTTTAGCCCTCACATGTGACAGAGAATCATCTACCAGCCTCTTGCGCCTAGCCAGCGGCCATCTTATATGTCTTACCTTCTCTAAAGGCAAGAAAAGGCCTCAGTTGAACACATCCTGGATTGTTTGGGTCTCCTTTGGAAGAAATTTATTCTTCTCCCCTTCCCATCATAGACTTTTTGTATGTCAACGGATTCCTTGACCTGGTCTAACTCTGTCAGACTGGGTTGAAGATTAGAAACAACAAGAATCATCTTCTACAACAGACTCATAACTAATGCTTAAATGCTTAAATACCATGGGAAATATTAACCCAAAAATCGTAAATAACTACAGAAAAATGAAATATATTTAATATAAAGGTAGAATTTATTTCATACAAAAAGTTAAAATTTTGAAATAATTAAACAATTAACGAAGAACTTTTTTTTAAAAAGAAACATTTCTTATAACAAAACATGATAAAATAAATAAAAATGTTTGAACATGCATGATACTTATATATAAGTTCAATTTGCCTATCTTTTTCTATCTTTCTATTTTTTTTTAACAATCAAATTGATAACATTTCATAAAAATTTACTTTTACTTCTCATGCTACACAAGAATAGTTTTCCTACAGTCTTCAGTTTATCAACTTTATAATAAGTTTGCCATGAAAACTTCATTGACTGAATGGGGGGGGGGGGGGGCTAAACTTTTAATTCATCTAAAATACATGTTTCAATATTGTTGCTTAGTATGCTCAAAGTTGGTAGCATGATGATTTGCAGCATTATGAGTCTCAATTGAAAGCAACCCGAAACATGCATTCCTTCTAGTTCTAACCAGTACAACAAAATGTTTAAAAGAGCTTAAAAAGTATGTGTAAAGATGTATTTGATGTTTAAAAGCACCTTACTTCCGATTTAAATTGAAAAAACAAGATATCACTGCATAGTAAATCTTGTAAAATAAAAGATATTTACAGTCATTATAATACAATTCAATATGTAGCTAAAAGCATTTTCTGAAATGCCTGTCTAGTCCAATCCCAATAGCTTCTTAACCACCAGATGGAAGATTTTTTATGAAAACTAATAGAAACAGTTATATTTTAAATGTAGTATGAGCATTAATATTTTTAACTGAAAATTGTGAATTTTGAAGCAAAGGGGCTTTTATAAAATACGTTTTAAGCTCATTATAAAATATTTTTTTTTTTTTTTTTTAAAGTTTACTTTCATTTATTAAGTTTTATTTTATTTTAAATATGATACAATTTTGACCAAATCAATATTTTGGTTGTACATAACATTGCTTCTCAATGTAATATTTTTACTTATGGTTGTTAACATTTTTAGGATGATCCCTTCTTAGTAAGATACAAGAAATTGAATAAAGCTCTTATGGAACTTGTGGAGAATTACAGCATGGTTTCTTTTCATCTATTAAGTATACATGTGAGTATATTTTATGTCTGAAAGTTAGATTCAAAATGTTTAGATATATCTTAACTTGTTTTGTAGTAGTTTCTTTGCAAATTTGAGCTAAAAATCATTAGGCCATCTTTTTAAACAGAGAAAGTACAGATGTCTTTATTTCAGTAGAATGTTTTTTTAAAGGGGTGTCTATTTAAAACAGTGGCGGCTCGTGCACTACAGCCAGTGCAGCCGGGCTGCATCTAAATTTATTAGTTCAAAACGGAAAATTATTTATTTTACAATTTTCTAAAATGAAGATCCATTTTTACGGTAAGTGAAAAAAAATTTGATAAACAGCAATCTTCTTGCCTGAATAATTCACAAGAAAAAACACGCCTCCAATCAAAGTGATCTTCCTCCAAACACAGCAGCCGTGTTTCCTGAAACGTGTTTCTGGCAGCCGTGTTTCCTGAAACATGTTTCGTGCAGCCATGTTGCCCCCTGGTAACCAATGGAAATCAATAAAAGCCTTCCCTCTACGCAATGTAATAGCGGATCGAGTATTATTTCTAACTTCGGCTGCCCTTGAGAACTTGATGAGCAGATTTGCTCAGCATATGAGAGCCTGCGTGGGTGGGGGGAGTGTGTTACCAAAACAACTCTATTTTATGACGACATCATTGACTGATTTGCAAGTTTATGAAAAAGGAGGATTGGTTTTGTTTATGAAAATAAGTAAGTGTTTTCTTTCTCATCTTATTCATTTTATAAAAATTAAAAGGAAACTTTGATTTGAGTTTGAGTATTTAAGATTATTAAGATTAAAGACTTAGTGTTCATGAATGACTTTGAAAAGTGTGTGGTGTGGGGGTGGCGGGAGGGGGGGGGGACACATGTTTCCGTCTGCACTGGCATTTTCCATCAAGGCCCGCCACTGATTTAAAAACAATGTGTTAAAATAGGATCAGTAGTATGCAATTTAAAAATAAAGTTTATTCGTTTCTGTATTTATCATTGAATTTAAATAGTTTTTATATAAAATAGGCGAATTTTTTTTTTTTTTTGGTGCCCAAGATTTTAGATTTGATTTTAGTTATATTTGGGGTTCTGAATCTTAACATGAAATCAGTTTTTCTTTATCAGCTCTACTTTTTTAGATCAGTGCTTCTTTAAAGCGCAGTTCTACACAAAATGTACAATTCTAACTTCATTTTGTGAAGTCCTAAATCACATTTACAAGGGTTGGCTATTATTTTTGTTTTGTATATTTTACTGGAATCAATCGAAACAACTGTAGCAAGTGGACTTATCCTAATTTAGTCTTTCAAGACGCCTGGTCCTTCATTGAGAGAAAGTGTAGATACCAACGTTTCAAAAGCTACCAAAGCACTGTAAGGATGAGTATTGTCCCTTCTGATATTAATGAAGGTTATAGTGATTATGATGAAATATCTTTAATTCCTCAGCAGTTCTAGTATGAATTAAATGACCTCACGAGAGATCTCAACTTTTCAAAATTTTAGTTTCTGAATTACTGGTTTCCAGGTTGAAAGAAAAAAAATATCACTGGAACAAGGAACCAAAATTAGTTTTTACCGTACAAGAGAAAAGGATCTGCTAGTCTTCTTCTGTCAAGAAGACAATCTTGTAGTTTGTCATGAAATTGAAATGAAATCTTGAATTGAAATGAAAATTGAATTGAATTGAAATCATGAATTCTAGAAAAAAGGAGCCTTGTGGCGAATATTGGCGAGAAGCTTGGCGAGAGGGGGAGATTGTGCGCCGTTCGCTGCGCAGGTTTCTTATCACTCGCTTTTTGGAATGCCTTGAATAAAATCTTGTAATTGATAACGCATCGATGATTTTGAGTGGTGTCATGTTTCCTTTATAGAATTGGTGCATAGGCTGGGAAATGTTGTGTTGTTGGGAATTATTGTGTTGTGAGTGATACTAAGCACTTTGGATTATTGGCGCATGTTTTCGCTGCATGTTGGGGTGAGTTTTTGTTCGGTTTATTTCGTTGCTTGGTTGATTCGTGTGTCGGTGTTGCGAAAATTGAAGTTGTTCGTTTTTTGATTAAAGGAAAGTAATTAATAAGTTAGAGTGGATTCTAATATTGGTTTTCTGTTTGTGGAGCTGAAATTTGTACTAGATTGCTGCATTTTGGATTAGTATGGTATTGTCATTTTAATATTTGTTTTGCTTGTAAAGTGTTTCGGTTTAAAATGGATGCATCAAATCTGGCTTTATTAGAAAGAACAAAAAAGACTCGTTCTGTCATAAGGTCTATTGTGACAAGGCAAACTAATAAATTGGAATCCGAAATAAATAATTCTGCCGACAAAACAGTAGTACATGAAATATATGTACAGTTAATTTCTAAATTTGAGGAATTAAGTAAACTCGATAAGGAAGTCGAGGGTTTAATAGATATCGATAATCTGGAAGATGAAATATTAACTCATGAAGAATATAGAGATAAATTTATAATTTGGAAAACCCGCGCTGAGCGTTATATAGAATCGGTTTCGATTCCAAGTTCAGTTAGTATTCAAAATTCGCGGGAAACACAACAGCAAAACGTAACACTTCCTGAAAATAGCTCATTTCCTTCTGCTTTAGAAAATCAACCACGCTTGCCAAAACTTACTTTAGAGTCTTTTTCAGGCAAAGATATAAGTAGTTTCCCTAGTTTTTGGGCTAGATTTAAATCAGCAGTGCATGAAAATTCAAGTTTGAGTGATGTGGACAAATTTTGCTATTTAAAATCGGTTGTCACATCTGATGCTGAATTGGCAATACGAGGTTTAACGCTGACTTCGGAAAATTATGCCGCAGCCATTAAAATTCTAGAAGATAGATTCGGACGTAAGGAGCTTATAGTTGACTATCATATGAATAGTTTGTTAAATTTGACCCCAGTTCGCAAATCATTTGATGTTATCGCGTTAAGAAATCTGTATGATCAATTGGAATTAAATATTAGGGGACTTGAAACGCTAGGAATATCTCCTAATTCTTATAGTTGTCTTTTGTTTCCGATAATTATGAAAGCTATTCCCCCTAATTTGGCGTTAGAATTCAATCGAATTTATAAAGATAAGCAGTCCCAAATCACTGATTTAACATCATATCTACGCGATGAAGTTCAAAGTCGTGAGCGCACGGACGCTTTAGTAAAATCACATGAGTCACAAATCAAAGGCTCACATTCGAATAAATTCTCCGAGAGGGCGCCTAGATTCTTAACCCAGACGCAACAAAAGAGTAATTGGCGATTTTCTTCAAATCATAACAAATCAACTGTGAGCGGATCTGCAACCGAACTCTTGGCAGCTGCGCATTTTAGTTGTATATTTTGTTCCGAAAATAATACTCATTCATCTGATTTGTGTGAGAATTTATGCGCTCAACAAAAGAGGGATAAGCTTATTAAGGAACGTAGATGTTTTTTATGTTGCAACACTAATTGCCGTGTAAAGGGTTGCAAAGGGATTGTTTGTACTTACTGTCAGGGTCGCCATGCTCGCGCTATTTGCTTCAAGTTAGAAAATTCTAAAAAACAAAATTCGCATTTAGACTTGAAAGAAAACTCTGTTGACGTTAAATCGACGACTTCAAATTCTGTTATGAATAATTGCAGTGGCGTTTTGTTGCAATGTGTTACGGTAGAAATTATCGGTAGCACTTCATCGGATAAAATATTTTGTCTTTTTGACAATGGATTGGAAAAGACTTTTGTTAAGAAAGATGTATCCCGTAGATTGGGATTAAAAAAAATAGGTTTGGAAAAGCTAAATATTTACTCGTTCGGATCAAAAACTCCTAAAAATCAAACTTGTTCCAAGGTAGAAGTTAGACTAAGGAATGTATTGAATGGGCAGGAGACTATGATTGAGGCATTGGAAATTGAGGAAATTTCTAAGGCGACACTTAGTCTTCCGAACCCAGAAGTTTGGAAGGAAATGGAATCGAGAGGTGTTAGATTGACATTTAGTTGTAGTGAATCAACTGGGAGTTGTGAAATTTCGTTGTTAATTGGTTCAGATTTTTATTGGTCCTTAACAAATCAAATAAAAAGACTTGATTCATCATTGGTTGCTGTCGACACCAGTCTGGGATGGTCTCTTCAGGGTAGGTGCGATGAGCAGAGCGATTGTACTTCGGTGCATTTGATTCACAGTGAAGATGAATCTGTTTCGGCTGAGTTAAGAAGGTTTTGGGAGATTGAAAGTTTAGGGATACATGATAAGGATTCGGTGTCTTGGAGTAAGGGAGATGAAGAGGTACTAAGTGAGTTTGATAACTCAATTAGTTTCGTAGATGGTCGATATCGTGTAAGTTTGCCATGGAGACCAGGTATGAGAGAGGCTTTACAAAATAATGAGTTTGTTGCGCGTAAACGCTTTGAGGGGTTGGTTCGTAGATTCAAATGTGATCACGAGTTGTTTTGTGAGTATAAGGATGTAATTGATGATTATGTTAGGGAAGGTATCGTTGAGCGTACTTCTTGTGAATCTTTGTCGAATAGTCAGGGATTTTACCTACCCCATCATGCAGTGATACGTAGCGACAAAACCACAAGTCGGCTTCAAGTCGTTTTCGATGGTTCAGCTCGCGAAGATAAAATTTTTTCGTTAAATGAGACTCTATATACTGGACCAAATTTGCATCCCAATATCTTAGAACTGCTTCTGAGATTTCGAGAAAATTCTGTGGCCTTTACAGCTGATGTGAAATCGGCTTTCCTTCAAATTGAATTGGACCTTGCTGATCGAGATTTCACGCGTTTCTTCTGGACTGATAATCTAAACAATAATCCCTACGTCCTAAATTTCACGAGAGTTCTTTTTGGACTTAGGCCTAGTCCATACCTGCTTGCAGCAACTTTAAAACATCATTTCAAAAAATACAAGGAACAGTATCCTCATACATTTAATTTGCTAAACAGCTCTGTGTATGTTGATGACGTCATATCCGGCCGAAATGATGTTCAGGACGCTCTACGTACCTCCATGGAGTGCTTGCAAATATTCAGTGATGCTGGCATGTTACTCAGCAAGTGGCGAACTAACTCGAAGCAACTTTATTTGTTATGGCAACAAGAAGGGGTTGAGCCAGAATTCTCTGAAACTGTTGCTGTTGATCTTAGTCTACCGATTAAGGTTTTAGGACTTTCTTGGGATCCAGAAAGAGATTTGATTTATTTTGATCCGAAAGACTTATTGAAGTTTATGTCTCGTAAAATCGAATCAAAGAGATTTATTCTAAGTGTAGTTGGGCGTATCTTCGACCCTATAGGGATTATCGGCCCATTTGTCATCAAACTGAAACGTGTACTTCAAGATCTTTGGACTCTGGGAGTGGACTGGGACTCGGAACTTCCTCCAAAGCTACGCCACCAGTGGCAGCAGTGGAGTAGCGAAGCTGAGGACTTGACTGAGATAAAGATACCTCGGTACTATTTAGGTAAATTAGAACAAGATGTATCAATGTTTGAGATACACTGTTTCTCCGACGCGAGTAAGACAGCCTACGGTACAGTATTGTACTTGCGTTTTGTTACTCGTAACAATGAAATTGAGACGAGTTTTATTTGCTCGAAGGGTCGTGTAGCACCTTTGAAGTCAATGACAGTGCCCCGACTTGAATTGACAGCAGCTTTATTGTCAGCTAGGTTGGCTAAACAGGTATCAACTTGCCTCAGATTCGACGCCAACATTTACTACTGGACAGATTCTCTTATTTCGTACTACTGGACTCGCGGCGATTCTTCAACATTCAAACCTTACGTAAAAAATCGTGTTGAAGAAATCCAAATGCTCTCCGACCCGATCCGGTGGGGACACTGTCCAGGAAAGGACAATCCTGCTGATCTCATTTCGCGTGGTACATCTGCTCTCAATTTAGTGCAAAACGAACTGTGGTGGAACGGTCCACCTTGGCTTAAACTACCACCTGACCATTGGCCAAATCTTCATCGTCCAATTTTAGATTCGGAACTTTGTTCTGAAGAATTGGAACTTCGTTCCAGTGTGCATGTGGCAGTTACCCAACCGAAGGAATCTCTTGTCGACATAGAACGATTCAGCAGTCTTAAAAAACTTTTGAGAGTAACCGCATGGATTTTTCGATTCGTGAACAATGTTAAAAACTTAAATAAATCATTGAGCTTGTATCTTACTGCAGATGAGATACAAAATGCTGAATATTTTTGGATTAAATACGTTCAAACCGAATTCTATTCTGCTGAAATATCAGCTTTAAGAAGTAACAAGCAACTTCAGAACAACTCGGAAATAAAGAGTTTAGTGCCTTATTTGGATCAAGACTCTTTGTTACGAATTACTGGACGGTTGCTCGAAGCAGAGTTATGCTTTGGTGAAAAGCATCCTGTAATTCTTCCTCGACGCTGTAAATTTACCGAGTTACTTGTAACTAGAGAACATGGAGAAATAGGTCATTGTGGTGTATCTGCAACTTTGACTCAACTTCGAAAAAATTATTGGGTACCTAAAATCCGTCAATTAGTTAAAACGGTCATTCGCAACTGTCTCATTTGCAAAAAATATAATGCCAAACCAGCTGATCAACTGAGTGGTCAGTTGCCACGAGATAGAATTTCCCGATCTCCTCCTTTTCAAATCGTAGGTGTTGATTTTACAGGTGCAATCCTTGTAAAGAATAGTAAAGATACTCAAAAATCTTACGTCGCTTTGTTTACGTGTGCTGTAACACGAGCCGTTCATTTGGAACTAGTATCGGACATGTCCACAAAGTGTTTTTTACTTGCTTTTCGAAGGTTCCTTGCACGAAGAAGTAATTGCCAAGTGATTTACTCCGACAATGCTCGTACATTTAAAGCGGCTCAAAGAGAGTTAACGTATTTCACTAACATCTTGAAAGACAGCAAGTTACAAAATTTCGTCGCAGACAAAGGTATCCGCTGGAAATTCATAGTTGAACGTGCCCCTTGGTGGGGTGGCTTCTACGAACGCCTTGTTAAGACTGTAAAGGAACCACTGCGTAAAATACTTGGCAAGGCACTTGTGACATTTGAAGAACTTTCAACGATTCTCTCAGAGGTTGAAGTCATCGTCAACAATCGACCTCTAACCTATGTAGAGAATGACCCAGGGGAGCCAGAACCTCTCACGCCGGCTCACTTCCTCGAATTAGGTTATGGTGATTCCAAATACCCTGTACATTTCATCGAACTGATTGACTCTACAGCGGCCAAGCAATCATACCAAAGGAGAAAGACTTACCAGACACTCCTTTTGAAACAAATTTGGAGACGCTGGAAAGAACAGTATTTACTCCAGTTAAAGACTGTTAATAACTTTAAATCCCCATCTCTTCGTAAAAACTTGCAATTAAATGATGTGGTGATTGTTGAAGGGAATGTTAAGTCAAAATTATTGTGGGAACTTGGGGTAATCAAAGAGATATATATTGGAAGAGACAATGTTAGATCTTGTTTAGTTAAAACTTCTAAAGGTCTCTTCAGAAAACCAATCCAATTGCTTTATCTTTTAGAAATCACATGATGTTCTTAAACTAATTTGTTCTTATTTTTCACATTTATGTTAATGAAGAGTACATTATTAATTAATTTTAAAATTTATTTGTTGCAAGATCTTTAAGTATGTATCTTAATTGTTTATTTTCATTTGATTGTTTATTTCATTGCTTTGATTTGCATTATATGTTTAATTGGGTGAACATTCTGTTCACCGGTGGGGTGTGTGGCGAATATTGGCGAGAAGCTTGGCGAGAGGGGGAGATTGTGCGCCGTTCGCTGCGCAGGTTTCTTATCACTCGCTTTTTGGAATGCCTTGAATAAAATCTTGTAATTGATAACGCATCGATGATTTTGAGTGGTGTCATGTTTCCTTTATAGGCCTTCTTAAATATTTTCCAGATAATTGGTGCCTATTTATTAACAACTCAAAGCAAAGTTTGAAATGTGTCCTTCCTTTTGCACAATAGGAACAAATGTGGTTCAGTACTAATTGCTCACTTAACAAAAATGAATGAAAAATATAACATAGCTTTGGTATTGGAGAAGATAAAGTGTCATTAACATCAATGGGTGCTTTGTGTGGACTTAAAAATGGTAAACAGTCTCCTTGGACAGCAAAGTGGACAAACGAAATATCCTTGTTTCTTGTGCTTCTGGGATAGCAGAGATAGAACACACCACTGGGGAAAAGATAGTAGCCAAACAGAGAAAACATAGACGTTGGAGAAAAGAATGTCATAAACGATATCTTAGTTGAACAAGAGAAAATCATCTTTCCTTCACTACATATTAAGATGAGTCTTATGAAGCAGTTCGTAAAGACTCTTGGTGAGAGAATAAGGCTTGCATATGTAGGAGGAGGGGGGGGGATATATCTCAGTTGAGTACCAAAAATATTAAAGGAGGAATATTTCAGTTTCGACTTGTAAACATTTTTTTAAATCCTTGAGTTTCTATATACAGCATATAAACATTGAGATTATGTGTATTTATTTGACATTTCTATTTTTGGTAAAAATATGCTTTAAATTAAAAAAAAAACAAAAAAAAACAAAAAAAAAACATTTTAATTATTGTAATGATAGTAGCTGTTCTCTTTGGACTTAATTATATATGTGTATCCCCTCTATCTTTTAATTCTATAATGAGATTGAAGCTCTCTAAAATTACAGCGCTGGTTCGAATGTTGCTGTTTTTTAACAGTTCCTGCAGTTAATAAAATTATTTATAATCTAATGGAGTACATTCATTATATGAAGTTTGTGCAAAAATTCATGACATTTCCATATTTGTTGCTCTTTTTGTTGCTTAATTGATATCCAGCTGGTACTTCAGCTCCAACCATGTTTACCCTTTGTCATTACTTTGTCTCTTGACTGTTATTTTGGCATAATTCCTTCTTCTGTAAGTAAATATTTAAAACTTATCCCCAGATGAATAAATCTAGTGGAGTGACAAGTGAACTGGGGGGTTGGTCTAAACTAAGGAATATTTTATTATACATTGTGAGCCTTTTCTTGGATGCTTCATTTAATATTTTGCAACTGAGTTTATATTGATACTATACAATGAAATACTTGCATAAAATGTATAACTTATATTTCAGTGCCTCCCTTTTTAATTATGTGTCAAAAATTGCTGATTATATTTTCTGTTTTAAAATCTATTTTTTTTTTTTTTTATTTTTTATTTTTTTATTATTATTTTAGAGCAAGGAATGCATGTCAAAGGTATTGCAAGCAGCAGATAAAGCTAATGGTTATGTATTTGGTATAAATGAAGAAAACAGGAACATTCAAAACCTACTCTCTTGTGCCATGAGTGCCGATTTTGAAGATGCTAAGATAGCAGATATTAGAGAAAAGTATGTGTCTATGGATGCAGAACATATAGATGGCTACACTTCACAAGGGAGGTAGCAAATACTTAATGCTCTCTTTCTTCATATTTGAAGTAGAGATTTAGTTAATACTTTGTAAACTGTGAATAGAAAATGCAGAAAGTTAAGAAAAATATGTTCTCAAGAATGCATTTATTAATTTGTGGGTTAAGTTATGCATATTTGTGTGTAACAACATTAAACTTGCATCTACGGGTTGTTTTCCTTTTGTAAATATTTTTAGTATAACATGTAACTATGTACACAGTATGTGTATCATGTTCAGGTATGTATTTTGATGAAAATAAACAATTTATTTTCTACCTCACTTGATTGCTTTCTATGAAAATATATTCCACAAAATAATTTAGAATTTAATTAAATGTTTTATTCTTTAATGAAAAGGAATGATTCAGAAATTCAGACTCTAGAGCATTCAGAATTCAGACTCATTCAGAATTTTTTTTCGTACTAAAGAGTTAGTATTTTTAAATACAGCATGTGTGTAATGTCTATGTGTTTTTTAATTTCATAATTCAATTTTGTAAGTTATTGTAGTTCTTAAAAATTTGAACCATGAACAACCATATGCAATATTTAGTCTAGTTTTTAAAATGTTTTGTATGCAGTCAAAGGTTTGTAATCAGAATAAAACTAGAGTTGAGAATATTGCACTACTTTCAATTACACTATATTACTGGCCAACGTGTTGAATTTTTTTTTTTGTAATTTATTTTTTACACTTTCATTCTTTTATGTGGAATTTTTCCACTTTAGTGATATTTAATGGCATAAATCTTACCGAGTTGGCGAGGTTTCTTATCAAAGTAGTAATAAGTGTCTAGTTTTGGCTAATAATAATGTTAGTGCTTATAACACTGAAGGACTCAGTTCTTGTATAAACTTTAGTACAGTGCAGTGCAAAAGCTAAATATATAATTTTTTTTACCATATAAATTAAGATTGTATAGCTTAACAATAGATGCAAGTGCATCTTTTTATTTTGGTTCACATAACCTTAGAATTTCATTGTTGTCTAAAGACTAACTATTGAAGATCGATAGTTTATGATTTTGTACAACATTTGTTTGTCAACATTTTATGCTCGTGCCAATTTTTAGGCTAATTTTTTTGTAGTTGAGATGTTGTATAGAACATATAAAAAAGAATTACCGTAAAGATGGAAGTGTAAAAGATATTTTTAATTAAAATCGCTATGCGTTCCTTTTGGCAATTGTTACAAAACAAAATAATTTCAATGGCAAGTACCTTCTGTGAATACCTAATTTAAGAAAAATTCTTTGTTGTCCTTTGCCATGTGCACTACAGATTTTTGTACAGTATTAGAACATTGTAGTAGAATGTTCTGGAACTACGTTGTACACAGATAAGCACATAAATAATTTCTTTAAGAAAACTCTTTTGGACTGGATCTTCCCAAACGTGAGGATTGGCAAAAAAATAAAAATTAATTATACCCCTTTCCTTTGCTATACTTTAATTTTTCCATCTTACATATTAATTAGATTATATTTAAAAGAGATTGGCATAGAGTTATAAGCACATTGGCCCCTTCAACCTATTATGCTTCTTATACAAAATACTTATTCAGGTTTACCACAGTCATT
Organism: Linyphia triangularis; assembly: GCA_963978545.1. NCBI lineage: Eukaryota > Metazoa > Arthropoda > Arachnida > Araneae > Linyphiidae > Linyphia > Linyphia triangularis. The sequence goes on from OZ021723.1 coordinate 78,005,501, forward strand.
AAAAGTGCTTAATGTTTTCAAATTTGTTTTGAAGGCCTTGAAAGTACTTGAAAATGCTTAAAGGTGCTTAAAAATGCTTAAAGGTCCTTAATTTCTACGGATGTTGTGTGCTCAACTGCAAAATTTATAAAAATACAACTCAGACTTGCTATCCCTGCGTGACCGCCACTTATCCACTTATATATTACCTGAAAACAAATTTTCAAAGGTCCTTAACCCACTGTCGGTCATGGGAATGGATGAAATTCCCCAGTTGTTTTCCCTGCAGTAATTTTTAAATAATATTTCTTATTCAAATACATATTTTTTTTTAGATATTTTTTATTTGTTTTGTTTTAGATAGGTTATAGACTATCATCCTAATAAAAATATCTAAAAAATATTTTATTTTAAATTTTATTTATAAATTTAAATATGTTGTGTATTGCTGGAAAAACAGGGGATCCTATGACGTATATATACATGCATGACCGTCAATGGGTTAAAAAACATTATTCCATTGAGCAGGCCATTAAAAAGTTATTGATTTTTATTCTGTGATATGAGTGAGAATCCTGTTATTACGAGTCTAACAATCCTGTAGCTTTTCAAATGCCAAACAGTCTGTTAAAGAGACATTTCCAAAGTTGGTTTGCTTAAAGTTCAATCAGTTCTATACATTAGGTTCATTAAAGCATGGCATTCCCCAAATGTGTGCTCTACATTTTCAGTTCGACTTCCATGTCCTCACATGAGGCCACCTCAACAAATATGTTTCAAGATACTTTCTTAGACAGTGGCTAGTTATAAGGCTTACATATTGGTCATTTGAAATTAATAACATAATAAAGGACTTTGTTACAGAGTTGTTAAAAGTTTATTTTTTAAATAAAACTACCCATCTTCAGAAGTGTTTCTCGATTAGAAAAAGTTTCTTTGACTGACTTGTAATTTTTAAAAACAATCAAAGAGTAATTGTATAGAAGCAATCTGAATTGTGATAGTAAAATATCGGTAAAGAAAGTCAGTAAAAGTTTGCTTTTACACATGTTTTGTTCTGGTATATCAAGCTCTGATACCAATTACATACAATTTGCTGACATTTAATGCCTACAGTCTTCCTCTGTTAAGGTTGATGACATATAAAGAAAACCTTGCTAATATGGAGTTATTTAAAATTGTTAGCAAGTTGGTGTCAAACTAGACAAGAAAACTAGTTACTAAATATCCAAGTTCTAATCAGATATCTCTATATGTAGTCAAGGTGTGTACTTCTCATACAGTTTCTATAGAGGTATTTTTTTGGTTAGAATTTGGAACCCTTCTGGTTGCAATTTTAAATTGAATTTTATGTAATCTTACTAAACTTATCAAAACCTTAAACTGATATGTGACACATGTTGGTAGACATCTTAGTTTAGGTTTAATGAAATCTAAATTGACTTCTGATAGAAACTTCTGGTACTAAGATTGAATTTCGATATAGTCATCGATGAACTCATCTCGACTAGACTTTTCATTTGACATATCACACATGTTTATGGCGTTCATAGCTTTGTCTGGGAAAGTTTACCTCAGACAGATGGACGAATAATATCTTTGTGCAAGCAACACATTGCATTATTGTATGGCAAAGGTTAAATTTAACGTGAAATTCTTTTTTATGAATACAGTAGCTATTAGTTAGAAATTTTTTAAATCACAGTCCTTTCTAATCTTTTAGTTTTTGTGAAATCTATAATTTGTTTTTATATAAATGCAAGTAGTATTCCATTGTTTTGTAACCTTAGTGCAAGGAATAAAAACATCTTTAGTAATTAATGGATTGACTTTAACATTCATTGCAGTTAATGCTTTGCTTAATACTGTGCTTATTGAATGTTAAAAGAAAACATACATTTGGATTTAAAAATAAAAATTTTTTAAATATCAAAAGTAAGTCTTGTTTATTTTATTAACTATTGAAAATCAATGTATCTTTATGATTACTTATCATGTAAGGAGTATTATATGGTTCAGTATTGTATTATTATTTTTTAGTTTTTTTAGGGAATGCCACATTTATTTTAGAAGTAACTTCTCTGAGTCTCCATTGGTTTTGGATTACTAGAAAAAAAATTCCCAGGTTAATTAAACAGTTAAAAAATTATCCGAGTTGCAATTATGTTGCCTTAAAAATACAATCTGTGTTTTATCTAATTTCTATTGTTTATTTGTGGATAATAAATGGTAATTTTGCTTTGTATGCAATATACAAAAGAATTTGTGAAAAGAAGTGACTGGATATAGAAATAATTGCATAATTTAATTTTATAAAGAATGCATACTTTGATGAAATGATTCTTCAAGTATTGTATATTATTATGATTATTTACCAGGCCAGGAAATTGATTCTAAGTTTTATTATTATAAATATCGCATTGTCAATTTAAATAAATAGATCCAATAGTGAAATTACTAATTTGAATTATTTTCATAGTAGCTTTAATTAATATATGAAAGGGATTTTATTAAACAAATATTTCACAAAAAATGCATCTGTTATTTGCCGATGGTATGGAAGAAAAAAAAAATACTTTACTAGCTCCTGATGTTTATAACTAATTATCATTAGCATAATATATTTTTAATGAGAATTCAAGACTTTTCCAATTGGTTTAGTAAAGCATATATATCTAATAAGTTTAAAGTATTAATATTGAAAATGACATTTTAATCTACTTAAATAATTTTAAAGCCAAGTATAGAACACGAAAAACTATTAGTAAATTTATACGAGATAAAAAAAGTTTACTTATACAAAAAAATAGCATTATTTAAAAAAAATATCGCTATATATTTTTCAAAATTGAAGATCAGGAAAATTTAATGCTTTGCTATTAACATGGTTGCTCCTGATGGATTGATGCGGGCAAACAATTTATCTTTAGGACAATACTTCACGGGATGTTCACGATGAAGTACGTCGTAAGTTGTATAACAGTTTGCGCTGTCTAATCCAATTGAATTCAGTTCAATCGAAACATTTGTTGGTCCTCCCAAAGTATTACGATTGAAGAACAGAACAGCATAGGAGTATTTACCATCCTTATCAAGGGGACTTATAGGACGAGTCCAGATCTCGATATTTCCATCCTTGTGAACCCTCTTTCCCATTTTCCCGAGCCGATCTTGATTGACCGCAATTATTTCCTTGTTTTTCAGTAGATCACTGAATTCAGTTTTGATGTCGCGCAAATCATTCGACATTAGAAGCGGACTTGCCATCACCGCCCACAACATAAACTGAGCTTTCGCCTCGTCGTAGCTGAGCCCGAAATTACCTGCCAGCACCATATCTGGATCATTCCAGTGGCCTGGACCAGCGGCTGCGACCAGTTCGTCTTGATTTTTTGCGTAATAATCGACAACAGATAGCACATTCTGCCACGAATCATCGATATCATGGTCATTCCTCCAGATGTTGCAGTACTTCGCGATCTGGGTGTAGTCTGGTTTTATACCAACCTGGTCTTGGTACAGCGGCCATTCGCAGGAGAAAAGGATGTTGCGGCTTGTTTTGTTGATGGCCGTCGAATAAATCGGGTAAGTCTGGTCCATTTCCTTAGGATCGGCATAACACCCATCCACTTTGAGCATGTCGATTTCCCATTCGGCGAAGGTAGCAGCATCGATTTCGAAGCTCCCATAGCTCCCAGGATATCCAGCGCACGTTTTTGTTCCTACATCCTGATAGATCCCGAGTTTGAGTCCTTTAGAATGCACGTAGTCAGCTAAACCCTTGATACCATTTGGGAATCTTTTGCGGTCAGCTACCAATCTACCATTCTTGTCCCTTTCGTGTTCCATCCAACAGTCATCTATATTCACATATTCGTAACCTAAGTCTTTGTAGCCATCTGCTACAAGTCGATCGGCCATATCTTTGTACAGTCTTTCACTAATGCAATCTGCTGGTTCATCTTTACAATTTGTATTACAAGTGAATCTTTCCCAAGACAGCCATCCCATTGGGGGAGTTAGAGCTAATCCATTATCTAGCCCAAGCACTGAAATAGGAAGTGCCAAGGCAAACACGAGTACCAAAGGCAACATTCTCATTTACTTAATACTTTCTTTAAGACTGAATGGAACATTAACTTTCTAGACAACAAGCTTCATGAAGTTATCTAGTTGAAATGAAAATAATTATTTTTATTTACTAAAATAGTTTTCAATATGGTGTGATTTTTATCCTTCCAACTTGCTAAAACAAAGCTGATAATTGTGATTTTTTTTTTTTTTTACTTATCTATTTTTAAATGTAAGATTAAAACGATATCTTATTCTCGAACATAAGTATCTATGTTCCTATAGTAACTATTTTAAGTTAATTCTTTCTTGTCAAGCAATATCTATAGTTTTCTTCCAAGCGATAAGTTTTATTGTTTATAGCGGATTAGAAGCGATAATAATTTTTGTCTGTGTCTAAAAAGCTCCAGATTTCAATGATAAAACTATTACTTAACCAAAAAATACACTTGATTTTTTTTTTTAAATCCTTTACTTTAACTTCGATTTTGTGTGTATGTTTGTCAATGGGGGCGGAATCTGCAGAAACTTAATTAACCTGCTTGCCGTCAATCGGGCTGAAACTTAACAGATAGGTTCGATGTCGATGATATTGCTTTCTATCAAATTTTTGGGATGTTAGTGCCACTAAAAGGCCGCTTTTACAGATTACTAACCAATCAATTTGTCGTCATCCAATCCCGTTAAAATAGCATTGAACCGATCATTGTTTTAAACTCTTTCCTGATACCACATTTTTACTTTCAATTACCCATATGTAATACATAGGGTAATGAAAGTATAGTATTCGGTCAAAAAACGTGTGTGTACGTGGTCAGCATAACTCCCGAACAAATTGACCAACGATTTTCAAATTTGGCGTGAGGGTTGGTGATGGCACAAGGACCTACCATTAAGGTTTTCGTCAAAATCGCGCATGCGCATAAGGTAACTGCCATTGAAAAAATCATATTTCTTAATGATTGCTAAAAAACGGCTCTAACGATTTTGTTCAAAATCGCTGTGGTAATGCCTCTTAAGATGTTCTAAACATCCCCATCTCCGAAATTCCCGTAAAAATGCTTTAATAGCGTAAAAAGTTGAAAAACGAATGCCTTTAACACAGAGTTCTCTTACCTTGAGCATAGCTCATCGACGATCTTTTTTATCTCCTCTTCGCAGTTTCACTTATAAGAAAGGATTATATAAGAATTATCGAAATAAATATCGCCAAAATCCCCATTTTGGCAATTTTTTTTTTTATTAAAAAAGACGCATATAAGACTTATTGAAAAAAATTTCTCCAAACTGGCCATTTTTTCTCATTGAATGATGGAGATATAACAACGGTAAAGACACAAATCCACATCAGTAGTATAGTGTAATTGAAAGTTGTGCGATGTTCCACACTCCTAGTTTTTAATAAATAAATATTAAAATTACTTCATTCAGAATAAATAAAGGATATTTGGATATGAGAGAATAAATTCACGTTCATTTTTAATAAATAAATTTTAAAACGTAGTTTGTCGCACATTTTGCTGATAGAAATGTTTTTGATATCGGCTCTGTGTTAATGAATATAAAAATTGACAATGCATAAAAAGGATTTCTTAAAAACTCTGTTTTCATGGGTTATATTATTATTATATTAGAACTTTGTCTTAAACATTGTCAAGAAAGATATATTGATTTATTGGAAATATTTTAACATTCGAATATACCTATTTATTGGGTTGTACTGCATTATCAACATACTTGAAAATTTCTTGTTCGAAATCTCTCTCTCTCTATATATATAAAAAGAAAAAAACTGAAGAGTAGCCGCAGCTTCAGAATTTTTCCGCCGTGCCCACTTTTCTATCTCACTGTGCAAATGCTACTGAATATAAAAGTGTGAAAGTTTGCACACTTGTAGAGAAATGTTTAGCAAATGTGCTGATAAGAAAAATTTAGAGATGCAAACATTAGGTTTTGAGTTGTTATTTTTTTTTTAAATAAAAAGATTTTTTAGTCATGCACCGTCCTTGTCAGTTAAAACTTACCACTGTACAAATCTAATATTTTGTTGCAGGTACAGAGTAATATGTTTTACTAAAACACTCGTCGTTCTTTTTTAAATTTCGATAAATTTTAGAATTATTCAATATCTAAATTTCGAAAAATTCAATTTTGAGCTTGCGCAATTGATGCTTTTTTAAAAAATAAATATCGGGAAAAGTATCGAAAAAAATGTTAATTTCTTTTAATAAATTATACTATGACATAGACCATATTATCAGAATTCGATTAAAAAGATCAGAACTCAAATTGTTATAATAGAGATGCAGATGTGACTGATTCAATTGAGTTAAAACGGTATTTTTGTTTTTTATTTGGCATTGGCTGCATCATTGTTAACTTGTGAGGACTAGTGACCAATAGTAAAGTGCCAAAGCGTTTTTAAAGGTGTGCTTTGATTGGTTAAAATAATTTGCTATTGCTAGTGACGTGCCCATTTAAAATTCTCCTTTTCAAATACATTTTTGGGTGCAGTATTTTAAGTAGTAGTTTTCAAAAATGTGGCATAGTTATAAATTTTTTTTTTATTAAAAATTTAACAAGATACTTTATGGCGGAATTAGGGGTGGGCATCGAAATGCAACCCTTGTTACGGGCTTTGCTTATGACCCATCACAACACAAATTTAGAAATATGATCTTTTTCATTTACTTACTTATTTTTAAAACATGCCGAATAAGACAATGATCCGGATTGGAGGAGCGTATTTTTTATTAAAATCGTTCTTGTTTGATCTTTGAAAATTGTCTTAAACATTTAATTGTCAAAACTATAACTCGTATTTTACAAGTTTAAAATATTCACTTGTCTAGAATGTGAAAAATTGTAGTAATATTCCAAACACAACAATAACAAACCAGCATGGTCAGATAACATTTGACATGCGACGTCACAGGCATAATCTTCATTTAATATACAAAATATTTTTTTGTCAGATAGTTAGAAAATATTATGTAAGAAAATCTGGCAACTTTGGTTTTGAGAATTGGAGTTAGATTCGATGTCTATTTGAATGCTATTGTTTCAGACAATGTGCTCGATATTTTAGTATAGTAATTAATTTTTTGCTTTCCAGGACAATATTACAAAGCTTTCACTGATGAACGGTTTTCAGTTGTTATGTATTTGTAGTAGCTACCCACAAACATACCCAGTTTGGGCTTTCGTGAGCTTTGCCTAGCAGATTACTTGATTGCAAAGAAATTTTCTTGGTTTGTGAACAATTCTCGGGTAGTTGGCGATCGGAGCGTTAGTGAGCAGAAGTGAGGCGGAGTTGAAAAATTAAATAATTTATTGTTTGAATAAATAAGAATTTGTCGGTCTTATTAGAGATTTCCAATGTAAGAGTTACACAAGGAGTATACTGCGGTGGAATATCGTTGGTTCAAGATCTGTGTGAAGGAGTGTATATCTTCCATGATGCTTTCAAGCGAAAATGTAAAAACTGCCTTGAAATTTCATATCGAATAGGGGAAATCTCGGAAAAATGTCATCAGAACTCGACAACCTCCATGAGAATATTTGTCACAATTGCTATCTTTCCACTTCTAAACGAGAGACTGCAGAGTGCTAGAGTCTCGAGAATCGTGTATTTTTATTCATTAAATAAATAAGATATGCCACTCAACTTTAGTTATAGAGTTGAAGTAAATTAGATAGCTTTTGTGTTGTTTGGCCTTCATTCTCCTTTATGCATAGCTATAGTTCACGATTTCGTCGTAAATATTTTTATTTGCATTTGATTTGGTATAATGATCGTGTGATTGAACATGGTTCGTGTGTTTATGTCCAGAATGATGAGAAATTCCTAAAACGATTAAAAAGAAAGTAAAAATTTTGAATTTTCTTCAGACTATTGTACTATCTAGATATGCCCTGACAGTGTTCTTTTACATATATTTCTATGGAAAAACATAAGATACATAGGACATGTATGTACAATTTGCTGACATTTAATGGCCGAAATCTCCCGTTTTAAGGTTGATCGCTTATAATAAACTCTCTGTTAATTTGGAGTGCTTTTTTATAAGCAAAAATGTTCCCAAGTTAATGAAAAACTTGGCATGGAAACTTGTCACTGAATATCCAATGCACTTACAGCAAGAACTACTTGTTACATTTTAAGTAATTCTACTTATGTTATCGAGTCGAGACCTTCAAACTGATATTTGATACATGTCTGCAGAATTAATAATTTAGGCTTAACGAATTGCAAATTGAATTCCGGTCGATTTTATGGTACTTCCGATCGATCATAACTTCCGGTGATTTTTGTTATGTGAACTTGTCTTGACGAGTCTTTTCGTTTGATATATTGTGTTTGTAGTATTTGACTTTTTTTTCTAGAATGTTGACCTCAGACGATCAGAGCCTTTGCATAAGCTTCTCACTACTTTCAAAGGCGTAAATTCTGCCTGCATGTTTTAAAGAACCATTGCATTAGTGTAGTATAGAAGCTAAAATAAACAGTACAACCAGTGCTAGAGGTGTGGGTAGACGCGTCTCCCAAGTTTTCAAAACATATGCGTCTCCTCACTTCTAAAACCATTAAAATCCCTCTCGCCACTTTTAAAAACGACTAATGAAAAATCACATTAACTTTTTAGCACAAGAAGGAAAGTATTCTTTCGCAATTTTCTTTTTTACTTTCAATTTTTGAATGCATGATATTTTTCAATGCACGATATAATACTTATACATACATTCCACGACAAAATTGCCTGAAAAAATCATCCTGTTTTGCACTATCATATAATTTTTAAAAAGACGTTTGAGTTTTTTTTTTTTTTATTTCCTACTATTTTTTCAGTTTTTATCACTAAACTGTGCTTTTAATTTTCTTAGAAATATTAAAAAATAAAGGGCATGGAATATTAGATAGTACTTAAATTAGATAAACATAGATTTTTTTTCTTCTTAAAAATGCATGTAGGGAAATGCAAAATGTTGTGACACTGAGAAAAAGTGATTTTGAGTTTTCAAAAGTAAGGAGGGGGACCCCCCCCACCTTTATGGTGTATATATAGCGCACTGTTATAAAAATGTTTTATAGTACTTTGTATAAAGATAGAAGTATTTTTATTAACAAATACTGTGGGGGAGGGGGTGGTACTAGCCCCCAACCTTTGGGCGTCCCCTTCCTTTTTTTCTCCCACTGAGTACAACCAAACGATAAATTAAATCTCATGTGCACAGTTTTGGTCAAACTTCAAATCACAGTCAGCCTCAAAATTAAAAATATCTCAAGTTAATTAATTGACCGGCTACACTTTATTCCAATCTAGCAACTTCTTCGAACAGCTTTGCAAAACACTAGTCCTTTCTTTCATACTCTCGACGCCCCACTTTTTCATTCCGAGTTCAGAGAAACAACAGTGGGTGCTGCACATAATGGGATAAAGTACCATGAGTTATTGCCAATCTCCGTTCTTTACACAGCAGTCCACTAATCAATTGTCTTTATGAAGAAAGCTTAATTCGGCAAGATTAATTTTCTCATAAAACGAATTTATATCTCGCTCGCACAAAAGACGGAAAAAGAAAGAACATATTGCTGGAGGGAAAGAGGACATTAATCTAGAAATAAGCTGGTTACCTCATAAAATTCTGGGGAAAAAAAGGCAAAAGCGCTAACCTCTATAATGGGATTATTGTTTAATTTATCGCAATATAATTCATTGGAAGGGAAGAATGATAGCATAAATTACTTAGGTGGTGTTGGCATATATATTCACCAGTTTTGCATTTCTTTCGTGGTGGGGTAAAAATTATTTGATAACGTAAATAAAAAGTTAATTTTAACACACGTCTCAATGAGTGAGTGGACAGTATACAAAACGTCTTGAAGCAACAAAGGGAAATTAAAATTTCAGAGATAATAAATCATTGTTTTGTAAGCAAATCGATTGTTTTTCATTTAAAGTTTTAATTAGTTGGAAAAGTTTTTTAAAAATAGGGAGAATAAAAATGAGGAATTAATGCAGTTTCGGTATGAATTGCGGTTTTCATGATCTACTTCATCAACATCAACATACATGCTTTTAGTTGGTTTCAAAAGTAATTAATTTCATTATCAAGCAAGAAAATAATCAAACAATCTCGAATTGCATGATCGAGGTTCTATGCCCCCTAAACCCCATTTTTTAATGTTTCCTTCAACATCAATAACAAAATAATAATAATAAAAAAATCACGTTTCATTCAATGCTTAGTGCTTATTCTATACTTATTTAATCTTCAGCCTTGTTGAGAACAAGCGTCATGTATGCAATTTCAAGAAAGTACACATTTATATACTTGTAACTTGTCAGCATGAATTAACATCTCATCATCCCATCGAGAGATGCAAAGCATATCTTGAAATTCTCATAGAACTATTTGAATTATAAATTTTTTAAATGTTAATTTCATTTGACTTACTTTAAAATTTATTACTCGTTTTGGATTGTGTTAATCAGTCGCCTACTTCACTGGAAAAAAAAAAAAAAAAAAAATCAATCCGTATTTACCTACAATCAGACATGGAAACAGCCATTTTTTTTTCCCAATTCGAAAGTATTTTTTTTTTACAATCAGAATATAAAGCACTTTTCGTTCCATTTAGAGGAAAAAAAGTAGTACCCTTAAGTACGGGTTATTTACGCAAAGACAAGCTTAATTGATATGACCTGTCGTTGCCTTGACTATAATAAATCCCCAAAATATCTTTAAAGTAATTACTGAAGGATTAATTAACTTTCTCGGAGAATTTGAAAATGCACATGAAAACATGCCGTATCAAAGTAATGGCATTGAAAGTATAACGGAGAGAGGGAGAAGTAAAACTTATTAAATGTAAACGATTCAAGTCATACTGTTACGAATTTTTGTAGATTTGTAAATATTTCGGAGTGTTAATTTTGTAAATAGATAAATTTCTGTACATTTCGCATAAGGCAATGCAATGGTCTGTTTCCCTGCAATGAGCCTCTCAACGCTTGATAACGGGTTTTACAGAGGTAACTCTTTTAAGCGAGTTTCAAGGGGCAGGGCATTTAACATTATGGTAATGGGAATCGCGCCAAATTGGCGAGATAGAGCCAAGTTGGCGATGGTTTTGGCGACTAATGTTTGTCGCCAAATTTGGCGAGAAATCGCCAAATGTCGCCAAACTTGGCGACCATTTGGCGACAATTTCGGTATATGTATAGGTACATGTATTCCCATGTACATGTATATAGGACTTTTCGACTACAATCCGGAAAGTTCTCCAAATGTCTATCTCTGGAAAGTTCACGTATGTTCACCTCTCCTATATAAGGACGGCCGTGAGTGGGGTTAGTTAGTTAGTGATTTTGAGTCACTGATTTAGTTGTCTCTCAACGTTCATTGTGAGAGCTGTATTCCTGACTTGAGTAGTTCTTGGATTTTGAGTCACTGAATTAGTTGACTGGAGATACTGATTGAACTGTATTGCATTGTCTTTTGCTGCGATTTAGCAGTTGTTTGTCAAGTTTTTAACTGCTGTTTCGTGCTCTATTGAGGTGAAAAGAGCTGTATTGTGTCTACTATAACGAGAAGTTCTGGAGCTGTAAGAGAACTGTGAAGAGTTATTTTGGAATAAATTTCTGCAAGTTTTGATCTGCTTTGGCGTAAAATCTTTCGAACCCGTACAACGCAACAACTGGTGTCAGAAGTGGGGTTTGATGCCGATTACCAGAGCAATGGCGGAGCAAGATGAAAAATTTCAACAGCTTTTTGCTCTCATGCAAGAAATGATGAAAAGTCAAGAAGAATGGCTGGAAGAAATGAAAGCTAGTCAAGAAGAATGGCTGGAAGAGCCAAGAACAAGTGAAAGCGAGCCAAGAACAGATGAAGAAAGAAATATCAGAATGGCGAGAAAAAAAGAAAGCTAGCCGAGATGAGATGAAGAAAGAGATTTTCTCTGACCAAGATGAGATGAAGAAAGAGATTTTCTCTGGTCAAGAGGAAATGCAGAGGGATATTGCTGCGATCTCTGCCGGACAGGAAGATTTAAAGGAGTCTTCGAACGCGACACCAACTTGGCAGGACATTTCCATCTATAGTCCTACGACAAAGCGATATTGGGCCCTCTGGGACTCTGACCATATTCGAAACGACCTGTTGTACTGGAAGATCGAATCTGATGATGGAAAGACATCCCGATGGCAGCTATTGCTTCCAAGATCCCGAGTCCCAGACGTTCTTAAAGAACTTCATAGTTGTCCAGCTGGAGGCCACTATGGAATAATGAAGAGATTACAAAGAATTCGAGAGCAGTACTATTGGAGTAAGGCGAGGGCTGACGTGGAGAAGTGGTGCCGATCAGCCTGGAAAGGACCGAAGAAACGGAGTCGAGGCAACGTAGCAACTCCTTTTGAACGGATTGCGTTTGACATCTTGGGATCACTACCACGATCTGCTGACGGCAACAGATACATCCTTGTTGTCATAGATTATTTTACGAAGTGGCCCGAAGCGTATCCTATCCCTGATCAAGAGGCTACCACCGTTGCAGAGATAATGGTTCAGAGCTGGATTTCCAGATTTGGAGTGCCTCTTCAGTTACACTCTGATCAAGGAAGGAATTTTACCTCTGCTGTAATGAAAGGACTTTGTGATCTACTTGGCATTGACAAAACACAGACGACGCCTTTACACCCACAATCGGATGGCATGGTGGAGAGGTTTAACAGAACCATCCTCAATAACCTCTCACTGATGGTTTCAAGAAACCAACAGGACTGGGATCAGAAGTCACCTTTGTTTCTTCTGGCCTATCGCAGCGCTATCCACGAGACTACCGGCTATTCCCCATCCCAGATGCTCTTCGGTCGTGATCTTCGTCTGCCTTGCGATCTGTTGTTTGGTCGCCCTCCGGATGCACCTTCATTGCCAGAGGAGTACGTCGAGGATCTTCAGGCACGGTTTGAAGATGTGCACAATTTTGCCCGAGAGCGAATCAACTTGGCGACGTATAAGATGAAGACCAGATACTACACGAAGGCTACAGGACATCAATTAAACGAAGGTGACAAGGTTTGGTTCTGGAACCCGAAACGACAAAAAGGACTTTCTCCCAAACTTCAGTCTCACTGGGATGGTCCTCAATCCTCAACCAGCTGAATGATGTCGTGGTCCGAATAAGTAAGTCACCAAATTCTAAACCTAGGATCGTTCATTACGACAGGTTAGCCCCTTACTATGGCCATAGTTTGTAATCCCCATAGTTTGTAATCCCCCTAATGTATAAAGTGTAAATAGTCATTAAGACCATGGTCACATGTGTATATAAATTTTTAAGTTTAATTGTTTATTTAAATATTTATTTATTTATTCAGTAATGTTTGTGTCTTTCTGTATATAAATTAGTAAGTTTAGTAAGTTTTATAATGAACACAGAGTGTTTTCTAGTAAGCCTTCCTTTCCGGGAACTGTACTGCCCGGGACGTGCAGTCCTTGGGAGGGGGGCTGTTCTGCACTTCTCTTTTCCCTTGGCTGAATCTCCACTGCTCTTGGCGCCTTGGCGAACTTTTTTTCTCCGGCAACCCTGCGTGGTTGTTCTTGAAACTGCAGTCTTCTATTTTTAGAAGCGTTTTGTATTGACACTAGCTAAACTATGGCTCGTCACTTAGTAATTAAAAAATTAAATAATGAATACAGTCCACAATTATTTTAACTTAACTCGCTCAAACATTTTGGTCCTAGCGAACCGGAGTCACCCTCGAAATTCGGAATTTATTTATTTTTAACTTTAACAACCGAAACTATTTTTTTTTAATATGACGAATTTGGTCGTTCTACATCGCCGGCGCGGCAATGTCAAGGGTCAGCTGACTAAGCTGTCCAAGGCTATGGAGGATGTCGAGTCTGTCGACAATGAAATGTTATTGGCTCATCAAGACCAGCTCAACAAACTTGAGAAGAAATTTGAAGATTTAAAGATGGATTATACGCATCAACACCCGAAGGTGAATTCGATACTACTGAGAAATCATTGACGGATATAGACGATGAAATCCGGGCTTTGGAGGTAAGAATCTCTACCTCTTTAAATAAATTAAGAAAAACAAATATTGATAAAACTTCTGAAAACAAAACTGACTGTTCGAAAACTTTGGTTGACGACCATTCGCAGTCAGCCAATGTGGTTTCGAAACTGAAACTACCGGAAATTCCTCTTCCCATTTTTAGCGGGAAAATTGAAGAATACACGTTTTTCAAAGCGCAGTTTGTCAATTTAATTGACCAAAATCCGTCCCTCTCGGACATGGATAAGCTATATTATTTGCGCGGTGCGCTACGTGGCGACTCTAAATGTATTGAAACTATGGATGATTCTTATGGGTCGTTATTAGAAGCACTGGATAAGAGATATGAAAACAAACGTTTAGTTATAGATACGCATATTCGATGCATATTAAATCTTGAACCGATGAAACATGAGTCAGAAAGGGAGCTCAGAAACTTGGTTGATTGCGTCAAATGAAATCTAAGAGCACTTTCAGTTTTGAAATTTGAGAGGGATAAACTGTCGAATGCATTACTTTTGAATGTGTTGTTAAGCAAATTGGATAGAGACACTAGAAAAAATTACGAAGCTTCATTAACCACTAACGATGTCCCCAATTTTGATGACTTTATTTTGTTTATTGAAAGAAGAATTTCAATACTTGGTAGCATTGCCAGAAATTCCAAACCAAACACGCTTGAAAGGTCTAAAACATTTTTTGTAAAATCTAACAAAAATTCTAAAGACTGCCCTTTATGTCACCAGCCTCATCCACTTTATTTATGCACAAAATTCAAGGAAATGAAATTAGAGGATCGTTTTGATTTCTGCAAACAGCATAAAGTGTGCATGAAATGTTTGTCCCACAAATATGACAAAAATATATCTTGCCAGTCAAAAGGCACATGTAAAGCTTGTTCTCGTGCCACTCACCACACTTTGCTACACAAGTTCTCAGCACAAGCTGAAAGCAATAACTTTACAGAAACTTATTCACCCACTACACAAGCTGAATTTCAAACGCCAATTTCAGATCAACCAAATATGAATGATCATTTAGTGTCAGACACTCAATTATCCTTTTTTGCAAAGGGTGAGAAAAACGCCCTTATCAATACAGCTGTCTGTTACATTAAGAATTCTAAAGGTCAACGTATTGCCGTCCGCGCGATCCTTGACTCAGCTAGTGAATCCAGCTTTCTTTCAGCTGATGCTGCCCAATTTCTGGGTTTGAAAAAAGAAAAAACTGACGTCCCCATTTGTGGTTTAAACGATAAACCATTTCGTGTAGTTTCTCAAGTTTCTGCCAATATTTCGAATCAGGATAATAACTGTCACTGGAACTTAAAACTTCTCATTGTACCCAAAATAGCAAACGCCATGCCGTTCAGAAACTTAAATATCTCAAACTTAAACATCCCTAAGAATATTGTTTTGGCTGATCCTAAGTTCTTTTTGGCTCAAAAGGTTGATTTATTATTAGGTGCCGAACTTTTCTACGATTTATTAAGGGAAGGCAAAATTAAATTGACTGAAAACCTATTCCTGCAGCCAAGTTGTTTTGGTTACTTAGTGTCAGGAAGTGTTCAACATGATAGCCCTTTCTCCGTTAATCGCTGTTTTCTTGCTACTACCCTGGAATCTCTCAATAAAACCTTGACATCGTTTTGGGAAACTGAGAACTCCCTTGATGACAATAACATTTGCGACAGCGACGAACTGAAATACTGTAACGATCATTTCCAAAACACTCATTCCCGTAAACCCGATGGGAGATATGTAGTCGAGTTGCCATTTAAACCAGGTATGTCGGAAGACTTGCTAGGCGGCTCAAAACAGATGGCATCTAAAAGGTTAGATCGCTTATGGAATAGGCTAGAAACTGACCCCATCATGAAGGCACTCTATTCTGAATTTTTAAATGAATACTAAGCTTTGGGTCATATGGTACAGGTACTAGAAGATGCTCACTTCGAAGATGGTTATTATTTACCCCATCATGGTATCTTAAAACCAACAAGTCAACCCACAAAGTTGAGGGTGGTATTTGACGCAAGTGCCAAAACTACAAGTAAATATTCTTTGAATGATCTACTTTCTAAGGGTGGAGTTATACAAGATGATTTGTTTTCTATACTCATACGATTTAGAAAACACACCTACGCCTTCACTTCAGATGTGAAACAAATGTTCAGACAAGTTGAAGTAGCTCCCTCTCAAACTAAGTTCCAAAAGATTCTTTGGAAAGAGAGTAAGTCCGCTCCTATTAAGACTTACCAGCTTAAAACGGTGACATATGACACTGCCAGCGCACCTTTTCTTGCCACAAGAGTCTTAAAACAAATTGCATAGATGAGAAGGATGATTTTCCTCTCGCTTCAAGTGTTGTCCTACAGGACTTTTACATGGATGACTGTCTGTCGGGCTCTTCCGACCCACACGAGTTCGAAACACTTAAAACAGAACTGACACATCTCCTTCAAAGAGGAGGTATGAACCTTCACAAATGGCAATCCAACAAAGGACACACAAGTGACCCTATTTTTCCTTTCGACAGGAACTCGGATGAAATTACCGTTAAAACTTTAGGTCTATTATGGAACAGTTCAAATGACTTATTTACCTATAAGGTATCCTTTAATTCAAATTCTACCATAACGAAAAGAGATGTTCTGTCCCAAATTTCCAGAATTTTTGATCCCCTTGGCCTCCTCGGCCCAGTTATTACAAGGGCAAAAATTTTTATGCAACAGCTGCGGCTTCACAAGTTGGACTGGGATCAACCACTCCCTTCAGAACTTGCAGTACAGTGGCAGAATTTCGTAGAGACTTTACCACAAATACAACATATTAAGGTGCCCCGTTGCGTCCTGCCCCTTTATTTCACATCAATTTCCTTGGTAGGATTTGCGGACGCGTCTTCAAAAGCGTATGGATGCTGCGTGTATATACACACCGTCACGGATACTGGTAATCGCTCCAGTCGCCTTCTGTGCAGCAAAAGTCATGTATCTTCCCTTCGGACCCCATTGACAATCCCTCGAGCAGAATTGTCCGCTTGCCTTCTGCTCTCCAAGCTCGTGCAGAAGGTTATTCAAGCCTTCAAGCACAAATTTGATTGTGTGCAGCTCTTCTCCGACTCCACGATTGCCCTGGCATGGATTAGGACCTCCCCACATCTTCTGAAGACCTTCACGAGCAACAGGGTTGCTCAGATACAGCAGCTAACCTCAGACTTCCAATGGCTGCACATCACCTCCTCATCTAATCCTGCAGACTCTATTTCCAGAGGGCTGGATGCTCCAGCTCTGTCCTCCAATGAGCTATGGTGGAATGGACCGGAGATACCCCCCTGTCCGGAACCTGCTGTCCATCACCCTACAGAGCAGCAATTCCTTGAAGAGCTTAAGGTTCCCCCAAAGATGACCCTCTCATCTTACAGTATATCCTTTTTTGATTCTTTAATTGAAAGATCTAATAACTATTGTAAACTGATTAGAATACTTGCATATGTGTTCAGATTTTTTAATAATTGTCATAAAAATAATATTCAACGCCAGACTGGCCCTCTCACAAGAGAGGAATTTGAAGATGCTGAAATGGTCTTAATTAAGAACCTTCAGTTGGAGCATTTTCTACCAGAGCTTGCTTCTCTAAAGAAGGGAAATTCAGTTCCAGTAAAAAGCAAACTACGTTTCTTACACCCTTATTTAGATAGTCATGAAGTAATCAGAGTGGGTGGACGTTTAGATAATTCGGATGTAAGCTTTAACCATAAACATCCCATAGTTTTGCCCTCGGGTTCTAAATTAGTAAAACTAATTTTCCAATACTATCATAAGCGCGACTTTCATGTCGGACCACAGGCCTTATTAAACACAATTCGTCAGAAATATTGGCCACTTGGTGATAGAAATACAGCTAGGAAAGTTGTTTATGAATGTGTACCATGTTTTAAGATGAAACCAATTGTTGCAAGCCAGCTTATGGGAGATCTTCCCACTGAAAGAGTTGTTAGTAACCCCCCGTTTTCTAATGTTGGAATTGACTTGTGCGGCCCCTTTCAAATTAAATATAAGGGCCAAAGAAAGGGCATATTGCAAAAGATTTATGTTGCAATATTTGTTTGTATGACCACTAAGGCTGTGCATTTAGAATTTATTTCTGACTTAACATCTCAAGCCTTAATTGCAACCTTAAAAAGGTTCTTCTCTCGTAGGGGTAAAAGCTATAAAATATTTAGTGATAACGGGACGAACCTAACAGGAGCTAGTGCAGAATTAAAAAGGTTACAGAAATTGTTTGTTAATAGTGAAGAAGTTGTACATTTTTTGAATTCAGAGAGAATTGATTGGAAGTTTATTCCTCCCAGAGGTCCGAATCACGGTGGGCTCTGGGAGGCTGGGGTTAAATCATTCAAGTACCACCTTAAAAGAGTAGTCGGTGATTCAAAATTAACTTTGGAGGAGTTTAATACCATAATGATACAAATCGAGGGCATCCTGAACTCACGCCCATTAACTCCTTTATCCATTGATACCGACGACTTTCAGGTGTTAACTCCTGGACATTTTTTAATAGGTAGACCAATCAATTCTCTTCCGGAGCCAAATTTGATTGATAAAAATGAAAACTTATTGAATAAATGGGAAAGGCTTCAAAAAATGGTGCAGTCAGTTTGGAAATTTTGGAGAAACAGCTATTTAAGTCACTTGCAACAACGCAGTAAATGGTTGTTCAAAAAACAAAATGTTAAAAATGGAATGATGGTGATTCTTAAGGACTCAAACCTACCTGTTGGAAAATGGCCATTGGCCAGAATCCTAAATGTCATTCCAGGACCTGACAACAATGTTAGAGTTGTTGATCTAAAGACGCCTACTGGGCAATTTAGAAGAGCTATTACAAAAATTTGCATTTTGCCTATAAGTGATAATACTGATACACCTGCCATTTAATTGTCTTTTATTAAACTTTATTTTCTATTTTGTTTAAAGACATATTTTTGTACTTTTGCTTATACTAATTTTATAGTAGTTGTATTTACTCTTTGTATCATTGCATATACCTTATGTATATATTATTTCAAAAAAATTGTATTTTCCTTGAAATATCTCTATATTTCAACGCCCGCCGGGATGTTCTGCACTTCTCTTTTCCCTTGGCTGAATCTCCACTGCTCTTGGCGCCTTGGCGAACTTTTTTTCTCCGGCAACCCTGCGTGGTTGTTCTTGAAACTGCAGTCTTCTATTTTTAGAAGCGTTTTGTATTGACACTAGCCAAACTATGGCTCGTCACTTAGTAATTAAAAAATTAAATAATGAATACAGTCCACAATTATTTTAACTTAACTCGCTCAAACAGGGGCAATGTTACGAATTTTTGTATATTTGTAAATATTTCAGAGTGTTAATTTTGTAAATAGATAAATTTCTGTACATTTCGCATAAGGCAATGCAATGGTCTGTTTCCCTGCAATGAGCCTCTCAACGCTTGATAACGGGTTTTACAGAGGTAACTCTGGGAAGCGAGTTTCAAGGGGCAGAGCATTTAACATTATGGTAATGGGAATTTCGCCAAATTGGCGAGATAGAGCCAAGTTGGCGATGCTTTTGGCGACTAATTTTTGTCGCCAAATTTGGCGAAAAATCGCCAAATGTCGCCAAACTTGGCGACCATTTGGCGACATTTTCGGTATATGTATAGGTACATGTATTCCCATGTACATGTATATAGGACTTTTCGACTACAATCCGGAAAGTTCTCCAAATGTCTATCTCTGGAAAGTTCACATATGTTCACCTCTCCTTGAACTGTATTGCATTGTCTTTGGCGGCTATTTAGCAGTTGTTTGTCAAGTTTTTAACTGCTGTTTCGTGCTCTATTGAGGTGAAAAGAGCTGTATTGTGTCTACTATAACGAGAAGTTCTGGAGCTGTAAGAGAACTGTGAAGAGTTATTTTGGAATAAATTTCTGCAAGTTTTGATCTGCTTTGGCGTCAAATCTTTCGAACCCGTACAACGCAACAATACATAGGTGTCTCAATTTAAGGACTTGCGTGGGTCCTAAAGGATCTTTTAAATACGGCTCTATTTCTATTTCATACAGATCGTCGAAGTTCTGACCATATGTCCATCCAGTTCAATCAGGTCACCAACAATGCATAATTCAAAGCCATCAACTTGCAGATTCCAATCTAAATTATCAATTCAGTTTTCGCCAAAGCTCAAGGCCCCCTCCTCCCTTATTGTCCAGTTCGAATGATGGATGATTTCTGATTCTTCGTACGCAGAGTGAAATCGATTATTCGCATAAATGACTTTCCAAATCCTCTAGTACGAGATCCCTTTCTACCCGCCCACTAATCCCAGCTCTAGGGAGCAAACGCAATTAGGTAAATGCGAATTTAAATTCATTTTGATGAAACCTCTTCAAGAGAGTTCATTTACATGTAATTAAAGCGCAATAACAATTAAAGTTATTTTAGTCCGGATTCGCAAATTCTGAGCTCGCTTTCCTCTGCTTCTTCGTATGCCAGGGCGTGAACGCGACAAGCCTGCTAAGAATTTGAAACACGCGCGGAAGGGCGATAAATAACTGTTGCAGAGTTGAATGCGAGCAGTTGTTTGCTTTGCTTAGTGAAGCTGTTTGGGAAACGTGTATTGTTGTTGTCTTTTAAAGAATGGGATAAGGATGTACCATTATTATTCTCTGATAAGTGGCAAACTTCGACTCGTCTGTGAAGTGAATAGCAATGAATTGGTGACAAATGAAACAAATAATGTAAATTGCTTTTAAAGCTATTTTGCTCTATTAATAGATGTGATTTTTTACCTGATTCATAATAAAGACGAGTTTTTGAAAATTTAATTTAGCAATAAAAATACTAAGCAGATGTTTTTGAAAGTCAGGATCAATAATTGACGCTCAAACTCTTTGCACTTGGCACTGTCAGGCGCGGATGCAGGAGCATGCAATGAGAGTGACAGCTACTCTCTCCAACTCCCTCCCCCCCCTTCATCGTTTCAGCGAACATTTGTAGAAAAAGTGGGAAGAAGTAGATTGAAAATAAAACAGAAAGTCGAGGAAAAAAAAGATAACATATGGTTTGGTTATGGAGGACCAAAAAATGTACACTAAAACTTTTTAAGGGGAAAAAAAAAAAAAAAAAAAAAAAAAAAAAAAGACAGAGAGCGAAAAACGAAACAAAGGAAAACAAGGGACTAGATAATATACAATAAATATCTTAAGCATTCATTGGAACAAGTTTTAAATTTTTATTTTAATATTTACCGTGAAGAAATTACAATTTGTGAACACATTTTTAAAAATCTAGTTAAGTTCCACTTTAAAAATTATTAATCAGTGTATTATTCTGTTTGGAAAAGAGAATATAGAAAGTTCGTTCGCATTTGTCAGAAGTTTGATGAATAACTGAGAATAACTAATCATTCGACTTACAGACTAGGAACTAAAAACTAGTATATTTTCTATTTTCCCCTTATTTATTTCAAACAAATTAGTGCATTATAAGAGATCTATTGTAATATTTCAATTAAAAAATAGAGAGGGAATAAAAATTAGCGTTTGCACTCTTGGCGGTTGTTAAAAGTGCGATGGAAAGAAACATCTTGAATCCTCAAAATTGGCAGCAGAGGTGTGGGCAGTCTATTCGATGAATATATAGTCTTATCTAGGGTTACAGCAGTCTACAATGAATGCAACACATCATCTTATAATAATAGAACCCATAAAAACAACGTTTTTAATATAAATCCTTTACGTGCATTGCCAATTTTTATATTCATTAACTTGGTGTTGTTATCTAATTTCAAATATCAAAAACATTTCTATCAGCAAAATGTGCAGCAAACTACGTTTCAAAATTTACTTATTAAAAATGAACGTCACACTCATACCCACAGGCAAATATATTTAATTTATTCTGATTAAAATAATTTTATTATTTATTTATTAAAAAGATTTTGGCAACAGGAAAGAGTTTCCTCAATGGTCGGTTAAATGCTATTTTAACGCGATTGGATGACGGCAAGTTGATTTATTAGTATTCCGTAAAACTGACCTTTTAGTGACAGTATCAGCCCCAAAATTTAATAGAATGCATTGTTACCGACATCGAATCTATCTGCCAAGTTTCAGTCCGATTGGATGACGGCAAGGGGGTGGTTAATTATACCTCCGCAGATTTACCCGCCATTGACTTACCCACAAAATCGAAGTTTATATAAAGGATTTAAAAAATGATACTCCTTTACAGCTGTACCAATGATCAGTAGCAAGAAAACAAAAACTTTGGAATAAACGCTATGAAGAAAATTCCATCTCGGCATGCCCCATGACTCTGGAAAGAGATCTTGCTTTGACGTGGAACACCCGATAATAGGTGTTACTATATTGGGCTTTTTCTCTCCACTGGTTTCTTTTTTTTTATTTCTTCCTTTACACATTGGGAGTACAGCAAGGGAAGGTATCGCAGAAGGAAGAAATAAAAGAAAGTTATGGAAGTTTCCGCTTCTTTCCTGCAATCTCGACAGGCAGCCCCATTGACACGTGATCGGAACTGTGATTGATTGGCATTTCGGATGGCGAACCTGAAGGGTTGGGCGACGGTCCTTTGGCGGCGAAGCGCCCCCTTGTCGTTTTTTATCGGATCAAGAGTCGCAATTTCCATTAACCCTTTTTCTGTGGATATATTTTTCTTGCAAAGGCATGTTTGTTTGTTGAGTTATTTCTATTTTTTAAATAGAAGGGACGGATGTAGAGTATATACTACACTATATGTTACAATAGTACTGGCGGCTTAAGGTCAACCTTTCCCCTTCATATCATCATAACCAATGTCACACTCAAACCAAAACTAGTTGAGGTAAAGATTTTTTTTAAAACCATGTCAGTTCAGACTGATCTGGATTCTTTGACCCAAGAGACTGAAATTTGGATACTTTGAGACCAAGTGGTTAAATGACTGAAATGGGCAGGAATACACCAATACTACAGGATGCCCCCCCCCCCCCCAAAGGAACAAAGGAACCATTGTTTAATAGATCATTATTTTATAATTTTTATTTCTTTTCAGGGGGCCTTTTTAGTGGTAAGTAAAAAAAAGATTTTTTTTTTGTTTTGTAAAAAAGATTGTATCAAAAGTACAAAAACAATATCGCAAGTAGTTTTAGATAGATCCACTTACGCTGCTTAGAATTAATTGTTGTATAAAAGATAAGTTTAAAACGAATGGAACTATTCAGGACCGGAAACTGATTGCGAAGCATCCAAAATATCAGTAAGATAGTCAAGTTGTGAGATTGGCATCAGGCGTCTGGTCTGGTGAACGGGAAGGGAATTCTCTGGAATATTGTCTATACTTCTGCCACATTTTCATATTTCCAATAGCATTTTAAAACGGATTTTCTTTTTTCAACAATTGATATTAGTACACTCATTATTTTTAATTAATTACATCCTGAAAAGAAAGAAAAATAATTTTTAAAACCCGTTGAACAGTGTAACTTTTTGGTTCACCGTGTATAATAAAATAAGTCAATCACGGGAGAGAAATATTGATGAGTTGCATATACTTATGTAGGTGAGTTTAACAGTAAATTTTACGATTCTTCATCCAAAACAACTGTTAGTGCCTCAAATTCGGCAAACTACTTACATTTTTGTAAACACATTCCTACTTGTTTAATGCCGATCAAACGGTATAGTGGTTAGCTAGCTTCCCGACGACCGCGAGGTTGTGGGTTCTAGTCCCGTGTAAGGCATGGGTGTTTGTAAATGTATGTTGGCTTGTCTTATGAGGAATGTTTCGGCACATTATAGCCCTCGTGTTGCTGACGGCGCCAGATAATCTGAAAACAACCAACCTACTTGTTTAATAAACGAGAAGGTTACTATACTTTTATATTCTTCTCTTTGACCAAATTAATTCGGATTTTCTGAAAGATATTTACCCTGCTGAGCTTATTTTAAAGAAAACAAATACTAATGATAAACATGTTCAATATTAGGATTTGGATATTTTATTATTAGAAGACAATACTAGAATCGGTGTTTATGATAAAAGGTTGGATCTTGGATTTGAGGTTATTTGCCTTTCCAACTTCCATAGCAATTTGAATGGCAAGATTTTGTACAATATTTTTCATTCACAATTTAATAGAATCTGGAATATTTGAAATAATGATAAGGATTTTAATACAGCTTGTCAAATATTTAAGGGTAATTTAATTAAAAATAGTTTTTCTAAGAACTTTTGTCGTTTCAATTTTTCATAATTAGGGCGATATTGAAGCTTTACTGAGTAGCCCCAGTAAATGAAGATTTTTTTTTCTGATCTTCAATAGATGGCGCTTTTAAAATTTTATTTTTGAAAATTTATATATTTTCTGGCGGGATGGCGTTTTCTGTGGAACACTTTTTGGATGTGTTGTTATAAACTGCAAAAATTTTTATACGTGTCTATCCGGTATTCTTCAAAAGGGTAAGTTCGTGGGATTATTTTATATTTCAATGAATTGTATACTTTTTGTAATGTAATTTCTGATTTCTCATTGTTTTGGTTGGAGGCGTCGGGGTTCAAGAGTGACATTTTGTGCCTTTTTGGGCCGTACTCTTTCAGAAACGTCTCCTGGAGGTTTTCGGCTGGTCGAACCCCCTGATGAGAGACCAGTCGGGGCCTCCATTTTGATATCTAATTCTAATTTGTGTTAGTACAGGCTATAAGTTCAACAATTGAGCTGCTTTTGTGCCAACGTGGACTTGTACTGTTTTTTATCCTAACTTTTTGATGTTTTTTATAATTGATTCTTATTTCTACTTTTATAAATTTGCTTGTATTCATGTTCTTCTTTTGATTCTAAATAAAATTTTCAAAGGCTTGTAAAATACATGAAACGAACCAACATCAACGATGCACTTTCAAACCTATAGTGTTTAAAAAGTTAAAATAAAGTGGGAAAAGTGTTAAAATTAACATGAAAAAAAGTGCATAATATGGGTTTTAGCATATTAATTTGAACTTAAATTAATGCAAACTATTAATTAAAATTTCAGTCCAGAATCCAATGACCATATTTGAAAAATCAAGGTTTGAACAGAACGTTTAATGGTCTTGCACTGTCTTGTGTGCGATCTGTACCTTCTGCAAGCAATACTACCGACGTCCATAAAAGCTACTTTAATAGGTATGAGAGTTATTCGGACGTTTGTTTCTTTTTCTTACGCAATTTTAAATAGTTCCAACTTTTAGTTCCTGAAAATGTTACTTACCTGAAATGTTACTCATTATCTGACTACTTAACAGCGTCGAAAAGAGAACGATTTTAGATTTTATTTATAGTTATATACTAATAAAGAAAAAGGTCCTACACATATTAGAAAAATTAATAGCCGATTCCAGATATTAAGAAGCCAAAAACAGATATGAAAATATGAAATCTTAAATATGAAATCCCTACTGAGTTTCCTCGTCAGGGGGCTTGAACGAGTCCAGATTTCAATGGATGCATTTCTGAAGTACGATTGATAAATTATTTCAATCGCATTCAGGCCCTACGCATCCAGCAAGATAGATAGGAAGTCAAAAATATTTAAAGATAGTATAATAAAACATACCTTGAAAACTAAACTTAACAGAAATGCTGTCGCCAAACGTTCAATAGCCACGTTGATTCGAAAACATCTTAGCCCAGCACCAAGAGTTTAAATATTGTGCAAATGATACAATATTTAAACTCTTGGTAGCCTTTTCAGAAAAGTGAATTTTACCCGATTCTTTTTAATCTTATCGATAGCGAAGAAAGTTTTTCATTTAATTTATTTTTATAGAACTTTAAGAGGATTCAAATTAAGTAATAACTTTAAAAAATGGTAATATTTTTTTATTGGGCAGAATGTTTGGGCGTGTGATCTCACTCCCATGCCACCGTTTTGCCATTTATCATTATCTATAGCTAGAAAATATCTCGTATTGTGCTGAGCATATATATAGTTTATCAATTAAAATGTGCCCATGGAGAAACAGCCTTGAAATAATAAAAAATAATTATGCAATACATAAATAATGGGATTAGCAGCAGAATGCTTCTCATTGTAAAGCTTTGTTTTTTCTACAACATAAAAAATAATTAAAATTTCCTAACTTACATGTTGCTGTATCATTAAACATAAAAATATGGGCAGAAAAAGTTGACTCGAATAGTTATAGAATATGGAAGAGTTTTCCCCAAATAAAAAATAATCATCATCTATGAGAAAAAGCCTGAACTGATTAATTTTATAAAAAAATAAATACTACAAGCATTATAACGACAACTGACATCTCACACGCTAATTTAGTAAATTGTAATAACTTAAATGTGTCATGGACTTACGGCCTTAACTATATTGTAATTATTTTATAATTACATATTAAATCAAAGATAATTGTAATACCTGTTAGAATTGAAGAACTAAATTAGTTATTATACATATTTAAAGTCATTAACATATTACTACAACTATACAACTAATATACAAATGCATTGCAAAAATGGTAAGGACCCTGCTCACTGACCCTCGCCAACCTTGCCACTTCCCTTGGCGGCCAAATTAAAGCAACCCTTCTAGTGATAGGGAATCGCGATAAAGGCCCGGAGAGAGTAATGACGCCCCCGCCCCTTAGGGCTCTACCCACCCGGAAGGGTCAATAAAAGAGGTCCAAGATAGCCCCGTGGACAAGTGCTACTACAAACATTGTAAAGAACACCGGAAGCCATTCTCCCTCTCCTCTTATTTTTTCCTCAAGCACACAGAAACAAAAGTGTTGGGTGACTTTCTTTGTCTTAATGTTGACTTGTGAGAGTTCTTCTGCTACTTCAATGAAGTTAGTAAAAGGGGTTAATTGACATTGACAGTGCGTTTATGTCAGGTTGTGAGAAGAGGTCAACTTACTGTGAATATTGTTTTACTAAGTGCGGTAGTGAAAGCTGGAAACATTTCTCTTGCCATAAAGATTACTTTTTCTAATCACTTTTGCCATGAAAAGTATTCTGTAGTAATCAATTTTTAGAAAATATTGTTTAATTGAGATAATATAGAACTAAGTATTTTTTCCAAAAAACAATCATTATTTGAATATAAAATCTTTATCCTACAAGAGATAATTTATTTAAATATTATTTACCAGCTGCCAGATTACACTTTTATTAACTTATTCAATGTTTTCAATGCCACTTTTCAGAACTAAGCCCTTGAATTAATGGATTATTCATTGTTCTTCAACTGTGTATAAGTATCACAAAATTTCTAAAGGACAGTGGAGGCTGTCTGAAGTGATCTGCATAATTACGCCCCCACCACATCCACTCCCTCAAAAAAAAAAAAAAAAAAAAAAAAAAAAAAAATTATGTAAAAAAGATTTTAAAGTAATTTCTATTCCATTCATGGACTAGTTCTTTTCCATAGATGAACATTTTGAACTTACATTCAACTAACATGACATGGATTGCATGATTCTATTTAATGCATCCTTCTTATCTCACAGTATAGGAAGCATGAATTCTTAAAAGATATACCTGATTCTATTGGGATATGTTGGTCAAATGAGAAAGTCTCTTTTCTGTGATTTATTCTTTATATTTTGTGTAAATAACATTAAAATTCCTGAAATGGGTGTATTGTCATGTTTTTCGTGCATCATGCTAGCTAATGTAGAAAAATAAAGTGTTGTTGAATTATTTGTAGTCAGCTGTAAGCAGTGGTAGAAGAGGAAGGGGAAGGGGGGGGGGGGGGAGTGGGGAATGAGGAAAAGTTGGTGGCAAATGCAAACGTCCCCCCCACACACGTATGTGTTAATAAAAATACTTCTATCTTTATACAAAGTAGGATAATACAATTTTATAACAGTATTATATACATACACGGTGTTTTAAAATTTTAAAACTTTATATAACTTTTTCTCAGTGTCACTACATTTTGCATTTCCCTACATAGTTGATAGATTTTTTTTTTAGAAGAAAAATTTGTATTTATCTAATTTTAGTACTACCGAATATTCCATGCCTAGTATTGTTTAACCCTTTGCACTTTTTTTTCGCGCGGAGGTACCAGCAACTTGAGACGTTTCACGGGATTTTTGGTTCGATCCGCGGTTATGGATTCGCTTCATAGAAACTAAACACGGCCATTGGCCTTGCATCGAATTTCCGCATCAAACCTAGTGGTCTTCTAGAGTTGCGGCATCCAATCATGATGCTGTTTGAGCGGAAAGGGTAAGTATTTCAGGAAATTCAAAAACAAAATTTAGTGATTAAAAACAAAAAAAATAGTAGGAAATTAATATATATATATATATTAAATAAAAAAATTACTTATTAAACTTTAAAAAAAAAATTATATGCACTATGCATGATTCGGAAGACAGTGGTAGGATGATATTTTTTTTCTCAACAATTTTGTCATTAATCGCTTATACAAGTATTGTATCTTGCATTCAAAAACTAAAAGGGGGGGGGGGGGAGAAAAGAAAACTGCTAAAGGAATATTAACTGTTTGAGCTAAAAAAGTTTATGTTATTTTTGTTTTGTATTTTTTAGATAGATTGAACGTTTTTCAAAGTGGAGGGATGGATTTCAGTGGTTTTAGAAGTGGGGAGACGCATGGATATTTTCTTGAAAAGTGGGGAGGGGTCGTCGACCCGCGGTTACCAACACTTCTAGCATTGGCTACAGGTGATGAATTAGTTTAAAGAATGGTTTGTTATAACTGATTCTGTTTCTGATTTCTGTAAAAAGAAGGTAACTTGTTGCCGATGGATATCAATTTGATAGTTTTTCCTTAGCATTTGTTTTTAAATAATTATAATTAAAAGAAAAATGTAATATTGAGATTTGTTGACCCATTGAAGCAGGCATGCGCTGGGAGACCAATTGTATGAAAACAAAATTTTAATTTGTAAATTTGTATTTTTTTATTTTTTTTTGGTAGTGAAACTGAAACTTTTTTTTTATTTGTAATGAATAATCTAACTCATCCTTCTAATATTGTTAGTACTCTAAATATTAAATTTTGCTATTCTAATTACAAGAATATATTTTTTATTTATTTATTTTTTTGCTGAAAATAATAGTATTTAGCACTGATTTATGCTTTTAGTCATTCTTTAATTAACTGAAAATCAGGCAATTTAATTTTCATTAAGTAGAAGAATTTCACGTCTTGATGAAAGACTAAAAAAATTCTAGGGTTGTGGAACATCATACAACTTTCAATTACACTATAATACTGACGAGGATTTGTGTCATTTACCATTTTTATATTTTCATCATTCATTCAGCCAAATGGCCAGTTTGGCGATATTTTTTAGCGATAATTCTTGTATGGGGGTCTTAATAATAATAAAAAAAAAAAAAAAAAAAAAAAAACCTCCGCCATAATGATGATTTTGGCAATATACTTTTCAATAATACTTATATTATCCTTTCTTATAAGTGAAACTGAGGAGAGAAGAAAAAACGGTTCTTGATGAGGTATGCTCAAGGAAAGAGAATCCTTGTGTTAAAGGCATTCGTTTCCCCACTTTTTAAGCCATTGAAGCATTTTTACGGGAATTTCGGAGATGGGGATGTTTAGAGAGACATTACTACAGCGATTTTGATTAAAATCGTTAGAGCCGTTTTTTAGCAATTACTGAAAAACATGATTTTTTCAATGGCAGCTACCTTATACGCATGCGCGATTTTGACGAAAACCTTAATGGTAGGTCCTTGGGCCATCACCAACCTGCACACCAAATATGAACATCATAGGTCAATTTTTTCGGGAGTTATGCTGACCACGTACACACAGACACACATTTTTTTTAGATAATTTTTTTGAAACCAGGATGTTCCGAAACGTGGGGAAATGCAAAAAAAAAAAAAAAAAAAAAAAAAAAAATACCGAATACTATAATTTCATTACCCTATGTATACATATGGGTAATTGAAAGTAAAAAACTATTAAGAAATTTGAGATTTTATTATAACATGTTATTTTTTAATGTTTAGATTATACAGGGTGAACACTATTAACCAGATCTTAATAAAATTATGTGTATGTATTACTGAGAAAACAGGAAACAAATTATAAATAAAAAAATATTTTAAAAATAATTTAAATTTTTAGAAATGACGTTTCAAAGACAGCAAGGGAGTGAAAAAATTCAATTTTCTCGTAAAGGTTCAGAATGTAAAGTCAACTTTCAAATAAGCTTTTGCAGTGCCATATTACCTCTTAGTGGAGAAAATTGGATCTGATACTGGTCCAATAATATGTACATCACATTTTATGATTATGCGTTCATTGGAACAGTCTATAAACAATTATGGTTAATCAATCATGGTTAACGAGAAAGTAAAGGTTAAAAAAAAAAATAACTTAATTGAATTATCTTTGTTATTTTAGTACAGGATATTTCCCTGTTCCTATTGATATTTGTATTGTAATAGTTAGATAGTGAAGTATATTAAAAATAATGTTGTGTCAAGAGTAATTTAATAAGGACAATGGGGTTATAAATGATCATTTATGCTAGTTATTCAAACTCCTTTTTTTGCCATTGAATTAATTTATTCTGAATGTTTTATTTGAGTGATTAATTTTCCACGTCAAAAGATGAAATCTCGTTAGGATTATGTTTTTGGATGTGTATGATAGATTAGAAGCAACAGAGAAAACTGTTTTGCGCATTAAAAATAAAAAAGTAATGACACGATGATAAATGACATATTTTTTGTTGTTTATAACATTAAAAAGCAATTAGAGTATTATATGCTCTGTTAAGTGTTGAAAACGGTTGTATGACAGACCTATTTTGCACTGTTATTTCGACTATTTCAAGCGGAATATCCATGGTAAATTGCATTTTTAATTTTTTTTGTTATTAGTAGGGCTTTTTAATATATTTCTAAATATTCCAGAAGTATGGACACTTTCATTGTATTCTTCAAAGTTTTTATGTAACATTTAACAGAATGATTAATTGTTTACTGTACGTATTTTTTAGAGGTATTCCAAATTTATATTAATAACAAAGTTTTTCATGAAATTCTTCTTTATAAAAATTATTCTTTAACTCTTATTTCTTATGCAAAATGAACGCGTGGTAATATTAAATTAAGTTCATAAATGAATTTTTTGGAAACGATTTACATTCTTGGAGATTCGTCTAATACGTCTAACAATATTTGTTTAGTAAAAAAAATATTAAGGAACATATTTCATTAAATTACAATTTCTAAAATTTCTTCTGTATAAACTTTGGAATGGATATCATGCATCAGATGTCTCAGTCAATTGCTGTACGCAGGGAAATTGAAATACGCGTTTTTGATCAGGGGAACATTCGAATTTGTTTTTCAAGGTGAATGTATTGTAATTGTATTTGGATGGATTGATTTGAGTGGGGATGCCAGATACTTCAAAATAACTTGGTGTACAATATCAAAAATATTCTTTGTTATCTATTTTCAAAATCCTTAAAAAGAAAACAACATAAAACAATTGTTAAAATAATTTTAGATCTTATGAAAAATATCCAACAGTAAGGAAATATTTCAGATTAATCTATAACACATATATTATTAGTATAAGTCTTTTTTATTTATTTAGAAAAGAATCTTTACAGAATTGGAATTGTATTCTTATTTGTTCAGTATTCCTTATAAAAAATGCTTTGTGGACTTTTAGTATATCTATACCCATTCGTCCCAAAACAATTTGGTCGTTCGACAACAGCAGACAAAAGACACAAGTAATATTCAAACATAAATTATCGTTTGCTTTGAAAATAATTTTTTTTTTAGCACATTCGGATCTAAGATTTATGCCGACTATTTTTTCAACCATAACTTTCAATTTAACGGAACAAAACACCGCCACAAAGACTTAAAATCCCCAAAAACTACTACTTGATATATATTTCCAATAGAAGTATGTCCTTTTCTGTATTAATGCAGCTTTCGGATAAGCCAAAACTACTTCCATTATTCCATAAAGAAAACGAAGACAAACCAAAAGAACAATTTCTCTCAGCTTCTACATGGAAGTCATCTTGAAGGATTTCATTTTGAACCGTCATTATTGCCGAGAAATTGATTCTCATTCTCGTACGCTTGTAAGGCTTCACGAGTGGACCCCTCAGACGATAAATTGTGTGAAAGTTGTTGGATGCAATTAAAGATAAAGAAATCAATTTCCTTCCAATATTAAACTGGGATTTCCCCTGTCCCTTTGTATTATCGTTTTTCCCACCCGCAAAAGAAGTTTGCACTATTAGTTTTTCATCCTCCAGAAGTTGATATCAGCCTAAGTCGTATTAGAAAAGTGATAGAGCATCTCTTTTGAAACATTTATCTTGAGAGATTTCCTGCGCGGCTTGTGACAGGCAATAAGGTGCCGCAAGGGAAAAACTTATTCGCAGATGATTATATATTTAAAGATAGATATTTTATAAAATAATCATGGAATTTGAAATTATAAGACCCAGAACTTAAAAGCAGTCCAATTTAATTTATTAAATACTCACAGCAATTTCTTCTATAAATGTAAGTGATTAGTAAAAATAAAATTGTTATTAGTTGTACCAAAATTACTCCAAATTCAAAATGGTTATTTGAAGAAAACTGGACAGCTGGTGATCAAATAAAGTTTGTTCAGATAAAATTTAAAACTGTGATCCGCATGAACTAAAAGTTGTCGAGTTTAAATTATTAAAAAGTTATAGTAATGATTATTATATAAATGTGACTAACAAATTGAATTATTCTCATAGTCATACTAAATTTATTCTTGATTTGATACTATGACCATGCAACTTAAAAAGAGTGGTCCAGTTTCCAGTTTTATTTATTATAATATTTATAGAAATTTTGTGTTACTATTTATTATTTATACAATTTTTTTTAATGCATATATGACTAATTACATTTTAATTATTCAAATTTAACGAGAAAGTTAGAAATTGGGATATTTTGTCAAATCTTGACATTTACACTAGAGGTTGTAAGGCGCTCAGGGCGCCCGTTAAAAAATGAAAAATATAAAAAACACTCTAATTTAATATACATAATTTAAAATGATTTCTGATATGAAAATTAATTCTGATATGTGGAATGACAAAAAATTATTCAGAAATTGAAATTTTCCTTACGTAATTTTTACGTGTAAAATTTATGCCATGATAGCGTCATTTTAAAGCGTTATAACTCTTATAGTAGTAGTATGATATTATAAACGGTAATTAAAACATCATAAGAATCAGAAAAAAAGTTTATTTTTATGATACCCGTTGAAAAGTGATGAATATAACAAACAATTTAATTTAATATAAACGAAATATTTATTAAAAATTCAATTTCTTTAATATTGTACGATTGAAAATTTCATTCAATGATATCCCTTGCTGTGGATTCGATTCAATGTACAACTTCACTTGAAACTGTTGATCGTGATAACGCCATATACAGTTGGCTGTGTGAAAATACTGCGGTCTGTTTGTGATAATAAATAAATTAGATAAATAGTTATCTTAAAAGAGCGGATTGAAAATCTTCAAAATCTAAACCTGTAAAGAACTCTTAAAAACACGAACGCTCTATCTCAAATATGGATCGTCTTATTCACCGCTCGCTGAACTGAATGAAAGGCAACTACGTCATCACTGGAAGGCAAAATACGTCACTCACTATATTTCCCTCACCAAGTTGCATTTCGTGATGTTAGTGCCACCTTCTAACGTTGCATACATAGTCAATCAGTGAGTGAGTCAGGGATGACCATAGTTCTTATAGTTATAATAATCCTAGGCTTTTTTAGCTATCTAAAAAAACTATTGTTAAGCGTTGTAACAATAGTTCAATATCGAAACTTTAAACTACAAAATTGAAACTTACATTTGTGTTAGATCGCTCTATCTCAAATATGGATCGTGAGGTTTCTACTATGGATTTAGCATTTCATTCTAACATTTATATTTCATTTATATTAAGGAGCTGGGTTGAAACATAGGCCACTGATCCCCCCCCCCCCCATAGAATGCTAGTTTTTCCAACTCAATGTAGGCTCAAATTATTTTCAGTCGCAACTTTAGAGTTGAATGCAAATTTTACTGAAATGTGTTGCCATTGTGGAGATGAAAATCTTTAGACAACATGTACGCTTTGGTCTTAGAGTCGAGTTGTAAATATTATGTTCACACATGCAAACGAATGATGATGTGTGTTACACCTTGAGAGTGTTGTATCATGAAATAGTTTTTACTATATTGACTTCTACAGAGTTAGCAGCAAAATATCCTATTGTAGTTTATCACTTATCCAGAGGTGGCTGCGTTCATAGAAAGTTTGACAGTCTTCAAGTGTTTTTTGTGTATGCTAAACAGTTATTTGCAATATGTTTGCTGGTAAGTAAATATTTTGAACTATACATTTTAATTGCAGTGTATTCATTGATTGTAATTTAATGTCTTGTTAGGAATGGTAAAGTTAGTTAAAAATCAGTCCCGTCTTGTTCCTTATTGAATGTTTTATTAAGTCAATGAAAGTGATTATCTACAACAGCGTTCGCCTCTAACATGAACTTATGTTGGAGCTTTTCGTGGACCGTGTACACCTATATATGTATTTTTAATTATTATTGATTTAACTATATATAGAACTTCTAAAAACTAAAAAGAAATTATTGAAATTTTTTTATCTAAATAAAACTACAATTAATATTTGATTTTTTTTTTTTTTTTTTAAATATTTAAAAAAATAACAATTTTCATTATTAATAAATAGTACTGTAAAAAAGAAATGAATATTTTGTTCCAACATGACAATACAAGTTGATTTAACTTTTAATAAAAGTATTTAAACTGCACTTCCAGATTACCCTTTTTTGTCGATATCAATTGCAAGACGATGACGGTCGAAATCATTCAGATTATTTTCTGAAAGAGTCACTATTTGTTGTATTATTACTGCCAATTTTAATAAATTGTCCGAATGAGGTTCAGTTAAGTTGTTCCTGTGTGCATTTTTAATGAAAACTATCTTGCTGAAAGCATCTTGGTATAGTTTCTTCGATACTCATATCGAAGAACTCTGTTTTGCATAGTTAACACATACTATTTTGGACAAATTAAAATTATGCAAAAAAAAAAGTTCATAGCATGAAGTTTGATTTTTTTTTCTGTGTGGCCGGCTGGCCGTAGAAAAGTCTGTCGCGGACCGGATCCGGCCGGCGGGCCGGGTAATGGCTAACTCTGATCTTCAAGATGATATCCCATCATCGTAGAAAAAGTGTAATTATATCATATAAGTTAGACTAAGTTCTGAACAGGTTTATAGCATGGTCGTAGATAAATGCGTAGTATTTTGCTATTTGAATGAATTTTAATTAAAATTTATAATTTAAGTCAATCAAGATTGAAACTAATAAACAGCCTTTCTGCTAGCAAGAGAAATCACAGGACATAAGGCAAACTAGAAGGTAAAAGAATGCAGGCAATCACATAACTCATGCAAGTTATATACTCTGTCAACTCGCGATAACTCGAAGTTCAAGGGACTGACCAAATTCTTCGAGCTATCCGAGGTTTTAGTGATAGGAAGTCACTTGGAATTTATTTTCTATTCAAAACATACTTCATCAAACATTTTTGGCTTGTTCATGAGGAGTTCGTAAGACAATATTGTGTCTTGCTTTAAACTTTTCTAGCCATCATGCACTTGCTATAAATCCTTTAACTTTTAGTAAAAGAGCGAAGTCTTTCGCTTTTTCTTTTAACATGATCCTACTATGAGGGATTTTGGAATTCTGGTTTCGATATGTTTCAAACCATTTTAAAAGAGCAGGTTCAACGCCAAGAAAGGCACATACCTTCACTCATTTAATTGAAATCACTTGATGAACTTTTATTTATAAGATAAATATTTTTTTCTTGTACAATTGATTTAAAGAAAAAGCATGGAATGATCTTATAGCAGAATGTCTTAAAGCAGTACGAGTATCAAGCGTTTTTATTTTTAATCATTTATGCAACAACATATCAAAATAACAGTTATACAAAACTAAAAAGCCGACCAAACGGTATAGTGGTTAGCGTGCAAGCTTCTAGACCTTGAGGTTGCGTGTTCGAGTACCGTGTAAGGCATGGGTGTTTGTAAATGTGTGTTGGTTTGTCAAATGGCGAATGTTTCGGTGCATTATAGGCCTCGTGTTGCTGACGGTGCCAGATAATCTGAAAACAACCAACCAACTAAAACAACAATTTCTGTTATACAACAGTATTATGATAGCAAGAAGCATTAGTTATACAACAGTAATAATAAGTTAACAAAATAAATTAATAATTATTTAAAGTAAATTAATAATTTTATGAATAAATTAATAATTTTATGAATAAGTTAATAATTTTACAAAATATATTAATTTTTATAAATAAATATCAGTTATAATAAAGTATGACAACACTGTCAGTTATACAACAGAATAATTAGAAATACAAGTGGAGTGATTATGTAAATGTTTTAAGAGTAGTTCGAGATCTTACACTTAATAACAACCGTACATTTAATATACTTTAATAAGTAGTTGGAATTTTATATTATCTTAGTACATTTTGATAAAAGAGCGTTTTTTAAACATGGAAATTCCTTTTGAATCAAGTTCTCATATAATTTTCCGTTTTTATTTGGGTTAGGTGACAATTTACTTTTGTGCCTTAAAACAAAGTTATAATTTATGATTTGCACATGATTAGCATTCTTTAAAAAGCAATTTTCTTATTGTCCATGACTAAAATAGTTTTTGCAGGACATATTTTCCACACAAAAAAAAGTGAAAAACCCTACTTTTTGTTTTTGCTTAAACATTCCTTTAAAAGTACTTACAGAACACTAAGATGCTACAATCGCTCAAAATATCCTCAACGTTCAAGGTATTATATTAAATGCAATCTATTTAGTCAAAAAATCTTAAAATTCATTAGGTACGTTTCTTACATTGATTTTTCTAATCCGTTTTAAACATAGAATACATCCCTCTTGTAACAAAAAAGTAATTCCTAACAAAAAAGAATTGTTCAAAGGAATGGGAACTCTTTTATGTTCTTAAGATTTCTCAATTGCTAATTAAAAAGGATATTCTGTTTTGTTACACAAAAACAAACCTAGGGTTTTTTCGTCAAGAAAATGTCTAAAACATATGTTAGGAAGAGGAGAATATAAAAAGTTACAAACTTATATATATGAAAAAAAGAATAACTTTTCGAGAATTCGAACTTAATAGGTATCTTTTCACTAAGTTCAATTGTAAGAGACTGTATATTCCCTTCAAGTACTCTAATGATCTCTTGGGGTATTTTTTTTTTGAGGTGTTCTTTATTTGCTGGTTCAAAATACAGCCGGTTCAAAGGGGTTCTTGAACAATGGGGGTGAAGAGGTTTGCAAAGCGCTAATTTGGCACAACACTGAGAAACGTCTGACTCACTTCTATTGTCAGGAAGAAAAGTTTTATTTTGATTGTGTAGTATGTATCGATGGACGAAACAATATTTTGTGGCGATTCCTCATTTGGTTTCACGTTAACTGTAGATTAGTAGCATTCACCTATTAGCTGATGGGGAATGATTTGAAAATGGGAATTAGTGTGTTAATTCTAGTAATACTTTTATCAAATTTATTTACATGACATTTGTTTCAATGTCGAGAACGAATGCTTTTTAATTAACCATGTATTATAATGTTCATTATCCATCAAATCAAATTGAACTATTAAATGTTAATTGCATATTAAAGGATTTTGTGAGTTGTGGTGGTGAAATTTATAACGTAAAAATTCGAGTGCATCATTTTATAATTAATTATGCTAAATAATATTACAAGTTATGCAATATTTTTTTTATAAACTATATTTATAACTATTTAAATAATTATATATATACTACTAATGTGAAACTCGGTTTGGACGTGGAAGTTTTCTCATTTGAGAATCTGATAAGCTTATTGATCAAAGCCATGGTAAACATCATGTTTGTATTTGTTATTAAAATTTTGATTAAAAATTTCACGATTGATGTTTACTTATAAATAAAAGAAAACGGTGTTTTTTCATTAAATGCTTACTTTAATGTCTGGAGGTGAAATAAAAATAAGTCAATTAAAATAGCCTTATTAAGATTATGGGTTCGTATTTGAAAATAAAGAAGACCCTAGATTGTTTACAATATGAAAAATATATTTTGAGCCTACTGCTTATTCAAAAATTAACCAATCGTTTATAAAAAAACAATTAATAAATTAAGAATATAAAATACTGCTTATTCAAAAATTAACTAATCGTTTATAAAAAACAATAAATAAATTAAGAATATAAAACTGTATTTAAATTTATGCTTTAGATATCAGGTAAATGTTTTTCTGAAGGATATTTGATATACATCGTGTATTTTTAAATTAAACAAACTCATTACACATTATTTTACTTATTCAATTACTATTTTAACACCGCATTATTTCCGTTCATAGACTTTTCTGAAATGTGAGCAATTATTCGTTAAGAAATAACCCTTGATGCCTGGTTCATTACTATTCGAATGTCTTATTCAACATTCTCTTAATTCTTATTCAATACATGTGAATTCACTGAAATTAAATCAAAATACTGAGTGGATAAGGCAAAAATACAAGCAATGGAACGTAAAACAGTTTACATCTGTAAGGTCTATCGAGAAACAAAAAAAGCTATTTAATTTGTTTTTAAGCCGGCAAATATATTTAAGAATTAAGTTGCTATCTAGAATGAAAAATAATATTTTTGTAAAAAACGTTTATGTTCCTGTAAACGCGTTCCTCAACTTATGAACTAGAGGTTTCCTCGAAGCCTTGGTTACTTTACGGTGGACTTTTTCTGAGGATACATCAAGAACATTGTTCTTATATACACTCTACAATAATAATATCGTTCTTATATACAACATATAACAAGAATCCAGCGAGAGGAGAGATCAGGACATCGAGGAGGGATCACACCCACATTTAAGGCTTGTTGGACATATAGGAAGGAATGGGTAGATTCGTAGATAAGATATGCATTCTTTCACTGTATTTCCCCACAAAAATCCCTTGAATACGTTGAATAGCTTCTCTATTATACGGTTCTGAAGTATTGAGCATCATCCTCGAAGGCCCTGAACTTGAATGAAGAATAGACACAATTTTAGACAATTTGCACGCATTTTGAAACAAAAATAGTAAAGTTATTAAAAATGGTTAAGTGATTTCTCTTTTTATATTATCCCCATTTAACGGTAACCTCTTGTGTACAAAACCTTTTTTTCGTTCCAAATAATCGATGCTACTTCGAATATAGTGTGACTAGAGGCATTACAATTATCACACGACATAGTAATTCCCAAGACAAGAATGACTCTCAAAATGCAACCAAATGTCTCGTTAGCTTTTTGATGCCAATCCTTTCCACGATGATTTGCCAGCTTACTCACGTCTGCCCAAAAGGGGTCTCCATTGCTTGTATTCCACGAGTTACGTGCCTCTTTACTAGCTGCGTTATTACTTATTAGGTTTTATCACGACGCACCAGAAACGTCTTTATTAGGCTTAGTTTCCACTGTAATACGCGGGAGTGATTTAAATGACACGTGCTGCAAGGAGGTGGAGTCATCAGACGCGCACGGTATTTGCATGCATAAACGATTTTCGGATAGAACCGACACTCATTTCTGGGAAGGTGGTTTAGGTATATTGAGAAAGGTAGTGGTATATTGATGCAGTTTGTAATGGAGAGGTAGAGTTATTGTAGATATTTTCCAAAAGAGGGTTTGTGTTTTCATACAGAAACGCCAGCAAGAGGGCCACATTGAGCCGAATCACCGGAATGACATTTGGACTTCGAAATACGTCAAAAAATTTCGGAAACTGTATGGGAAGTCTTTCAAACGGAACCCCAAATAGAAGGAACACTTCACCAGACGACAGAGATCTCTGATTTGGCAACAGTCTATCAGAGATATGTTGCAATCACCGTATATTGAACTATCGTTGGAAATCGGACATGGATTTTGTGTGTGTAATAGGTGCGTTTCTGTCTTTGGAAAAAGAGCTGGGAAATGCATTTAAAAAAAATGTGATGCGAATTTATAATAGACAAAGTATAGCAAATGCATTTACGACTAACAAGGGAATTGATAATATTTCTGTGTTGAATTTTTTAATATTTCATGGTGCTTGGGACAACATAAGGGTCATACTTCAGCTCCGATATTTCAAATGCTGCACTGCAAAATAAGTACGAAATTTAAACTAAGCATATCAACTCTTCCCATAACTTCAAGTATGATGCTCAAATTGAGATGTTATAGCGTTGCAGTTTCAAGATCAGTAAGGACAATCTAGTTAGTTAAAGTACAACACATTTCACATTCTATAAGTGATTAAAACATTTTGTGTTAAGGGTAAGGGTGTTCCCCCCCCCCTTTTTTAATTGCTATTGTTTGATTGTATGCCTATCCTTCCCCCAGCAAACATAAATAAATTATGTATATTTTAAAAATACTTCAATGGTATTATAGAATGTAAGTGTTACATGAGAGAAAAAGTTTTTCCTTGGTGTTTAAGACTTTTTGATGTTGATAGATGTATATCAGAAAAACGATGCAAATTTATGGAATGTAAAGTCTGTTTAAGGCAACATATCTTTCACAAGATCTGTGGCGTTAATTTTTTCCTGTAACCATTTTAAACTTTGAATTGTGATTTGTTCAAAACGTCTTATTTTATTATATAAAGGAATCACACTATACTTTAATATGTAATAAAATATCATGTTAATAAATCAGTTTTGTGTTAAAGCAGCAGAAGCAGCTATGCCTTTTTAATTACAATTTCTAGCTATATTACTATACAATAGTCATTATGTTATACAACTAAATGCTTTATATTTTGCTTTTGCTAATATTAGAAAAATAATTTTTAATGTGTGTAAAGTAAGGAATACAACTAAAACTTATGTCGATTTTTTGTTGTTGATAAAATCATATGTTTTTCTACCAGTAACCTTTTCCTATGTTGGAGCAAATTAAACTCTTTCAAAGAAAGCTTATGGTATTTTTTACATACTGTAAGAAATATGTCAGTTTTTTAGAGTAAAATTGAGATACTAAAAATGATTACATTGAATATAAAAGTGTTTAATAACGTACTTGTGTATGTTGAAAATATTTGGCTTATTTTTAATGAGAATAAATTAAATTTAAATACCCCCGTAAATGTACTAATTAAATTTAGTTTTTTTTTTTTAAAGTAAATAAATATATTAAATTACCAATCACTATAGTAAATTTTAAAAACAGAAGTACAATGCTTTCCTTTGAATTTGAATATTATAAAAACTTTAATTAGAAATTCCTTCCACCGTAACTCAAGAAACATAATTTTTTACATTCTTTTCTATGCGTAACCATATAATAATAGTTTTCCTTTAAAATGCCTTTATAGTTAAATACACAAATAATTAGTTTCACACATAGAAAAAAAGCAATTAAGTCGAATATGCTTGTTTTCATGCATAAATGATTATTTTAATGCAAAGCACATTGATTTGTTATTCTTTGTTAAGATATTTAGTTGGAGTTTATAAAGATTATTTAGTTGTTTTAGTATAAATTAATTTCATGCCTTCATTAACTATTTTTTTATATTTCACCTTATTAAGATAATTAAAATGACTAAGTGTAAAGCATGAAAAATTTGTTCTAAGAATAAATCATAAAAAAATAATAAGTACATGTAAAATCAATTGCATAATTTTTCCATTTGCTACAGAGGAATACAGATTTGTAATTAAATCTGTGTCCCAAGATATTTTCAGGAGATTACGTTGAAAAGGAAAAGAGTCAAATTATATTTGTGACTTGTATCTAGTAGGTACACGGCAGTGCAACCTCCAATTTTACTAATAAACACCTTTTAATGGTAGCAACTCAGCAGCATTTTGACCTCATAGTATCTGCGTATTACAGTATAACTGAGAGCTTAAATGTTTTTACGAGTAGCTGTTAATCACTTTAGTAAGAACAAGCCATTTCAAGTCTCTATTTATATTGGTTGTCAAGAAAATCAAATTCGGAAATGGCATATTTTGAGACTCACTGATTCACTCACTGATAATTAATATTCTTAGGTACTTCTTGTGGAGCTACTGTGAAATTTGTTTTGTTTTTAAGGTTTAACATACATACAATGGGAAAAATCAAGAAATCGATATCCCTTCGAATCCCCTGGGGGGGGGGGGGGGAATGTTCCAAAATTATGAATCTTGATTTTAAATTTTTTTTATTGGGACTAGAATTATAAAACTTAGAATACTAATAGCTATTAGTATGTACTCACCACCTATCGCAAAGCCCATAAAATCAAAAAATAATTAAAAAGTGTACTTTCTCATAAAATCATCGACCATTGGTGATCATTTATCGGCCGGCTACGAAATGATCACCGATTGTTAATTTGTTTTCCTTTTGGTAACTTTTTTGTAAATCTAAATAATTATATTTAAATTTTTTTTTATATCACCATAATTCTTATTGAATGCATAAATACTTCTTGAACTCTGTGGTCCGGTAAAATGAAGTTTGTTAGAAAAATACCGGTAATTCTCTGCTAATTGGACGCTGTTGAGAATGTTTTAAAAACTTTCTTAAAACCAAATAATAATTTAAATTGAAAGAATAAAATAGTCATTTGAATTCTACAGTTTTTGTAGTCAACTGCCAGCAAAAAGTTCGTCAATGATCGACGGTATAATACGCAAGTACCTAAAAAAGATGTATACTTAACCCTTTGAACTCAAAAAGTTTTCTTGCAATTTTTTAAATTTTGTACACTAAACATTTTTAAACTAGCTATCAGTGTACAAATAAGTAATAAATTTAAATTAGTACAGTAAAAAAATAATTGAAATCCTAACAAACACATCACTGTAAAAAGGCGACAAGTTCCTGAGGTTAATAGCTATGGCTGTGAAAAATATTGCGATCTAAAGTATAGCCAAGTTTACAGTTGTTGTAAATTACTGGCAATGAAAATTAATGAGATTTTAAACAAAAGATTTTCTATTTGTTAAAATTCAGGCCTAAATATCCACTTAAAAAAAAATGTTTGTGACGCTTGGACATCGCGTATTTTGGAGGACTTATTTTTTGCGTTGGTGCTGTGACGCGTAATGACCACGTTGGACAAACATTTTTATAATTGGATATTTAGACTTATGAAGGATGAATTTTAACAAAGAGAAAATCACTTTTTTAAAATCCCACTAACTTTCATTGCCAATAATTTACACCAACGTTAAACTTGGCTATACTTTAGATCTCAATACATTTCAGGGCCATAGTTATTGTCTGAGGAACTTAGCACCTTTTTACAGTAATGTTTTTTGGGATTAATATTGAGAAGCATAGTTTTATGGTTGGTTGGTTGTTTTCAGATTATTTGGCGCCGTCAGCAACACGAGGGCTATAATGCGCCGAAACATTCGTCATTAGACAAGCCAACATACATTTACAAACACCCATGCCTTACACGGGACTCGAACCTCGTGGTCTAGAAGCTAGCACGCTAACCACTATACCGTTTGATCGGCAACAGTTTTATGAATTAGGAGATAAATGAATGATTGAACCCAGCTCCTTTCGTAGCTTTTGTTAAAATTCTAACCATAGAGAATCTAATGGAGGCAAAAAAAACATAAAAAAAAATGTATGATTTTATTTCTAATATTAAGAGTTTTTAAAATGTGTTAGTCATACTAAAAAAATCATACTAAATTTATTTAAAGTAAATTTATTAAAAATTTATACTAAATTTGTGAGGTTTAAATACATTAAAAATAATTTATCATGCTTATAAAAGTCTTCACTAGTTTTAACAAATCGAAAAAAAAAAGTTTCTTTTTATATCTTTTATATTAACTTCGATTTTGTGTGTGTGGGTGGAGGGGGGGGGGGGGGGGGGGGCTGGCTGTGTATGCCAATGGGGAAAATCTCGGGAGGCTTTGTCATCATCTAATCGGGTTGAAACTTAGCATATAGATTCGATGTCGATGACAATACAT
The DNA here is from genome assembly GCA_963978545.1 of Linyphia triangularis. NCBI lineage: Eukaryota > Metazoa > Arthropoda > Arachnida > Araneae > Linyphiidae > Linyphia > Linyphia triangularis. The sequence continues at coordinate 78,049,761 of OZ021723.1, forward strand.
TCTATCAAATTTTGGGGGCTGTGACTGTAAACTAAACTACAAACTGCTTTTACGGAATATTAATAAACCCACTTGCCGTCATCCAATCACGCTAAAATAGCATTTAACCGATCACTGAAGAAATTCTTTCCTGTTGCCAAAATTGTTTTAGTTTATAAAAATTGTTTCAATCAGAATAAATCAAAGATATTTGGATGTGAATGCATAAATTCACATTCATTTTTAATGAATATTTGAAAAGTAGTTTACCGTATATTTTGCTGATAAAGATTTTTTTAATATTTAAAACTAGATACAAACACCAAGCATATGCTGACAACAGAAACGCTTCTATGATAGTAAATATAATATTTGGCATTGCATATAAAGGATTTATATTACATTTTTTGTTTTTATGAGTTATATTATTATTAAATCCTTTATACTAACTTTGATATTTTGTGTGTGTGGGTGGGTGCCTGGCTTGGTATGTCGATGGTGGGCAAATCTGTGGACGCCTAATTAATTCCCTTGTCATCCTATCGGGCTGAAACTTGGCAGATAGGTTCTATGTTGATGACAATGCATTCTATCAAATTTCGGTGGCTGGCTAAATTAATCGGTCTTGGATCCGTGTAGACACTGCCTTTTTCAAAAGATATAGAAAATAAATAATTATACTTCGATTAAATATCCTTGATATTTTTATACTTAGTTTTTTACATTCAGGTTTATGTTTAGGTTATTTGGGTTGACGCAAGGTGTACCCATCAGGGAAAGTCATTTGATTAAAATTTAATGTGAATGTCTTGAAGTTTTACAATTTAAACAGCATGGCAGAGTAAGATCTTTTTATTTTATTTTGATTAAAATGCTTAAAGATTGTATGTGCTCTTTTTTTTTTTTTTTTTTTTTTTTTTTTTTTTTACGAAATTCCAATTATCTTAAAATCTAATACCGCTCTTGTTATTGCACATTTACCTACATTAAGAATCCTTACGATGCGACTCCTTCAAGATGGTTTCGACATTTTAATAAAGAGATTCAATAAACTTTTTGTCTAATTGGTTAAAGTTTGAAATCCCATGGCAAATTGATAGATTTTTTATTACTTTAAAATGAAATATAAGAAGAAACCACCAAAATCAGGCTAACAACTAAATATAGAATTAGCTTAAAGGAACAACGCCGAGAAAACGCATTACTTCCGCTGCAGTACTTTTGTAGTTCTTCGTAATGCCAGTAGATGGCAGCACGAGGTTTGTTGCCTTGCAATGTCGTTTCCCTGTACGTCTTCGATCGTGTAGCGCACAGGAAACTGGAAACACAATTTCTGTGATTGATGTTCTACTACCGGTGTTTCACAGAAAAGAGATTGATAAATGTTATGGCTTTTCATAGTCAGCATACTCACTCGTTACACAAACGTATAGGCACAGGCCATTTTATTTCTTTTACCTCTCAATATTGCAGCCTAAGCCATCGGCTCATTTTTTTACTTCTTCAAATGCAAAGATATATATGCATATGCATTAAAATAAAATCGGGCACCTGCATATTTTTTTTCCGAAAGTATTCTTTTTTATTTTGATGGCCTTTTTGCACAGCAGTTTATTGTGCCCAGAACGATATCACCTTTAGTGTTTTCTGCGGATATGGGATTTAAAGATGATTTATGAAATCTCTTTCGGAATTCATTACAGTTAAATTTATTATTGCTGGTAGAATAAAAAAAGCAATGGTAAAGTAGGGAAAATTGTCTTTTTAGGTGCGATTTTTTTGTTGAAATATTGGTAGTATGTCTTGGCATTCTGTATTCTCTTAATGTTTTGACCCATTTGGAACAGCTGTTGTGTTTCTTCATAAATCACACAAATGTTTCCATATATAAAGAGTTGAAGCAAATGTATTGAAAATGTGGGTTTTATTTGGTGAAATATATTTAATTATTTTTACAGAATCTGAGCATAAACAGTCAAACTCAGTTTATTATTAACTATACAAACAGTTTAACTATTCTCATATATATTCTGTAAGAGATGTATGAATGAAGTAATAATTTAAGGTGGGTCAATGTTAATGCGAATATATAATTTGGAGTGCAATGTCTAGACCATTTTTAGTTCTTACACTACATTTATGCAGTGAGAAACTTGTGCAAAGGCGCTTTCTTCGGTCTGTTTGTCTCAAGAGATGGCGAGTTTACATTTTAGATGCAAGTAAACACATTGAATTAGAAAATGGATATTCGTTGAAAACTTTCCTCTTCAAGTTAGTTGCCTAAAATATTTTATTTTTAAAAATTGTAAATTAGCATTGCTTTTTTATATTAGTAGTCAACCTTACGAGGGAAAGATTTCGATCTTTAAGTGTCTCCAAATTGTGCATGCTGACGGAACATAGGCTTAATGAGCAGTAATGAAATGTGTGTAGAAGGACCCTTTTATTGGCAGTCATGTCACAATCCAACTTGTATTTTGTCAAAAGCTTTGTGTAATTAACCTTTGTATGTTCTTTCCAGGAAGTCCTTGGGGGAAAATACTTAGTATTCTATCTTCAACTTTTCTTTACTGGACATAGTGTAAATTTTGTAAACATATTATAAGGCAACTTGACGGTCTAATTACTTATAGAGACAGTATCATAGCGCAATAGAAAATCATGCTCCAGAACGCTACCTAAAGCTTATCGAAATGATTGGATTATTATGGCTCTAAAATGACAACTAATAAAAAGTTCGTTTGCATTTTGTATTTCAAATCTTTTTTTAAGTATATATGACTTCATTGTTTAGATATACATCGAAATTATTTATATTTATTAGCAAATTGTCCTATTCATACCCTTACTTAATAAGCCCGCAACCCAAACCTAATATTAAAGGCATTTATGTTGTATTATGACACGAACAGATGTTAGTACTTGACTCCTCGTCAGGATTCCAGCAAAGCCAATTAAGCTGCCTTCTGTCAGAGAGAATTCATGAATGGACAGATTGACGTGTTCCAAGGTGGTCAATTGCGATGTATGATGCGTAATTATGACCGTCTTCCCACTGGGATGCGACCACTAACATCATGAGATGTCTCTGGACTGTGGATTTCTGAGTCTTCCTCGCAGTGGTTTAATCAATCAGCCTAATGGCCTGTTAATTTAATAGTAGACGAAGGTTTGGTGTATGGGTTTAATTCTGAAGTAAGCTGTGATTTCTGAAGATGTTTAGATTTGAAGTAATTGGTGGTAAAGTTGTGATTGGGAACTCTAATAATTTGTTAGGATGTAATGCAACTTCTGTACTTGACGAGTGTCGTTCTTGGTGAAGTTTTTTGTGTCCTTGAAGATTGTCGTTCTTTTTTCTGTTCTTGAGGAATTTTTTTTTTTTGTTCTTGTAGAATTTTGTTTACATTTTGTTCTTTTTGTGCTCTTGAAGAATGATGTTGAAATGGTTTTCTTTTATGCATTCTCGCTACTCATAAGTAACGTAATTTTATTTAAGAACGTTGTTGTTGTTTTCTTTTGAAATCCAATGTTCTTTTGTTTTTACTGTCAGAGCTGCTGTGTTTAGTGTTGATAATTCAAATGATAAGTGGCTATTAAACTTAATGGATTGTATGCTATTTCATATTACCACGTTCGATAAGAAATCAACTGATTTTTGAAAGTTTTACTTTCTGCAGAAGTTCTTATCAGAGAGAAAAAAAGTCATAGTTTTTTAATTTTTTTTAATTTTTACCAAGACTTACTTTTTATAGCACTTTTTCTTAGTATAAGAAATGATAAATTAGAATACGAGTTTCAACACATTTTTATCAGCTGCATGAGAGCACATGAATGAAATAAATTCTATTACAACTTATTCGCATTTTTCAAAATTAAATTATTAATAACTACAAAATATAGACTACAATTTTTCAAATTTGCCCAGTTTTATAATAAATAATTCAGAACAATTGAGTACTAACAAATTCTAAACAATTATTTTATAAATAAAAATTATTGGGGTTTAGAAAATTCAATATGGCTTCTTATGGAATAATTATATCTATATAATCTATTTTATTAGATAAATCAGATTAAACAGTGTTCCAGGCAACACTTTAAATCTTAAACTACTACATCCACAGCTAGGATGTATTACACCAACAATACAATCAATTTAAATTATTTTGGTTGTAAATTACAAAGATTTAATAAAGAATTTATTAGCTTGAGGAATGTGAATTATTTAAATAAATTTCTATTGGGGTTTATTTGCTGTGATTTTTGCATTCGATCTCACAATCTCCTGGTTACAAGACGGACGCTTTTTTAAATACTTTATATTAACTTCGATTTTATATGAGGGGGATGTGTATGTCACTGCTTTTCAAATCTGCGAAGGCTTAATTAATTCCCTTGGCATCAGCCAAACGGGAAAATACTTAACAGATAGATTCGATGTCGATGACAATGCATTCTATCTAATTTCGGGGGCTGTTACTGTCACTGAAGGTCTCTTTTACGGAATAATAATAAGCCAACTTTTCTTCATCCAATCACTCTGAAATAGCATTTAACCGATTGAAGAAACTCTTTCCTGTTGCCAAAATTTAATTTAATTTAATCAGAATGAATAAAAAGATAATTGGACGTGAATGCATATATTCACTCTGGAGGGGGAAGACCAGTCCGCTGTACGTGAAAGAATTTTAACCAATCATTGTTAAAACTCTTTCTTTTTTCCAAAATTATCTGAATGAATGAATGAATTTTGAAATTGAGATGTTTTTAATATTTAAAATTAGATGCCAACTCCAATCACACGCTGCCAACAGAATGGGAGCTATGTTAATGCACATAAAAATTGTCAATGCATATAAAGGATTTATATTAAAAACTTTGTTTTTATGGTTATATTATTTGCGTTACCTGTAAAATTCCAATTTTCTCAATTGCGTCATAGTTCCTACTTATGTAGTATAACAAATAAAGTTGTTAAGAAATAAAAGTCTCAGGGAAAGGTCTTGCTATTACTTTCAAACCTGTGAAAATATGCAATATTTATCAATTGGCTTGCAGAACTTACAGAATTTTTTATATGGTTATTAAAACTATACTAGGGATGAAGATTGGCGGGAAAAAAAATCTCTCCATATCTTTTGACTTTTTTTTCTGCGTCAAATACTAATTGTTTTCCAGTCTGTAGAATATCTTCTAGTTTCTAATCTCGCCTTTCTAAAAAGATGTATGGGGTGGGGGCGATACTATATCACGCCGTTTATGATATATCGTTTTATATATTTGAGAGTTCAAAATGTCACCGACCGTGAGTTTGGAGCTTCGCCAAAATTTTCGCTGCCTTTTCTCACAGCTGGTCCTTCTAATCCTAACTAACTGCTGGATCCGACTTTACTTAAAAACTTAGAAGTTGCCTTTTTCTTCTTTTTTTCTTTAATCTATCAGTATAGAGGAGAGAGAGGGATATACAATTTTTTTTTTTACCAACTTGATTATTTTTTGAAGTTCCAAAGTCGTAATTGAAGTAATTTATCTTTTTTTGGGAAAAAAAGAAGTGCGAGAGGAAAAATTGGAAGAGAGGAAGAATAAAAAAAAATAAAGGCCGAAAACTCAGGTTAGAAAATCGCCTTTCAGTAAGTAATACTTTCCGAATGGAAGTCGGTGTATTTTTTCACTTTTTTCCACTCCATATTACTTTTTTCTTGTACAAATTTCAGAATTTTTCTAGTAAGATAAGTTCCAAGATAAAATTTATTTTATATTCATTGAGAAAAACGTAATTTTTTTTTTTTTTTGCATATAGCAGTATTGTTTGAATGTTTGGTAGTATCAGTAATGTTTGAATGTTTACATGAAGCAGTAAGGTTTGAATGTTTGGTAGTATCAGTAATGTTTGAATGTTTACATGAAGCAGTAATGTTTGAATGTTTACATGAAGCAGTAAGGTTTGAATGTTTGGTAGTAGAAGTAGTGTTTGAATGTAACAGTAATGTTTGAATGTAACGATAAAGCTTGAAGGGTTGTATTTAACACCAATGTTTGAATGTAACGGTAAAGCTTGAATGGTTGTATTTAACATCAATGTTTGAATGTTCGCTTGCAGTATTAATGTTTGCATGTAGCAGTAACGTTAGAATGTTTACATGAAGCAGTAATGTTTGAATTCAGAAGTTATATTTGAATGTTTGCATGTAGCAGTAGTGTTTGTATGTAGCAGTAATGTTTTATGTTTGCATGTAGCAGTAATGTTTGAATGTTTGGTAGTATCAGTAATGTTTGAATGTTTACATGAAGCAGTAAGGTTTGAATGTTTGGTAGTATCAGTAATGTTTGAATGTTTACATGAAGCAGTAATGTTTGAATGTTTGGTAGTATCAGTAATGTTTGAATGTTTACATGAAGCAGTAAGGTTTGAATATTTGGTAGAAGCAGTAATGTTTGAATGTTTACATGAAGCAGTAATGTTTGAATGTTTGGTAGTAGCAGTAATGTTTGAATGTTTGGTAGTAGCAATAATGTTTGAATGTTTACATGAAGCAGTAAGGTTTGAATGTTTGGTAGTAGAAGTAGTGTTTGAATGTAACAGTAATGTTTGAATGTAACGATAAAGCTTGAATGGTTGTATTTAACATCATTGTTTGAATGTAACGGTAAAGCTTGAATGGTTGTATTTAACATCAATGTTTGAATGTTCGCTTGCAGTAGTAATGTTTTAATGCTTGCATGTAGCAGTAACGTTAGAATGTTTACATGAAGCAGCAATGTTTGAATGTTTGGTAGTATCAGTAATGTTTGAATGTTTACATGAAGCAGTAATGTTTGAATGTTTGGTAGTATCAGTAATGTTTGAATGTTTACATGAAGCAGTAAGGTTTGAATGTTTGGTAGTATCAGTAATGTTTGAATGTTTACATGAAGCAGTAAGGTTTGAATGTTTGGTAGTAGCAGTAATGTTTGAATGTTTACATGAAGCAGTAAGGTTTGAATGTTTGGTAGTAGCAGTAATGTTTGAATGTTTACATGAAGCAGTAAGGTTTGAATGTTTGGTAGTAGCAGTAATGTTTGAATGTTTACATGAAGCAGTAATGTTTGAATGTTTGGTAGTAGCAGTAATGTTTGAATGTTTACATGAAGCAGTAAGGTTTGAATGTTTGGTAGTAGAAGTAGTGTTTGAATGTGACAGTAATGTTTGAATGTAACGGTAAAGCTTGAATGGTTGTATTTAACATCAATGTTTGAATGTAACGGTAAAGCTTGAATGGTTGTATTTAACATCAATGTTTGAATGCTCGCTTGCAGTAGTAATGTTTTAATGCTTGCATGCAGCAGTAACGTTAGAATGTTTACATGAAGCAGTAATGTTTGAATTCAGAAGTTATATTTGAATGTTTGCATGTAGCAGTAGTGTTTGTATGTAGCAGTAATGTTTTATTTTTGCATGTAGCAGTAATGCTTGAATTCAGAAGTTATGTTTAAATATTTGCATGTAGAAGTAATGTTTGAATGTTTACATGAACTGGTAATGTTTGAATGTAGCAGTAGGGTTTGTATGTAGCAGTAATGTTTTATGTTTGCATGTAGCAGTAATTTTTTAATGTTTACATGAAGCAGTAATGTTTGAATGTTTGCATTAAGCAGTAATGTTTGCATTAAGAAGTAATATTTTAATGCAGCAGTAATGTTTGTATGTAGCAGTAAGATTTGAAAGTTTGCATAGAGCAGTAATGTTTGAATGTTGTTAAATGAACGAGTGGAGTGTTTTCCTGGAAATATCACGATTATGGTCCTAAAATGTGATTAGATGGCAAAATCATTATGGTATGCAATAGACAAATAATTAAATAGTGTTTCGTTGCTACAATAAAACGAAGAAATCATACTTTAAATATTGTTGATTTATAGACTAGTAGTATTTTATGGCAGTAATTGTTAGAATTACGTAGTAAAATGTTCATAAAATAGGATTAATAATAGTTTAACTGAGTATTAATTACTTTTACGGATAAGTGATTGAAAACACTTATGAATTTTATATATGAAGTTAGTAGCTTCTATCTTCTTCATTTGTGTATTTTATTCAGGATGTATTTTTTCAATTTCTTTTTTTCACTATGACTCTCTTATCTCATGATATTTGTTGCATAAATTGGGATTATGTTTATCAAATTATTATATTCAATATATTACATGATTGCAACATTATACCTTATTGGTTTTGTGTGGCCTACGCTTGTCACATACTACCACAGTCAATTTTTTGCATCACACTGCTGTTGCAAGTACATGTTTTTTCTAGAATTCATGATGTACCTTTTCGATGACAGTACCAAAACACTTGTCATCTACTTCTGAAATGTTGATCCAAATTTCTCGAGCACCAACAATTACATCCTGTTACTTTCACAGATGTCTACATCTGCAGTGGTTGACGCAAACGAAGACGTACATATCGCCTCTACTGTGGAATAATTACGCAACTGCACAATTTTTCAAAGCAGAGTTAAGGTTTCTATTGTGCCAAACAATACCTAGCGCATAGTCCTTAAAGACGGAACTCTGACATTTGTTGTAATAATATTTCGCTAGTTCCAAGTTGATAGTCATCAATAAGTTTACAGGGAAATCAATAGTATTGTCTGCGTTTCCAGAAAATTCTAATTTTTGCAGTTACAGGTAGCATTGTCCCACCATAGCTGCGATATGTAGTATGACAGGGTTATTGAATAAGCTCGTCTGTATAATTCATCTAGAATTTGAAAATAGTAGTGATTTGAAAAGTTGATTTCATTCTGAAATAATAAATTCCCCAAAAGAATATAAGCGCTATTTAGCTAATAAATTTAAATATTCGAAACTTGAAGCTTGAAGTAGTCATCAGACACATGTTTTCGCGTTCCAACCTTAATGCAAAAGTATATAAAAAAATTCATTCCTTTTAATGAATTCTTGAAATTCGTCCTATGATTTTTTAATTGACTTCCTATTACTTAATGACAAAAACACAGAGTCTTATCAGTTGAGTAAGACACGTTTCAAAGCATCCCCACCAGGTTTATATTTCACAAATCCCCCCAAACAACTCACACGCTACATCACTCCACCCTGCTTTTTCCAACACTTTATTACAATTGATCCTGTAATCGCATCCTTCAGACCTGCCTTACACACACAGAAAACCCTAAAGTGATTTTTTTCCCACCAACCCCTAAGTGGTAAACGCGGCAGAGATCTCTATCACTTATGGAAATTCTCGTCTTTCGCGGGGTCACGTGACACTGGTACACCCCCATCTAAACACCCCCCGGGATTTCCCTGTTTGACACAAGAGGACTATCCTTAATCTCGGCCCTCATTTGCATGATAAATTAAGAGAGCGAGCGAGATTGCGATACAAGGGGGAGCTGAATGCTGTGAAGGGGGGTAGAAAAAGATTTAAGTTTGGATCTAATCACTTTGAGTGAGAGTCCACAATTAGATTCATTATCTCTCTTTTGATGCCAGAGAAATCTGGTAAATTCTCGTTTTAAGTGAACTTTTTTGTAACGTTAAACTAACCTGGGATATAAAAAATGGCGGTAATGGAGCCACAAAAAATTGAAGTTGTATGTGTTGGAGATTGCAGATTAGGAATTGGAGAGGAACTCGATTGTTTCAACCGAAACAGAGAATAGTACTAGAATAGATACCAAATTTTGAAGCAGTAGTTTTATTCAAAGTGTTGATTTTGTTTTGTGTCAACTTTAATCTACACTATGTATAGTATTTAAGAAAGCTGAAATAAGTAAAAGTTTTTAATTTATTCCTTTAAAAAAATAAATACAAAATGAACGATGGCTATAGTTTCATCTCTTAAGAGGAAAACCAGTCTGTTACTGCCCCAGAGACCTAAATTCTTTCAGCCACAACTTCTTATTGATTTGAAGCACATGGAATTTTATAACAGGTACAACATCAGTAATAATCATTCATTAAAAAATGTGAAGGCAGAATGAGTAGCAGTTATTTCATTACTACAAAAAAAAAATATTAAAAAATCATAAATTTATAATGGACAATTCCCGCATTATTATTATTATTATTATTATTATTTTATTTAATTCTAAATGTTTCGAAAAGGCCATAAACACCAAAAAGTTTGCTCAATGCACTTTAAAAAAAAAAAAAAAAAAAAAAAAAATTGCGATTAAAGTTACTTTGTTAGATGTTGGAGAGAAAACGATTCATTCCTCTGGTATTGAATGTGACGTCACGGCTTCCCAAACATCTTGGCTTGAAATGCAGCAGCGGAAACCAGACAACCTGTACGGAATATGGCAATGGTCTATCAACGCCAACTATTTGGCAGAAACCTCACGATAACCATAGAAACAGTAGGAACCCTTGATGTCATAGATTTTGCTGAGTGTTTTGATCGAACTGGTTTTGAGGCATTTTTTTTCTTAATATTTATATAACTATTTTTTTTAAAGAATATTTGTTTAAATATTTGGAATCAGAAAGAAATTCTTCATAAATCTAAACTAATTATAATCGTTTTTAAAAAATGCGGAAATTGTCCATTACCTCCAAAAACTTAAACGAAAACAATTAATTTTGCCTTGACATTTTTAAATGAACTTTTATTACTGATGTTATACCCGTTTTAAAACTATGAAACTTCAAATGCTTTTAAAGAATAGTCTAGGAGAAATTGTGGCTGAAAAAGTGAAGTATTACGTCTGAGGGGAATGGACAAACTGATGTTCCCTGTTAGAGTCTTAGAATAATGTTGGTTCACAACCATGTGTCTAGTTTCCGTCTACTAATTCTCAATAGTTTTGAATAAAAAAATATTTATTAAAAGGTCACCTACTAGATTTTTTTATGCAAAATTTAAAAAAAACATCAATACCAAAATCCAAATTTTTAACTGATCATTCTATTTAGGATAATTCATTTACCCTAAAACACAAATTTTATGACTCTGTCTTAAATGCTTTTCATTTGTTGATCGAAAACGTATTTGCCGTTTATGTCAATATTGAGAAGCACAATTTATAGATAGTGCAAAAAATCAATAATCGATTATTTAACTCGGGCCCATAGTACTACTAATAGATATACTCATGGTACAACGTTTTTACATCTTCTGTAGTATTTCAGTAATCGAAAGTTTCAATCGAGAAAAAATAAGTTAATTCAATGAAGAAAAAAACTTATTTTCAATAATTGAAAACTATTTAATTTGAAAGATTCAAATTATTTATGCTAATCCTTTAACAAACTAACAAAAGTTAATAAAATATATTAATTATTTTAGTATCATGCCTAAAAAATATGTTTCTTTTTGATAAGTAGTACATTTTTCTGATGTTACTACTTATTGAAAATTTCTGAAAATTATGTTTTTTTCCATTTTTTAAAATTCTTAATTCAAATATGAATTTGTATTGAACTTTTTAAAATATGAATGTGCCCTGATAATAAAAAAAACAAACAAAAAACTAATATATATATATATATATATATATATATATATATATATATATATATATATATATATATATATATAGATAGATTAGTTTTTTTTTATTATCAGGGCACATTCATATTTTAAATATATATATATTTATTTATAATATCTTCCATGAATTACAACGGTACTTATCTTTTTTCTTTCATCTTGGAACACTCTATATAGTTAGAATTTGGACAATTTTTTCACTTCAACGCCCATAATCTCGCTATTTAACTTTTTTCCTTCATCAACAACTTTGGTTTTTCTTTCTTTATTCTTTTTTTTCTTACAATTTTTAAAGCTATAGGAGAGTGCATTCGCCCTCATAACTCCCTTTTTAACCTTTTCTGCTTAAAGACTTTAAAGATAATTTTTGATAGCCTATCAGAATTGAAAAGCCAAGTGTTGTGCTGACTCTTTCCTTTTTAATGGTTAAGTGCATTTATACTTTAAATAGTCAGTACCAATTTTGAAAGATAAATTAAAAGTCTAATAAATATCAATTCAAACAAAGTAAAAGCCATTGATTCCTATTTTGTACGTAGACAAATTCTACACACCAGTAGAAGGCTTTAAAATATTTACTTAAGAGCTTTCAGATTTGGTCTCGTTGCATTTTCGAGGCAGGTAGAAATAAATATAATTTCATCCATTAAACCCAATTTGAAAGAACTTAACAAATTTTTTACTTTCAATTACCCTATCACAGAGTAGTAAAAGTATTGCATTCGGACAATTTTTTCATTTTTTTTTCATTTCTACTCGTTTTGAAACATCCGGAGTTCAAAAAAGTGGTATAGTAAAAGCGTCTGTCTGTGAGATTGTTGTCAGTATAACTCCAGAATGGATTAACGTACGATGTTTAACTTTTGTGTCTAGGTTAGTGGTGATCATGGATTCTGTCATTAAAATGTTGATGAAAATAGCACAAACGTATAAGGCAGCTTCCATTGAAAAAAAATTATGTTTTTCATCAATTGCCAAAAAACGACTTTACCGATTTTGATCGAAATTGCTGTGGTATTGCCTTTATGGTGCTATAATACATACCTACCTCCAAAATTCCCTTAAAAAATACAATGAAGGCATAAAAAAGTTAAAAAAGGAATGCCTTTAACCCAGAGTTCTCTTCTCTTGAGCATCCATCGTTCATCAACAACTGTTTAGCATCTGATTCACTTACAAGAAATGATAATGTAATATTTATCGAAAAACAACTCGCCAATTTTTCCATTTTGGAGGTGTTTTTCTTCCAATGTAATAATTATCGCCAACTGGGATTTTTTTTAAGTAATATAAATAAGAAAATGAAAACAGTGAAAATTACACCACTCAAGGCAAATTTAAATGCAGTGACTAGTATTAAGAATAATTGGAAGTTGTGCGATGTTCCACACTTAAATTTTTTGTCACATTGATATACTCAAAGAAAATAATAAAATTAGTTTTATAAGTTTGCAAATTTAACGAGAGGAAAGGCTGTTTTAAGTTTGTAAAACAGTCTCTCCAGGTTTATAAGTTTGTAAATTTAATGAAAGAAAGATATGCCCTGAAAGAAAGACATAAGTATATAAACTAATTTCAATAACAAGTACTCAAGCTAATGCAACAATCTCATTGATTAAATTTACTTATTTTAGTTATTTATTTAAGAATAATTTATGACAAAACCAAAATCATAAAGTTTGCATCTATTCAAGATTTATTAATAACGGATATATGTTTGAAAACTCTAGAATATTTAATTAATGCATTTTAATATTCATAAAGTTTTCTATTCGAAAGAAAGTAAAACTCCAAACTTTTCCAACAGTACTTTCATTCTTTCCACTTCATTGTTCAATAAAGATGCTAATCTTGTTTTCGATAAGATAATTAGGATAATAACATTTTTGTGATGTGTGTTGAACATTGTTTAACTATGTCTACCTCCTTGTCTATACAGTTAAGTTGGTAAATTCTCAATTAACAGTGTTTATTACAAGTTAAAATACATACAGTGTTTTTCATTTAAAAATAATGTAAGCTCTGAATTTGACATATTTACTTAATTTAATGTAAGAAGCTTATGTATATTTTAGTAAAATTAAATTTGTTCTAAGTGTTGGATAAAAATATATTTTCGAATTAAGGTGTGATTTGTTTTCGTCAAACTTCTTCTTGGATTATTATTAGATTTTATGATAAATTAAACCACGTTATTTGTTAATCTTTCAGAAGTCTTTAACTTTTAAGAATGGGATTTTTCAACCTTCAGAATGAATAAGGCGAACTTATTAAATAGATTAATTTAACGTCTTTATTATAACTTTGTAATTAAATTAAGTAAAATCTTTTTATCATTAGTTTCATTAATCATTTATGCTACAAAACTCATTTTAAGTCCTGCTTGAAGTTAAATTTAAATACTAATCTTGATGTGAGAATGTAAACGTACTTTAATTAAAATAAATTTCCGACGCCTTTTTTATGTTAAAATTTTATAAGATGTATATACATATAAAAGTAAAAGATCTAACTTACTTACTAAGACTGGAATTTGGCAGAGGAGTTCCTTATATGCTAATAAGGTGAATTAAAGTTGTTTCACTCGGATGTTTTGTGAAAAAAGGACACTATCGGAAAAAGAAGGAAACGATATATTAAGACCAAATTGTACTGTTTTTTTTTTCTTCTACAGATATCTTCACCAAATTATTGGGAACATAAAGTTTCAGTTATTGAATGCATTTATATGTTTTTTTAATGAAAAAATGGAGATGGCTTCAAGTATAAACTTTTGTTATTTCTCAAATTTAATTATATGTTCCTTTTATTATTAAATACTTCATTTAATATGTTAGAGTTATGTCCTTATGTGATAATTGGTAGAGTCCAATAAAGTTAACTCTTATTTTGCTTCAAAAGAATAACTGGGGTGTGGAACATTGCACAACTTTCAATGACATATAATACTGACGTGGATTTGTGTCATTTACCGTTTGTATATTTTCAACATTAATTTACAAGAGATGGTCAATTTGGGGATATTTTTGGCGATTATTCTTGTATGGGTCTTTAACAAAAAAAAAAAAAAAAAAAAAAAAATTGCTAAAATGGTGATTTTGGCGATATACTTTTCGGTAATCCTTATATTATTCTCTATTATAAGTGAAACTGAGAGGAGAAGAATGAGGTATGCTCAAGGGAAAGAGAACTTTGTGTTGAAGGCATTCATTTTTCAACTTTTTACGTCATTAAAACATTTTTACGGAAATTTCGGAGGTGGGGATGTTTAGAACAACCTAAAAGACATTACCACAGCGATTTTTATCAAAATCGTTAGAGCCGTTTTTTAGCAATCATTGAAAAACATGCTTCAATAGTAGTTATCTTATGCGTATGCGCGATTTTGACGAAAACCTTAATGGTAGGTCCCATGGCTGCCACTAACCGTCATACCAAATTTGAGCATCGTAGGTCAATTTGTTCGGGAGTTATGCTGACCACAGACACACATACACACACATACAGACATTTTTTCTAGATCACTTTTTTGAAATCAGGATGTTCCAAAACGGGAAGAAATGCAAAAAAAAAAAAAAAAAAAAAATCGAAATTGGTTTTATTTTGACCGAATGCAATACTTTCAATTACTTTATAATTATTATTTTTTTCAATTACTCTGTGTATATATTATACATATGGGTAATTGAAAGTAAAAAGCGATAACTTAAATTGTTTTTAAAATGAAACGTTATTTTATTTTGCAGCATTGTTGAATAATTAGTAGAATTCTATGTTATTCTATTACTATCAGCAAAAAGTTTCTTATCACCGAATATACTCATTGTGCTTATTTCAATGGTTATTTTTCTAGAAACTCAATTTATTTAACAAACTGAAGAATTCGCTTATAAAATAATATTCATTTAGTAAACGGATCTATATTAATAAAATGAATTGCAGTTAATTTTATTATATCACGAGCAACTAAACTGACTTTTAAAAGAATTTTTTTTTCGTAAACCTCAAGTTTCCGATCATTGCAATATTGTGAATAAAGTATTCGATGAACTATATTTAATTTTTTGTTGGCCCTAATTTTGACCTGATAACTGTGTTCTAGTGTTATTATGTCAATTTTTTTAACGGGTACATCTAGTAGAATTTTGTTCCATCTTTGTTGGATAGTGAGATGCATTTCTTCCACATTTGTAGTTCTTTTCTTATCAATATTTTCTTCAGGATATTTTAAAAATATTTTCCATTGTATCGAGGTTGCAACTCATACATATAAGCTTTATTGGATATTTTCCTTTTCCATAGATAAAAGTCATTGACTGTTTTACTTCGATAACAATTCGACATTGTCACCATGAAAGCTGAAATCGAAGAAGTCATCGATTGTTTCCTCAAAGCTAAGAATAAAAAAATTTGCTTTAAAATGTCTATATATAAAACAGCATTTACTGTACGTAGCTTTTTATATGATTTTATCACTTCTTGAGATGACTTGTAATTTCACTAAAAAAATTTATCCGGAAAATTTGTTTTAGTTTTAATTCATTATCTTTTTAACTTTTCATCAGCTCCCCTCCAAAATATGGTTCCAAGACAAATTCCAAATTTTTCACTAATAATGAACTTTTTTCAATCACCACAACCTCATTTTTTTATGCTTTTTGCATAAAAGGGTTTTGGTCTTTTTAGGTT
This sequence comes from Linyphia triangularis, assembly GCA_963978545.1. NCBI lineage: Eukaryota > Metazoa > Arthropoda > Arachnida > Araneae > Linyphiidae > Linyphia > Linyphia triangularis. Next base: position 78,065,929 of record OZ021723.1, read on the forward strand.
GATTTCTTTTATGTTTCTTGATTACATATGGTTTAGTTTTGGTTTTGCAGAAGTGATATCTTTTGTTATTTAAACCATTTAGCATTATACGTTCACATACTTTTAGATTGAACCTCACGGCATGGAGTTGTTTGGTCGTACAACGCTGAATAAATTTGTAATTAGAATCATTTTACTGTCTTATCTACTTGATGTTTTACACGGACAACCGCTTCGAAAAAGATTTTTCATATCCCTACTCGAATGATATCTTTTCTAAATGCCATATACAGCACTTAAGGCGCAATATCCTTCAACTTTTTCTAGTTCATAGCACCAATACGGAGAGATTCGATTCTGAACTTGATATGTGTGAGAATTTGGTAGAGGACGCAAAAGGGCATCAAGATGAAAAATAATTTTAAACTGTGGACACGTTGAGAGACCTGGGGTATCCACGTTAACAATTTTTAGTTCTAGAAAAATTTTGGAACAATAAAAATAAATTGTTGTGTCTTGTGATCGAATCTCTTGCGGTTCTGACTCTAAAAAAGGAGCAGTCAAAATCTTTATAACAATTTTCCATGAAAACCATGTGGTATTAAAGAGTGGCATTGTAGTGGCAGATTCATGCAAGAAAACTCTTATAATAGCACATTAGGAATGATTTTTATGTAAAAAGTGCTTGAAAGACTTATTTTTTTCGATAAAATAGCTTTTTTGTATTCATGTCAAAAAATTCTTAACGGTAATAGAGATCCTAGGTTAAGAAAAAAAATTAAAATATAAATAATTTATTTTTCCTAAAAATATACGAATAAACAATACACAACACAAATATTTCCGATGGGTAAATAGTCTGAAGATATGTATTATATACTTAATGTATTGGAAGGTGTAACTCAAATTTAAATTGCAGTTAGTTTCAGACAGCAGTTAGCAAACAAACTAATAAAAAATCTAATACGCAATACCATTTTGATTAAATTAGAATAGTACTTACATATTTTCATTTTCTCATAGTTAAGTATAGTACTAAAATACACTAAAAATATAAGCGTTTTTCTTCCATATATTTTCTAGAACAGGGAAGTTTTCCTATTGAATTGCTGAGGAATTGCGACAGTGTCTATGCCCCTTCGAGTAATCCTTGCTCCAAGAAATTCACAATAAATATCTAACCATACTAGTAAATTTTTAATTTGAATTATAAGTTTTAATTTTAAATGGAGAGTAGGGGGGGGGGGGGAATGGGGTGCTTCGTCCCTTGCTCGCAAGTTCATCAATCCAAGTTAGCTGTGCAAACCAGGAGCCACAATCTCCTACTCGCCTGTATGCTAACCCCTTAGCTTGACAGTGGATTGCTAATGCCAAAAAAACTGAAACATCTTTGGATCGCTAACATAATTCCTGTACTTCGATAGTTGATTGCTAACCCAATTCCTTTGGATCACATTGCAATCTCCAAAGTGCCTGCTCGGTATCGTTCACCGAACAGCGAGAAGGTTCATTGGTACATAAATCAAATATAAAAACAGGATTATTAACAGGAATTTTATAAAAATATTATTGAATGTTATTATAAAACAGGAATGAATTGAAGGATTTCGAATATATAACCAAAAGAAAGAAATAAGTTCATTAAGTTAAAAAAAAAATATATGAATAGCAATGGTGTCCTATCCATCACAACAATCCGATTGTGTCTGATCCATCCAAGAAACAGCATGATGTTGCCATTTCTAAAAATAACTTCCGTTTCAATGACTTTATGTGTGCTATTCTAAATTAAAAAACTTACTAACTAATTAAACTTTTATAAAATTGCGGCTCCTTTTGAACAAATTTCAGATAAAAATACTTACGAACAGCCAATGGATTTTTATGAACTTAGAATAAAAGATAATTGATTACGGTTGCATATTTCTGCAACTCCAAAAAAAAAGAAGGAAAAAAAAAAAAAAAAAAAAAAAAAAAGGGGTGGGGGGGGGGGGGGAAAGGTGAGATGAAGAAATGCAACGCAAACCACTCCTACCCCTTTGTCGTCGACCTATTTGTCTTACATTGGGAGCTTCGGTAAGCACAAAGAAGGATTAAACATATTGTAGCTCTCATTAAATAAATTCTTATAATTTAATTTTCAATAATTCATCATTAGTTTTTACATCGGAAGGAATAGAACTCAAATTTTATGACCATGTATTTTTAATGTAAGGAAACATATATTTTAGGTATGTTTCAAGAATTTCCTAGCAGTGTGAAAATGCTTCTTTGGTATTCTATTGCTTTCACGTTATAACTTTAATACTGAATAAATACGAAAATAATTAAAATTTTAGCATTCTGGTTGGCATTGTCAAATAAAGATAAAAATCTAATGTTATATACAAATTTCAGAGATATTCTAATAGTCTTTTAGCATTTTCAACGCATTCAAATTCTTGTTCCCATAGAAGTAACATTACGCCAATGTGAAAAATTGGGAATTAACTAAAAATTTATTAAAAAGGGGAAAAAAAAAAATTAAAATTTAAAAATTCTGGTGGACATTTGAACAATTAAAGATTGTTTTCTACTTATGTATAAATTTCAGAGTTGTCCGAATTGTTGTCCTCTCAGAGTATTCTTGAATAGCAAGTAAACAACTAATCACAATTTTTGCTCTACATAGAATTTACATAACAACCGTATTTTAAAAGTTGGTCAAAAATTTAAATTTCCGTTACCGTATGATCAATGTTCGGGAGAAAAATAATTATGTTTGTAATTTCAGAGCTACATGTGAAGAAATCCTTTTTTTTAATATAAAGAGAAATGTTTTTTCCTTTTAGTTTCTCTTTGTTCTAATATTTTTTGAGAGACTAAATGTCTTTTTATTACAACTAACCTATAATTTGGACGGCTTTAAAGTAACTGAAGAAACAGAAATAAACAATTAAAATGTTTTTTTTTTTTTTTAAATTTTAAATGGTTTATTTCATATAATTAGGGCTTTCGAGATGCTTTAGCACCAATAGTCTATGAAGTTTATACATTTTTTTAAACAGGTCTGGTTTATTTACCTTTCATAACTTTCAATTTCAACTTGTTAAAAATCTTTTTAAGAAACAGATTCAGCAAGACAACACATTTGTTATATAAAAAAAATAATTTCAATACACAACTTTCCCAAGGTTTCGCAGCCACAGATTACGTTTTATATAAGTCATAAAAATCACTTCAAAGGAAAACGTCTCATTTTAATCCTTTTAAAAAGTCAACTTTAGAATAACGCAATCTTAAAGTAAGAGCTCATTTTATACATAACAAAATCTTGGCTACTCCTCCATGCAATCTCTTTCTAACACAACAGGCGATGCAACAATGTCGAAAAAATCGTTAATGCTAATGGATAGCCTCCGAACGTTTAGTCATTTTACGCCAGAAATATAATTTCGTCTCCCCCACCCTCAGATATACGATGGCAAACTTTTAAGTTGTTACCTCCATTGTCTTCAATTCTAATTTGTTGAGACATATTTCAACCGTTAATCATCCCCATCGGCAAGACTAATGGATAATTGTACAGAAACCGTAAGCAGGGACATTATTTATCATGATAATACCTACCGAGCATCAAGGGTATTGAAAAATGTTAAGATCTGGTTTATCTCTGCTGCAACTTGAAAACAATGTCAAATCGTTTGCAATGATCGAGGATTAATGTCGCTGGGAAAGTGCTTTTGCTTTAGATACAGGTTTATCAATGAAATGTGATATATATTTAAAGAGAGTGGATATTTTTAGAAGGGAAGTAATTTTATGACATCAATGATGGAGATGAATAATGCTTTGGAGTGATCTGATTTCTGAACTGCGTTGCTTTTTACTGGCTTTGAGTCGAGTAAAGTTGATGGAAGATTCTGTCTTTTGAAATTGATGTGATCTCAAGAAAAATTAATCACATTGTACAGTGAAATGATTGAATTTTATAAAAAAAAACTTATTGCCGATAATGCAGCTCTTTTAATTACTTTCAATTATCCATAAGTTAACATGAGATAATGAAAGTTTTGCATTCGGTTTGAAAATGTGTTCTTTTTTTTTGTATTGCTACGTGTTTTGAAACGTAATGAATTCAAAAAAGTGTGTGTCTGTGTCTGTGGTCAATATAACTCCAGAATGAACTGACCTACGATGTTCAACTTTTGCATAAGGGTTAGTGATGGTCATGAGATCTGTAATTAAAGTTTTTGTTAAAATCGCTCATGGCCATATGAAAAAAAAAAATATATATATTTCATAAATTGCTAAAAAACGGCTCTAACGATTTTGATCAAAATCGCTGTGATAATTCCTCTTAGGTTGTTTCAATTATGAGCATTAAATATCACCACCTACGGATTTCCCGTAGAAATGCCATAGAAACGTAAAAAGTTGAAAAAGAAATATCTTTAACATAGAGTTCTCTTCCCTTGAGAATCGCCCATCAACGATGGTTTATCCTATTTCCCTCACAAGAAAGGATAATATAAGAATTATTCAAAAGTATATCGCCAAATTCTAAATTCGCCACAATTTTGGCGTTTTTTTTAGCCAATGTAAGAATTTTCACCAAACAGGCCATTTTTTTAAAGATGATTTTTTTCCCTCCTTAGTCTTCGTAGTACATAAACAGAATTTTATAAACATATGCGGATTTCTACAAGTAGCCCGACTACTCTAAACACTTGTTTAGTTAAGATACCTCTTTTTGCTTATACTAATGGATGAATAGTTTGTTCTGTTTATGACAGTTTTTATTTTTTTCAGGATATTCTACGCACTGAATGTGATTTAAATGAAATCAAACAAAAATTAAGGTACTAAGTAATATTTGAAAATAAAATTTTCATACATATAAGATTTTATGAATTGATTTTTTTTACATGATGGTGATGGATACAGTCAACTCGCGATAGCTCGAAGTTCAAGGGACTGACAAAACTATCCGAGTTATCCGAAGTTTGAGTTATCGAAAGTCGCTCTGAAGTTATTTTCTATTCAAGACATATTTCATTAGGGTTATCTTTTGCTTGTTCATGTGGAGTCCGAAAGACAATATTTTGCCTTGCATTGAACTTTTCTAGCCATCCTGCACTTGCTATAAATCCTTCAACTTTTAGTAAACGGACAAAGTCCTTCGCTTTTTCTTTTAACATCACCACACTAAGAGTGATTTTGGAATTATGGTTTTGATATGTCACAAACTATTTTAAAAGAGCATCTTCGACACCAGAAAAGGCACATACCTTCACTCATTTACACGATTAATCGAGTTTCGATGCATGCCTTCTCAAAATCGTCTTTGTTTTTTAAAATTGTTGAAAGAGTCGTCGAAGGAATTCCGTACTTTAAAGCAACGTCTTTTTTCTTACATCGCAGACTTTGCTCAGTTTCTTTCATCAATTCAACCTTTTGAGCAAAATTAAGCATATTCAACTTGCGTTTTAACATTATTCAAAGTCAACGTAAACCACTACCATTAATTCACACTTAAAAAATGGAATGCAATGCAAAAGCAAAAGCCCGTTTACTTACTGTACGTGTCACTGTAAACGCGTTTTTCCCGGGTTAAAGTTAAATTGTAAGACATGATGCAAAGATAAAAAACATAAAAATCGTTTTTTTTTATTAGTATTTTGTGCGTTGGTAATGATACTAAAATTTTCACAAAAACTTCGACTTAAAAGGTGTACACTTCGAGGTATGCAGATAATTTAGTGTTAAAAAACATTAATTTGTTTTGGGATCTAATGAAACTTTCCAGATAAACGAAGATTCGATTTATGAGACTTCGATCTATCGCGAGTTGACTGTAATTGAAATGTATGAACCTGGAAAGTTTTGAAAATTGATGTAATTTCCAAAAATTAAAGTCTGAAAGCTGTAAATATTTCGAAGTTATTATTTTTTTTCTTCAAATAGCTATTTACTTGCACGCAAATCTAAAATGAGAAATTTCATTAAAAAAAAGAAAAAAAGATTCAAATCAAGTAAACTTTTTTTAGTAATGATAAAAAACATTTTAATATAATATTAAGTACATACACGAATTATATTTAAGAACATATCAGCAAAGTTACCTACATATATATAAAAGTTTAAAATAAAGAATATTTCATGAAAATATAATAGTGCATCAATTTTAATTCAGAAATAAATACATAAAAAAGCTATAAAGTACTATATCATAATAACATGTTTACTTTTAAGTGCTTTTGTTAAATTTTACACCAAAATATAAGTTAGTAAGAGTGTGCTAATCAAGTTTTTTTTAAATTGGAGTGCTTAGCATCAAGTAAATCTTTACCTCGTTTTTTTTTTTTTATTTATAAAATTTATGATATAGTATAATTAGTAGTTGGATGCCGAGATAAATAGTATAAACTACACTGAATCTATAGGTTTACAAGATTTTTTTAAGTACTCTTCTGAATATGTTTCTTCCAAATTTCAAAGATGATTTACCTTTGCCTATTCTGCATTCTTTATTTCCTTTTATATACGATTTGATATTCTAAATTTATATAACGTTTTCCTTCCAACTTATCGTTGATCAAAAGTGTTCGTACTTTCACTTTCCAATAGTTAAAGTACAGTTAATTATTTAGGGGTGTCGATTACTGGATCTTTTAAGTTTTGTATTTATTATTTTGGGGTGGAAAATAAAAAAAAGCTATCTGGATATAAGGTTTGGTCAGAAAAGTTATGTCATATAAATCTAAGAATATTATTATGACACTGTATAGAAGACTAGTTAGGTCACATCTCGAGTATGCAGCGTAATTCTTGTCACATCATCTTATATAAGGTATTGGTTTATTAGAAAAGGTTCAGACTAAGGCAAGATAACTGACACAATAGAACTCTAGTTTTGATTATGGTGATAGATTGATGATCCTAAATATGTATACACTATACATTGGAGGAAAAAAGTTATAGGATAGGGATTTGATTCAAACAGTTTCATTTCAAGGAGTTTGAGTATAATGTCAGAGGGATAAATTATCATGTTTAAATGTTATATAAAGGCAATTTAACTTGGAGAATAGGAAACATTTATTTTGCCATAAAGTGGTTGACAAATGGAACAACCTGCCAGACCACATCGTCAATTGTATTGGAGTTTAAAAGACAGCTGGTTCTGTGTGCTGGGAAATTGTTCAGAACAGTTAAACTGGACTAACCTAGATGGACCTTATGCCTTTTGTTGATAGTCAATTTTTAATTTGTTCCTGTTTAATGAAGCTAAGAGATTATTGATTTATTTTCCAGCATTATTTTTTAACTAAATTAACGGAGGTAATAAACGATAAGTAGTTTTTTTAAACTGTTGATTGAGATTATTTAGTATTTTTTTTATAAGTCAAACTATCCTACTTACATGAAAATAGGAGTCTTTTTTTATTAACCGTATATTAATTTTGATTTTATTTGTTTGTGGCGTTCAAATCTTCGAATTAGTTCACTTGCCATCTTCCAAAAGAACTGAAACTTGGCAGATGACAATGTCTTCAATAAAGTTTTGGGCAAAAAAGTTATCTAATGCTCAAAAATCGATAGTTTTCTTTGTATTGGTCACACACTGTAAAGAATGAACACCAGTTAAAATTTTTTATGTAAGGTGCAAATAAAAGTTAGCAATGCATATAAAGAATGTATAGTAAAAACTTTATTTTTATGGGTTATATATTTTTAGATAAGAACTTGTTTATCTTATTGTATGTTTTCTTTGTAAATGACAAATGTATGCTGGTACGAGACTATAAACATGATTTGTTTTGATCGAACACTATTATAAATTGGTTTTTATATATGCCAAGTTGAGGCCTGATTTTTATATTAATGACACATATTTACCGTTAGAGAAAAAATATAGCATTATAGATTTTCGGTGCAAATTTAGAAAATAATAACGAAACATCGGGATACAGTGGAGCAATTCAGGGTACAGTGGAGAATCCAATATAACAATGCAGTAAATTCGTTTTCCCCCCCAAGAAATGTTCATTTTTAGCAAAAGGATAAGTTTTTGTTTGGATTTAATATTATATAATTTGTTGAATTGGTATTGGATTTAATTTTGGATATGATATATTAATACTCATTATAATATCAACATTTAATATGAAAAATATATTACGAGAGCAATTTACCGTACCATGCCCCGCATAATTGGTGTAAAGCACTGTGGTAGTATAGAGTCGTGTGTGGGATATTAAAAATTAAAAACTTTTCTTCTTGTCTTAAAAAATTTCTAATTGAAATATAATTTTATTTAAACATAAACTATCATTTAAATATAATTTTATTTAAACATAAACTATCATTTAAATATAATTTTATTTAAAACATAAATTATTATTGAAATATAATTTTATTTAAACATAAATTATTATTGAAATATAATTTTATTTAAACATAAATTATTATTGAAATATAATTTTATTTAAACATAAATTAATATTGAAATATAAATAAGTACAGAATATTAACTGTTACAGCAAAACCTAACCGTTAGATCATATTGCACACAAATGTGTGGTTTCATCACTGGCATCTTTATTTATTAATAAATTGGACGAAGGCTTTTCTTAAAGATATATGCAAAATATTCAGTTTTATAATGTGATGCAATACACATGAATACAAAACATAATTTTTGTCGTTCTCATTGGATAGATATTTAAGTGCTAAAAAACTAAATAAATTACACCTCAGTACAAAAAACTGAGTTGAAAAGTATATAAAAGTATTTTATTTTTCATGTTTATGAGATTTCAACTCATAAACATGAAAAATTTAATGTTGTTTATTTAATGTTAAATTGAAATAAGAAATAAATAGTTGATTTCAAATTATGAGGGAAAAACGAACTCGATGAATATTTGAATTGATCAGAAATTTAATGATCTAGATTTATTAGTTAAATGACTTTCGTTAATGCAGTTTAGATATTTTTTCAAACGCAACTGAATAAATATACAAATTGAAGAAATACATTATAAAATTATGACTTTTTTTCTATTTCTTCTTTTAGTTTATTTTTATTCTCAGGATGTATTGATACCTATTATAGCGTAAAATGGATCGATTATATCGTAAATGTTTTTCTTCATTAATGTAGTATGTATGTATAAGAATTTTCATTCATGCTGTTACATCATTTGGAGAAATCATTTAATATGTTTAAGATAAATTAATGTTTCTAAAACTTTTTTTCTTTTTAAATTTTGTAACAATCTTTCCAAAATGTTGCTTGACATTTTTTAGCGGGATTAATAATTTGAATTGCCTTCATTCTCTTTAAAATTCAATAAAATTTATCATTATTTTGATTTTTTGGAAAGAGTTTTAATGATATTTATTTGAATAAACGAAATATGAATATAATAAAGTAAAAAAAAAAAGTAATGCATTCTTTTGAATTCAAGAAACAAATTTTTTATTTAGTTGCATTTAGTTATTTAGCTATATTAAAATAAGGATTTGCTTATCAACTGATATACTTATCTTTTCTATTAATTTTAATTTAAATACATGTAGTGCATAATTTTGGTATTTATTAAAGCGACGCTATTATTTAATTGTATTTTCTAATTTATTATTCTTTTTCAATTGATTAACATTCAACATCATTATTTAGTTGTATTTGTAAATTTAGCAATAGTAAAACAAATTTTCGCTTTTCATTTTGATATGATTAGCTCTTTTAGTATAATTCTAAGCTTATGCAATAAATTCTTTTTACATAAATAATTATTGTTCAGTTGCATATTAATTTATCAATATTAAGATAAATATATATATTTTAATTGATATGCGTTGCTTTTTTTTAATTTTAAAAGTATCCAATGTAATGTAAAAAAAATTTCACCGAAAATATATTTTTCATAAAAAAGAAAAATTGTCAACTCTTTTATTTTTGTAGTGTTATTTTTATTTTTGTAACTGTATCTTTAAAGGTTTATAGCAATTTTATTCTTGTTTTGATTTGTCAAAGTCATTTACTTTTGTTCGAAGAATGATTATATTGCTTAATTTTTTTTTTTAATAAATCCTTTATAATAACTTCGATTTTAAGTGCATTTTTGTTTGTCGATCAATGGCAAATATGCGGAGGCCTAATTAATCCCCTTGCCATCATCCGATCGGGCTGAAACTTGGCAGATAGATTCGATGTATATAACAATGCATTCTATAAAATTTTGGGGACTGCCACTGTTATTAAAAGGTCGCTTTTACGAAATACTGATAAACCAAATTGCCGTCATCCAATTGCGCTGAAATAGCATATAACCGATCATTGAAGAAACTCTTTTCTACTGCCAAAATTCTTTTAGTAAATAAAAAAAAATAATAAAATTGTTTTAATCAGAGTAAATAAAATATATTTGGATGAAAGTGCATAAATTTACATTCATTTTTAATGCATAAATTTTGAACAATAGTTTATCGCATATTTTGCTACTGGAGATGTTTTTAATATTTAAAATTAGATGCCAACACCAAGCACACGCTGGCAACAGAAACGGCGCTATGTTAATGAATATAAAAATCAGCAATGCATATATAGGATTTATATTAAAAACTTTGTTTCAATGGGTTATATTATTAATTCATCCTTTACTATTTAAAATGGTAGGATAACTATTTAAAAATGACGAAAAGAAGAAAAAAAATATGAATAATTTTTTTTCTAAGGTGGGATGTAAGGTATTCTTATTTTAAAACTTAAAAAGAGGTATTTTAAAAGATAACTTGTTTAAAAAAATGTGGCTCAAACGACTAGATTTAATCGAAAGTGTTTTAACCGTAATTTTACATCCGTATGAAAAGGTTAAATATAGCCCTGACATTCAATTTTTTTTTCTATTTAAACTGTTATACGGTATCTTTATAAGCTCTATTAATTTTTACTTAATAACATAAATTTCGTCTTACAGAAATAATCAAAAATGTTGCTTAAACTATTTAGTTACCTATTTGTCTGTATTATTTGTATAATAAAAATTTGAGCGTAAAGTAAAATTAATGAATATATGTTAATAACAGACCAGAGTAAAGGAATCCAAATATAAACCTTGTTTTATATTCTAAAATACCTATAAAAATATACAATTATAAATTACGATTGTGATGCAAAATGTAAATTTTAGAGAAGATTGGAACAGAAGTTTCACAATGTCGTTAAATGAATGTATCTTGTAAATTTATAATAATTTTGTATGCAATAAGTTAAACTTCCGAGGTTAATTTTTCTTATTATTTTTCCTATTGTAAAAGTTGTATAAATATGAAAGAAGTGAAAATAAATGCCTTTTTTTTATTTTTAAAGTTAGGTCTTTTAGCCTTTATACTACATTAATGCTTATATAAAGACTTTATCCACCTATTTGAGGTCAACATTTTGAGATAAAACTATATATACGCGATATATCAAACGAAAGGTTTCGTCAAGAAAAATTGTCATACCGAATATATTCCAGGAATTACGACCGAGAGTAAAGGAAATGTTGACCGCAAATCAATTAGCAGTTCATTAGAGCTACATAAAATTTAACTAGACGTTTATGCAGGAAATGTTTTAAGTTACACCAAAATATTGTTTTTATAGTTCCACAGACTTCTATACGTGTATCACTGACGAACCAGTCAGTTTTTAGTCAGCCGGAATTTAAGGTATACGTAGATCCAAGAACATTTTTTTATTTTTTAAATTCTGAGTTTAACAATCCAATACCTTTTTTACAGTTGATAGAGGGTATATGATTAAAATCATTTCATTAATTCAAATTTGGACAATTGTTAATTTGTTAATCAAGCTTTAATTAGCCTATATAGTACCTTTTTCAATCAATGGTATATCAAATTCTAATTTACTTAGAATAGCAATTTCACTTGGAAATCATTCGAAATATTATTCTTAATGTTTTGAAACTCAATTAAGTTTCTAACATAGAATAGGTTTTTTGTTTACAATTTATTTTGTGTGAAGACATGAAAAAAATCAATATTTTCAATGAATTCTAAATTTTAAAAATCACTAAAATCAATTTCTCAACCAATTTTATATAATGGAGTTTCCAAACATCTAACATATTATGTCCTTTACTATGATTTAAAAAAATTGTAATTGAACAATTGTTGCTGAATTATCATTGTTTGAATAAAGCGTGACATAATCAAAATATAGTTCGTCAGAAAACAGGTTTAAAGTTTTAAAAGCTTAGTACCTAACAGCGGTAGATACTACCGCTGTTAATTGATTGCAACTTAAAAAATATTAAGATATTTTCAAAAGTTTAGTATTGTTTGAAAGCTAAAGTATCAGAGTATATTATGATATAATAACAAAAAAATAATAGTTTGATCGATTTTCGTGATTTATAGGGTATACGTACACCTTAAAGGTGGAGTAGAAGTCAGGGTGTCTTTCTATGTCCCAAATAAAATAAAATCAGCAAGAACTAATCACAATAATACCGTGAGGGCAAAAGAACTCTCGATCCAGATGACCAAAGTAAAGTGAGATTCAATTTCTTTCGCTTGAAATCCACCGGTGCTCTTTATAATATTTGTACCCCCTTCACCCACAATCAGGCCACAAGATCCGCAAACTGACCCCCAGCCCAACCTCGGAAAAGGAACTTATCCATAGCAAGACAAAATTTTCAAATTCCAAAAAATATCCAAAAAACAGTATATGAAATTAAAATCATAGGACAAAAATTCAATGCACTTACCTAGGAAGATTGGACAATACTTGCCAAAACTCGAGCATCGTCTCAAATGGCGCGATTTAAAACAAAAAATAATAATAAACATGTAAAAACATCACAAAACATATATTTTAGCTCTCCGTCTTTTATTATAAATAAAATATTTCAATTTTGAAACTTTCTTGAGATAACTCCATTGAAGAGTATAAAATACTGCTCCAAAATTGATTACATTATAAATAGTAACCAACTGGTGACTAAATTAATAATATTGAATGAATAATTAGAATAATGAAGGAAAATCAGCAAACAATAGATGCAATTTTCAGTACAAAATTCTGATTATAGAAATTCTATGAGAACTATTATAGATTTATCGACTATGACTTAAAATAGATTTATCTGATTAAACGAGGATATTTTGTGGACATTCATTTTTTGCCAAAATTGTCATTTTGTACAAATTTATTTATAAGGGGAAAAAAAAACCACCCCCCCCCCCGCTAAATTGCAGGTGTTTATCAGATGGTAAAAACTTTATAAAGAGGACATTTCAGTTCTTAAAGTTTGCCAAATTCTATCTCTTGATATCTGGACCTGAGGTACAGCTAAAGAAACGTTTGTAGAAGCGGCCTTTTAGTGACAGTGACTGTTGCATTCCATCTTTTTATTTTATACAAATTTCGATTATGCTAAGTATGTTGGTAGTTGAAGATTTAATTTGCATAAAAAAATTGATGTATTTACATGCCCTGAAATGTTCTGCTTTATGAAAATTTTTATGAATATATTTAATTCATTTTTTTAATCGTCACTGACATGTTACTAGATTAAATACCTCATATAAATGTATTATAGGTTCTTTATTGATTTAGACCTTGATGACAGTCTTGGGGTGAATGCAATCGCCGCTTTAAATATCTTAAAATATCTTTTAAAAATTCTTCACTATCTCCTATCCTACCCCGCCATCAACTGTTTTTATTTAAGTGCTTTGCTTTAACGGTAATGTAATGAATAATCACCATGGTTTCTCTTTTAATTACTTGTCAACTAATTTCTTCATTTCATAAATACTAATGTGTATCTGTTAGAAGTAGGCCTTACACCCATAAGCACAGCCTCAACTACTTTTAATAAACCAAGACACTAAGTTTAAACTTCGGAATTTATTAATTTACCCCTAACCTCTCGGGAAGCTTAAATTGCAGAGGGAAAAAAATCTATTCAACAAAGTATTACCAGGATATGACACCAATTCCAGCAGGGGAATAACTTATCACTTCACTCGAAAGAGTTAATTTCCCCTCTGAAAACGCATCTTATCCATATGTATGGGCTTTTTATGCTAAAGCGGGGTCCACATTAGATTTTCAACTCTTGCCTACATCAAGTTTTTCCTCTTGGAAATGCCGAAAAGGAAGTACATGTCCAGGCGTCGCCTTCCATACTTCCATTGGTGCATCTAAGCTCTTGGATGTCATCAATCATTGGCAATTGTGGCAACTGAGTCATAGTGTTCCTGCACGCATTGTGTAGCGTGACATTCGGCTGGTACGTCATCGTTCCACACCCTCTGTTCTTTTGTTTTCTTTTAAATTGATTGTAATTTATTTAAGTATGTACACATTTCTGCGATGCCAGCGCGACGTTTTTTTGGCGAATTTTGCAAAAGTTTATAGAGGGTCGCGTGTCTCCAGGTTAGCCTCTGAGGAATTAGGAATGCTGGCTGCGTAGGAGAAGACATTATATTAAATATTTATAGAAAGTAATTGAGGAAGAAGGTCTGATTAATAGGCATTCCGTTTATGGGTTTTCGCTCTTTCGGTAATGTTGGCCGAGATTTAGTAATAGTTACCCTGGAAGTTTTGGTGAAGATTGGAATAAAGTGTTTCCGATTAAAGGTAAATTGCTATATTTTGGGAGGTATTGTCTGGGAATCTTGAAATTACTCTATTTTTACAAAACATAAATGGTAGTCTTAGAATATATACCCACAATTATGTTATTTTTCTTTCCGACTGAGTTATCTGAAAGAAAATTAACAAAACTTGTAGTGTTAAAAATAGCCAATATTAGGCTTGAGTAGGATGTAATTTTGAAAACAAGCATAAGAAAAAATGGAGCCAATAAGAAGAAAGGTAAAATAAGATAATTTAAAACACGATGATTATGTGTTCAATTGTGAATGATCTGTAAGTTTAAGAAATTAAGAATATACCTACTAGCCCGGAGATAAAAAGGAAATGGAATACTTAGTTATTTTTATACATCGGTGCACTATCGAGGAAGTAATGAAGTAATTTTGATTGAGAGTTTTTTCCTATTGAGTTTATTTCCATAACTGAACATAGATGAACTATGCATAGTAGCATTATTAAATTATAAATATAGATTTTTTTTTTTTGATTTAGAAAAATGTATTAAGTAATATGTCGCATTCAAGCTGAGTATTGTCGAAAGTTTTGTCAAGCATAAACATTCGTAAGAAACTATGTATTAAATGAATAATATATTCTTGATGAAAGATATTTAAATTATCCTACAAGTGTTAAAAATAAGAGCATTGATTTCCTTTTCGAATTGTATCAAAGTCTCATTTATTCTACCGATGCTATTCAATTTTATAGAAATCCTAATTTTTAAATTAAGAAATTTTCAATGCATAAAATAAAATAAATTCATTTTAACGTAATTTTAGTTGCAGTTTGAGTATTGGTTTCTCTGGCACACATTTTACATACTGTCAATTTTATCAAGCGTAAACTGGCTCAATTTTCTAATTGATAATCATAATTAAAAAATAAAATTTAATAAAAAAATTAAAAAAAATTTGCAAGATAATCTTTATTGTATTAATAATAAAATAAAATAACAAAATTACATAGAAATCACAAAATTACATTACAAAATTATATCAAAATTACAGTTAAACTTTCTAAATCTTAAAACCCAATTGTACTAACATCAACTCGAAGAATTGATTTATTGCTTTTCTAACTATCGATAACCAAGTCATTTATCTCATTTAGCGTATTTCTAACATCTTAATCTTAATTACTCTGCCCAATCACAGAGTTACAGTGGTCATTTAAGTAAGTAATCTACAGCCAAAACTATTTTAAAAAAAAAGTTTTTTTTTGTAAAGTAGCGTAAAAAGTAGCGGGTAAAGTAGCGTCAGTTGACTGTATTTTACTATTTCTTGTATTCCGTACAGTTTTTTTCCCCCTTTTAATTTTCAAAAGTTGTTTTTGTAGATTTATTGTAAATAATAATTACATGTCCTGTTTCACAAATTATTTTTAAATTAAAGTGATTTTAGCTTATACACTGTAGTAATTGTGTGAGAAGCTTATAGAAGGGTTCTCGTCTTTCCATACAAAATCAACATTCTCATACAAAATTACAAATGCTGCAGACACGCATTTTATGTCAAATACTAGATAAGTTCCTATTAGAAAATTGAACGGGAAATTACTATTAGAGACATCGTAAATGGTGACTGAAATTCAATTTTTATTATATTCGGACTATAAATGTTATAGACATGTGCCTTATTTCTCTTTAAAGATTTGATATGGTCACTAGGATTACATAATTTTCTTCGAGAAGTGATTTAAAATTCAACTGGTAGAGTACTTTTATAAAAGCTTTATGAGAAGCTCTAATTTTGACTCTGATTAGTTAAAAAAGTTTCTAGTTAGTTCTAAAAGGTTTTACTGTTAAGGTTTTCTGCCAAACCCTCCAATTAGGTGATTTTTTAATATACCTGAAAACAACAAAATTTGCATGTTTTTGGGCACTCTTCCTCTAGTCTGGTTCCAGTTGGCACATGTCGCCAATACTAAATGTTTACACATTTAAATGACACGTAAATGTATTGCCAAGTTTAAATATTTATGGTTTGTTATAGGGTTGCTATATCAACCCTGTAATAAATTGTTGTAGGAATTATCAAAGTTTTGAAGGTTGTTAATTTGGTTGAGTTATCGCTGCAGTTTGTGAGTTTTTATCTGGTACTTGGATATCGGAAGAGTACAGTCTTTTGTTGTCTCGTCCATCTTTAAAAAGGGGAAGCTGAGAGTTTTCAGGCATTAAACGTTACCAAATTGTACCCGTTTCTGATTTACCTCAATAGAAATTCGGGTAGAAGAAATTTTTCACTGACTATCACGACCAACTTGTCTATTTTCGTAAAGTAATATTCAGCAGATATTTTTGCACCAGTACTTTAATTTATCCTGATTCAGTAAAAAGTACCCGTACGCTCTTACAATCTCTTAAACTACTCCAATAACCTTTCACAAAATGCAAACCTTTAAGAAAAATCTTAATAATGCATTACACATAGGGACAAAGGAAAAAAAAAAGCATACTTCATTACCTGCAAAAATAGGCAACGTAATCCAATGAAAAGCGAATTTTCATTTTCTCCGAAATATCCCAATGAAATTAATCGATAAATCTCTGCCCTAACAACCCCTCCCTCAAGAACAAAAACCAGAATAACAATAAAAAAAATCAATCTTTCTAACTTGTTCTTTATCGCATGCTTCCGAAAAAGGAACAATTCAAAACACTTTTCACAGGAGAGGTTTCCAAAGAGATAAACTCCTCACAGGGTCTATTTATTAAACGATCTGCCATCAGAGGGAGATAAGTTGAAGGTACTAATGAGGAAGAGGGGGGCTTCCATCACTTTCTGCAACTGTCATCTATTTAATGTTGTTCCGGAAAATCCTCTTGAACGAGCCCCTTATTCCTTTTTCTTCTCACAAAGAAGGAAAAAAACATCCTCCTTTCGTTTTAAGTGCCATAGATGATCCTTTTCAGAAGAAGTATTTTGGTTTAGAGGTGCAATATTAAAGAAGTGAAGAAAAAACCGTTTATTGAGATGCAGTTCCGTTATATATTAATACACATAAATACATGTAAGTTTTGCTAATTAGAGTAACTAAATATTATTCATGACGGTATCAGATAGATTAAACAAAGTATATTCCATAGACTAGTGTAGCTTTAGGACATCGCGTAATTTTCGATTTTGAATTTCCCGCCAACACAGCACCATTACTGAATATTTTGGTATGTGGTGCTACATTTGAAGCTGTGGTTGTACTGATATCCACTGGCAGTCCATCTTTTTTACCATTGTTGTAAAGTTTGCATTCGCGTTTGAACTTTTATTCGCCGTTGAAAAACTTAAACCATTTCACTATAAGCAATCATGTGCATTTATAATTACATTATCTGGGCTTTTTATACCTATTATTTTGTTATTTAATTTATTAACCTCAATGTTGTAAATTTTCAGCACTTAATGGGGTAATATTGGACAATCAAGTAGGTCTA
This sequence comes from Linyphia triangularis, assembly GCA_963978545.1. Classification (NCBI taxonomy): domain Eukaryota; kingdom Metazoa; phylum Arthropoda; class Arachnida; order Araneae; family Linyphiidae; genus Linyphia; species Linyphia triangularis. The sequence goes on from OZ021723.1 coordinate 78,084,003, forward strand.
CTGAGCCTGGAGGGATAACTCAAAATGGAAAGCACCAAGTATGCACACACGATGATGTGAGTGCTAAATTTTCGAAACAAAACTCTAACGAGAGCAAAAATTTTAGAGATTTAAAAGGACCACCATCTTTACAAACACCTACCCCACAATTTTGAGGTTTCATCCAGAACCTTATGGTGGACTACTACGCTCTGTTATATACGAGTGTGCTTTACCTGGAAAAGACCATTCAGATACAAAAAATGACAAAGAAGTATTCATCCATATGTCTGCACAAAACTGGAAACGGCCAGCTAAGCCCGACAAAATATATATTCGAAGGATGGAGTCGTCTAGAAAATTAACCAGTCTGCTTAAGTTGACCGACGAGAAATTTTCAAAGTTCAAGAACTAATACAGTTTAACGAATAAGTTTAACATTTTTTTTTGAGTGATTAATTTATGTTAAAATGTTTCTTACCTTCTTATCAAAATTCATCTATCCTTCTAAACCAATCATGTTATTTTAAATTGTAATATTTTCAATTACTCTAATTAATTAAATTTTTATATAAATTTGTAATAAAACCTATTTATAAATGGTCCTTTTTCATGAGTATCAAGGAAGGATTTTCATGAGTATCAGTGGTCTCATAGTAAAACCTTGTTCATATTTTGAAAGAAGGTTAATTTCATATAACACCGTAGTTTTAGCAACCTAGTTTAATATATGTTGACAGGAGTCATAAAAAATATGAAGTTGATCCCAAAGTTACCCCGGTTTACGGTTTCAGAAATGCCTGTGACCGGAAAAACAATAATAAGCAAGAATCATACAATCGCTTGCGGTACCCATTCGTCGAAAGGAAAGGTAAACGGTATATCATGCATTGTCCCTGTAAAAACAAAGCTTTGAAGTTAATTGTTGCAAAAATAATGAGCATTATTTAAATAAGGCCATGAAAATCTTGTAATAGATAAATTAATAACAGATAGTTTTAATAATGTAAATCGTAACAATATACAGCACAGAAGTGCGCAGAACAGCTTTTTTAACCTCAAAACATCAAATACACAAAAGAATAATACTTTTTCAGTTAAGAAGAGGCTAAAGTAAGTTCAGTTATACTTTTTTCATATTTTGAACAGTTTGAATTTCTTCTAATTTCTTACTGATTAATGAACAGGTGAGTAATCATGATTCTTAAAATGCAACAGCTAGCCATAATGCTTCCCTACACTTTTAGCATTGTGTATGAAATTTGATTTTTTTTTGTTGTGATAAATGAAGTGCTTACTGCAGGTTAAAATTTAATTTTTTGTTATTTTGATATGTATCCTCTAAAATAAAATGGCAATACATAAATTTATAAACCTTAACATACAGCGGTGATAAGCACTAACATCCACCTCTCCCATTTTTTCATGCTATTTCTGGAACTTTTTTAGCACGGCATTTTTGTAAATGGAACACTCTTTTGCGTGTCAGTACAGTGTACACGCATGTCTTTTCCCCCTTAAAATATGCTTAAAAGTGCCTATGAACGTTACTTTAATTTGGCCATTATTTCCTAATTCAAATAACAGCGTAGAAAGAGGAACGAGAAAGGTTTAGTCTACCTGTGAAGTTAAAGTTTCTGTATTTCACTGAAGTAGTTTGCACCGGGAAATTAAGAATCGCATTAACCTGTTTCCGAAAATGGCGACAGGGAAAATAATTCAGTCATAGATATCCTTACCAAGACTTATAAAGGCTTAGTTACATATTTATAATTGAATTAATTTTCTAAATATAATCCAATATTAAAAGATTTTGTGCATAAAGTCGAAATATTGCCCCCTCTTTTAGTTTTACGTATATGCACATTAATGTAAATGTAGGTTCATTATATGCCTCTAAAGATATTAATGGGGGGATTAGATAGGTTTTACAATGCAAATGTATAATATGTTTATCTGTAAATAGATTCTGCATTTATCTCTGATTTGATTGCATAGTTTTTGGATTTTCAATGTCGTAAAAAGTCCCAGTTTATCATTTTTACGATTTCAATAGCATGGCAGAAATATAAATTGGTGAAGCAAAAAAATGGTTCAGAAAACAATTGACTGCGAAATAAAGTTAATGGATAAAGAGATTGAAAATTTTAATCACAGCTACTTTTCATTAAAAATATAGATTACATGAACTATTAATTTTAAAAATGGAAAGGAAAAATATAATTTTTAATTGTTTTGGCGTGTACTTTTATTATTTTAATTTATATTATGCTGTGATTTTGTTATGCGGTTGTACAGTTTAATTGAATACTAATATTTTTTAGTTTTAGTTATCCCTAAAGCATACTGTTTTGTAACTATACAACTTTTGCTTTTCACTGCAGGTCTTTCTCGCGAACTGTATCAATAAACTAATTCATATAATGTAAATGCAGCACATAACATGTTCTTTCACAAATAAAAATAATCGCACTGAATTAAAAATATTTATTAGAACAAATTTCGACCCCCGAGAAAAAATTATTGTACTTTAAAGATTTGCATGACAATGAGAAACATAATAAAAAATGATGGATGATGAAAATGATGATAAAAGCAACAAAAACAGCAGCAACAATAATATTTAAATATAAATAGTAACAATAATATTTAAATATAAATAGTAACAATAATATTTAAATATAAATAGTAACAATAATATTTAAATATAAATAGTAACAATAATATTTAAATATAAATAGTAACAATAATAAGTTTATACATATTTGCAACAATGATAATTAAATGTAAATCGTAACAATAACAATTAAATATAAACAGCAACAGATATAATTAAATATTAATAGCAAAAATAATAATTAAATATATATATAGTAAAAATAATAATTAACTGTAAATAGTAATAATAATATTCATTTATAAATAGTAACAATTATAATTAAATATAAAAAGTAACAGTAATAATTAACTGTAAATAGTAATAATAATCAAATATGTTTTACCAATTTTACATCCCCTTAATCCTAGAAGTATAAATATGAAGTATATGAATATCTGTTGATTTCTACATAATCTAAACTTTTCTAAAGATCGCCAGTTTAACGATGACCACCGTTGCGTATCAACTTATATATAACCTTACCATCTTTAGAATTCTTATACGTTTTGGACATTAGACTATATCGCCATAGTTTTTGTCTCGTGAAAGAAAAAAAAAAGAATCTCGTCGATTTGCAGGTCGATCCATCTCTGCCCGTTTGAGTTTCATGCCAAGACGTCTGGACGATTGAGAGAGAAAAGGGAAAGAAAATAGCTCTTTTCTTCAAGTGTCACGCTGCATCTTAGGTCCTGGCCTACATGGGAATGACGAATGACCCCCTTTAAGAAAAGGTTCCCGAAATTCCCTTCTCCAGGAAAGAAAGGATCCGGGATAAAAAGGAATGCTGAATGCATCGCAAGATTTGTGAATGATTACTTTGCCGTCTATCGACATCGCGATATATGCATACTTATACTTTTTTATTTTTTTATTTTATCGTGCAGGAGTTAAATATTTTCTCAGGAGTTTTGTGCAAAGTAGGAGGTAGGTCCAGATGTTTCTTTGCTGTGAATCAAATTTCACTTTGTTGTTCCATGCGTTTTTATAGAATTTCGTTTTGGAATTTTAATGTAATTTTTCGTTGTAGAAATGTATTCAGTTGTGAAAGTATATCAAGCAAAAGTACATTCATTGAAAATTGAAGAATTATCTATTTAAATGGTTTAAATACTCTTTGCAGTCAATGTGTTTAAAGTTTATGCCAAAGAGTTTTCGTTGAATGTCTGAAAGCTAGTGATGTATTTGTTGTCCATAATACAAGGGATTTATTTGAAATTAGTTAAACATTTAAATATACTTTTCTGTACAGTATAAATGTTAGCACGATTCGGTAATGTTTTATAAAATTAACTTTATTGAAACAAAAACGTTTGTAATTTCATTGTATTAATGAGTTTGTAGTGTAACGAATACTTAATGAAATAAACTTGTAAAGATTTTAATGCTTTAGGATACCCTTTTACCTAAATTATTATTAGAGCACAATTCAATATCTAAATGCTTTAATAAAATCTTAAAATATTGAAATGTATCGTATGTAACTACTCATGTTTGATTGCTTTTCACTAGGCATCGGAACTAAATTTACAAAATACCAACCACCGCACCACTCTAATGAGATTAACTTTAAATACATCAATTGGGATTATTAACAAGACGATGTATTTCAGTCGTTGTTCAATTTGAAAGGAAGCTTTGCCTTTCTACCTCTTTTATTCTTCCTAATAAGGACTCATAGAGTACTTTTACAAGATGCATGAAACTAATTACTCAAGTACTTGAAATTTATGTGATTAAAAATTTATAAAGACTCATTTAAAAAATCATTACGCCTTTATTAGATACGAAGGGTTACACGATCCGTGTTAAGACTAGAGAGCAATTAACTCAGAAATGAAGGGTCATCATTCGATTAAAAACGTGCAAGAGAACATTCATCACCAACCCCCACATAATCTCCGTTTATTCGTCTTCAATCACGACTGGTAATTTGATTCCCCGAAATCCCATCCTTTTCTTTCTAATCCACTGTCCCATTATACACGGTTACCACCCACAGACACATAATTCAAACCATCCGAACACAGAACTACACCCATGGAATGGCTCCACCCTGCCCAACCCCCACAAGCAGTCGGCAAGGCGACCTAAAGGTCTCATTAGAAATAAGTTAGGCAAATACAACCCACCCTCTACTCCTCTTTTAAATCCAGTGCTGCATCCCCTCCTATCCCTCCAGAGTCCAAAAGGACCAACTGGCTGGTCCTTTGGTGCGACTGTCATCTGGACTCATCTCTGGCTGGGGCCGCAATCAAGGTTATTAATGGAAATATAATTACAGACCCCCGTCTCTCAACTGGTTCCCTCTTCTTGGGATGGGGGTGGGAAGGATTGAGGATTGATCACCACCTCTAGTCCCACTATTTATCTCCCCTTTGGTGCAGATGATGCAATGAGATGTAATGTTGGAAGTCGCGCGTTCCTCTGATGGTTTTCTTTTGTTTCTAAAGATCCCCCTCCCCGCGTGACAGGGTAATTTTGGGACCCTGGAATGAGTTTGCGTTGGAAATTAAGCTACTATCTTCCGATGCTCCAAGGGGGTTCGAGATGCGACATTCTATATCTGTGAGGGTGGACTGCCCTGAAATGTTCGATAGGCAGAGTGGGGTGATACTAGGATTTCCACTGATTGCGAAGTGATCAGTGAAGTTTTCCTAGATTTTTTTTGTATTAGCAAGTGCACACTAAGCATGGTATTGTTGCCAGGTTATAGATCATGTTTGTTGTTTCTAATTATTAGAGCAAGAAGTACATGCTACGCCACTGTTGAGGCAGGAGGAACAATGAATTTGTTATTTGAGTATGTATATTTTGAGCATTGCATATTTGATGATGCATATACATGCATTTAGCAAACGCATTGCATATTTGGAGATAATGTGACTTTTAGGTGTTGTTTGGTGATTCATACCGAATTTGAAATTGATATCTGACGTCTATCCAAATCTGCACCTTGTCTGCTATTGAAGTTGAATAAGTCATAATTATTTTTACTAACATCTGTAACTAGTTCATTCTATGTCATCAATTGCTTATCGTAACTGTTTATACTAATATTAGTGTTGATGATAATAGACTCAATTTAGTATCTATTTTTTTATGTGATCTATGTAAAATTTTCTGCGGCAACTACGTTGCAGGAGCATAATAGCTTTTTTTTAAATTTGTTTTCTCATTTATTAGTTTTACAAAAGCGTTTTTGTTTGTATTTGTTTGGGGAAGAATATTTTCACTTTCTTATGTCAGTACATATGATACCCACTCGATACTATATTTGCTGTGATTCGATATAGTGTTAGCTTCAGTTTCTGTTAGGTTGGTTCGTCGGAGTTTAACTGCGCAAGAGCAACACGTGGGCCATACTGCGTCAACAGTTGCTGTTAGGATTATCTTGTACTAGCTTCACTGATTTTTACAAGTTTAGTGTACATGTTTAATTTAAGTATTTTGCGTAAATAATTAAAAAAATACAATGTGTTTTCAAATAAAATCTCAATAAAGTTACAATAAAATCTTAATGTAAATGGTATATTCTAAAAGTAAACGTAGTTTAATTAAAGTTTTTGTATCTTGAGATTATTAGATAAAATGATTAACATTTAAAAAATTCTATGAAGTTGATGTTATTACTATTTTCTCTCAACGCTTGTTTTAAGTATGGAAGTTTTAGATGAGCCTGATAAATTAGCTTTTCAATATTTTGCTGCATTATTTACTTTCTAGATTTCAAGATGCCTTTTTATAATAAAAATTGCTCCCAAAAATATCCCAAATTTAGGGTTATTACTTTTCGAATATCCTTAATAAAAATCTTACATCTTTCTAAAATTTCCATATCCATTCAGTTAAAACATCTCACCTAATTTTGACGGATTTTTTCCCTTCTCGAAAACTATTAGCAGAATTGACAAAAACAGTTGAGACCTTCAAAAAAAGAAAAAGTATCCTTAAAGGAACTTTGTTTTGATCAGACGATTTTTTTTGAGAATTTTTATTTACCTATTAAGAAAGCAAGCGAATCCCAATTTTTTTTTGCCCCATCAAAACAAGTTCGTAAAAAAAAAAAAAAAAATCCTACTAATTTGCGTAAAACTGTCGTGAACAACTGGCCGTAAGCGACAAGTGCCAAAGAAGCGATAATTTTTTCTTCCAAACTTGTATTTTTTCTCCGAACTAATAGTTCTTTTCAACAAACATTAAGAGAAGCGATAAAATGGCGTGTGAATCATTATAAGCTTAACGACAGTGAAAATAACCTCCCTGAATTACAACAAGCTCTCTGGTAATTTAGCCGATCCTTTTCTTTTAGAAGGGAACACGATTAAAATAATTTGAAATGGAATTGGCGAGAATGGCTGTCAAACTCGACATTATTGTTTAAAGAAATTCCAAGCTCAGTTGAAATGTTCTTAAGACGAGTTAATTGTCTGTCTCAATTCTGAAGTAAGTTTTGCTCAAATGAACTACAGAAGGAAAAATAGGGGGAGTTTTATTTCTAGCAATTTCTCCGTATTTCAAATAATTTAGAAGTTTAAATTTGTGCTTTTTTATGGAACTAACATTTAGGCACATTACATTCGGATTGAAACTTATATTTGATATTAGTAAACTGTATTTTAAAGGGTAGGTGACATGTCTAATGTTCATAAAAATGTTTATATATGTATCTTGTTTTATTTTGGTATCATATCTTGGATCCTTTTATAATTCACCTATTAAAGTTTTATCTAAAGTAACACTTAAATATAGATAACATGTTTTAAGAGGTTAGATGTATTTGTATTGTATTCTAATGTATGGTGGATTCTTCGACTCCTGGATAGCTTTCTGTAGACAATTATAGCAAAGAAAATTCCTTAGTTAATTTTGTTCTATAGAATTTACTAATGATAACTGTTCAATAGAATATACTAATGATAACTGTTCAATAGAATATACTAATGATAACTGTTATAGGTTACTTTTTTAGATGGAACATTTATTATAAGATCCTAAATAAAGCATTAAAGGGACTTGTAAATTAGCTTTGAGAAATTACAATAGTTTGTACCTGCGGGCCTTATTTGTAATAAAAACCCATACTTAAACCTTCTAATTGGTTTTCTGGATAATCCTTGATCGATCAACATACCTCAAAAAAATACCAGTTCAAATTGGTTCATTAGATATAAACCTTTATACCATCTCATCAAATTTTACTCTTTAATCCCAATATCCACCGGAATGAAACGTTTTTACTTTTTCTTCTAAGATTATAAAGAACACATATGCCGAATTTTCAATCGTTTAGCTCCATGGGAAATGGGTTAGAGGTATGTTTAAGTCATGTGTTTTGCTTTTATAGGTACAGATATCATATGATCACTTTAGATTATAAAGCACTTAATATTTGTTAATGCAAGAAGCGATGGGATACATAAAATAATATTTTTTTAAGTACATAACTGATGCTATTTCTAAAGGTTTTGATGAAAATCGGGAATTTTAGAAAAAAAATTTGATATTTAAGATTGATAATCGAAGAGCTAACTGGATAATGTTACGCAGCATTAAAAACAGAAATTTAAAAAATGAGGCTTTACGAATGTCTTATTTGGAGTAATAATTAATTGCATTCTGTGTTCCAGTAATACGTTAAAATCTTGGTTTATTCATCTCATGTAAATAATTTGAATGCTACTCTTTTTCAATACTGAAATATCAAATTAAAAATTTAAAGGTACGAAAAGGTAAGTGATTTAGAACATTCAAATACATAATTTAATAAAAAAAATTGTTTGAAACACTTTTAAAACTCTATTTAAAAAAAAAAAAAAAAAATACTTAACTCAAAAGTTTAAAAACTGACTCATTTCTCCTTCTCTAATCCGGTAAAAAGCAAATTTTTTTGCGAGTGACGTCACAAAAATTAAAAAAAAGGTTAAAAACAACATTTCAGCGTTAATTTTTGACATGACCAAAGCTAAAGAAGTTTGCTTATGACGATGTTACTAAGTTCTGGAAATTAAAATCACAAAAAAAGTTTTTTTTTTTTTTTTTTTTTTTTTTTTTTTTTTTTAGAAATATAATATTTATCTAATAATAAAATGAGGAGAAATTTAAAATTTCGCTCTGGAAGGGTACCAGTCACTAACAGAAGAAACTAGTTCGAACATAGACTTATAATACTGTCTAGACCGCATGTTTAGAGTAACCTCGTGTAACGAAAATGAAAACCACTTGACTGATAGACGAAGGAGAACGAAGAAGAAAAAAAATCCCCACTCATTCCCGTGGAAAACGCCGAAATGCGTCTGACGGAAAGTACATGAATCCAAGAAAAATTGTTAAATATTGTTTTGCATTTGGTTGTACAGAGTTGGTTGTAAAAGTTCCAGAAAGGAGGTTCAATAATCTTTCACATATAAGTGCTATTTTTGAAATTTTCTATATAGTTAAGGTTTTACAGTACACTCATAAATATGTTTTTGTTTCGCATTCTCAGAAAGCTAGCTTTAATTGGTTTATTACAGATTTTATTTTGCAACTAACTTCTGAAAATTGCAGTTAATATTGAAATAGAAAAACAGACCAAGGTTATAGCTGCTTTTTGAAGAAATTAGTGGCTATTTAAGGATTTTAATTTCATTTTTAAGTATGAACAGCAAATTCCGCGCAGTGGCCAGATTGGCGAAGTTTGGTGCGAATCAAAAATAAATACATTTTGACGTTTATCAAGGTCATGATCACTATGCTTAATCTTTTTTTTTTTTATTTATCCCTTAATAAATAATCTGAATCTTCAAAACTGATGATTAAGAACGTTTTTAATATTGTTTTGATACTTTCATATCGGTTTACCTCGTGATTTTTTAAAATGAAACATACCGGTTTTTTGGCTTTAACATAACAAGAATATTGGGTGGATATAGAATATTTCATGTAATAAAACATTACTATTTAAGTTTCTTTTTCTGTTTGAGTTTTAATTACGATTTTTCCTTTAAAATCATCAGAAAAGTCAATTTTTCTTTACATTGTACACGTGAAGTACAAGTTATTTATACAGGTTAAAATAGATTTTTTTATTAACTTCAAGTTTTTTTGTGTGTATGTATGTAGCGGGCAAATCAACGGAAGGCTAATTAACCTATTTGCCGTCATCCAATAGAACTGAAACTTGGCAGATAGACTTTGTCGAAGACAAGACATTCTATCAAATTTTGGGGGAAGTCACTAAAAGTCTTCTTCACGCTACTATATTACCGCTCGGAAGGAATAATTAACACACTTGTCTTCATTCAATCGAGCCGAAAATTGGCAAATAGACTCGTTGTAGGACTGCTAGAATTAGAATTTATAGAAAATTAAAGTTATTTCTTAGACAATAATTAAATTTGTTTCACAATAATTAAAAAACACACAGCACTAAATTCCCAGTAATGTAGCTGTCAAACTGTCTCTCCTCCCCCCACCCCCCAAAAAAACCCCCATCACTCAGTTTTATTTTACGAGTGTCTTTTATTTATTTTTTACTAATGTGTTTCAATTTAAAATTTTAAAATTTGTTTGCCTTCTGGGATTCTGATGTGCTAAGAATCTAATTAAAGGGTATGGTACCCATAAAATTATTTTCAGAAATTGCACCACTACAATTTAAACTATAGTGATTTTACATAGTGTTGTTGTTAAGTACACATAATTTAACCTACAAAAATATTTTGAATGTATAATTTTTGATTCATTCAATTTTTAAAAAATTTTTCAAACTTTTATAGAAATGCTACCCCTTCCACAATTTTAAGTATTTTTTTATGAAATTTTTGCAATATATTCGTATTATAATTGTTAACAATAGTTCGCATGGATTTGAAGAAGCAAGAAAAGGTTTTTTATGTTTTTACACTAAAAACAGCAGGAAAACGACGACGTTATTTTTTAAAGTTTTCAACTTTTTAAGTAAAAAAAAAAAAAAAAAAAAAAAAAAAAAAAAAAAAAAAAAGAGCATTGCACACCTTATTCCATACTAACTTTTGTTTATCAGATATATATATAAATACGCTATAAAAATTTCCCAATCTTAACTAAATTTAGAAAAAAGCCTTAGGGATTTAAACAACAAGCAAACTGAAAAATAACTAACCAAGAAAAACAGTGTTAAAGATTTCTTTTTCAGCTTTGACTGTGTGAAATGGTTTAGAAAATACAATATAATTTTTTATCTGTCAAAGGTACAAGTATAAATTTTTGCGCATCTATTCAGAAATATATTCTCCACATTTTGGGATAAAAATTGAAAAATTGAAATTTTCGTCATTTTTTGGGTACCATGTCCCCTTAAAGAACATACCGTGCCTGGATTTAATTTCTTGTACTTTGATGAGCTATTTCTTGTACTATTATGAAGATGCCATTAATTTTTTTAATGAAAAGATGAAAGGATATGTATATTATTCTTCGTAATTCTACAATATTTGCTTTTCTGTATAATTACTATTAATTGAAGTATTTGTTTAATGGATGGAAGAATTTTTTTTTACGTATGTAATATTAAGCTTGGTAAATTTACAACATTTGCATTCTCTATTTGTGAATACAACGATAAAAGTGTAAAAGTGCCAACAAATATTACAATAAGTAAACCTTACTAAATTCTAAATCTTCTAAAGGTTTTTATAATTATTAATAATTAAAACTGAAAAGCGTAGTTTATTTACAATTAGTTTGAAGTTGTGAAATTTTATCAAAGAAACCAAGTAAAACTGCACAAGCTTTTTTAAAACACACGTCATCGGAGAAGTTATACCTATTATTCCAGAAGAATACAATCAACCAACAATTTAACACACAAGTTAACTACGTCATAAAATTATTCCTTTATGTAACTAGAATAACGCCAAAAGGAGGCGTAAACGGCCAACTCAGCAATCCTGCTCTCAAAAACTCCCTAGTCATATGTTTGATTTTGGTTTCAGCCTCGTTGTATAATTGAAGTGGGAGACCGCAGTCTAATGTTTATCATAAGTCTATGAGTTCGAAGAATGAAGATTCGCAAAATTGTTCGTAACCCAAATTCAGGTGGCATTAAGTTTTCATGTTTACAAAATTCCAATTTTTGGAAGATTGACCATGTAAAACCCTATTTTATTCGAAAAACACAAAAGCAAGACTTTAAAACACCGCCACTAATCTTAAAGATTGGATTGGTCTCATATTCATGTGCCTCATGGTGACATTCGTTCATCTTGAGCGATGAAAAGAAAGAGAACCTTGATGCTTCCGATTGCTGGGCTAAGTAATCCTATGTTCTGAAGAAGGAACCACGTCACTCAGTTTTGTTTCACTTATTGATACTTTAGTCGTGGTTTCAAGGGAAATTTCCACAAGGCAATATCTTTAAATAAACTAGACGCAAATAAGTATAAGTAGTGCTTTTAATCAGAGAGTATCTATGACTAGGATTGGTCAGTCTGCTTCCTGCTGTTTTTAAACAGTACTCTAAAATAATTTAAATCTTCCTCACAATCTGCTTGGAATAATATTGACCTACAAATTATGCAAAAGCTAATTTTTTTCATAATGAAACTTATTTTTGGCATTTTGAGAAAATGGCAAGACTAATTCTAATTAAACGGTTATTATTTTTTTTACCCAAGTTTTGTTTTGCAAACATATCTCTAGCGTTTTAAACAATTTGCAACTTTTCCTCATTTTCTATATATTTGGTACGCATTGCATCAGGTGACGGTGTCAGCCTTGGTGGAAAAGGTTATGCATAGTTAAGCATTATAGAGCATGGAGATTTTTTTATTGCATTTTTTAAAATCTTCTTTCAAAGCGTATCTTCCAGCTGACTCGAAATAAGCTTTTTTACAACAATATATTTATAGTTAGTTTATTTCTCTTGAAAGTATTTCATAGTTTTTTGAAAGTGAAATTAAATACTTATATAACATCTAAAGTATATTTTTACAACGTTTAAATCGTTAATACCAATATTTTACAACTCCAAAGACAATTATAATTCACCCATATGTATAGATTAGGAGTTCTACAATGTATCAAACCGTGAAAGTTTCTTCATTTCAAAAGCATAAACCTATTATTAAAGTCATAGTTATAGACGTATATCACTTCTGACCCAAATCCTTACAATTCCAAAAATCAATTCATTCAATTTCAGGACAGCCACGCCACAAAAACAAACATTTATTTAAAAAAAAAAGAGAGAGAATGAAAAATGTCACCGCAAAACTTTAGTCAAGTTTCCAAAAGTAATTGAGTTTAATGGAGCTTCGCCGTCAAACCGTTAAACATAATATGCATATGTGGATGCCTCTTCTTCATGTTTCTTAGATACAGTAATGATAATAAATGATGCTCGACAAGAGCAACAACTTCATCATAATCTGCCGAAATGCTTCATAGCAGACACTGAATGTGAGATCATTAGAAACAAGCGATTTTTGCGCGAACAATGCATAATAAAACACCGTGATTCTTAGGCAAATTTTAATACTTCCTCATCAGCTGCCAGCGAGGAAGGCCTTTCTTGTGGCAGACGCCCGATCGTCAGATGAACGGCGTTTTAACAATGGGTTGTGTCACCATCATAACTTGCATCGTATTTTTAAGTTCCTTAATTACTGCAAGCCTCTCTTTTGTCTCGGTAGAAGAGGATTCTTTTAAGTTCCTCTTTGTCGAAGAGATCCGCCTTTTTCGAGTTTTAGAACTTCGATTGAATGGCTCAATCTGCGACGAGGATTCGGAAGTGAAGTGGTCTGGTGTGATGTAGATACTTTGTAGGATTGTGCGACTTTTTGTAACAAAATTTCAAGTAAGTTTTACCAGTGTGAGTTGCAGGAAAATGTTTGATCTAAAGTGACATAAAACGTTGGTCGTCATAAGGTTTCATTCGTTAACCGAGTTCTGAATAATATAAAATTTGGTGAAATTTCAAAATACATCAAGTACAATAGTCAGGACAGCCAACAAAAAGCAAAAACAGCTAACTAACTGATAAAAATAAAACAATTCTAGGCAACTTAACCATTGTATAGTAAAAATGATTTTTTTTTTAAAAAAAAGCTGTTATATATTTTGACAATTCTAATGTATACGATGAAAAGGTAGGCTCTTTAACTCTGCAATTTAATTAACGAAATTTCCCCTGATGCACTTTATACTAAAGGGCATGAATCTCTTAAGTTCTAAATTATAGAAACTGTAATTGCTACTTTAAGTTGACTTTGTGAAGATATGTAAATTGTTAGTAAAATTAGTTATTACTTAGGAATGCATTTGATAATGAATAGGTTCATTTTGTTTCTACGCTGTCAACGCTTCCTAAATGTTCGTATCAAGCCTAAAAGCAATTACTGTTGATTTTCTCCCATAGCTCACTTCTTCTCTGATATATATTTCTTTTTCATAAAAATGAAGGGAATATATATATATTGAAAAAAACAGTGGCAAGAAGTCCAGCTGTGACACTAAAACTGCACCCTTTCATATCTTCCGTCATCGAGGGGTCCACTTTTCCTCTGTGAGGCGGACATGACAGACGCAGATGCAAGAGCGACGGATTGCGTGTCCCCATCGTTCCAGAACAGAAAAGGAAACGGTAAATAAAGATACAAAATAAAAGAAATCTTTTTTATATCGTGCCCTCATAATCCATCTATTCGGAAATAAGAGTTTCTGAAAGGGACGGAAATGTTCAACTGCCGATTCCAAAGTGGTCAGTGTTTCGACCCATAAAGGAGATGGTCTTATAAGGACGACATTCTGTTTTTTTTTTATATAATAAGGAATAAGGGTTCTCAAGAGAAAAATAGTGGATTTTATAATTTGGGTCTTGCAGGTAGTACATTAAACTGACTCTGTTTAGAGCAATGTGAACCGTTTTGAAATCAACAGATATTTATAAAGCATTGCTATGCATGTGATCACGGAGAAAGTATCTCTAAGAATAAACAGAAAAAAAAGTAGTTAAAATTTTCCCAAATGGGGGGGGGGGGGGATCCTTCGGGTATAAAAATTATGACAATTGCTTAAAAGCATTATTGAATTGCTTTCTTTTGGACTTAAAATTTATTTACAACTCCGCCAATAAGGTTTATACTGTTAACTAATTTTTAATATTTTAAATTACCATGTTTTCATCCGGACGACTATATGATAGCGGGAAAAAAAAAGATAGTGTCTTCATGAAACAAATTAGGTATAAATGGTATATCATTATCATAAGATCTGATAAAAAACAATATAAGTATTTCATATTGTTGCACAAATTGTCTGTATATATTGTAAATAGTGACGTATTATTTCAAAATTCTATTGTAATTTATTTTTATCTTATTTTATTTATTAATTAATAGCGATTAAACAAGTTAGAAAAAGGTGGCAACACCTAAAGCAATCGAGAAGTTTCGAGATATTTCTTTTCCGATGAATTGGCTGGAAATTTCGAGAATGTCTCACGCGCTTGTATATAAAAGACTGGAGAACGGGAAAGTTTTCAGATTGACTTCGGACTTCGTTGAAAGCTGATCGCTTTGTTTACCTATTGGAGTGAGCTTGTATAATCGCTGAATTCGAAGTTATTTTTGTTGAAGTTTGTGTTGAAGCTTGAGAGTAATTAAACTGTTGCCTGTGAATAAATTTTGTGAGTTTTCTGAAGAGAGAATAAATATTTTTATACTGTGAAAACTGTGCCATCATTGCCTCAGTGGAAAAATTCTTAACAATATAATTTTTATTGGTAAATTGCTGATTTATTAGTAGGTAATAAGTTGGTAAATTAGAGGTTAACATTGCAATAAATTAAAGACCTAACCATTATTCATCTTTAATGGAATATTATTATAAATTTGAGTGCTGTTTATAGGTAGAATACAAGTTAATTGGTACTTTTGACTGTCACAGTACAGTCTAGAGCTCTAAAATATATTGCCTAAAAGGATATGCCCCTTTAAGTTTCAGTCGGTCTCATTCCTCATGATTTTTATTTAAAAAAAAAATTACACAAGAAAATATATTATTATATTTAATTTAAAAAATCAACTACATTTTTTATATATTTTATTATTTTTTGTTCATTATGTTGCATCCCTTTTTTATGGACGAAATTTTGTGAAAATAATAGAATTACTTTAAGTTGTAAAATGTATTATTTTCTTATTCTGAAAACTTTAATAAAGGGGAAATATTGTTTTAAGTTACAAGTGTAACATATCACGTTAAGTTTTGGAGATTTTATTCCATTCGGTTGCAATTTCAAGGCAATACTTATTCTCACTTTAATAATCATACATTCTTGGTAAATTCAACCATACTGCCTTGTTAAAAGCAAATTGGTACCTACCACGCAATCTAAAATAAAAAAAAAACAATTAAAATGAAGAACACAATCCAATTAGAGCACATTAACCGTGAAATATACAGAAATGGAAGACAGCGACGAGTGTCAATCGCGATTAGAATCCAAATTCATCTCGGGACGGCTCTATCCTCTAGGTCTCCTTAATCCTCCTTCGAAAGGAAACCTCGACAAGCGAGTACCGTTTATATTTCGAATAATTTTCTATTTCGTTTTCCGGGCGAACAAATTCCCTAATTGCATTCGTGTGTCCTGGACCGAGGAAGTGCGTCCTCTGTCTCAATCTGTTTCTTTTTCTTGTCCTCCCGATGGATTTGGAAAGAGGGGACATTTTAATTTCACCCTCAGGTAAAGAGAGAGATGGAACAAGTACCTTTTTATAAGCACCTGGATTCCAATAAAAGGTTAGAGGGAGTTAAGTGTACAGAAATAGCCGATTCGGAAAGCAAAGTTCGGAGTTCTGATTAGAACAGGTTGGTGGGAGGAGGAGGAAATAAGATTGATTAATTCGCACTCGATTTGATTCGGATGTATGCGGAATTTGCATCGAGTGTCTACTTTGTAGAAACTCTTTTGGTGGAATGCGTGTTGGGGGTGTTTTTATTGAAAGCTGGAAGCAAGAAACGGAAATGGGAATGCATCCTTTATAAGGAAAACGGATTAGTCTTATTGAATTAAACTAAGTTTGAGAAGCATTTGCTGTTTGAAAGTATGGTGTCATTTCTTTAGAAATCTATACTATAGTACCTTGGTAGAAAGAAAGCTAAAATTAAATAATAAAATCCATATTAACTTGGTTTCCTGTATTCTTAGATAAAAAAATAATCCATGAAAACAAAGTTTTTAAAATAAACCCTTTATATCTTTTGCAAACTTTTAATTGGAATTGTAACTTATTTAAGCGATTTTGAACTAAAATCGAATTTTCATAGTGTTTGACCACTGCAAAGAAAGCCATAGATTCCATGCCACACCTAAAACTTGATAGAATGCATTGTCATCTGCCAAATTTCAGCTAGATTGGATGATGGCAAATGGGCCAATTAGCGCTCAACAGATTTGCCCGCCACACAAACATACACAAAATTGAAGTTAGTATAAAGTATTTACAAAAGACAAAACTCTGGATGGGGTGAAAGTTCTTTTCATTAAGTGTCTCTTCTACATTAGCTTCGCTACTAGTGTTCCATCTATTCGCTTGATACAGCAATTCTATTCGCTACCGATACATCTGGTAGATATTTATTGCTGATCTATGGTAATTGATATTGCAAAACTGCATGAGTAATTATTTAGTCAATGATTGGTAATTAGGTTTTGATGTATGTGTGGTAATTATATAAGAGATATAATCCAATTCACGAGCTTGATGACATTTAGTCATATAAATGGTAGTGAGTCTTGAGACTGTCTAAGTAACACAATTTCTTGCCAAATCTGAGTTTCGACTCAGTATCCCAATTTAGAGCCAGTTTCTAATTTATAAAACAGTTACTGTGCTAATTTTCATTCTATATAAATTCCTTTCTATTTTGTTAACTTATTTGTCCTTCTCCCTGCTTTCAAATTGATTTACAGTATCAATGCAAGCTTTAAAGTTTGGGCTCTGTGAGTAGACCCTTGACTATTTGTCACTAGCTGTGTGGTCCCGCGCTGCTGGGGACCCGTTGAAGGACATCTAGCAGTTGTGTGTTGTATAGACTCGGAATTTCTTGGGATTAATTGTTGTTGGTGATCAGCTTCCAATGTACTATAACAGACATCTCTTATTTTTGCATGTTTTCGTTCATTTTGTAAATGCGCGCTCGGTCATTCTTCAGTAGATGCTGTTTTTGTAACGGTGATTGGCCTAGCTCTCTTAGCGGGGGATGCTCTATACTTAGCATTTATATTCGTTCTTCTCTTTGGTGGCATATTAGCAAATGTTGAAATGATTTGAAAGTTTTTAGTGAATTTCAATAATCTTCGGCGAATTTACAGTTGAGGCTGCAAGCGATGAAGTCTAATTGAGTCTAAATAATCCTTTTCTACACTGTAAATGCTGGTGTCTTAAATATAGATAAAAAAGTGTCTGAAAGTTAGTTTCAGACACATTAGGTGACTTATTTGCCAACGCGCCAATAAATATCAGACATCAAAAGCGTCTGAATCTTCCTGAATTTCCATTCAGTCACGAAAAATGTCTGAAACAGCTAACGGAATGGTCAAAATAAGACATTTGGATTTTAAGACAGAAAGTAAGACAATAAAACGTCTGAAATATACGACTATATAGCGCAACTTCAAAATGTGTGTTTAACCAATGAGATAAAGGTTTTGCTTTTGGGAAAGCGCATGCGCTGTGTAAGAAGTTCTTGCTTGATTTTAAAGTACAAATGTTTGTATATTTCGCGTCTCGACTCTCGCTCGTGTATCGTGTAGCGTTCGATTACAAAATGGTATTGTACATTATTTTAAATGGTTACTTTCCTGATTTATAAGTGGCAGAAATAGACAATCGGTAGTTCCAAAAAACAAATACTTTCCTGCGTTTGCTATTTTAAAACGGTCATTTTAATGATAATATCCTTTAAACTTGTGCTTTTGTTTAACTGTGCTTAAGAATTGTTTGGAAGTGTTCGTTTTTGAAATCAACATGAAGCATTTTTGAGACGAAGCAAGTTGCCTTACAAGAAATCAATGAACCCCTTTTTGAACTATTTAGATTGGATTTATATTTGGTAGTCAATGAATTAGTGAAAAATGGTGTACTATGTTATAGGCTAAGTGTTATTCAATGATACACTTATTTTAGTGTTTTTATTACAGTATATTTTATTTATCTAGTATTTCTAAATGACACTAACAGACTTCTAAGTTTTCTGTTTTTACATTCAATTACATTTTGATTGGTTTTGTTGCATATTACAAGTACTAATTATTTTGAAAATATATTTAGCATGATTTGATATCTGAATAAAAAATAATTTATGGTACTCGATGACAGCAATAAAATCAGGAAAATCAACGCTACAAAATAACTTGTGAAACATTAAGTATTTGTCAAAATGAAGAAATTCTTTTGTACATATATGCTGTTCAAATATTTTAAAATTACATTTTAGTAAAAAAGCTCGTAATAATAAGCTAATAATTTATTTATAATCACTTATTTAAAAATCGGTTAAATCAAATTTTCCGCAGTGAGTTCATTTGTGGTGTAGCTCATAAAAAATCTTAAAACAAGTACAGTTTTTTTTTTCATTATATTTCTAAGAAATGTCTATATACTGCATTAAATATCAGATTTCACAAAATAATAATAATAAATAAAAGATTTTTTATGCGGTAGTTTGTTGAACGTATGAAAATTTGAATTTTTTTAAAGTAATTATATAATTAAAAATTAAATTGCATATATTTTTGTTTTTTATGTACTTTATATGTTATGTAAATGCCGTGAAAATTTTCAGTTCTATATCTTGAATAGTTTTTTAAACGAAGCATAAAAAATTTTTAAAAATCGACGTTTTGAGAAAACTGTAGAAATTTTAATTACTTGCATGTTTTTCAAATTTAATGTGCTCTACCTCTGTATTTCGAAGCAGCCATCTTTACCTATACTTCTAATGCCTTTTTTTTTTTTTTTATCCCTCCCCCCCCCTTTTCTTACATTATTTGAAGTTTTTTAAATGCCCTCTCTGCTTCTGCTTCTCAACGATTAACGAAGTGTTGCAGTGACAGGGAAAACTGTTGTAAAAAGGTCATATCCTCAAATTACAGGAATTTTAATAATATTTTTTTAGTTTTAATTTACACTTAATATGTTATTTAACTATAATAACAAATTTCAATGTATGTCTTGGCATATTTTTTTAAGAGCATACCAAAATTTGGGAAAACGACTTTTTCAGAAACGCAAAAAAATGTTTGTTCAACTTACATACTTTTCAAATTTAATATGCTCCACCTCTATATTTTGAAGCATCTCCTTACATACTTCTAATGCCTTCTGTTGTATTTGTTTATTTTTTATGCATCTTTTGAGGTTTTTTTTATATACCCTGTATCTACTTCAGCTGTTCGACAATAATTGAAGCGTCATAGTGTTATAACCATTGCTATTGTGTAGTGTTATTATAGGGGAATGTTATAACCAGGTAAAATTCCAAAATGGCGAATAATTAGATTACAACTGCTTGGTCCATCATCAACATAAACTTATGTTGCCACAAAGTAACCACAGCATTTTTAGATTTGCCAGTGCAATGCATAGTACTATAAACCAGGTGCATGCTTACATTACGCTTGTTACTTATCTTTGAAATTGACATGAAAAAAGCAACTTGAAACTATGGTACAATCTTAGAAGCCAAAACTTTTCTATTTGAGATTCAGCCACAATACAGTGTCTACTATCCCAATACATATATTTTGCAATAAGTCCCTTTTACTATCCCTTACTTAGATATATTAATAGTTGTGTGCATATTATTAACAGTTGTTGTTTTACAATCTCATGCTTAAATTTCCCAGGAAGGTGAAGCATAGTCAACAAAAAGTTATGAGCAACATGGTAGTAAAACAGTAATTTTCACTTTTCTCTTAATAAAAAAAAATTGTAATATTAAATTTGAATTGTTTGTGTAAAAATTTGTCCAACATCTGAAAGATTCCATAAACAACCTATTCAGACACATCAACTGTTTGAAAATATCCCCAATTCAGACACTCCAAATGTCTGAATATACCCCATTTTAAGACACTTCATGTGAGATCTTAAGATTAAGGCACCATTTTTCGTCTTAAAACAGTGCCACTTGTTTAAGACACTTTTGTGTCTTATTTTATGACATTTCAATTTGCTGTGTATGCTAGATTCTATGTATATTTTGACTCACTCTTATCAAATGAAGTTAGATACATAATTTAAATTAATCCAGAAAGAAAAATTTGACCATTTAATTAATTTTTTTTTTAACATGCACATTTAAACATACTCAACAAAATATGTCAGGTGTCTACAGTTCAGCTCTAGCCACTGTTTAAAAAATAACGAAGAAAATATATTGTGCCAAGTTCTTAATTTTTGTTTTAAAAAAAAGCAAAATCTGTATTGTTACAAAAAGTTTCTGTATATAATACTGACGTATTTGTTTAAAGTTATATTTAATTTACTTTATTTGTTAACAGCGATAATACAGGTTAGAAAAAAGGTGACAACACCCAAAGTAAAAGGGAAACATCTCAAAATTTTCGATATAGATGAACAACTGGATAGCCGGTGGTTGTTGACGCTGGTGGGAGGATTCATCAATGTTTGCAGCTCGCCTTTCTCAAAATTCCACGTAATTCCATTTTTCTTTAAAAAGTCTAGTCCGAGAATACATGGATCCACAATTTTGGCAACGTAAACGGTGTACACGTAATTGCTAAATTCAAAGGCGATGTCAACGGAGATCCTGTCACCAGACACAGTTTGTAGCGAAACAGAGGGAGCTGTGTAAAGGAGTCGGCTGTTCAGGCGACGAGCCACGTCCGTCCGTACGATCGTTATGTTTGCTTCCGAATCGACGATTAGACGATATGGAGTTCCGTTAATCTCCCCTTTCACGAATAAACCCTGGTTTCCGCCTTGACGAGATGAAACGAAGAAATGGCTGATCGGGGCTTCACCTGTTCTATATTGCAGCTTCTTCCGAGCGATGGCATCTTCTTAGATTCAATTGTTGAGATTCCGTGGTAGTGTTATCCTTTCTCTTTTTCAAATCGTGGCAGCTACGCCGTAGATGTCCTTCCAGTTTGCAGTACCAGCAAGCAACTATGTGTTTCTGATCCCTTGATCCTGGAAATCCTCTCAGGATATTTTCCATTTTGCTTTCTAGCTCTTGAAGTTTTCGTGTGAAAAGTTCATAAGAATCCTCAGTCCATGCCCCATGCACAAATCGTTGGTATTTTCCAGAAGCAAGCTGAGCAGCTTCCACTCTCATGGCATACACGAGGGCAGACTTCAGTTTTTTTGTTTTGGGATAACCTTACAGCCTGCTGCACATCGAGATCTTGAATAGCGTCAATGAAGTACTGCAGAGAAAGATAGTCTCGCACATTCATGGGGCAATCTGAAAACGCCAGATTTGATAGTCTCTCTATATCAATGCCCAATTCCCCCTGAAGAGATTCTCCGGCCTTCTGCCGTCTCGTTTTCAGATTCAGCCTACTATAATCTTTCAGATGTTGTTCACCAAACTGTAACTTCGGAGCTGATGTCAGAGCAGCCAAATCTTCTCTTTTGTCTCTCGGAATTATTTTAAGGATGTGTACAGCTTCATCTCTGAGTGACGCGGCGAGATGGAATGCCTTCATAGTATCGACCCATCCATTTGCGGATGCAATCATTTCGAACTGTGTTTGATAAACGCGCCAGTATGACTTCCGATCAAAAGTGGCCACTTTGATGTTAGAGCGCGGCGCCATAAAGGGGATGGGAGCATTTTCCCTTTTAGACGCTGCAATGGCCACAGCTTCCAGCTTTTCTATTTTCTGCAGTATTTCTTCAACAGCGTTAATGAATTTGTCCTGCTCTTCTTTCATGGTGGAAACCTTTCTCCCCAGGTTATCCACTTTCTCGTTTATTTCCTCTTGCCTTCCTTCTAGAGTGGAAACCTCACTCCTCACTATCACTATATCATGTCTCACACTCGTAATATCATCCTGTATCACTTGGAGGACATCTTCTGGACGCTTTATAAATTCGTCAACAGCCGCAGAAGTTGTTTCTTGCTTGGCGGCGAAAACTTCTTGACCGACCTTTATTTCAGAGATTGTAGTGGAAAGTACGGCGTTAGTCGTTTCTTGGCGAGCTTGACCGGCAGCAATTGCAGCTGCTGTAGATTCGTGGTAGGCTTTAATTCAGCTTCCATTTCAGCCTCTGTGGTTTCTTGACGGGATTGACCGGAGGCAATTGATTCCTGCTGGACCTTAATACCAGAAACCATTTCCATCAATTGATTCATTTGCTCTTTCTTCATTTCTCTAGTTGTCGGCATTCAAGCTGATAAAAATCCCACTTCTGACACCACTGTTATGAATTTTCCTCAAAGGCAATGATGGCATAGTTTTTATTAGATAAAAATTATTATTTATTCCCTCTTCAAAGGCTCACAAAATTCCTCCGAACAACAGAGCAATCTCAATCAAGCTTTAATACAAGCTTCAGTAAAAACAACTTCGAATACAGCGATAGTTCAGGCACACTCGAATAAGTGAACGAAGTGCTCAGATTCTTTAAAATCGACATCCGAAGTAAAACTGATCCCTGATCTTATGCTGCCGTCTAATTTATAAGTGTGCATGAGAACTTTCTCAAAATATCCAGTCAAATGGAAACATTTCGAAGTTTTCCGATTGCTTTAGGTGTTGCCACATTTTTTTCTAACCTGTATTATTTCTGTTAACAAATAAGATAAATAGAACTTTAAGAAAATACGTCACTATTTACAATTATATACAGAAACTTTTTGTTACAGTATTAAGCCAAAAATCAGTAGGTATTGACATTATAGCGTTATCTACCAAATTGTTCGCAAACTGAAAAATTATCGCCAAGTGGCATGTATATAGTACCAATATTGCTCAACGCGTTGCCACACAACACTCTTAATGATATACGTAGGAGTTTCACATTATACGGCCTTCTTAAATTTGATCTTGTAATGGACACATCCTGGAAAAAAATATGATAGATTTATTAAATTGACCAAAATCCGTCTGAAAACATTCCATAACGGCACGAACGTAGAGTGGTAAATTATGTTGGTAAACGACTCTTAGATGTTGGATATATATGATAATTGTAATGCAGAAGATATTTGCTAATAAAATACAAAGGGATTTAACCAATTTATTTTGTTTAAATGTTATTAATATTCATTAAATAAAATCAAAATGTCAATACCCGCTGAGTACAATACATTTTTGATGACAACACAAAATGTAAACAAAAACAGGATGAATTTAAAACGTAGAAAAACAAAACGATGTATGAAAAATAATGAATTACCGCACATGCGCAGAAGTTGTTTACGGTATCGACTGACAGTGAATATATTGAAATATTGCAATAAAATTCGAACCGCTTATCAGAGAGACGATTGTAATACATAAAAGTAATTAGAAAAATAAAGGAAACACATTAAAATAACTTTTGGTTTTATTCTAATTTAATAAAAAAATATCGTTGCCATTCCAATATTTTTTTTCATGTCAATAAATTTTAATGATAGCAACTTTCAATCGAATTTAAAAGTTGTTCTCTACAATCTCCATGTACTAAAGATTCTATGTACCAAATTTAGTACCTCTTAGGGCAAAACTGTGGATTTGTATAAACGTACAGACAACTCAGTTTATATATATATATATATATATATATATATATATATATATATATATATATATATATATATATATATATATATATATATAGATAGATAGATAGATAGATAGATAGATAGATAGATAGATAGATAGATAGATAGATAGATAGATGATATTTGGTAGATTCAGTTAGGAGTGCCACTTAAATTTGCCACAAGAGT
Source organism: Linyphia triangularis (assembly GCA_963978545.1). NCBI lineage: Eukaryota > Metazoa > Arthropoda > Arachnida > Araneae > Linyphiidae > Linyphia > Linyphia triangularis. The sequence continues at coordinate 78,108,577 of OZ021723.1, forward strand.
TTCTCATAAGCATATTGAGAAAAGTAAAGACGATTCATTCCTATGGTTTTTGTGAATAGAGAGGTGAAATTGTTGAAAGGTGGTTAAAGTGCATTCATAACTTAATATCTACTTAGCTAATTTGAACCGGAATTTTGTATAGATATCTTAACCAATGAAGATTGTAAGAATCAAAAATTGGTTTCAATATTTTGTGTCTATAGTGTATGAAATCGTAGAACTGGGGCAAAAAGCAGATATGCCCATGACTTGAGATTTATTGAACCCATTTGAATTGGGAGGTATTTTGACTAATCTAGATTATCGATAATATAGTTTTATTCCGATATTTGTGATTAAGAAGGAGAAATTGGAAGAGGAAGGGAAACGAGTTATGCTAAAACTTGAGAACTTCTGAATCCATTTCAACCAGATTTTTTTATAGTCATCTTCATACATAAATACGGAATACCGGGAGCAATAGCTTTATGTTTCAACAAAAACTTGTGATGCCCATGTTTAAAAAGGGGTTTTTATTACCAAATAAAAGTGGTCGCCTGTGTAAACTTTCGTTATTGATCAAAGATAATGATGTGTTCCTTGTAGAAAATACTTTTTTAGTATTTTTAGTATCCATCTAATATTTATCCATTACCATGTACTGGAGCGAGCAGTTAATATCTTATATTCTTTAGTGATAATAAATAATTAATTTTTTCCACAAGTTGCATAAATTAAAACGATATATTTTAATAAAATTACGACGTTTAAGATATAATAAGCATAATCAGAAATAAAGTTTCATATCATCAGTTTAATAAGAATCAAGTATTTAATTGAATTATTTCAGAGTATATCTGAATTCCCTTTTATTTTTCAACAGAAAAATAATTCTATCAAATAAAATCCAATAAGCAATAAGCTAAATATACATATAAGTGGTCAAAGATGGTAATATATTTGGAATCTAATAAATTTTAGTATTACCAGTGAACGCCATCAATACAAAATGCTGGTACAAATTCTATTAATTTTCCTGATGATTTAATTGTACAATTTGAGGTCATTAATAAGTTTTATTATCTTCAATAGAGATCATCAATATAATTTAATCTTTTTATTAATTTCATTAATTTTACTGATGATTGAATTATATAATTAGTAGTCATTAATAAATTTTATTGTTTGCAGTTGAGATCATCAGTATGAAATGTAATTCAATTTGTATTAATTATATAACTTTTTACTGACTTTAAGTTAGCATGATATCATAGCTGTTACCTAATGGTTTAAACTAACTGGTTAAAATCAAATGGTTTTTCTCAAAAAAAATAAAAAAAATAAAAAAATTAAAGAATAATATAAAATTGCCTTTTTTATTTATTTATAATTAAATTTTCAAATTATTTGATGTAAATAATTTCCACTTTTAACAAAAAGTTTTCCATTCCAAAAGATATCTTTTTCAAAAGTTATGTAATACTTATATATTGATGGTGAATGAAAGAAAATTATATAATAAAGTTTAATACTGGAGTATTGAAGGAAGTTTATGTAACTATTTTTGCAAAAGCAACTAAAGGCGTCTTCTCACTTTAGGCACCTCGAAAATAGGCTATTTTCGCGATTTTTTTTCGAGGATTTTTGCAAACAATTATGAGATAAAATGGATCCTATATAATAAACACATCTTTCAAGTATAAGAAATTCTTATTTTTTTTATTTTTTTGAGCAATTATTATAATAAAACAGTAGCATCGAAAAACCCGTGTAGAAATGTAATGTTCGTGGCTTGTTGATGAAATTTCGGAAACTATCCGGCCGATTGTCATGAAATTTGAATGACATATTCTTCATAGTTATGGCTATAGCGCATATCATCAGATTTTTGATATTCGCAAAAATAACAAAATGGCGCACGTTTTTCGAAAAAGTAAAAAAAAAACGCGTTTTTTTGCAGTTTTTTTGTAAAAAAAAAATACTTCAAATCAAAATTTCAAAAATCTGATTATATGCGCTATAGCCATAACTATGAAAAATATGTCATTCAAATTTCATGACAATCGGCCGGATTGTTTCCGAAATTTCATCAACAAGCCACGAACACTACATTTCTACACGGGTTTTTCGATGCTACTGTTTTATTATAATAATTGTTCAAAAAAATAAAATTTTTTTTCTTGTACTTGAAAGATGTGTTTATTATATAGGATCCATTTTATCCCATAATTTTTTGCAAAAATCTTCGAAAAAAAATCGCGAAAATAGCCTACTTTCGAGGTGCCTAAAGTGAGAAGACGCCTAAAGCGAAAGTTGAGAAAATATGTTCTTCTTTTGGGGTTGTATTACTATTGAGTAACACACTTTTTGTTCAAAATGTTCAATTCTAATTGTTAAATCATAAATTTGTTTTTAAATGGAATAAAGAATCTAGTTTTCTTTATATTATTTTTTAAGAAAACAATTCACTAAATGAAATATCTATATTCTTGGTATAACATGACTGAGTGTTTTTTTTTGTAAATGAAAAATTATACAAATACTATAGACAGAATACGTTCTAATCTATTTTAAAATGAATCTTGTAATTAAAGATTATTGGGAACATTAAGTTTTTATGTTAGTCTAATCGATATATTAATGTTTTATAATTATTCAAAATTATTAATTAAACTTAAATTATAGGCTGCATTTTAAATTTGTTTCTAAAATAAAGGTTTTGTGTTTTGACAACTTATGTTTTAACAACTTACTTCTATATTTTAAAACTATCATTTTAAAGAATTAATCACCATTACTGATGAATCAAAGAGCAATATTTAATGTATTATGTAGTAAACGAATACCATCGTATTATACTGTATACATTGAATTTAAAAAATAGTATCTCTAAATGAAATATTAAAATTTAATGATTTTAATGTCCATATAAGTAGCAAAAATTGTTTATTTACTTAATTGAAGTTATTTTCAGAAGGAATATTAATTGTTATTTTAATATTAAATGTCGCATTTTAAGTATAAATATGTATACATGTAATTATAAAAGGATTTTTAAAGAAGCCCGGTTGAAAAAAAAATATCCCTGGTATTTACACTATGAAACATATCTTCCTGGTTTAATTTCAAGTGTTTGTGATCAGAATCCCGTTTAAAATTGCAAGAACTTTATACCAAAGTTTTCGGTTGAATCCGTATAATCGAAGAGTCCAAAATTTCTCTCGTTCTTACAAGTATGGTCCTATTTGTCCTATTTCCTTTTTTCTAGTAAATTTAAATTACTTTTCTAAATGTTCTTGAACTGCATTCTCTAGCATTGAATCGGTTACTATGTATGCATAAAAAAAAAAAAATAATAATCTGTTATTGACGATTAAAAACCATCTAAAAATATAAGATTCTACATTTAGTCACATATTTTGTCGAGAGATGGAAAGGTTTAGCTCTCAGCACCCCTTAATGAGGTTGAAAAGATTGTTTTTGATGTGATTAAATAGGCATCAGTAAAAATCTCTTGCGTGCAACAAAACAACAAGAATATTATTGATATATTGTTTTCTATTTTTAAATTCCAAAGAAAGTAAACTAGAAATCTTGCTCTCATCTACTAGAAGCAATTTTGAATTTCGAAAATACTTTCGTTATAGCTGGAAAATGCATTAGTTCCAATATATTTACTGTGGAGGTTGTAAACTCTTCTCTTGTGAAATTGAATTTCTTTTCGCTTTCAGCTTCCTATTGATGACACGAGTTCTACAACGAGGCCCACTTGTCACGTGAGGGTATCATTAGTATTTTAAAAATATACAATATAGACCTTGCTACGTGTATTAAAAACACAAGGATTTATAAATGGAATATTCTTCTCAATATATACTTTTGTATTTTTTTTTTTTTTTTTTTTTTTTTTTTTGTGTAGTTGCTTTTTGGAAGGAAATTGAACTCAGAATTGGAAAATACTTCTTCCTGAACGGAAAGAAAACAAAGATTCATATCTTCCGATATTACTTAGGGTTTTCCTATAGGATTAAAAATTATTCTTTAATAAAAAAAAAATGTTATTTTATCTACTATCCGCGGTGGTTCAGGTTTATTTCGTTTGCTTAAGTGCGTTGCTGCTACACAGCATGCAGTGAGAAACACTTTTTAGTGTCTTGATATCGTACTGTTGATTTGAATAACTTTTTTAATTAAAATTTAGCAATTAGGATTGAGATATATATATAAAAAAACAAAATAATAAAAAAAAAAAAAACGAAGAATTAAATTTTGAAAGCAAATAAGCAGTAACCGCCATTAGGCTTGGGCGATGTATCGATACATCGTCGAAAACCGGTGTGAAATCAACATCGCCAAACCGGTGTCACTATTTTCATATACCCGATACATCACGATCTTTTTCGACGAGAGCGCGATTCTTGCCTAGCACTTCAAGGACGAAGAACCGTGATGCCACGATTGATACGCGGGGTTTCTAAGATACTATAGAAACGTATTGAAACCGTCTACACCGCGCCGTTTGAAACACGATACTTTAACACATCGCAGTAATCCACCCTGTGTATGCGCGGTGTCTCCAAAACTGTATAGAAACGTACTGTAATAGCTAACTCCGCGCCGTTTGAGACGATTTCTATTTACTTTTGCTGAGGCGATACTTCATTCGCATTCAAGGACGAAGAACCGCGCCACGATTCATGCGCGGTGTTCCTAATGGGCTGGGAAACGTATTGAAACCGTCGACACCGCGCTGTTTGAAACGAGTTTCATTTGCTTTTGTGCGGTACTTCATCAGCAAGCTCACATCGTGATAATCCTATCTACCCTGCCCTGCATATGCGCGATGTTCCCAATATTGTATAGAAACATAAGGAAATCGTCGACATCGGGCCGTTTGACAGGTGGTGCCAGCAGTCTAGTAATATTGGAGATACGATAAAAGAAGTATTCCTTTAATGTTTGAACATTATTTATGTTGTTCTCTCAACTCTTGTAAAACATTTTGATTGTTATTTAATAGTCATCAGATATAAGACCTTGATATCTATTTTTGGGTATTTCCTACACTTTTTGTGTTTCATTTTTGATTTTTTTTTTTTTTTTTTCATTATTCTCTAACTTGAAAGAAATAAAGTATTACGATTTTTTTTTTATCTTGCTTTTATTTTATTTTGTTTTATTTTTTAACGCAAGGGAATTGCGGTATTCTGGCGTGTAATTTCTGTCTAGTTCTTACTCAGTTAAGATAATCTGGTTATTTATTACTATGAGCTGTTTGTTATATCTGCCAAAATCAATGTGAACTAGTGCATGGACTAATCACAGTTGCTTCTCTAATTTGATTGCTTAAATACTTATAAACGATTTTTTCCCATCCACTTTGAGGATTTCCTCTTCGGTCTCGTAAGTAAATAAATGTTTTATAATTTTTTTTTCAGTTTGTACAATTTGAATAAAGTTTATTTCCATAAGTATCAATCCAACATTGCTTCTTAAAAATGCGGAAATGCAGATTTTTTGGGCACAAAATAAATATCATTAGAATTTTAAATGTTAAACAATAAAAATAAAATTAATGCATAATAGTTATATTGTAAGTAACAAAATATTCATTATAAAGTATGTTTTTGATTTAATGATTAAGAATATCCAATAACTAAAGTAACATGTGCACCGCCAGGAAGTGCACTTGTCCTCCACCCCCTTCCTTCCCTGGGAAATAACAAAGTAAAATTTCATTAAGATAGAGAAATTGAAATATCTGGATTAAACCAAAATAATAATAATAATAACCGGCTTATACCCCCTTGGGTGTTTTGTGTATCTCGCTGAAAATAATTCGGTCGCTGCTCATGTTATTTAAAATAAACTTCCTAAAACTATAAAAAATTAAAATGAATTTAATAAAATTTTACACAGCTAATTAAGCATAACTTTCGGCTATATAGCGTGTTATGAAAATGTTGTTTTGTAGTATTTTGTAAAAAAAAAATATACACATAGTTAGCATCGCGATGTATCGTGACATCGTGATGTTTGCTTCCCGATATATCACGATGCAGAAATTTTAACATCGCCCAGGCCTAGCCGCCATATCTTCCGTCGTTAAATTTTTGCTACCCTCTTAACTTAACATTCATTAAAAATGTGTCTCTACTTGAGAAATTTGTTTATGAAATGGTTTCTTTTCCTTATCCTCTAATTGCATATTCAGATGCATACTAATATTGACCATTGTTGGAAACAGGGTTTTAGAAGATTTAAAAATTCTGGCCGAAACTCGAGCATTGTTCCAAAACACACGATTTTTAAAAAATAAACAGGTCAAAAGCATTACGTAATGACATTAAATTCCTACAATATCCGTTATACATACATTTCAGTAATTATATTACATTTTTATAATACGTCGTTCAAAACAATTAGGGGATATTACGAATTTGGATGTAACCTGCGGTTGAAAAAAATGTTTTGTTGAATGATACAAAGGACTGATCTATAGGTGTTGTAAGATATGAAAAAAGTAACAAACAAGATCTGTAAACAAAAAATTAACTATTCCTGGCTAACATACAAACAAACAAAAAATGTGATTTCGCGGATAGAAATGAGGTGTGGTATGGGGTATGGTTTTTCCTAACCGAAAACAATGTTACAAACTTACATGGCATAGAATCAATAAGGTTATCACACACACAAAGAGGGACTGAGATATTTTCTTCAAATCCTGTAGAAAAGAGCTTTCCAACTGATGAATTGTTTCTGGGGGCTACAAGGGATCAGTGACTTGGGAATATGCTGGCCAATCCATTCGAAGGTTCCTTCTTCAAAAAGGAAACTGTTAGACTGAGAGGCGACTGTAATTTTTGGACTCCATCGAGCAACATTCTGAATTTTTTATTTAAATTGGAGAAAAGTGAGTAGATTACGAATCCATTGGTCTGCCGTGGCAAATATGGCTGAAACTGGTCAAAAATCGACTTTTAATAAGTTGAATCAAATCCAATTGCCAAATGAGCCATAACTTGCCAAATAATGAGCATTTTTTTTATTTGATAACTCTCACTCTTTAATTTTCAATTAAGAAGGTTGCAGACGATTCAGATGCGTGGCTATGGCTAACTTGCATCTTTCACAAATGAGCCAGATTGACAAGAAACATTACGTCACTGATGACGTAACTGATGTCGCCAATTTGGCTTACTTTTACAAGATACAATTTTTCTGAGCCAGAGATCAGAAATCGTTTGCGCTTTTTCCTCATTGAAAATCAAAATGCAGTGGGTTGCCAGACGAAAAAGTTTGTTCTCTTTTTGGCAAGTTATGACATATTTGGCAATCGGATTTTAGTTCAAAACATTCCAAGTCGATTTTTGATCAGTTTCGGCCATTTTTGCCAAGGCAGACCAGTGGATTCGTAATCTACTCACTTTTCTACACATTCTCTATAAAATTCAGAATGATGTTAGATGGAGTCTAAAAATTGCAGTCACCTCTCGGACTATGTCCACTCTCCGAGAAATATCATTCTGGAATCACGATTCAACCTGGCGTTATCTTTAATGAGAATGCATTCATTCCTACTGTTGCAGTATAAAGGACTACAATAAATATGATTATTTCAACCCTTTTTCGCTGAGTCGTCGTTGCTCTATTCTTAATATTGTACAGGTCAGTGTGGTCATTGATCGACATACCGGTTCAGATCATCTTCGTTCGTGTTGACCGTTCTTCTGGACGTTAGTGTTGAATATTGATATTCATTTTTTGTTGTTACAGATGTACGAGCGTGTCCTGATCTTCAGCGAATATTCCCAAAAAGCGATTCTATTGACACTGAGAGATTCCTAACGCTTCCGCTACAACGGATTATGTTTGTCCAGCCTGTAAACGACCGGTGATCTTCCAAGCAACCGATTCAGCTAAGTCATATCGTTGAGATATTGTATTCACTTTTATAAAACATTTAACCCATGTCTTAATGTCCTCCTACATAAGGAATGCTGCAGATCACTTTTCACTCCTTATCAAAAAAGCGTAGTTTTCTACTACAGACAAATTTTGCATATTCCAAACTTTGTAAACGTTGTGATTTTCTTTTTCAACCTCTTCTATTTCATTTTTATTAAAACAGTTGCCGATTGTATGGTTGCTTCATAAACGAATTCCCACTATCCCTTAATTGTTTGGAGCAGCGTATGAAGTTACAAAAATTGGGATTTGCATCTCTTTTTTTTGTAGAAAAGACAAAGATATTTTTTTCTAATCAAGATGATCTGGAAAAAAGAGCACTGTTATTCTATTTTTTACCTTCAGAACATAAATAGGAATTAATTTAAATACACTGAGAAAGTAAACTAGTACATAAACTCCCAAAATCTCAAATTTTCTCTTAGTAAATACAAAACACATTTAACACTTTTATATCTCTTTAGAATATTTCGAAAGTCGTTTCCCACATTCTCATTTCGTACATAACTTTAACACGTCGAATTAATTTCAATATGTTAAATGGATAAGCATGTCCTTAAAGCTACGAGCAACAACTAACAGCAGAAGAAATTTTTCCCATTTAATTAAAACAGCCTCTCTTACCCCGCATCTTAAAAAAAGCGTTTTCCCAAATGTGTCACTTTTACATTTAATCCAAAACGTTTCGTTCTAATGCCGTATCTGCATTAACTCCACACTAAATCGGATTTTTATCCTCAAACGGCCCGAAAAACGTGTACATTTCCTTTCTTAAACTTCTTCCGGTCGTATTTCTCTTCTATCTCATTAGCAAGCAACCCGTTTGTAAATTCAAATGCGATAAGTATTTTTTTTCTCACTTATTTCCAACCCCTTTTTCGTTGTTATTATTTAACATATTTTACCGCTTTCGTTTCTCTCAGTTCTTTGTAATCTTTTTTTTGCTTAAAACATCGTTTTGTTTTGTTTTTATTTTTGGGTTTTTGCCAAAATGGTTACATCGATACCAGCGCGTGTTGCAGTATTAAGACTGGAAATTATAACAGGCTGCAGGGCTGGATAATATTTTGTTTTCCTGGATTGAGGACTAATCCAGGATTTTTATCTTTTTTATGGTTTCTTTTTATTTCCTTCCTGCCTCCCGGCTTTGTACTTAAAAAAAAAATTTCCCTACTTTTTTTTTCTCGTTTGAGGTGTTTTGAATAAAACTTAGTTTTCGTAGAATTTCCTTAGAAAATCTTTCAACGGATTAACTATTTCAGTGAAATATTGCAAGTGCAATTTGCCCATGTCCGATAGCATGTCGTATATTTTGACCCCCAATAGATTTTGTGAAATATATATTTATTTGCGTTTGAAGACATTTTATGTTTTTACATTTTTATTCATTGCATTTTTAAAATTGCTTTTACGTGACGTTACTCTTGATAGTTGAAAGACAAATACTTGGAGGTTAGAAAATATGGTGTTGTGTATTTCAGAAAAACGAAAAGCATTTTATAATATCTTTTAAGCATTTTTATAATAGAGATATAATTTGATATAATTTTTCAACAAGCATAATTATTTTTTGACTGTGGTAAACATGTTTTTAATCCTTTATCCAGAATTTATACCATCCTTAAAAGCCATTAAGAATGAATAATTTTTTATAGATTTTTACATAAGGATCTTCAAAATCCTTATTTTTTATTTTGAGTACTTAATTTTTGATTGCAATTTTTTTTTCTTAAAATTTTGTTAGCTATCGTAAATTCGATTTTCTTATTTCTTTTATTGGATGATGTTTCTTTTATTAGCGGAACGGTGTTATCTTACAAGTTACTGGAAATCGCTAATTTTTAGGAACATTTCTTTTTTGCTTCAAGTGAGGATGGATTTTCGCTAGACATAGAATATAAAGTTCCCCATGTTATGAATAAAATCTACTTAAATAGTTTAATTGTTAATTTTGGATTCATATAATGAAATGTTTCAATTTAAGTGAAAGAAAACAATGAGCTTTTACCACTACAAATTTATAAGATGTCTCTAAAAAGTTTAAAATGTCATTAAAAATTTATTTAAAACTAATTTTTTTACTTTTCAAAATCTGAATGAACCATGTGTCATTATTAAAAACATTTACCGTTTAAAATAAATACAATTGAGTATCCTTTATTTTATATCGAATTTTGAGAAAAAATTATATGTTTTATTACTTTGTGTACTTCTGAGACTCAACTACGACTATATTTAGTCACCTTACTTTTTGCTTGAAGATATTTTCATAGTGGATTCTTATGAATTGTAAGATTCTTTCTTTACATTGTTACGTTATTGCTTATCGGGTTGGTTTTATTTAATTTGAGATACGTGATGAACATTGACAAGCACATAACTAACTTGAAAATATAGAGGACATTACTTATTGAAAATAAAAGTTGCTTTTACAGTACAAATTAAATTTTAAAAAGTTGTTGAGTCATGGCTGATCAGTTCATTAGTTGAGTTCGTAAAGCGTTGCCCGGGATTTCTGAGTCGTCTGATGTTTCCTGCCGGGTTTAGTCGAGTTGAGTTGTTGCGTTAGAGAGTTGGTGGGCATGTGACACCACAACATTATTTAATATTAGCAAAAACATTCTTTAGAAAATAATATTTCAATTAGAGTCATTGTCTACGAAATTCATATGTGTATTCAGTAAAATATAACATAATTTTTTTTAAATACAATTAATTTGAGACACTAAATATTAAATGAAACATTTAGGGATGGTTTTGGTTTAATTTTTCGAAATTGTTTTCGATCTTTTTCTTTTTATATATTCAAATATTACAGAAATCTATGCTATTTTTACAAAATGACACCCAAAGTATTTCATTGACAATGTTCATGTATGAAATACATAATTAAAAAACAAATGTTAAAAAAATAAATGTTGTCGCAATCGACACTTTTATATCTTAGCATGATAGTAATGCTTGAGTATGTAATTTCATTGAATTTTTATTTCCTCTTTCTATTGTTTGTAAAAATTTTTTTCAAAGATCACCCAATGACATTGAAACCAAAAACCTTAATGTACCCGAAAAGTCTTTCGTTGTAAGATTCCTCAAGAAAGAACCATGAGATATTTGAAGTTGGAGAAACAATGAATTGTAAGCGATTCCGAAGAGAACAACAATTTTGTTATCTTGTAATGGCAACCAGAAAGGCGTCCGGCTATCTGTTGTCCATAATTAACCGTCACGTACTCTCCGGTTTAGCCCATCCGGTCCCTTAACTAACTTGTCGTTTCCAATCACGCGCCTGTGTTTCCTTCCATTAGGACGAAGAAGGACCCCCCCCCCCCCAACAAAGGCAGTAAAAACTGTTGCCACTAATACCTTCATAAATTTGGCTTGTTCTCCTTGGCTTAGGTTGCATTGAGTCAGTTGGTGATGAATTGGGAAAAGAGATGCTTCCTGTTTTAATAGTGAGGAAGGGGTTGTTATGATTGTGATTGAGTGATATTGAAGAACTAATAGGGAGTAAAATAATCCAGCTTTGAAATTGAATGTGGATATCAATTGAAACTTTCATTGAAGTTTATATACACTGTCCTTTCCAATTACTAAAAGTGAGTAAGGTAGATGGGTAGAGTAAACTATGTCGGAAGACGAATGTGGTATGATGTATTTGTGCAATTTAAAGGGCATGTCTTTTCTAATATTGATAGAATGGAGAGAAAAATCAGTAATATCAGCAACTCTACTGATGAAGTAAAATTTCAGTGCTGGGTTGGGGACAGAGTTTTGTAGGAATTTATTGGTTGGTTTTGTAAATTAAGTTTTGAAAACGAGAAAAATCTAACACAGTAGTGTTGCAATATGTCGAAATCAGGTGTAACGGAATATTCGAGGTATTTGAATTATAATTTTAATGAGAAATGTGCAAATGACATTTCATTCTTGATCATTCGCGTTAAATATTTTGCGTTAGGACATCAATTTGCTGTTACAGTTAACTCAGTTTTACACCCATATTAGGGCATATAGAACTAATATAAATGAAACAACTAAAGGAACGAATTCCACAGTTAACATTCACTTCTATAAATAATACATAATTTGTTCAATTGCGTTATGAGTTTGTTAATGAGTCAATTGTTCACACGTAAGTTCCATTTGCAGTTTATACCGCAAATAGTCCGAAAGGAATTATGTCCGTGATTCGAATCTTGTTGTTACGTACATGATGCAACGTTGCAGGGAGAGAATTATTGTTCTTACAATGATCCTTATCTTTAAGTTCAAGATCATTTAAATTTTTTACTTGTTATTACCACTTAGAACAGAAAGTAAAGTAAGTATAATCCAGTATATCTCCAGTATATTAAGGCATATAGGGATGATATAAAGGCAGTTGATGGATTCAGTATCCTTGTCAGAGTGATGAGAACTAAGGGATGATTCATCTTGTACGTTGGGTGAAAGTTCTTTTGATAAAACTTGGCTGATTTCATAACAATCTCCCATAACCCTCCAAACTGTGGAGGAAAAAGGTGATATGAAATGGTACTCATTGGAAGATGTTGATTTTCTCCCATATCTTCTCTTAGTAACTTTCATGAAAATCAGTCCGGTGAGGAGTATTGAGAAAAATGAAAAAATTTTGCAATGTATATTGTATTACTAATTACTTACTTTTTTAGGATTTATATTATAGAAAACAATTATTTTTAGTGTAAAATCATCTAACCAAAATTAAGACTTTTACCATTTTTTTTCGAAAATTCAACCCCTTGTGGCAGTGTAAAATTTTGAAATTATTTTCCCCCTAATCTCCATATCATAGAACATCTTTTCCCCCTTGGTAGATTCTGATTAATAATAATTTTTTTTTCTCCATAGAAGAAAAATCCACCCTATTAGACAGTACGCATTTTTCAAAATCGCAATACCTGCTAAAGCATTGCATTAAAATGTATGAAATTTGATACCATATCCAAGAACAATAACAAAAGACGACTAACAAAGTTTGAAGACAGAATTTAATCATGCTTTTTTACCATTAACATATCAGATTTAGGCTCATTATTTTTTCTTTGTTTCAATAGCACGTTGGACAAAAAACGAAAAACTGTTAGTATTTCAATTTTTTTTTTTTCGAATATAAAATTTAAATTTTATTAATTTAAAAATGTGTAATCATTTTAAATTATAATTTTTGATGATAGCCTTAAATGAATGTATATCCTTATATGAATGAGATAATATCCTTATGTGAATTTAAAAAATTTCCAATTTTTTTTACAAATTTACCTTATCGGTAAAAATAAAGATGAGTGTTATCTGTTGTGAATTAATTTTCGAATTAAGAATTGTTAATGAGAAATGCCCATTATATTAATATAAATGCTATAAATGTATATTTTTGTCAATAGATAATTAAAAAAGAAAAATGCTTTAAACAGTTTATGTATATTTTCACCATGTTGCATATACATTTTCAGTTATAGATCTAATTGTTTATAAGTAGCTGAAGAACTAGTATGTGAAATGTATTTATTCAATTAATCAATAGTGTTAAATTTGCACAAAATTGACATTTCTTTGAGTCTGGTCAATAAGATTCACAATTAATGAACAAAGAATTCAGTTTCTGTGTTCAGTCAAAGACCACTGAGTAGTATAAAGAAGAATGTCGCACATTAAATACTTCAAGAAGTATGGTTGGTTTTGTAGTAGTAGGAGTAAAATTTTCGAATAGTAGTAAGTACTATCTCTGATGTGACGTCGATCAACGATCATGTGCCCCTTCGTGAATAATAAAGTGTCGAGTTTAATCAAGTTTAAAATCAAAACATCAAAATTGACTTGGAGGAAGTAGGTTTCAATAACATTCTATTCCTCCTTGCCGAAGACAATTTGTGTTCCGGAAAGGGGGAGGGGGGGGGGGGGGGTGAGAGTGAAAATAAACTAGGGTTATATGGAACATTGCACAGCTTCCAATTACATAATATTGATCAGTCGCATTTGTAGTTTATACTTGCCATGGGTTGGAGTATTACTACCGTTTTTTTACTTACATTATTTAAAAAAAAAAAAAAATGCCCAATTTATCGAACCGTCCAAACGGTATAGTGGTTAGCATACTAGCTTCTAGACCACGAGTTTGCGGGTTCGACTCCCGTGTGAGGCATGGGTGTTAGTAAATGTATGTTGGCTTGTCAAATAACGAATGTTTCGGCGCATTATAGCCCACGTGTTGCTGACGGCGCCAGATAATCTGATACCAACCAACCAACCAACCAACCAACCAACCAACCAACCAACCAACCAACCAACCAACCAACCAACCAACCAACCAACCAACCAACCAACCAACCAACCAACCAACCAACCAACCAACCAACCAACCAACCAACCAACCAACCAACCAGTTTGGCGATAACTATTACACTATAAAAAAAGTAATAGCCTCCTCCCGCAAAAATGGCGAATTTGGCTGTATGTTTTTCAATAAATATTACATTACCCTTTCTTGTAAGTGCAGGGCTGCCACAGGCGACTATTTTCGAGGCAAGGCTACAATGGCAACTTTTTTCACCAAAATTGGTCTAAAAGCTACTTTTTCAACTAATATTATTACTTTTGAAATATTCGACGACTATTTTTGGGGAAAATCTTATTTTTATTTTTATTTACAAGTAAAAACGAGGGAGAAGTGTAAGTTTGGTCATAGCGTCAAAAGTAGGCGGTCTATTTTCTTTAGGTCTGTGCAATGCATATTTTAGAAGTTACATAAATGGCGCTTGGATCAAACCTAAACCTAACGATCACGTGACCCTCTAACGCCGAGAGACTGCTCTCGCGTTGCGACAGCTCTGGAGTATTCAAAATAAGTAGTTTTGGCCTTCTAATTAGACTTTCGAAAAACAGAATGTTAACATTTGAATTAGTATTTTGAATTATATTTTTTTAACGAAATGATTTATAGTATGGTTACAGCTTTGAAACTTTCAACATAAGTAGTTTCGGCCTTCTAATTGAAGTTTTAAAAAACATAATGTTAAAATTTTGATTACTTTTTGAATTAATTTGAATTTTTTTTATAAAGCAACTTCCAATAGGAATGATCTTTGAAATTTTCAATCGAAGTAGTTTTGGCCTTCTAATTGGACTTTTGACAAACACACTGTTAAATAATTCGCAGAGGGGTGGCGAGGGGGATGTGAATTGTGTTTAACGGGAATAGTTTTTTGTTCCTTGACAGAGGAGGGTTTCTAATATTAATGGTTTATATAGCATTTAATCTTTTAGCGAGTGAAACGATCTTATGCTTGCGTAACAATGAACCTTTCAGCGAGCGAAGCGAGCATATTATATAATATTATTTGATTAATTTTTTGTAGATCGACTTCTAATAGGCCTAGAGCTTTGAAATTGTCAAAATAAGTAGTTTTGGCCAGCTAATTAGACTCTTGATAAACAGAATGTAAAAAATTTTATTCATTAATCTTATTAATTTTTTACAAAGCAATTTCTAATAGGCGTACAGCTCCGAAATTTTTACGTGAAGTGTCAAAAGCTAGGACCTATACACAATAACGTATTTCCGCAACGCATGGCCATGCATCTAGTTCAAAATATAGTTTTTTCAGCATTGTCACGCTATTAATTTTAGTATTTGAAGATATTATTTTGGCTACTACGTTTTACATTTAAAGCTACTAAAACAACTATTTTCAATGCTATTAAGCTGTGGCAGCCCTGTAAGTGAAACAGAGAAGAAACAGTAATTGATAGGCGATGCTCAAGAGAAGAGAACTCCGTGTTAAAGACATTAGTTTTTCTTTTTTTACGCCTTTATCGCATTTATGCGGGAATTTCGGGGGTGAGGTTGTTTAGAACACTTTAAAAAGCATTGCCACAGCAATTTTTATCAAAATCGTTAAACCTTTTTTGGTAATTGCTGAAAAACAAGATTTTCAATGGCAGCATGTTATACGCATTCCCTATTTTGAGCAAAACTTTAATGAGAGGTCCCATGGCACCTACTAAATTGTACATAAAATTTGAACATCGTTGTTCAATCCGTTTGAGAGTTATTCTGACCACAGAAACGCATACACATTAACACAAATTTTCTCTCGACCACTTTTTGGAACTCAGGATGATAAATCCCCCCCCCCCTTCTCCAAAAAAAAAAAAATACAAAAAAATGACCGAATCCAATACTTTTATTACCGTATGCAAACAAATGGGTACTTGAAAGTAAAAATTGATTCTAGTTTTCGAGGATTTAAATTCTTTTAACGCGTTTTTACTTTCCGCAAACTTATCTTAAAAGTTCTCCAAAATAATAAATCATCGTAAGGGAATACCAAACGATTACAAAGTACGTCAAAAAGGATTATTTATTCAATCAAACTTCTATCCATATTGACACAAATATTTACCCTTTAGCGCAAATATTTTAATTTTCAAGTGTCCCAGGAGATTAAAAAAAAAGTCGAGCATTAGTTACGCATGAAAAATGCTAATAAGCTTGAAGCTTTAAACTGCCTGGTATATGACAAATTAGTTTAGAAAACTGAATTGAATTTTTTGTAAGCATAAAAAACCCTGAAGTAGCTTCAAAGTTAGCTTAATCCTGTAACATTTTTTTCGTACTTGATAAAATTGCGTATCAACATCTTGTTAGACTGAAGAAATTAAATATTGTTTTATAAGAAAATTATGCTTTTTTGTTGCCGAAAGAATTGAGGTATAAACTGAAATATAAGTAAAATTTTATTGAATATTAGTTAATATTTCTTTATTATTAGCTAAAAATATTGATAAATTGAATAAATATAAAATTTAATTGCATGTTATTGCAAATTATGTCGAATTATTTAATTTCAGCTTACGCTATTCTATTTCTATTATCAGTACCATTCTAATTTCTCTTGGAATAAATGTATAAAAAATTAAACTTCGTCGATAAAACCCTAAAAAACTATAGCAAACTTTGTCGTATTAATTTGGTATACATGTACTTAAATATCGTATACTAGCGATATCATAGTAAAACTACAGGAAAAGCTTAACTATGGGAAATGTATGGGCAGTTTTGTGGAATGGATAACTTTGTTATTTTGCGTTCATTATCATTATATAACAAAGTTACCTAGATAATTTGTACCAATTTTCATCAATTTTTAGTGCTCAGACTTTACTGCAAGTAGGAAAGTTTCATATTTTGACCCTTTTTCGGTTCCTTGTTGTCGTTTTACGTGAATCGTTTCATATTTTGACTCTTTTTTGTCGTTTTACGTTAATCATATGCAAAATGTGGCGTTTATTTAAAATATACTGTAAGAATAATATATGAAAATAAAGTCTCTTAACTATTTGATTCTTAAGAAATAAATTGTAAGAATTTGTCTTTATAAAGAATATTTTGTAACTTTTTTTTAAGTAATAAAATGAAAATGGTAATTGTATCATATTTTCAATTAATTCCCCTTTAAAAATCGAATACAAAACTTAAGTTCATAATAATATTGCATATTGATAATAATAACATAAATTAATGAACATAAAAAGAAATGAAAAGTATGATCTTAGGTTAATTTGTTGCTTTGCAATGGTCGAAAAAGGAAAATTCAAAATTGCGCTGTTTTTCAGGATGTCAGAAATTGCCCAAAGGAATATTTTTTGGGAATCTCATCTATATTTTTATTCTAGAGTAGCTCTTCTACACTTCAGAAATTTATAAAAATAGTTATTTTTGTCCAGGTTTTCCTGGACTATAATAATGTTTAATTATAGAGAGTTAATCTTTTGCAATGGTTAAGTAATGAAAACGTACATTAACTAAAATTTTATATCTTAAATCTTTATACCTTATAAAACAACTCTTAATTACAATGTTTAAAATATAAATTAACTATTTAAATTTTGTGTTTGAAAAGCGTTGTAATAAAAATATGAGCCAATAATCATGAAAGGTAGAACTTACTATTTAACTTTTCTGATGACTTATAGAGATGAAAAGTATGATACTTCTATTTGTGGTGATTATCTGAAACTAAATATTAAAAAGGGGTAAAAACAATATACATATATTATTTCATTTGGATTTATATTTTGTTTAAATCTGTTTTAGTTCAGAGAAGATTGTTAATATGGTTAAAATTCAATTTCAGATACTTCTCATTTGAAACTTATTAAATGTTTATCGAAATTAATTTCCTGAGATGGATAATTTTGGAGCTTTATGCTCGTTCTAGTTTTAATAAACAAGTTCTTGTTTGGACAAACCAAGTCCCGACATTGAAACACCCTACATTTTCACATCGTACCTTAACCCACAGGGATATAAATTATATCTAGATTAATTGAAATATATACCCTCGTGATTAAAATCCCCATTTCAATCTTTCATAAATCTAATACAAATTTTGCAGGTTATAGTCCGCTTCTTAAGTAACAACCCAGTCTCGTTATGCATCTTCATCAACACAAAACTAATCCTCCCCTTAATAATTTCGCTAATTACCATCGACTTTAATTATCTTTCCAAGCGAAACAGATTCAAAAACTACTTCTTACTAAGTTCAGTTTTCAATTTTTTTCTGAAAATTCTGGCCTTTGTTCTTTTCCTTCTCACCAATCGTTACCGCGCCATTTTTCTTAATCTTTTCCTTGGTGGAGGCTCTTTTCTAGCTTGCCATTTTGCATATATAAAGACTAAAAGATATGACATTACGTACCAATAGAAATTTGATTGCCACAGTCATAACAATTAATTCTTTCCTAGAAATAGAAAATTTCCCTTACCCCTCCGGAAGAATGGAATTAATGACTGTGAAAATGGAGATACTAATTACGATCAGTTCTTTTTTTTTCTCTTTATTAATCTCTTTCACTAATTTGGAAAGTTCTCATTAATTATGAATTAAACAAATTATTTTTATTTTGGAGAATGCTTTTGTTATTTACCTGTACTTGAGGTAAAAGGAATTGAAAGGTTATTATTATACTTCTGATCAAAGAATCTGCGAGGAAAGAATCAATAAACTCTTTTGTTGGAATGTACTACCCTTTCTGACTTTTCAATGTATTTTGTTCTTAAATATAATATTAATTTCTAAAACAGTGGAGTAATATTATTTCATGCAGTCATTGGGCATTTCGTCAGTCAATCTTGAGCAATGTAATGAATAAAATTATTTGAGAAAAGTATTATTTTTTGATTATCTAGTGCCCCGTTCTGTTCTATGGGGCCTAGAATAAAAAGCCTATAAATCACCAGTTTTAGTAAAAATACAATTGATTTAATTTATCTTACTAACTTTCTGTTAAGCTCTTACTAGGGGATAGATATCACATTGTCCTTCTTGTGCGTGAAACAGTAAGAAATCAAGTATTGATGGGCGATGCTCAAGGGCAGAGAGCTGCATGTTAAAGGCGTTGTTGTCAAGCGTAAAATGTTTTTCAACTTTTTACGCTTTTATAGCATTTCTACGAGAATTTCGAAGGTGAGAACGAAAACCGTTTAAAAAAAAAAGGTTCAAAATTTAGGTATCGGAAAGTGGTTGACTGGGAAGCAGTTAATTTTACGTTTAATAACGATATTGATTATTGCATTGCTAAACTATCTAGAAAATATAATTGGCCGTTAGAAGGATTCAAGGAATTTAAAATTTTGATATTGCAAGATTTATAACACCAATATTTTTATAGTAACACAAAAAACTCAAATGGAGTGTTCATGAACTAAAAGCTATTTGACAAAATTAAGGATTTTAAAGAGAAATTTATTATTACTGTTGGTCGATAAAGCAGCAAAAAATTTTGATTTTATTTGCAAGTATTTTTTTAAGCAAATTATGCTTAAGGAATACAATACCAACAACACCTATATTAAGATTGCTTCAAAGAAAAAGGAATTGGACAACAGAATTGTCTCATTTAATAAAAGATTCAAATTTAAGCTTCAAGATACCCGTACCTATTCCTTACTAATCACTAAGATATCCGTACCTATTCCCAACTATAAAGTTTCATAAAAATCCTATTAAATTTCATTTTGTTACTTGCAGTACTGGATGTTACAATAGCTTGTTTAGCAAAAAACTCTTTAATTGGTTAAAAATTATTTTAAACAAAATTAAACTAAGTGAAAATAGTTTCATTATTAACAACAACAAAGAAGTTTTGGATTTTCTGGAATCTAATAAAGTCAATAATGTGCATACGTACGATTTTGAAAATTTATTTACCAGCATACCCCATGAAAATCTTATGGATATCTGTGCTAAACTCTTTGATAATTATCTTGCCGATTTAGTTATTACTAAAATTGACTAGCTGGAGTTGTGCAAATTTAACATTTTTGAAAACTATATATTCAATGGATTAGATTTTTTCAGACAAAAGTACGAAGTACCAGTAGCAGTTTTTCAAGCTCTTTTTGCAAACATTTTTCTTCATATTTATGAAGCTGACCTTATTGCAAATACTAACATCAAAGGATTCAGGTATATTGACGTTCTTATAATCTTTGACCAAATTAACTCGGATTTTCTAAGAGATATTTACCCTGCTGAGCTTATTTTAAAGAAAACAAATACTAATGACCAACATGTACAATATTTGGATTTGGATAGTTTATTATTAGATGACAAAACTAGAATCGGTGTTTATGATAAAAGGTTGGATTTTGGATTTGAGGTTGTTTGCCTTTCCAATTTCCATAGCAATTTGAACTGCAAGATTTTTTACAATATTTTTCATTCACAATTTAATTGAATCAGGAATATTTGTAATAACGATGAGGATTTTAATACAGCGTGTCAAATTTTTAAGGGTAATTTAGTTAAAAATTATTTTCTTAAGAATTTTTGTGGTTTCAATTTTTCATAATTAGGGCGATGTTTAAGCTTTACTGAGTAGCCCCTGTAAATGAAGATCCTTTTTCTAATTTTTAATTGATGGCGCTGTTAAAATGATTTATTTTTCTGCGGAACACTTTTTGGATGTGTTGTTATAAATTGTACATTTTTTATACGGATTTATCGGGTTTTTTCAAAGGAGTAAGTTCTCGGGATTATTTTATATTCCAATGCATTGTATACTTTTTGTATTGTAATTTCGAATTTACTCATTGTTTTGGTTGGAGGCGTCAGGGTTCAAGAGTAGCATTTTGTGCCTTTTTGGGCCGTACTCTTTCAGAAACCCTCCTGGAGGTTTTCGGCTGGTCGAACCCCCTGATGAGAGACCAGTCGGGGCCTCCAATTCGAAATCTAATTCTAATTTGTGTTTGTACTGGTTATAAGTTCAACAGTTGGGCTGCTTTTGTGTCAACGTGGACTTGTACTGTTTTTTATCCTAACTTTTTGATGTTTTTTATAATTGGTTCTTTTTCTACTTTTATAAATTTGCTTGTAATCTTAAGAGGCAGATCAGAGATTTTACTCAATATCGTTAGAGACGTTTTTTAGCAATTGCTGAAAAACATGATTTTTTCATGATTTCTACCTTATGAGCATGCGGGATTTTGATGAAATTCTTAAAGGTAGGTCCCATGGCATCCACTAACCAGCACAAAAAATTTGAACATCGTAGGTCAATTTTTTCGGGTGTTATGCTGACCACATACATACAGACAGACATCTTTCTAGACCACTTTTTTGAAATCAGGGTGTTTGAAAACGTAGGGGAAATGCAGAAAAATAAATTGATATTTTTTTTGACCGAATGCTATACTTTTATTACTTTATTTAAACATATGTAATAATAATTAAAAGTAAAAAAAGTAAGTTTTGGCACAAGTTGTTATTGCTATATATAATTTCAAGTCAGCTGCAATTGAATGAGTTTTGTAGTTTTTGTTTGTCCAACTTCAACCACCACCTTTCTAGGCAGGCGTCTATCATGACGATTCTTATTTACTTATTAATTTTATTTTTAGTTGTAAGTAATGAGGAGGACGTTATAATTCTCAGTTCAAGCATATATTCCACACTTTCAAGTATGAATTTTAGTACGCGAGGCAGCGACACTTTTGGGTTAGTTATTTTACACCGACTGAATTATGTAACAATAGTTAGTTAACTTATAGGTTATGTATGTCACAAATCCAATTCCGCTGGCACTTCCGCGATGGGTGTAGGCGGAGAGGCGGTCAGAACATGTAAAAAAAAAAGTTAAAAAATAAAGTTATTTTATTAATTAGTTTTAGCGTGTTATTTGAACTATTTTATGACGTTTTCATGCATTCCGCTGGTATTCCGAAGGCGCTTTTCATTTGTTTATGTAAGAAAAACGCGTTTTTTAAAGTTATTTTACACTTTTTAAAAAAATTGTTTTTACCTTTTATTTATTCTATTTTCTGATGTTTTGAGGCATTCCGTTGGTATTCAGAGGGTGGGTTTTACTTCCGCTACTAGTTTATGTAAAAAACTGCGTTTTTTCAAACTTATTTTATTACTTGTCTTGGAATGAGATTTTCCAACAGACTTGCAAATTACGCAATCTTTATCATGATGCTTGGAAATAGTTTAGAGCGTTGCAAAGTTGAATATCAATTTTTAATGAAATTTGTTTTCTGAACAATTTAGTACAATCCTATGCCAAAAAGATGTTGGTCGATTTTGTATCATTTTTTGAAAAAAAGCTTTTTCCTAATCATTCCCTATTCTGAGTTTAGCTATTGAAGTTTATAAATCACTAAATACTATTATTTTAAAGGGTCTTATTTTTTATAGGAAATATTTTAAATACCTTAGAAAATCCACGTTTTACATTCCATTAGCCAATCAAAATCCACATTTTATTTTCTCGTTAATATCAAAGTTCGTGTTGACGCAAATATGCATAAGCTCACTTTGCACTTAAATGTGGCAGAAATAGGCAGTCGGAATTGGTTTCAAAGAAACCAAGAAGAGGGCGAAACTGTAGACTTGGAAATGGAATACTGAACAATACTGTTTTCATATAGGCAGCTTTCTTTCTATGGTTTTTGTTCCAAGATGTTTCAACTGAACAGGTATTTTCCTCTTTCTTTTTATTATTTGTTCGTCTCTTAGCTTCACCACAAATGTAATACATTTTATCTAGAAACCCGTCAGTGTTACTATGACAGTACGGCCAAGTAACTATCTAAAAGCTGTAGAATTTGCAAGGTTCTATGTTGACAGAGTTCAGGTCATTTTCGATCCTTCACATCTCAGACCTGATTTTTCCCCGTCGAATTGCTTCTGGCTTTTAGATGAAAAATAGAAACAACATCTATATATTGTTATCTTAATGCTACAATGCATATCTGATGCCTGTGTGGTTAGCGTTCTGGACTTGCATGCCAAAGGTGCCGGGTTCGAATCTTGGGATTAGGCATGGATGTTTGTTGTTGTTCAGAATCCAAGTTAAGCTGTAGGTCCTGGCCTGATTAGCCGTTATTGTACACAAAAATAGGTCGTTAAGCATACAAATCAACCCTCAATGCTACAACTAGATAACTCCAAAATTGTTATTTTTTAAATATCAGCACGGTGACTAACAAACTACCCGCTTTTATTGTATGCTATAAGGGGATAACTGAGCACGGTCCCTTCATATTTGATTTATATTAAGGCCATTAAGATGTTATACGATTTCAATGCTTTAAGAAATTTTCCAGTGCGCTTTCATAAAACTATGTTTTTGTAGTTATCTAGTTTTAGCATTAGTGTGATAGTAAAGGGGGAAAAAAAAAAAAAAAAAAAAAAGAGTGCCTATCGGTAGGTGTGTATGTATATGTGTTATTTGTTTGTGTGTAATTGAAATCTACAGTTTTATTGTGATATCTACGAAATTTTGAATACTTGATTTTCAAAACAAGAGATAGGTCACTGGCTATATGACATTCCAAAAGTCCATTTTCCAGTTCTTAAAGGGTAGGATTATAACTTGAGATCAATTAAACCAATATGAACAGGATTTTATATCTAGATATCTGGATTAATCCAGATTACCAGGAATCAATTTCATTTCGATGTTTTATAGTTAAGGTGGTGAAATTGAGATAGGGGGTCAAAAGGGACGTGTTCATAATTTGCAATCAAATGAACCTATTTGAACTGCGCTGTGCCGAATAACGCTGGGCCACTGCTATTTGAGCCCAGAACAACCTGGATCATTCATAGCTGTTAATAATGGTGAAATGTTGTTCTGAAAATCACCAATGTCACTGGTGCTTTTTATGCTTCTTCTACTGGTTGTAACTAAAACCTAAACCAGACCTATGGTCAGAATGGCTGGAGGAAATATTCTATATTTTTAGTTAGATTACATTGTTTCATTGGGAACCATGGTCTTAATCTACAGAATATGATCCCGGAAGCTGTGAATTTCAACTGGGGTAATCAAAAAACTGGTCAATAGATTCTTTTGTTCAGACTTACGTAAAGAAGTTATTTTGACACTTTGAGTTACAGCAGTGTACTTTAAAACACACACCAGTTAAAACGTTAAAATATTTATAAATAAATTATGTGCTTGTCATAGCTTTGTCAAAATAAAACTCATTTCCACTTTTAGTTAAGTTTCATATTACAAATTAAATTTTGAATACATGAATGTGCCGAGTTGGTTTGAACCAGGTTCTCTACGATCAGCATAATAATGATAACGTATTTTGTTCTCTCAAAATGATAGAACATGTTATTTTTCGTATTTTAAAGCAAAATTCTTTTTGCTGATGCATTTTTTCATATGTACCTAAATGTAAATTAAGTAATCTTGAACTAGTTCATATGAAGAGCAATATTTTTTATTTAGTGTATCATATGCTAGATAAAAACCAATAGATGAACATTTTTATTTTTTATTAAACATTTTTTCTTATTAAAATGGTGAATACGATCAATTTCAAGTAAATGTACTGAAATCGGGAAATTGAGTACAAATCTATACCGTCAAATATTGATGTAGTGCCAAAAGGTATTGACTTTCCAGTTACTGAAGGGACATGTAAGTTCCGTCTATTTACTTATGATACTGTACTAATTTAAACGTTTTGAGACCCATTCCGACTTTAAAATCTACTCTTACGAAGTTCGTCCTTCAATTGTTTGATGGCAGCACAAGTTTGTTTCTCTTAGGAAATTTGCTTTGAGATAAGTATATAAGAAGATGCAAGGTCAAGGTGGATATCTAGAAGATTGCAAACCGTCCATGTGCTTGAATATAAAGATAAATAAGTTTGTGCTGCCATCTAGCAATTGAATGAACTGTTTAGAAGTGGATTTCAAAATACCAGTGGGTTTCAAAGAGTTTAAATTAAGAGTACCATGAGAAAACTGACGGGATTTATAAGTCCCATCAGTAAATAAAGTGTTAAAACTGATAAAATGAACAAACATATCTTAAAAGCTTGTGACGATTGTGGTAGATTTCCTCTATACTATTAAATAATAGCATGCATTATTATCCATGTTAAAAAGTTCATCGATCATATCTTATTCAGCGAATATAATGAGCACTACATAAAAAGTTTGATATCTCCCGAGTCGGTATAAAAAAAACCTCGCATAGTAAAGTGGTTAGCTTGAAAAATTTCTGACATTTAATGTCTGCAGCTAAGTGATCATTGGAAAAAAAACTGTAGCTAATTTGTACTTGGCAGGATAGAATTAACAAAATTATCTTAATTTAGCTCATTGGATGCAAGGTAGCCTAAACAATGTTTTTATATTATAGTTATATTGGTTAAGTTTGATCTCGCTAGATTTTAAGCGTTGTCCTGATGAACCGTTTTTTCCCCCCTTTTTTCCTTGATCATTATATCGAATTAACTAATTAGTGATTATGAAACAAACCAACTTCGATCACTGTAAATAATAGAACCAAAAATGTTCAACTGTTATTAAAACAAAATTAGACAATTTTTTATTTTGGATTTTACTTTAGCTCTTAATTAATTGCAAACAGAGTTTTGCAAGTATCCAATTTTACTAAGATTTTCCTACTTTGTATCTTCTAAATTAAATGGTATACGGATGATTTGAAATGTAAGAAAAACATTTCAAGCATACTTACGAAATAAAAGTTTACGATGAGGGGTAACTAATTTTTCCTCAGAGGAAAGATAAGTAAGTACACGTGCTTACCCAATCGGAAACAGATTCTCGTTGATAAAGTAACGTTTTTACTCCCAGAAATACGTTCTAAAAACTGCACCGAGAAGATAAATTTTCTCAACAAACAGCCTTTCGTAATTATCTCCCTAACACAAGACAAAGAAAGCTTTCAAATTGAAGGCAAATGTTATTTTTGAGGGTGGTTGATTTTTATTCCCAAATACGACGCCAAAAGCAAATTTATTCTCCTTGATAAAACCAACAAACTCTTATCGCCAATCTCCTAACTACAAGTCCATTCAACCGCGAATAAAAAGAAAAAGAAAAGAAGAGGCAGAAAAAATTAAGATATTCCATCAAGCTCATCACGACCACACCATAAATTTCGAGATTAAATAAGACATCCCCATAGAATCTCGTGGAAAATAAACTTCCGAGGTAAAACCTTCTTTTCTCCTGGCAGGTTTCCCGGAATGCAGCGACATGGGATTCTAAGACCAATGGTTCCGGCTTTTTCCGGGAAAAACTCCTGGAAAAAGAAGCTTCTTTTGCCTCTAATGATGCGTGCACTCTGGAGGGAAGGAGCCCTCCTTGGTCACAGGACGCGTTATCAGTTTGAAGGTGATAGATCGCTGGGATACGGTGTTCCGAATGCACGGCTTAGGACCCTGGGTATGGGCCTTAACCTAAAAGTACGGGATATTTTCTTTTGTTTTGGATCAGACATCCACGTGGGTTATCTCGCTTCATTTCATGGCGACAGAAACTGACTGTTTGTTCTAGCGGGTTGTATGTAGAATAAAGGATACTTTTGGTTTACGGGGTTGAGCAATGAAACTAAATCCGAATGATTTAGCTAATGTGAAAAGTTTTTGTTGTTGTTGTAAAAGTAACTGGTTCATTAAATGGAGTGTATTATAAGAACAAGAATTTACCAATTACTGGGTAGATAATGATCGTTCTGACGTCAACTGTTTTAGTTTCTGCATTATATAGATTCACCAGTTACGATTCCACTCAAGTTAATCTTGATTATAAAAACACATTATTTTGAAAAAAATCCTTCTATATGATTGTATTTTATTCAACTGTGTGAATTCAAATCATTACACATACCACTAAATTTAAGTCAACAAAATCTGCTGTAAACTTAACTGCTGAAAGCTTACGTGAATATGACTATTTTATGTTAGAATGAGTATATTCATACCATGGTGAATATTTTCATTTCTGGACCTTTAGAGCTAAATGCAGAGTGAACTAAATCCGAATGATATCTAAATTAGGTGAAATATTTTTTCAATTAATGTCTTAAAAGTTAATTTTCTATTGAACCATGACAGTGTATGTTACTAAAATGTTTTTAAGGCATTTATTAAGAGTTCTAACAGGGTGTTATGTCTTGCAAACCACTCTATAATATTCCTTCAATCTTAGTTTCGCCGATCAAACGGTATAATGGTTAGAGTGCTAGCTTCTAGACCGGAAGGTTGCGGGTTCGAGTCCCGTGTAAGGCATTGGTGTTTGTAAACGTATGTTGTCAAATGACGAATGTTTCGGCGCATTATAGCCCTCGTGTTGCTGACGGCGCCAGATAATCTGAAAACAACCAATCCTAGTTTCCTACTGATAGCTGGTATTTCTGCAAAAAGTTGTCCTAGATGCAATGCAACATGGCCAATAAATACATAATATTAAATAGTTTAAGAAAGTAGTCTGGTAACTATGGTTATAAAAATAGATTTTTTTCCTTTACTTATTTCGAAAGTAAAATACATTGAAAGTGCATTGCAAAAATTTGAGACCGAAATTCGAAATATTAATGAAGTTATAAGGAATATTTTAGAGCGTCTCGTTGTTGAGCATCTGTTCTTGAAACTTTAAACGCGTTTTTTCCTTCGGCCCAGGTGAAAAAAAATTCTATCTGACCCATTTCTCTGAAATTTTTACACGTTATACAACACATCAGTAGTTCTTGTCAGGACAAGGATTTTTTTTTTCATTTTAAAGCCCGATTTGTGCCTGAAAAAAAAAATCATTTTTATTTTTAGAAGTTCTTCATTTTGTTATTTTCTGATAAAATTTAGTAGTCCTAGTTCCAATGAGAAAGATAATTCTACAGATTAATAATCAATTCGATTTTTTATTTTTATTTCAGATGCCTTTAAGAGCCTAAATTACCGGATCTAGCTCCGTACCTTTTTTTTAGGCGTCTTCTTTGATCAATAATAATAAAATAATGACAGACCGTTGTAAAAATTAAGTCAAAAATATTTTTTTTGTATCCATTAGATGTCAATAATAACATATTAAAAAAACTTGAATTTTATTTTCGAATAAAAAAAAAAAAAATCCCGATAATGACGTAAAAAAACGTGTAAGTTCCAAGACTACTACCTTAAATTTGCCTCCCTGGGCAACCTTCGCAAATTAGATTACTTAGAGAAATTAGTTTCCTCAAAGTTAGATAATTGTATTCTGTTGTTGAGATTTGAGACTCTTCAGATTTCAACAACTTGCTTAAATTACGGTTTTCTTTTTTCTATAGTGCTTCAATCTCCTCATATACTATACCAACTTCCCAACATTTTTGGACTATTTCTGATTTTTTAAACTTCGAATTTAAAAATAATAACACAATGTGCAATTACAAATAAACTATTCGTCCCATAAGGAGATCTTAGCTTCTAAATTGGTATTTCATTTATCCATTTTGGTTTATATAAATGGAGAAAAAAGATCACCACAAAAAAAAAAAAAAAAAAAGCCATCTAGAAATAGTATACAAGATAATAAATTAAGTAAAATCAGATGCCAGGCTATAAGTTTTTTAAACAGCATAATTGAACATTAAAACCCTTTCCTAATAAAATTTTATCCATAGAATAAAAGTCAATTCCATTTCAGACCTCCAACATCCGTCTAAACCAGCTTGTCAAAATAAACAAACGCGAACTTCACAATCCTACTATTTCGATTTTACGTAGTGGCTTTCTGAGTTGACCATCGGCAGAAACTTCTCTTTTCGAAAATCTAGGATGGTTCGGTCCGTGGGAATTCGCCATTTGTGCACGCCATGAATCCACGAATCTGGGAAAAGAGGACAGCGAGGTTGTTTGGCCACGTTACCTTAAGGATAAACGAAATGCTTGTTATAACTCGGCTTTTGCTTTACTTTCTGTCTAATATCAACTTTGACGCATTCCTCTTCTACCATGGATGAAATAGTTTGAAGGTAGTTTTCGGGGGGGGGGGGGGGCAACGTTTCTTGACTTATACGAATCAATGGATAGTAAAACGTCCCAAGTATTTTATTTTCATTGGCGATAATTAAAACTTATTTTAAGTTAGAATTTTGGTGGTAAAAAAAAAAAAAAAAAAAAAAAATATATTAAACGTTAGGTTATTTTGTGGCGCTATCTGAAATCTTATTTAAAATTTAGTACTTTATATTTAATGTTGACATATTTTGTATCATTAATGCGATTTATTTATATTTTTAATGAATAATATCCAATGACACCCTTCGTAATAATTAAGCGTTTAAAAATTTTAAGAATTTTTTTTATTGAAATAAAATTAAAATATTGACTGGCATTGATGCAGATTTTTTACTGAAAATAATTTACTTTTAAAATGATCCCTTAATTATTACGATTTCTTCTCCGACTTTAACAATTAGTAATTGTATGTGTAACTTTTCGAAAATAAATAAAGTAGAGCATTAAATAATAACTGTTACATATATCCTCCAGCTTATAAAAATACCTGTTTGTGATGATGTATACCTATGCTTATCAGTACTAGCTAAATAAAATACAAATAAGGTTGTACATATACGACCGAAAAAAAAAAATTTTACTAATGAATTCATTTATGCTTTCAAAGAAACTTCCAAGAATGGCAGAATTGAAACGCTTAAACCTTTCGATAAATTGAAAGTTAAATAAAATAATTGCATCAAACTGTACAATGAAAGTTTTTTTAATGCCCGTTAGAATTATATATTTTTTATAAATATTCATTTATTCTTTTGAGACCCACTTTTAAACCTCTATTGTATGATTTTTTTCTGTATGATACAACTAGCGATCATGTAAGTGGTGTTTTATTACAAAAGTATATTATTGAATCTTAATAAGAGTGATATAACAATTGAAATAGAATATTATTAATTATTACTCAAAATTTGCTCCCAAGTTGTGTAACATATATACTATACTATTCTCAAGAGGGTTAATAAAAATAAAGTTGTAAAACTTTTCACTATAAACGATAAAAAAAAATACAATAATTGAATTGCATTTTAAGAGTTTAAAAAACAATTTCTCTTCAAGTTGTTACAAAATAAAAATGCACCGGAAGAGTCACCTAATAGTTTCTGACATTTTGATGGAATCTATTGAACATCAAAATCATGTTTATACAACTTTTTATGCTTCTTAAGTTCAACTCAACTCTTAACTCTCAAACTTAAAAAAAAAAAGTCCTTATTTACTTTTATTTTTTGAAAGCGAGAATCTTTATTTCCATTCATCGTAGAAATACATTTATATACAGGCTTGATATACGCCAATGTAAAAATGTCATAGGAAGAGAAAAAAAGACAACCACGTAAAAAAAAAAAAAAAATGGTTTCACGTGAAAAGAATGAAACTGGTTGGCAACATTCTATTTTTGTTTATTTTCTTCTTGGAGGGAGAACCGGTGAAAAAGTAAAGTGGGAGTAAAAAATAAAAAATAAGATGTTTGGAACCTGGTCAGATTGAAAGCGTATGATTGGTGGGTGAGGGGGTAGGTCCCGAGTTCTACAACTACTTTTTCCTTCTTTGTCGCTTATTTCTTTTGGAGGCTGGTACTTTTCTTCCACAAAAAGGCTATAAAAAACAGAAAGAGTCCGCACCAACTTTTTATCCGGAGAATCTTTCTTTGAGAGGTAATAAAATTAACGTTTTCTTTTGGGAAACTTTCCCGAAATCTGATTTTCTCAATCGCGCCGGTAGGAAAACATAAAAGGTTAGGTGGAAAGCCTTTTCATAAATAGATCGCTGAATATTGGGTTGCTGTCTGTTCATCATTAAATCTTGTTTTGGGGATTGTTAAAGTGTGTAATTGTGCTTTTGTATGGAAGTTCGGAACTTAAATGACGAGTTCGACTCTGCATTTTAATGTCTTCGCCTGTTTTGGTTTATGATAAAATGAAGTGTCTTTTTACTGAAAGGTTTAACTCCAGCAACAATTGTACTTGATGGAATCTACTGTTTAAGAAGATGAGAATTGGGTATAAATATGTTTTAAGAAAGAGACAGATGAGAAATTGAAAAGTAGGAATATTTTAGGATACAAGGTTGTCTCTTTTAGAGAATCTGCTGAGTATCTTTGTAAGGTTATTTTAAAATGAGCTCGAAGGTTAAAGTGAGCTCGTAGCTATTCTCAATGGACTTTTCCATTGGAATTAAGAAATTCGTTCAGCGAAATTAAATTACTGAATCTGTTCGAAATATTTGAAGCTTAATGAGCATAATGCATGAAAAAAACTATGCAATTGCTAAATATGAAATATCCTGAAATATAATATATAAGAATATAAACTGTGATGTCTAGTTCGATTTAAAAAAAAATAATTCGATAAAAGGGTAAAAAAAGTTCGATAAAAGGATAGTATGAATGGACACACAATTTATTCTAACAAACAAGCATAAGAATACATCACAAAACTAACTATAAATAAAACCTTACTAATAAACACAAGGACATAAAACATTAATAAAATCATACCCAACTCACAGAGCGGGGAAAAGACACTTCTTCTCCCAGCAAGGTCCCGCCTCGCTCTCTCTCATTTTGTTTATACTATAGCCTTCTCTCACATAACTTACCCGATTGAGGCCTCTCGGAATATTTCTTACTCTACATAAACATTTCACATTTAAAACATAGCACAGTACTTTCAAATTTTAAAGAATGTACTATAATAGCTAAAAATCATAAGCCCATAGCCAACCTGATGGCGGTGGGGTTAGCGCTCTGGCCTCTCATACCAAAGCTGCCAGGTTCGAATCCTGGGTTAGGCATGAATGTTCGTTGTGGTTCAGAATCCACATTAAGCTGTAGGTCCCTACCTGATTAATCATTATTTTGCATAAAAATAGGTCGTTGAGCGTGCAAACAAACCAAGCCAAACCTCAAAGAGCCAAGACAATCACCAAAGACATACTGGTATATTTAGGTTGTCTATCCTCAGACCCAAATATACCATCCTCCCACCAAGTATTAATTTTTGTTATATGTTTCTTGTTTTTATAAAGTTTGAAATTATCTCCATCAATCAAAAACTCTATTTTTTAAAGAGAAATTTTTGTTAAAATATAATTTTTTTAATTCTTCTAACTTTCAATAGCATTTAATTGCAATTCAAACACCGACATTTTCATTTTAAAATATAAATAAAGATAATAAAACATAGCACTTCTGTCTCAACGAATAATTTCTTGTTATAAGTCTAGCACTTGCTTCGTAAGAGAAACAACCCAATTTAACCCCTAGAACAACCAAGATTTCCTCTCTGGTGCATCAAAGGAATAGAATTAAAAAACAAACAATACTTCCCGTAATGATATACTCCTCGTATATAAAAGTAGCGTTTCCCAACTTCAGATCCTGTCTGTGACCTACATTTCTTAAAGACTCATTCCACCAGCTTTTGGAAAGTTATTTGCACAATGCTCGAACGTTACAGCGAGCGGCTTAGAGCGCAAATCTGCGAAAGCGGAATTCTGGAATCCTCACCACTTCATCATTTACGGATAAAGCGCTTTATTCACTGTGAAAGAGAGATTAGGAGACGAGCCTTGGAGTTCACCTGGCAACTGAAAGGGTGAATATGGTTGCTTTCGGGAAACTCCAACTAGAGATAATACTCGAAATTCGTCTTGACTTCTTGGGAGTGTGAATAGGGTTTTAAAGTAGGTTGGGAGAATGTTTCGAATGTGTGTCTCTAGTGTATAAGGTATTTTTTTTCTTTTGTCTTTCCCCTCTTTCTTTGTTCGTCTTGACTCGTTTTGTTCTCGCTAGAGAAAGTGGGATTTAATAGTCTTAAGTGGGGGTGGGGTTTGTTTTGACGGATGTTGAAAGTTTATTGTTCAGTTGAAGGAGAAGTGTTTAATGACTTGTTAATTACGGCTCGAACGGATTTAGGGTACGGCGAGAGAAGGGATTTGGGAAGTGAAATGGGGTATCATTGAGTTTATTGTGGAGGTTAGACTAAGGATAATCCAATGATCTTTGGGACGTAGGGACTGTATTATTCGAATCTATTTAAAAATAGATTTTTATTGTGATTTCCAATGTCACTAAATAACTTCTTTTGCATAATTTATAGTGTTCCAGTAACCACGCATGTAGAATTCAACTGAATGTTGGTATTCAATGCAAAAATATGGTATTGTTACGCAAGTTTTCTGTATGTAATTTAAATAATGTTCATATTTGTAATAAACTTTTATTTTCTTAAATTCATTTGTTAGCAGCGATAATACAGGCTTGAAAAGGAGAACAAAACCCTGGTGAGTTAAGATATTTCGAGATGTTTTCATTGCGCGTTGATTGCCAGTTAGGTTTTTCTGGATCTTTCCCACGCGTGGATATAAATACGTCAGTTTAACAAATTTTTCAGTCAGATATTTGAGTTAGTTGTATTTTTAAGAACTGTTCTAAAAGAAGCTCAGCGCTTGTTTACTTTTGTGGAGTCTGAATTATAGCTATGACTGAAGCTTTTATTAAAGCTTAAAGACGAGTTCACTGCTTGGTGAAAAGAAGTTTTGTGTACTTCTGAAATGAAGTATAAATAATCCATAGTTTTATTTTGATAAAACTGTTAACGCTTCCTCTAGAAAATTCTTATTAGTGGCGTTAGAAATGGGATTTTATGATTTTAAATGCTGACTACCTGAGTCATAATGGAGGACCAAATGCAGTAATTGATGCAAAAAAGTGCTGCCAAGGATCCACCACCGCTACAATTGCTGCAGATCAAGTCCGCTAAGAATCTACTAATACTGAACTTGAGCGCTGGATTAAAAACTTTACAAGAATCAACATCAGCGACCATTGACGGATTTTTAAAGCGTACTGAAAATGTCCTTCAATCAATGAGAAAGAATATTTTGGGTGTAAAAGAAGATCTTTTGATTGTAAGGAAGGAAATGGATGTACAGGTTTCAACTCTGAAAATATGAAGAACCCTGAAAAATTCATTGCCGTTGTTTGAGAAGACTACGGAAAATGGAAACTCGTAAAACTGTGACCGTAGCGTATAGCTGGGAAAAAATTTCCATTATTATAATGATGGAGCCGCATCCTAACTTCAAGGCTTCAACTTTTGATGTAAAGTGGCGGTGAGTGTCTATCGCTCCCAGTTCGATATGATATCCGCTGCCAATGGGAAGACTTCACGAAGGCATTTCACGTAGCAGCAACATTTCTTAAAAGAGAAGCTGCGAGCATTACACTACTGGAAGATGACAATTTGCGATGCTGACAAGTGAGTTGGAGTTGTGATTTGGCGAGCAGCATTTAAAGGATTGTAACAGATTACAATTGAAAATGGAGAAGCAGAGGACTGGCGAAACTTTTTAAGAATTGGCTACGGATATTAAAAGACTATCACTTATAGCATATCCGGATTGTCCTACTGATGAACGAGAGGATATTTCCTTAAAATACTTTTTCGACACCATCAACGTACTTCGAGCGATAAGGTTATATCTCAGAAAAAAGACACGGAGCCTTTCTTCGTGTATACCATGATAGTTAAAAACGTACAACAAGCTTGTAGACAAGACCGACATTTTGTTCATGGCGCATTGACCGAGGATTCTTTTCAAATTTTTACAAGAAAGTAAGAACTAAAAAGCAAAGAGGAGAGATTTATGGGAAGTTACCCAAATTCAAGATATCAAAAGTTTAGGACTACTTGCTGGCACTCCGACCGTAAGGGACATCTAAGAATTTGGTGCACTGATTTCAACAAGAAAAGAGACAGCACTATCTCTGAATCTCAACTGTTAACGCTAAGAAGATGCTATCTCGAAGGAAAAATGTTGCCATGTGGAACAAGTGGTGTTCCTTTCAGCCGTTTCATATTTCATCCCGTCTAGGAGGACACATGAGTTTTTTCGTGAATCTTGTGAGTAACGGAAATCAATGCCGTCCAAGCGTTAACTTGGGAACGAATGTAATGAGGTACGGCCAGATCTAGCTTGGTGACTGAACAGCCAACTCCTCTACATGGCACTATCCATTTTACTATAGACTATTGTGAGTGGTGACATGATTTATGTGCATGGATAATTAGAAATCAGAATTTTCTCTGTGATTTGACGAGCAGCCAAATCACAGAATTTTTAAAAAAAGAAAAATGGAGAAATTGAATTTTTGGAAAGCCGAGCTTCAAACATCAAGAGGGAAAGTTCCACTGTATGGTCTGGACATGAAGGTGTACATGTCGTATTGTAGCCTTTAAAGAAATCGTTAACCTCTGGTAGAAAAGGATGCTGCAGTGGTCCCGAATTTCTTTCGATTTAAAGTGAAAGGAATCCCCATCTGCGAGAAGCATCCTTAAGGAAGTGTTAGAGAGAGACGCTGGTGGATTTCTCCCAAAAGGAGAACCCAAGTGAGAGGATGATGCTACCCGAGTGATGGAGAAAGGAGGAAAAATCGTCATTTGCATTTCTTTTACAAGCGTCGAACGAAAGTCCAGGATAATTTCCAACTGCACACACAGAAGAGTTAGTGGACCAGCTTTTCGAAGATGCTTTATTACATGGGAATGCAGATGCTTTTCTCAGAAGACTACGTCTGGGAAAATGCTGATTTTCATCCAGAGTCAAAGTTTACGACAACCACATCTGCCATTCAACAAGTAACTTTTAAGTCGTAGAACCAGCAGAATTGAAATCAGTAATTTCTACTGTTTCTGTTGGTGTACCAAAGTGTGACTCACGATACCACCGGATATACACTATCTCTAATAATGTATGGAAGAGACCTTAGGAAATTCCTCGACCTCCTCTTTGGACAACCACGGGACATTCCTTCTTCGTCAGTAGAGTAAATGATTTTCAGGCGAGTCTGGAAAACGTGTATAGGTTCGTAAGAGAGAGGATCAACATCATGATGGAACGTATGAAGATTAGATTCGATGCCTAGACCAACGACCAATCAATCCAGGAAGGTAACAAGGTGCGGTTATGGAATCCTAAACATCAGAAAGGGGACTCCCCTATCCTTCATATCAACTGGTAAAGGTAGTATGCTGTTCTAAAGAAGATAAACGGCGTCATGTTAAGAATCCAGTGGACAACATCCTGTTAACCTACAGTTCCGCAGCACAAAAGGTTACCCTAGTATAGTAGTAGTTATGATTAGATGGCATTTCTTCAGTAACTGTACTGTCGGTACGTGCGGTCTTTAAGAACGGGAGTCATGCATTTTTCATATTTCTTTTGAAGTTATACTTTATACATTTTTAGTAATGAAAATATAACTTTGTTGTTAGAAGCGATAATACAGGCTTGAAAATGCTGACAATACCTGAGTGAATCAAGACATTTCTAGATATTTCCAGCTCACGCTGATCACCAGTTAGTTTTTTTTTTTTTTGTATCTCTCGCATGCGAGGATTTAAAAAAGGCAAGCATTGGACTTGCCGCTGGATAATGGTCAGTTGTATTTTTAGAGCTGTTATGGAAGTAGCTCAGGGCCTGTTTAGTTTTGAAGAGTCTTAATTATTGCTGTGACTTATGCTATTCACACTGAAACTTTCTTTAAAGCTTGACGGCCGTTAATTTGTTAATTTAAAAAATGTGTGATCCTCTGAAACGAAGAATAAAAAATCAGTAATTGTATTTTACAAAGCATTGTCATCATTTCCTGTGGAAAATTTTCAACAGTATAATTGTCTCTTTTAATTTTTGTTTTGATTAATTTTGATTTGATTAATTGTTTTGAAAATAGTTGCAAAAGTTTGCAAAATTGATGACATTTATCAACACAAATATCTATAAATAGCAAATTTTAGTGCAGTTTTAAATAATAATGTGTAGAAATTTTTAGCCAAGTTCGTAGGTTTAATTTTATTTTTTATAGAAATCGAGATGACTACACTTCTTAAAACTTGTTTCTTTATTTGGTGTGAAAATATGAATTTACTATTGTGACAATTATTTATTTCTGATCAAGGTATCTGGCACTTTTGGTTGAAACCATAAGAAAACGTGTCAATATTTGCAAAATTAATTTTATCAAAAATTAATAAAAATGTGTATTTTAACAAAACTATAAAATTACTTCACGAGTTCTAGTTTCATTATGATTGTGGGAATACTCGTACATTTTCTTGATAGCTGTCTTTTAATTTTGAAAGAAACACACTTTGTAGATTTATTGTAGAATAATTACATACCTTTTTTTAAAAAAAAGTTTGGTGGTACGCATATTTTCTTGAAGATTTAATTAACCATTAAAATATTTCAATGAAAATATTCAAGTCATTCCATATTTTATTTTTATACGATCAGGTGACAGAAGCAAACGCAATTTAATTACTTTAATACATTTCCAAATTGTATCAATCACGCACAAGAGAAATAATGTTCTGATCCTCCTCCCAAACACTCCATTGCCGACCAAACGGTATAGTGATTAGCGTGCTAGCTTCTAGACCACGAGGTTGCGGGTTCGAGTCCCGTGTTTGGCATGGGTGTTTGTAAATGTATGTTGGCTTGCCTAATGATGAATGTTTCGGCGCATTATAGCCCTCGTGTTGCTGACGGCGCCAGATAATCTGAAAACAACCAACCAACCCAAACACTCCATTCCAATATATTTTTCTCTTAACAAAACCAAAAACTTTTAAAATAAAATTATTTTATCGCGAAACTTAAATTAGCTAACTGCCAATAAATGGAATACAATTCAATGATAAAAATCTAGACACCTATTCAAAATTCTCAACGAGAAGGTTGTTACATCGTGATAAATTTACACATACCAAGATAAATAGATGACTATTCACCTATTAAGCGACGCTGAGGCTGAAAATCCATTGAAACCTAATATCAGCCTGCACGTGTTTATCTATAAACACACATCCATTCAGTTCACTCAGATCTTTACTTAAGGACGAGCATGTCACAGGGACACACACTCACTATTCAACCCTCTTCCACATATTTCGAAAGCGAAATATCGTGTCATCATGTACACACTCGAGAAAGATACGTTATCCTGCTCAAACACCCTTTCCTCCATTACTCCCCGCACCGGACGGGTTGAATAATACTAATTGAGACTGCGGCTGGCTGTTTAATTAGTCGATTTA
Source organism: Linyphia triangularis (assembly GCA_963978545.1). NCBI lineage: Eukaryota > Metazoa > Arthropoda > Arachnida > Araneae > Linyphiidae > Linyphia > Linyphia triangularis. Next base: position 78,146,983 of record OZ021723.1, read on the forward strand.
TATCTAGGCGCCTACGCATCTCGCATTAAACTAATTACATTACTCTGGGCTTCGGCTAACGCGTCGTGGGTTGTGGGACTACGAGTCAGGGAAGAGGGTGGCCACAGAAAAGTCTTCGATCGCCTGTCATACTTTCCTGGTATGGATCATCTTGGATTTGGGATTAGTGTATCCTTGGGTTGGAGTAGTTCTTCTAAATATGGATCTGGTATGTGAGAAATCTATAAGTAAAGGATGCTGTATTAGAGGTTTTATTCAGGATTTTCTCTGGGTTTTGTTTTTATAACCCTTTCAATTGGATGTTACCATATTAGTTTTATTAAACTTTGCAGGTAAAAAGTGTTTGGATTGATTAGTGTTTGAATTTGCTTGACATCGCGATAAATTTAGGTACTCTAAAGTAAATATATTACTAACTATCCTCAACTGACGCGACGGCTGAAAATTCCTTGAAACGTATAACAATTTTTCCATGAAACATATGGGTATTATCTGAAATTTTTCCAGTGTTCATTTTTATAATTTGGTTTTTATGTCTCATACGATGCACCGATTCCATAAAATGGTGTTTGGTTCTTTATCTAACTCATAGTGAGGTGTGCGATCTCGAATCGTGGAAAAAGGGACTAGCGATAAGTCCTTGATGGTACTAATACTTTTTGGATGCAGCAAGAATTTGGAGTGGAAGTTATGGGAAGGATTAAGCATTATCTGGGATAGAAAAGATTCTTTTAAATATGGATTTGGAAGGGAAAAAATCAACAGAAAAGGTTTATTTTGATAAACGTTAATCTTATATTGTCGTAATTTTTTTTTTATGAAACCATCTTTTATTTTATCAAATCATGTCGTGATTCGATTGATTAGGCTTTTAAGTTTCTAAAGTGAAATTTCTTCATAGTTTCACGGTACACTGTCATATCTGTCTACCTATGCATCTTTTATTAAGGTAATTGAAAGATTGTCGGATTTTTAATCAATAATCACAGAAGAGGACAAGAGAAAAGTTTTGGATAGCCAGATTTCCTTTTAAATGCAAAATATTTTTGGTGTAGAAATAGGTGTAAATTTATATTGGACCTAAATGCCAGAGCTCCTCCAATTATTTTGAAATACTAGTTCAGCCCCTGTCTCCTAATATATTTATGAACACTCCAATTTTTTTTAATTCAAGAAAAATCCATATTCTTTGGAATAAATGCACGTATTTTTCGATTTGGGTAAATGCTTTACTCCAAATAAAAGAGAATAAGATTCCTTTTACGCATTATCTTTGATTGAGATACAAATGGTCCATGTAAAATGCAAAAATACATTCATAATAGAAAAGCTTGGAAAATAATAGAATCAACAGCCGTATGACTGACATCAATATACGGAGAATGATATTTACAATTTACCATCTGCCGTGATAAGCACGAAAGTCGTATCTGTAACTGAGCTAAAAATGAGAAATGGTAATTTTAAGTTTAACAACTTCATGTAGTTGATGCTAACTTATTAACATTTTTAATATTTCCCATGCAGATACGATCATTAAGCTTCCCCATTATACAGAATAAATTACAGGAAACCGCATGGTAATAATAACTGGACGAATAAGTGAAGAGTCACATGGTAACAATAATAATGGAAATATATATATTTTTTTAAATAAAAGCAATCTACCATAATGCATATTTTCTCCTTTCATTTCTCTTTCAAAAACAAAACTTCCTAAAATCTAGTAACAAAGTTACATATTACCTACAAAACAAATTAGATGACAATGTAAAGGTAATTATACATTTCATTTATTTGAAATGAAGTGGACTACTGTTTGAATGCATGACCTACTCATTTCCAGCATCCAGGTAATGTAATCGAGCCCACCAGCGCTTCTACAGTCTATATGCATAATGAGTAGACATGGATATCATTCATGGCAGATAGTCTCACGTCTGTTGTTGCACTGTATATGAAAGTTTTTCGTATTTTTACCCATACGAGACTCAAATGCAGGGAAGTTTCTCTTTTCATGAAGGTATCCTCCTTTACACAGATCTTAACCATTTAATGTTTCTGCGTAGGGCATTTGTGTAGCTTTAGTACAGATTAGCAAACTAATTTGTTGCAAATAGTATTTTATTTGTTTTCTATTTCTCAATGAAGTGCTAAGTGAACTATCACAGCTTATCTGGCGAAACAAAATAGCTGTCCTATTGAAACATTTTCAGATTAAAATATCTAATTTGTATCTTTATGGATTCAAAATTTATTTTCATGCAATAAAATATTCCATTCTTTCTTTTAAATAAGCTTTTTTCAATTATTCCATTTATAGCTTGAAAATAATACGCAGATTTAGATCATCGTCTATAATAAAATTGAAAAACACTGTATTTTTGTATCGTTGAAAATAGAAACATTAATCACGAAGTTGTTATCGTATTTTCTTCATAGTTATTGTTTTCTGAATTTTGAGAATGCATTTATTTTCTATTTTGGTTTTAATTTGATTATTTCCTAGGCACTATTTTCTATTATTCTATTCTATTTATAACTTATATTTAATGTTATTATTCGAGTTTATAGTTTCATTAAATGAAACTATAAACTCAAATAACATTAAATATAAAAGCCAGAAAGAGATACTAAGTAATATTATAATTGGTCACCGATTTTAAAACAATATCCACAACTAAAAAAATTCCAATAAATGATGGCTTCGCAACAAAAAGTAGGTGTGTGCTCAAAAAGTAAAAAAATACTTTTTTTTTATGCAAATTAACAAAAGTGTTTTAAAATTTTGTTTTATAAGTCTACTGGAAAAATACACAGAAATAAATATGTATTTTAAAATTTTGCTTTTATGTGAAAAAACTTAGGGTGTGGAGCATCGCAAAACTTTCAATTACACTATAATACTGGTCGCTACATTTAAATTTGACTTGGGATAGTGTTATTACCACTTTCATATTTTCATTCGTTTGAAAAAATAGCCAGTTAAGTGATATTTTTGGTGGTCATTCTTACATGGGTCAAAATTAACCGCCAATATGGCGAATTTGGCAATATACTTTTCGATAATACTTTCATTATTCTTTATTGTAAGTGAAACAGAGGTAAGGAGAAAAACGGCGGTTGATGAGCGATACTCAAGGAAAGAGAACGCTTTGTTAAAGACATTCGTTTTTCAACTATTTATACCGTTACAGCATTTTTACGGGAATTTTGGTTGTGAACACCTTAAGAAGCATTATTACAGTGATTTTGTTTAAAATCGTGTGAGCCGTTTTTTAGAAATTGCTAAAAGACAGGATTTTTTCAATAGCAGCCACCTTATGCTCATGTGCAATATTTACGAAAACCTTAATGACAAGTACCATGGCCACTACTGACCCGTACATAACGCTAAGTGTCCTCCCTATCTTTTAGTACGCCTATGGGTTGAATATTAAATGAAGTTCAGCATGGAATTTTCTAAGTCGGGATTTTAAAACTGGAAATTCAATGGATAAATAAATATTTTTGTAGTTAAGGTTTAGATTTGGAATAAATGTCACAAAACAAGTGTTTTATTCCATTTATATAGAAATCAATTTCATTCAATACATTTTACCCGCAATTTTATTTCAAGTATTTTGTGTATCAACACTGTAGGGGTTTCTGAAGTAGAATTTATCTATAGTCCAATACAACTTAACCTGACCTTATTAAATGCGCTACCGTGATGTGCGATCCGGTTTTACTACGAGCTGATTGGCTGTACAATAATCTTACATGTCACGTTTTGAACTGAGACGAGACACGGTTTGTTAGCCAATAGGGGTTCGCCAAGTGAGAGACGTCATGAAATAGCTCGGTCAAAGCCATACGATTCGATAAAACTTTTATAGTAACCGTGGTTAGAAAAGTAAAGTATCAAGTAAAATTAGAATTTAAAAGCGCTTATTTTCTTATTTTTATCAATATATATTTAAGTTTAATACAAATCTATGTGCGCAGGTTATCAATATTACTATATAAGATGTGATTTGCTCGGAACTATATCTTTGCGCGGAATCATCCGTTCTACAGCGTATGCAATGAGGTCAGGATAAGTTGTCTCGTATTATAGTCAGGTTTCATATTTTCACTGCATACTTTCATACCTATAAATCGAGAGGCGACTGCAATTTTTGGACCCCATCGACCATCATTCTGAATTTTCTAGAGAATGTGGAGAAAAGTGAGTAGATTACGAATCCACTGGTCTGCCGTGGCAAAAATGGCCGAAACTGATCAAAAATCGGCTTGGAATGAGTTGAACTAAAATCCGATTGCCAAATACGTTATAACTTCCCAAAAAGAGGACAAACTTTTTCGTTTGGCAACCCACTGCATTTTGATTTTCAACTAGAAAAAGTTCATACGATTTATGATCTCTGGCTCGGAAAAATTGTATCTTTTAAAAGTAAGCCATCATTTACGTCATCAGTGACGTAATGTTTATTGCCAATTTGGCTAATTTTTGAAAGATGCAAGTAAGCCATCGCCACACATCCAAATCGTCTGCAACCTTCTTAATTGAAAATTAAAGAGTGATGGTTACCAAATAAAAAAATGCTCATTATTTGGCAAGTTATGGCGCATTTGGCAATTGGATTTAGTTCAACTTATTAAAAGTCGGTTTTGACCAGTTTCGGCCATTTTTGCCACGGCAGACCAGTGGATTCGTAATCTACTCACTTTTCTCCAATTTCTATAAAAAATTCAGAATGATGTTCGATGGGGTCCAAAAATTGCAGTCGCCTCTCAGTCTACTAGGTGCCTTCGAGTTTCGCATTAAGGTATTTGTATTAATCTGGTTTATTCTTTAACTCGTAGTAGAGAGTATTACCGCGAACAATGAAATGGCCAAAGAAAAGCCTTCGATCGATGGCCAGTCATACTTTTCAGGAATAGGATGATCTTGATGTGAGGATTATATGAGAGATCAGGTATACCCATGGATAGGAGAGGTACTTTTAAGTCTGGATTTGGGAGGTGAGAAATCAGTCAATGGATATAGGTTGGCGTATTAAAGGTTAAGTTTTGATTTTTTTCTCTTATTATAAAAAGGTGTACTTTTCCTTTTACTTTCAACTACCCCTATGCAAGTATAGCGTAATGAAATTATTGTTTTCGGTTAAAATAATTTTTCGATTTTTTTTTTTTTTGCATTTCTCCATATTTTGGGACATCCTGACTTAAAAAAAGTGATCCAGAAAAATCGGTCTTTTTTTTGTGACCTACATACAGTTTTTCATGACTACCACACGGTTTGTGGTGGTCATGTCATTAAGGTTTTCGTCGTTATTGCGCATGCTCAAAATATGAAAAAAATTATGTTTTTCAGCAATTGCTAAAAATCGGCTGAAACGATTGTGATCAAAATCGCTAGGGTAATGCCTCTTAAATTGCTTTAAACATCCGCCCTCCGAAATTCTCCTAAAAATACGGAATAAAAAGTTGAAAAACGAATGTCTGGAATACTAAGTTCTCTTCTCTTGAGCATAGTTCATGAATGACCGTTTTTCTCCTCTCCTCTATTTCACTAACAAGAAAGGATATTTAAGGGTTATCGAAAAGTAAATTACCAAATTCGCCATTTTGGCGTTTTTTTCTGACTAGAATTATCGCCAAAAATATCACCAAACCTGCCATTTTTTCAAATGAATGAAAATATTAAAACAGTAATTATACTATTTCATGCCAAATTTAAATGTAGTGACCATTAGTATAGTGTAACTAAAAATCGTGCGATGCTCCACATACCTAGTTTTCTTAAATATCACAATAAATTGTTGGATTGATTAATTTTTAAGTTTCTAACGAGTAACATATCAAGTTGGGAGATTATTAAGGTTACAGTTGTTTTAAGGGACATTTTTTATTGTTTAGCTAGATGGTCTAAATCTTGAAAGAGAACAAAAAAGTCATCGACGTATTTACTATCTTTGAGGGATTCTTTATGCCTTTCGGATGCATGTTTCTTTCTGAAATTATGTCGGGAAAGTTGGAACTGCTTGAGATAGTAAGTATGTGAGGCATGTAACTTCAAATCCAGCTCCATCTGCAGTTCTCGATACATTTCATCGCACTGCAAAGCTTTTAGGTAAAAAACCAGCTTATTCAATGTGAAAATTACTTTCAAAGTAATGGGTTTGTTTCAAAATCAATTCCACCTGAGTATAAGTGAAATGACCAGAATGAATATGCGGTTGTTTAATCTTATGTAACTTTATTAACTCGCAATTTTGTTTGACTGTTTTGTCTGAATTTTATTTATTTATATGGTTATCTCATCTCCAGACTTTTTCCTCTTTTTTTCTGATTTTCTTGAAGTTTTATGACATTTTTTTTTTAATAAAATTGTTCATAATTTTTTGTTGCAATTTTTTACTTTTTCTTCGTTCAAAATATTATTTTACTAACCAGTAACTGTTTTACGATGGGTTCGTGCAGTAGGTACCTTTAGAATAATTACTTACTGCATTGCAATAGGTTATTAATCACTTATTTCGCTTCAAAACAGTTCCATCTGAAATTTAAATTAAAATTTCCAAAGAGTTAAAATTGCAAATTTTTAAAGTTACCATTAAAACAATCAAAGACTCGTTCTTTTAATACACAATTAAAAAATATTCAAAAAATAATCGGCTTGGCAGAAAAGCGATTTTTTGCTACTGAAAATATTTTTAAGACGGATGGAGTTAGTGTCGAAGCTACATGCCTCACGTATCTTCAACAAAGATATAGATTGAAGAGCAAGGTTTGTTCTACATTAAAGGTTAACTTTGAAGGTGTGCAACGTGTTCGTAAGTAGTAGAAACAACTTTAATGTTTTACATGTAGGAATAGGTAAACTAAGTTATTGTAAAACATGTTCAATAGTAAGTTAGTAATATAAATAGTAATAAAAAGTTTGTTTTCAGATTAGTTTAAAATAACTGCTTTACAAGTCCTCATTTCAAAAGTGGCAAGTCAGGAAAAATAACTATAACTTTTTATGTTTTAGAAAATTGCTTACTTGAAGAGTCATCCTGACAAATTAGTTCGCCTTTTATAAAAACCTTTATAATTTAATTTAATTTTTAAAACTGTTAAAACTTCAGTTTCTTAAGTAAAAATATCTCTTAGTTAAGAACTTTATAAATATCTAATTTATCTAGGATGTTTTGAAACTGTTGTCTATAAGTTTTCCACATTGAATACCAAAGTATCACTGATGGGTTTTCGACTTTTGATTCTCAACTTGATTAACTTAATTGTACATCCTTGAGCATTTTCGAAACTATTTTTAATACGTGCAATGCATCTAAAAAAGAAACTTGAGAATCCTCCCGATAACTCTAAGGAAACGAGATCATTCGCTTAAAGGTTTTTAGGAAATGAAGTAAGAACATCAAATAGTATTTTTATACGAAAGTCATCTTCTGTAACAGTATCTGTCAAGTCGGCGCCGTTTCCGATATTTACAGGATGCATTTTTGACTGAACGGGAAGGATGAAGCGGAGGCAGAGTGGTGCATCGTTCTCGAAATAGAATAGAAGGAATTTCTTTCCCTACTGAATTAATAAGTTTAAATATTGGATCGAAAAATAGAAAGTCGAAATTTATTATTAGTGAAAGGTTTAAACTTTGATGTTTGATTTGACATTTGTGATACAGAAGTGTCAGCTTCAGAGCAATTTAAGGGTCCTGATTCGTATTGAAGAGTTGCTAATTAAATTATTTGTCGGAAGTATATGGTGTACATAAACAAACTGCACTTATTTTGAACCGCTTAGATCCAGTTCCAATGTCTATAACTTCATAAAATTTGGTATATATATTTAAATATTTAGACTATAGTAAGTATTTAGATTAAAATAATATATGATGGAAAAAATAAATATCAGATTAAGTTTTTACCACCAATTGCAAAAGGGATTTATAAAGGTTTACATGGACGTTAACTCTACAGGCTTTTATTATCAATATATAGTTATGAAGGAAGTTTCAAAACTAAATGTGTATTTTTACATAATTGTTCTTTTTGCAGCCTGATTTTTAGTTTCTAGTTTCATCAGTAGTATCTATACACTTTTATTTCTTCGGTTTTATTTATCAGTAGTACAAATACAAATTTTTACGAATGTGTTGAATTCTACAGACATCAAACTTCTCTAGACCATCTCAGTTTAATTATGATATCCCGGAATGTATAGAATTTGATATTTTGTCTAATAACCCTTGGTTAGTCGCGCGGTTGACAAATGTCCCCCACAGTCTGTTTCTCAATAGATGGCAGCTCATGATCAAAGCCTTTTTACAGTTTTTCCCCCAATTATTTTAAAAATATGTTTTAATTTTTACTTAATTCTGTTCAATAATGGCCGACCAAATGGTATAGTGGTTAGCGTATTAGCTTCTAGACCGCGAGGTTACGGGTTCGAGTCCCGTGTTGGGCATGGGTGTTTGTAAATGTATGTTGACTTGTCAAATGACGAATGTTTCGGCGCATTGTTGCTGACGGTGCCAGATAATCTAAAAACGATCAACCAACCAACCTGTCCAATAATGTTGTGTTTTTACATTAAATATCCACTTTGTTATTTGGTTACGAATTTAATGGTATGCACGAAAGTTTTAATTTGGGGGACATTTGTCCCTCACGTGACAAAAGGTTGGGCGCCTAACCGATTGATAAATGATAACGATCAAAATTATTGTAAGAATTTAAATAACGTTGTTGTCAAAGTAGATCTTACACAGAATATTGGTACATTTTGTAAGGGTATACTGTCGGAAAATAAAGTGAAATATTATTATTATATAACCACTACAATTACTGGTGTTTGCATGCCACTTACCTCACATGTTGAATTCAGCGTCCCAGGTGTTTATGAATATAGGCTGTGTTAAAGCATTCCCGCTAAGTTGTTCCACTGTTTAGTAATTTATTAACGTTATTTTTAAATACAGTAATTTAATTTTGTGATTGGCCGACCAAACAGTATAGTGGTTAGCGTGCTAGCTTCTAGACCGCGAGGTTGCGGGTTCGTGTCCCGTGTTAGGCATGGGTGTTTGTAAATGTATGTTGGCTTGTCTAATGACGAATGTTTCGGCGCATTATAGCCCTCGTGTTGCTGACGGCGCCAGATAATCTGAAAACAACCAACCAATTAATTATGTGATTGATAATATTTAAAATTCATACACATTTACGAAATAGAACTCTTAGATTTGTACGTGTTAGTTTTCCGAAGAAAATGTCTTTATACTTCAATATGAAATTTTAAGTTTCTTAAACACAAACTACTTATGTGCCCTTACATAGGATTTTGAACGAATGCAAACATTTTTTACTAACCATACTTGTTCTTTACAATTCTATATTTTCTTAATAAGTTTGTTTCTTAACTATTGCAATTCAAGCCTCTCAGGTAATTCATTTCTAATTGCAAACAAACCATTACTTTGTTAAATATTAAAGTGCAAGTTATCATTAATCAACCGAGTAAAAAAAGTATCCCTATATTACCTAGACTGTAGTTCTTAAGCTCGCCCTTTTCTCTTGAAATATCTTTATTCATAAGAAACACTAATGGGATTTCAGCATGTTTTTACACTTGAACGTTCTTTCTTTACATTAATTCAAAGGTGTACTTTAAAAAATAATACGTTATATCGTAGACGAAAATCGTATCATGTTTTATAGTTTTAATTTTCTAGTGTAGTGAGCTAGAGTATTATTTTCGAATTACTGCTGTACGGATTAATAATTAGCTATTACTTTGCTGTTGAGAACAATTTACACAAAGGCTCTAGCCATCTGTCTGAGTTTAAAATTTCTAAACAAAACTACAAATACTGCAGGCATGAGAATTCAAATGAGAGGTCTCATGTTGATATGAGTTCCTGTACTCGTATCAATGTGAGGATTATTGTCATACTTGTATCAATGTGAGGCATATTCAACAGGATGTTATTACTAGAAATAACGGTCATGGCGACAGGAAATCAATATGCTAATCTGTAAGGATAATTTAAAAATGTTTAGATATAAAAACCTTCAAACTTATACGTGTAGTAAATAAGATCAGTATAATTATTTAAAATTAATCTGAGGTTCCTACTGCAAGATTTTTAAAGCTCGTTCAGAAGAATGCTTCTATAGTAACTCCTTGAACTGTTAAAAAAGTTAACTTTAAACTGAAATATTGGATGAGAACTTGGATATTCACTGACAAGTTTCCTCGCCAAGTATATGACAAAGTCTTTAACTTGGTGAAGTTAACTCTTAACCCGGGATTTTTAATTCCTTAACTATCTCCGCCGACCGAACGGTATAGTGGTTAGCGTAGTAGCTTCTAGACCGCGAGGTTGCGGGTTCGAGTCCCGTGTTAGGCATGGGTGTTTGTAAATGTATGTTAGCTTGTCTAATGACGAATGTTTCGGCTCATTATAGCTCTCGTGTTACTGACGGCGCCAGATAATCTGAAAACAACCAACCAACCTTAACTATATCCAAATTATACAAGCTTGGTGTTTGTACCCCATGTACCAAAATAGAGATGTTTATAGAAGCGCCAATTTTGTGGCAGTCACAATCAAAATTTAAATTCTACTATCGAATCAATCGCATCGATTTAACTTTTCCTAGAGTATCGATTTAAGCCCTAGAATACTTCAGCTTGAAGATAACTTAGACCACTGTTTGACAAACGTTTCTAGACATTTTCTGCATCTACGTTCTTTAGAAAAGTCTTAAAAAGTTGCTTAATAGAAAAGAGATTTTATGTCTCACTTCCTTCGCTCAATGCTGCACTTTGAGCAAGTATCTCTTTGAAGTCTCCTCAGACGGGAAATTATTTGCAGTGAATAAAGCTATACATATATATATATCGGCACATACTTTAAGTAAAACTTCATGGAGCGTGATATGTTTTGTTTTGAAATCTTCTCACTTTGAAGCAGCTATTCATTAGATATGTATACTGTGTTAAAGACAATTCTGTTTATTGCATCCACTTGAAGCATTATATGAAAATATGTGGTATTTAATATATTAATGATATGTTATTTAAAGGCAAATCACAAATCCATTCTGCGACTTTTATTTGTAGTAGTAAAACCTGTTAAAAATGAAATGAAACCAGTAGCGAGAAATATCACGCACTGAGTTCGGGTCGTCAAATGCAAGGGGTTAATAGATAGTTGCCACATAAGATACCACTGTATTTCGTAAAAATATTTGTGAAATAGCTTTGACCAGGTGCCTGAGAAATAAGGTAGAGGAAAATGACGGTGACAAGTGATTTATCTTAGTCTTACAAAGTAAATAATTCCAAATAAATTTTCTATGCTATTTTCAATAGCCATAGTGCAATGTCATTTTTTATTTAATAATTATGGATGTATATTGCATCTCTCTCTATATTAAATATAAGTTAGGAATCGAATTTTGTATCAAGTGTATCTCATTTTCTGTTGGAAGGAGAACTGTGAAATTTGAAACATAAGTAGTTTCTGTACTCATTTAGTTTTGAAAAAGAATTTTTTTTAATTGTTAATTAGTTTTTTAATTAAATTTTAAAATTTGGCCGTAATGATAATCCAATTGGACAAATTTCCCCCCTACTCTTCTATCGCAATAAATACTCGAAATATTTACCTTTTCCATTGAAAAAAATATGGTTAGAATCTTTGAAATCTCCTCTAGCCGATGGAATTAAAAATTTTGTTGAATGATAAAAAAATCAATTAAGAATTCGCGTGGCACTCAACGCGTGAAGAAAATCAGTCTGTCTGATATGGTGTTCTGTTATTGTAAATTATATACGGGTGTTTGTTTGTTCACCTAAAGATATTACTCTTTTCTTTGATTTTAAAACAAGCAATAAAAATTGTGGTTTATAAATGTATATTTGACCTAGTTAAAATAATTATTTTTCCCACGTAATTTTGCCACCAAGTAATATTGTATGAAACAAAAATATAACTGCTAGATTCATCTTAATTTTATAATTCTAATTCTTTTACTAGTAGAAAGAAAGAGATAAAATGTCCCGGGCGTATACCAGAGAATTTCCCTATAATATAAATAACATGGTATCTAGATAAAATGTATTCCTTTTTTGGCGTGTTTTGTATAACGTATACTAGAAAAAACATTTCAATAATTGGGATATTTAGAACAGATTAAGAAATTTCAAAAATATTAATGACAAGTGACAAACATGGATTAGAGAAGTCTGCATAGACTTTCTTATCGAGAAAATACTGGACCAACTTCGTTAGTTGTTTGAAAATCTTTCCCATAAAATTTTTCTGGTTGCACCCCTGTAGCAGGAATCAAATGTGAAAGAATGGATATGATTTATTTGAGTTTTAATTGGCTATCCGAATAAGGAATACTTCTTGATTAATTAAAATAGGGATATCGGTGGTGGATGATCTTTGTTATGAATTTTCTTTCTTTGATTATCATCGATAAATGTAGTTTGAAATTAAAGTTATTATTTTCGACAAATATTACAGAGAAAAATAGAAATTTCAATTACTTGAGAAAGTAAATGTTTTAAGAAGATAAGATACTATCTAAGAATTTTTATTTTTGACTTTTTCATACACAGTTTTTAAAATATGATATTTAAATGTTTGTTAAGGAATAGTATTTTCCAATTTATTCAATACAAATTTTATAATTAACTGCGATTTTTACAAAATATATATATATAACTTTTTAGAACGCTTTGTCTTCATTGGTATAAGGACAATAACTATAATTGTTTAATTTTTAAATACATTTTCTTAATACAAAAATTTCCTCGCTTAATTTTACTTTGCTAATTAAAAAAAACAACACGAATTTGTAGATAGCTTGTGTACAAATTTAAATTATGTAAATATTTTTAAGCATGTTGAAATCCTCCATACTAAAAAAGAGCTTATAGAGCTTTGAAATACTTAGAATAAATGAAATAAAAACACTGACAAAAATCGATTTTAACTTTGCGTTCCTCTTCTGCCATCTTGCATAAAATGTCAAATACGTTATAAGACTAGGTATAGAATTTTGCAAGCACACTTATACAGGGATCCCACTCAAATCACAGAATGAAAATCAAACTTTTCAATGACTTTTAAGCACCTAAATAATGTTTTTAAGGACCGTTGAAATTTTTTTTCAGGTATCATGTCTATAAATAAATTATTAATGAAGTATATTCTATCGAAAAAGTTACAAGTTGGTGAATGCGTAATACAAATATGTCGGAGCGGATAAGTGGCGGTCACTCGGTCCAAGTTGTATTTTTATGAATTTTGCTGTTGGACACACAACATCGGCAAAAATTAAGGACTTTTAAGGACATCTAAGCATTTCCAAGCACTTTCAAGGCCTTGAAAATAAGTTCGAAAATATTAAGCACTTTTAATGACTTTCGATGACCGTGGGAACTCTGTTATAAGAATCCAAGCTATAATTTTAACAAATAAAAAAAAAAGTATATAATATTTTTTAGGATTGGTTTTCGCTTTAAAACAAATCAATCTATGTTACCATGTTAAGTAATATGTATTTTCTATGCAAATACTACTAGTTTATATTTGTTAAATATATATTATTATAATATATATTATTATTATAATATATATTATTATTATAATATATATTATTATTATAATATATATTATTATTATAATATATATTATTATTATAATATATATTATTATTATAATATATATTATTATTATAATATATATTATTATTATAATATATATTATTATTATAATACATATTATTATTATAATACATATTATTATTATAATATATATTATTATTATAATACACTATCTGGCAAAAGTATCCGGACACCCCTTAAAAAAGTGGTTCTGGCGAGTGACGCAATTTGATACGTAATTGGAAAGCCATAGAAGTGTTGGTAGTGGTTTGTCAGATTGTATTTATGCGTTTGTGAGGCAATGAGTAAGTCAAAGGAGCTTAGTGAGTTTGATCGTGGTAGAATAGTGGGATGCCACCTTTGTGGGAAATCAGTTCGTGAGATTGCGGACGTTCTACAGAAGCCTAAATCCACCGTGAGTGATGTAATTGTGAAGTGGAAACATCGAGGCAGTGAAACGGCAGAAAAACGAACCGGTAGGCCGAAAACACTTGGTGAACGCAGCCTCAGAACTCTGAAAAGGGTAGTGAAACAAAATCGCAAGTCCTCGTTGGTGGAAATTTCTCAGGAGTTCCAAAGTTCATCAGGCGTTAGTGTTAGCAGCAGGACTGTCCGTCGAGAGTTAAAAGACTTGGGATTCCATGGTCGTGCAGCCGCTCACAAGCCGAACATCACTCCACAGAATACGAAGCATCGATTGCAATGGTGTAGAACTCACCGGCATTGTACTGTGGACATGTGGAAAATTGTTCTTTGGAGTGATGAATCTCGCTTTACAGTCTGGCACTCGGATGGACGCGTCTGGGTTTGGCGAATGCCCGGTGAACGTTTCTATAGTGACTGCATTGTGCCGACTGTTAAGTTTGGTGGTGGAAGCATAATGGTGTGCGGGTGTTTCTCGTGGTTTGGCCTGGGTCCGTTAGTTCATGTGGTTGGAAACATGAACTCTGAGATGTATGTGGACATTCTGGACAATGCTGCACTCCCAACTCTATGGCAATATTTCGGGGAAGGCCCATTTCTCTTCCAGCAGGATAACTACTCCATTCACACATCGAGGCTTGCACAGACGTGTTTTGACGAAATTATTGTTCAGAAACTGGACTGGCCTTCTCAGAGCCCCGATCTAAATCCCATAGAACACCTTTGGGACGAATTAGAGAGCAGAGCCAGCCAAATCGACCATCTTCACTGCAAGCACTAACTTCAGCTCTGATGGACGCCTGGAAGGCAATTCCTATGGTCACCTATCAAAAATTGGTGGAAAGTCTTCCCAAACGTGTGCAGGCTGTCATCGATGCAAAAAGGGGACCAACATCATATTAATATGTGCCTCAGGACGCTCTAAGTCCATACCACTGGGTGTTCGGATACTTTTGGTCAGATAGTGTATATACTATTATAATAAAGTTTTCTATTTTAAGCAAGGGCAGTATTTCGATTTTTGTGACCACTAATTATATGGGACATTGGGAATGCATATAATATCTTGTAACAAAAACATATGCTTAAACACGGAGAATATGTAACTTTCTATCAGTAAAAAATGATAATATAAAAGAATATTACTTTTGTTTTAATATTACTTTTTAAATTCAAAAGTAACCTTTACGAATTTTTTGTTTTGTATGTGTGACTCGATATTTCTATTTAGATAAATATATAATTTGTAACTGCTTGTCACTTCATATTTTATATCACGTTATTCCTATTTCAAACTGTTAAACTATAAATATCTAAAGAAAAACACAATACGACACATCTAGTTGTTTTGACTTTATTGTGAGAAAACATTTACAACAGGCATGAGAACACAGATGACAAAGTAAAAGTTTACCAGCAGTTTGACATCGCTTAAATGATCATAGAACAAGCTATCTTACCATCAATACATGACTATTGACTGAACCCAATTCGTGTAATAATTTTTATTTTAAAACAACTCTACTTTTTACTCAACACTACCACTGTTAACACCGACTAATGCCTGACGAAATTCGAATATGGATGGATGGATGGATGCACACAGGCAACTGCGATTGAGATTCAGTTACATTAATTATCGATTCATCATATCGATGATTAATACAATATGATAAATGAATTTAATTACCGTATTGTTAATGAAAAATGAAAAATACAGCGAAGGAAAGTCTAACACAGAAAAGAAGTTGATGGTTTCTAACATTACAAAAACAGTTTAAAGTAGAACTTTCCCAATGCTTTTATAAATAACTTCTGATGCTTCTTTTTATTCTACTGCGAATATTTTACCAAGGAATATAATATTACACTACGCAAATACTTTACCAAATGTTTTCCATTAAAATTATTTACTTACCGTTAGCTATCAACTTTCCACCTGTTGAATCACAAGTTGTAGCTGAATTCTTGAATATTTAATGAAATAATTTTTTTTTAAATTTATAAATATTTTGGGAGAAAAAGATTTGCAAAGATTTATTGAAATAGGAAACATAACAAATGTACGTCAATCGGGTTTCATAGTTTTTTTTTTTTAATTTTATTAATGGATTTAGTTTGTATTAAATTTAACTTCCACATTGAACTGCTAAGTGCAGATATAAAAGTTTTTTATCGGTTCTTTTTTTGGTATGTGAAAATGCACAACGAATTTTTTTTTCATTAAAGGATTTTTATATACTTATATGTGTAAAAGTATTGCTATCTACCTTTATAAAGACGATTGTCAGCGTTTGCCATTTTTTATCTTTTTGGCAGTTACATAAGGGGAAGAATAGGTTTTGGCAGTTATTTATATGTGAAAGCACTCGAATATTAAATTGTAATTGGCTGAATGTTCTTTAATTATAACTATATTTTTACCGTTGTTTTTATATTGATAAAATATAAATTTTATTTAATAATCACAAATTAATAAAATATCTTTCGGAATGAAAAATGCACAATGAGGCTCTAATTTATGCATAACAATAAAGAAGTTTAATATTACTAATAAAAGAAATTTGTGAAAGTTGAAAAGAAATAAAATATAACGAAGAAAGAAAAAAAAAAAACTTAATAATATGTGTATCCTGACATTTTTATTTCGTGTTTATTTATAATTCCATTTTTTACAGTATACTTAAAATACGTACAAAACGAAACCACTTTTCTATCTCAATTGCAGTTGCTTAAACACTGTACTTTGATTTAATGCTTTTCAGCGATAATAGATTAACATCAAAATGTTTTGCGATTAAATACATTCCAATTGATAGGGAATACAATTTTTTTTATTTAATTGAATGTTATTACATTCTGAATGGAAATCCACAACAAAGTGTCATTTAAATGTAAATATCTTTGTAAGAATATAAGAGTTTTATAAGTGGGTTGAAATAAAAATAACAAAAATACCAATACAAAATTATGCATTGTGCGTTCTTAATTATGTTAATAAAAGGGACAAATTGGTTAATTTTTCAATTTGGAAGCATATTTCAGTTTTCTTATAAACAGCTTCAGACTAATGACCCGAAATTTTTGTTATAATATAATTGTATTAATGAAAATAATTTAATTGCTTTTTTTACCGTTTAATAAAATGTGATAAAGTCTTTTGGCAAAAATGTTTAGATGTTTATAATTAAACACTATTACAATTTTAAAGGAGAAGTTTAAGTAAAAATTATCAATGAATTTATTTTTTTCTAAAAGAATGGAAAAGAAGTTAAAAAATAATAATTTAAACAATTTTTATTTTACATTGGAATATTTCACAAAATGCCACAAAGAAATTTTTGCGTTGGTGTCAATAAACCTCACAAGTTTTACGATTCACATGGTATGAAATAGGCAAGTTACAAAGTTTTTGTTCTAATCTAATTTGATATACCAGTAAGGTTTGTGCGACTATAGTCGGCTGCTATAAACCAACTGTCTTTGATTTCGAAGCTATTTACAGCACAAATCATGGTCTATCTAGCAATCGGCTAGTTACGCAAGAATTCTGGTATACGCAAGAATCTGAAAACTAGCAACCCAATTAATGTTTTTTTTTTTTTATCCAAAATAGATATTGCAACTAATTCAATTTTATATTCACCAAATCTAATGTATACTTTGATTAAACGAATCCTTTTTTTTTTAGTTCTCACTGAAGCGCTTAGGAAAACGGAGACGTTATAAAATAATTTTTTAATGATTTATTTAAACAAATAATTAAACGGATATAAATTTGTAGTATGTACAATTTATAAAGTTCGTGAAAATTATTAAAATATTCTATCTTGATAAAGTTAAGCAAATTATTGCAATGCATTATAACTGATATAAAGAAAATTAAAAATTCTGTTGTGGGTCATATTTAAGATATGGTCATTAAATTCACCAATTGTGCGATTTTCTTACCAATAAATAAAATGGTTTGCCCTTACCAATAGAAAGGATTTGATTTGGAATAAACTTAAATGGTAGATGGTTTAATTTGGGTTAAAACTGCTTTTACCAATAAAAAGCTAACCTGAACCGCATTTTAATCTTTTACCAACAATTCTATGAATTTTTATGAAAATCCTAAATCTTTTCAGTTACTCACAAAATTGCTGCCAAAATCCGTAATATTTCATGAAAGAATTTTTTTTAATTTTTTACCATATAAGAGGTTATCGTCAATTCTTTGCTATTTTAATCCAAGATTATATCCAATAATCGATTAGAATATACTGTGTTTTAAGATTTTCTTGTTCTTACTCATTTATTAATCGTTTTGTTAGTAATGCTTGACTAGACGAGTAATTAATTTAAAATAGCCAGTAATCCAGAAGAATATATAACTGTACTTCGGAAATGCTCTACTGGTAATTTTATATACACCTCCCTACAACAAATGAAAAACTTATGAAGAACTTACTGACCAAAAACCTAACAGTCGGCAAATCCATCCATTATAATTTGAAAAAAGAAATAATGAATTGATATATACATATAGTGATCACAATGATGTAGTGTATTAGAAAAGAAATACATTACCGATACAAAACTCAAACATACAGCACATTCGGTGCAAGCATGAAAAGGCGAATAAGGACAAAGATGTACTTTGTTACATTAGGCCTAGTCACAAGTAACATATAATCACAGTTTCAAAAAGGTATTAGATGAAATAGTCAGTTTGACTAAATAAATGATATTTTTTTGTATGATAATTAGTTAATAGTCTGTAATATTTGCATATATGCATAGAAATTCGTATCTATGCACAGTTTCTTACGAAATATTCAAAATTAAACGTGTACTACAAAATTGATTCTTATAAATGTTATGTTTTTATTATGATTGATCAGTTCATAAATTTAAATAAAGCATGTTCTTAATCATATGGTTTAAATTTGTGTTCTTAGTTCAAGAAGCATATACTTCAGCAATGAGTGGGATTAGGAAGTATAAAAAAAACTTTAAAAACACCAGTAACTAAATTAGTGATGCTCTCAATTATATTGTGAGATTTTGAAAACTTTATTAACAGTAAGGGAATTTTTTTTAATATTTTGAAACTGAAATATATTTCGATAGTTATATTGATTTCAAAACTTAAAATATATGGAATTATCGAACTTTTATAACTAGAGATAAGTATATCCATATGTTATATATACTTCACATTTATATAGTATTTTGTAGTATAAAAGCAGATACTTATTTATTGCAAGCGCTGAACAAGTGTGGAAAGATATTGTATACGGCAGCGCCGTAGCTAGAAAATATTGTGACGTTATGTTAGTCACATATCATACCTATTCAATAACTGAACAACGTGGAAAATTTTAAATTGGTAGTTTTGTTATCCCATTAAAAACACGAGAGTATTAAAAATGCAAATTTGAATAATAACTTATAAATCAATATTGAATCACAATTTATAAAACTAATGCATTATTTGGGCAAAATCAGTCGAATTAATATTAATTTTCAAAAAAAAAAAATGTAGCTATTGACAAAATTATTTATAGATAATTCATATATTTGTCCA
Source organism: Linyphia triangularis (assembly GCA_963978545.1). Lineage (NCBI taxonomy): Eukaryota > Metazoa > Arthropoda > Arachnida > Araneae > Linyphiidae > Linyphia > Linyphia triangularis. Next base: position 78,166,652 of record OZ021723.1, read on the forward strand.
ATTATCAAAGTTCCACGTTGTTTTAATGTTCAAATTGAATGTCAAATTCACAAGATGAAAGCTAGTGACAAAAACACGAATTTTCACATGTTTGTACAAAACCCATAGTTGTATTCTGCATAGTTGTTGACAATGTATATGCCAGTGATGAATATAATGATATCGGTAGACATCAGTTACATAGAAATAATATTTAAATGACTGTTTAGAATGGTTTTCTGAGTCACATTTTCTCATTTTATAGACAAGACAAAATTCACATAAGATCACACAGCTTCTGTTCGAACACTGCAGATTGCTGACTTTTAGAACTAATTGTCCCATCGTTCGGCGTTCTTCACTTTAAAATTGAAGTTTGAGAATAGAAAGTCTCCAAGATAAGTCTTTGAAAGGTTTGTATTTTAGTAATACATACTTTCAGACTTATTACATTGTTTTTGATTGACTTCAACGGTTTCCGCTAAACGAGCCACGCTCGGCTCGATAAAATCACATCTCACAAAGTCATTCTTATCTTAAATCTTTGGAACATACTGGTACAGGAGAAGCGTTGCAAAGTTCAGAACATAAAAGACGAACAACGGTTCAACCCATCCATTTTTTTAAAAGTAATACTAAACGAAGTTGTACACTAGCACGCTGTGCTCGTACCTCTAAAGCTGGCAGTCCATATCAAAGTGGATCGAGATCAGAGAAGCGATAATCTCCAGAAAAAAGTTAATTCACAAAAACATCAATATTACAGTGGCTTGGGGGAAGAGGAAGAAGGTAATGAAGTGCGAAACGAAAGCGCACAGCTAAGCTGCAGTCGCTAGGAAGCGTTTCATATAAAAAACAACTCCGAAAACAAAAACGAAACGACCTCTCACGAAAAAAGATTCTTCACAACTACACACCAGGCAACGCACTGCCAATTGATGTTCATCAGGTCGTCCATAATAATTATACGTTCATCAGGTCATCCATACTAACTATAAGTAGATCTTCTTGACTTTCTGGATGGGCTTATTGTCCGCCGAGCTGTTGGCGGTTTTGCCGCTCTTTGGTGGGACGTTGAGGACTAGGTTGATGGGCTTATTGTTGACTGTGGCTGGCAGGAATGTGTCCAGGTTCCTGTGGTCCATCCGTGCGTTGTGCTGCTGTTCCATGTAAGGAGCTTCGTCGTAGGGGGATTCAATCTCCTCGTTGCGACACCTTCGACTGAAGATGTAGCCACTGATGAAACCTACTACTAAGGAGGACACTATGCTGGAAGTGACAGCGATGGCCAATGTCTCGGCAGTGTAGATGAGATGGTAGTCTCTGGAGGCGTCAGGCTCGTCTGGGATAACTGAAAAAGCATTGTTTGGTTAGTGGATTGAGAGGATGGTTGAAACTTAATTTCACTAGTGGAAAATCTCATAAAAAAATATAATTTATTTTTATAATTATTGAAACTCAACTAATGTTTATGTACTATTTTGGTTATTACAAATGATTGAAAAAAATATTGAAGTTTGATTTAAGTTTTTATTTTTACCAAATTAGATTATTTTTGAAAGATATTTAAAACATTCATAAATTGTCTTTAAGTTTGAAAGAGGCAGATAATACAAAAGTTTATTATTCCTTTTTGGTCTGGATGTGAAATATTGGGTGTAATTACACTCTGAGATTTAGTCTTGTTCAAGTGCTTAAATTTGCATAAAAGTTCGCGTGTAGCCCCTGAGAAGCTCTTGCGGTAATAAAACATAACCAAATAGCGTAAGAATTCCCCATAAGCTGTATTTTATTTTTGTAAATTTTCTCAAGGTTTTCAAGATTCAACATATCACTACGTAAATGACTTATTTTAATTCTTTTGTGAACTCAATTTATGTTATAAGGTGAAGTGGTTTGAAATTCAAAAACTAGCCCTTGTTAGATGAAATATATATATATATATATATTTTCCGGATTCACATATAAATACAATAATTTCTGAACAATATTTCTTATCACAGATGTTCATCATGTTATTCAAATATACATTGGTTGAAATCTGTGGAGACAGATTTCAACAAAAAGAAGGGAAAAAAAACCTAAGCCACACATACAAGTTGTTTGCATCAATTCCTCCTCTGATTCTCCCTTAACTCCCCCTACGCGAACAAACAAGAGGTCATATGAAGAAAAGTACTCACTATTTGGTCTGATGTCCGGGTCTTCTTGGGGCGTGGGTCTGCCCCCAAGGTGGTTGTCGTGCCGACTCGCCGATTGGTGAGGAGACCTCTGAGGAATCGTCTCCTTGTTTAAGGGGCGACCTGAGGGGCAAGGAAAACAAGAGTCAAGTAGGGGCTGTATTTGCCGTTGCCACCTATTTTGTTTGAGGATGGGGGCCGATCGAAAATAGGGTGACAGAAAAAAAATGGTTGAGGTGGAAGTGGTGTTAGTCAAGACTGATAGGAACATCGTCCCGTTTCTGAATAATTCTTTGGTAATGATTATTTTTGGAGTGATCGAGTCTTAGGTTTTGGTGTCATGATCCAACTGATGTTTAGTTTTAAAACATTCAAATTTGTGCGTTAAAATCGAAATAAAAACAGCAGATAAAGACTATATAGTGGCAACATTTCTATGAAGTGATTAAAGAAGTTTCGTTGAAGGCTCTTAGTTTTTGCAAGGCTATAAACTTTATATTCCAATAATTTTATTATAGTCTTTTTATTGGAATAAGTATAAAGGTGTATATAAATATATTCACAGTTTCTTGCCCTTTTATTTGAACAATTTAAATTTTCATCCGTCAATGAAAGCATAGATATGTGTATGTATGTAATAAATATTCTTCATCTTATTGAATGAAAATTAATATTTGAAACTAAATATTATTTATAGCAGGAAGTTAGTGCCATAAAACTTTGTTTCATTTAAGAATTATTGTTGTAAGACATGAGCGAAAAATCTTTAAAACATAGTTTGTTTGCTATTTCGTTAGTTGACCCCCAATTCATTCTTTCCTAAAAATTTTTTGAGGAAGTATTACGATATTAACTTAATTTTGAAACTTTAATAAACAAGAATTAGTCAAAAATACGTTTAAAAATCATTGATATAAGCAATTATAATTTGTAATTAAAATAGAAATGAAATGATAAATAAATACTTGAAATGTTAGAAGTTATTTACGGTAAAGTTATGAATAATGGCTTTAAATCAAAACGATCTGTATAAGCATTAATTTTTTCAAGAATTGGATGTTATAAGAAAAAGGCTCATGCAAAAGTTCAAACTGTATGAATTATTTGAATTCTAAAAAATAGAATTTTATTGCTTCCATAAGTTCATTCTTGTGTTTCAGTGAAACTGCAGCAATAGTTCATAAAATATGTGTTTCATCATCGCAAATGATGAAAAAAAAAAAAAAAAAAAAAAAAATTCATTTCCATTCATTCATTTCATTCAAAAATATTTTCATTCCGTGAAGCAAACACTTCAATAAATCTTTTCTAATTTGTTTACTTGGACATTTTCCGCATTTTATAAATAGATTATCGCGAAAATGTCATTTCCAAGTAAAATATTTATAATTAGTTCATTTAAATATATTTAAAAATTGAAAATGTTTGCTTTGTTATTGAAACTTTTTTATTTGTGTGTGTATTCATCATTTCTGTTAGTTTTTGAGGAATGAAAAATCATTGGAAATTGTTATATAATCGAATTGAGTGTACTTTAAAATTCACAATTTTTTTTTTGAAAGTTGGACAATTTTGATGGAATATCAGAAGTTTTGAAAATATTTAAAGGTTTCTATTTGAAAAAATTAGAAATTGAAAGTACCGTTATAAGACTTTTTAATGTGTGTTTTTTATTATATTTTTATCTACATACTATTAATTAAAAATAAATGGGTCCGTGGATTGGGAATGCATTGTTTAAAGGCGAAATCCCCAATCAGCATACTCCAAGAATATAAATGTACAAACGAACACTGATAACTTTTTTCAAAATTTTTAAATTTAAAACTTTTTTTTATATCTAGAGGTGAAAAACTAATGCTAATTTTCTTATTTTTATACAAAACTTCTAGTTCATATTATTTTTAAACCATATCTATTAACTTTGATTTGGTGTGTTTGCCTGACGATCGGAGCGAAATCTGCGGAAGCCTAATTAACCCCTTATCGTCATCCAATCGGTCTGAAACTTGACAGATAGATTCGATGTCGATGACAATGCATCCTATCAAGTTTTGGGGCTGTTACTGTCATTAAATTTCGCTTTTACGAAATAATAATAATAAACCAACTTGCCGTTATCCAATCGCATTAAAAAAGCATTGAACCGACCATTGTTGAAACTCTTTCCTGTTGCCAAAATTTTTAATAAATAATAAAATTACTTTAATCGGAATAAATAAATGATACCTGGATATGAGAGTATAAATTCACGTTCATTTTTAAATAAATGAATTTTGAAACGTAGTCTGCCGCACATTTTGATGATAGGAATATTTTTGATTTCGGCGCTGAGTTAATGAACATAAAAATTGACAATACATTTAAAGGATTTTTTAAAAACTATGTTTTTATGGATTATTTTACTATCAATAAACAATTGACAAATAATACATTTTAAAGTCCTTTTTCATTAACTGATTGAATTCAATTTTAAGATTTCGTTTGTTTCTTAGTTTAGTTCCGTTTATTTCTGCGTGTTATTAAATTTCTTTGTAACTATCACTGTTTGAAGCATGAAAAAAACGGCTTAAATTATTTAGTGTAAAAAGGAGTGGTTAATACCAGAGCCGAAAATAGTAATAGAGAGAATAGGTAAACCAATGTAATAAACAATATCGTTAAGTAAGGTAAAAAGTTTAAAAGAAACAATCCAAGTGTTATTTCTAAATTTTTATTGAATACGATTTTGTTACTTGATGTATGATGTTTTCGAAGTTTATTGTGTTTTAATATTAACAATGTTGGAAAGCGTGGTTTTAATTTATGTTCATTACTAAGGTACCAATAGTATTTATTGAAAATAATAAATAGGCAGTGGTGATTAAGCAATAGCTTTTCAAATGTCAGCAAAATCAACAATTTTGCTAAAATAGTTACTAAGTTTAAGTCACTAAGTACAATGACTAAGTTTCATTAATTATCTAAAATGACTAAAATATTGAAAAAAACTGCAGTACCGTGTAGAAAAGGCGTCCATGAAAAATTCCCTTTGCTACCAAACGTTTCTGCTTTGGTTCAATACACCATAAACTCAGCACTAAATCTAAATTTTAAAAAGACATCTAAGGAGTTGACGCTTTCAATTACTCCAAGAACATAAAAAACTATAATTCCAGGCGCCTTTCTTCACAATTACTATTTTAAGAGCTTATCACCCTTTAAAATCATTAATAAAAGTAATTTTATGGCACATCGAATAACGTGCTTTACAAAAGCCCATTTCGTGTAATTTTTCTTGAGAGGAATCCATTTTTGATAATTAATGTTAAGCGCAAAGGACGCATTTGGGACTTGGTCCAAAATAAATTGATTCGCCAAGGAAAGCCATTTCGAAATCCAGTTATGAATTTTTTGTGCTGTTATTTTCTTCCAGTTATTCGATTCGAAGCTGGCGATTGATTAAGTGAAGATTTTGCCAAGTGTGGTGCTCTTTTAGAGGGCAATGTAACATTCTTCATTTAAGTCTTTAGGGTTAAATTTAAAGATGTAATGGGTGATGAATTTAAATGTTTTATTTCAGTAACTGAATTAGCATGCGATGCTTTCTAAGAACGTTGGGGCGCAAGTGATTAATGAGACTTAACATTCCAAAATTGCAATTGAAATATAACGTTAAAAAAGAACTCGTTATTTTATTTGTATAATGAACTTAGCTCTATAAAGTAAAACCCTTCAACTTGTATCCAATTAGTAATGGGACAATGTTTATTATTGTTGTTTTGTGAAGTAGAAACACTTCATAAGAATTGTCTAAGATAATTATAAAATGATGATAAAGATGAAGTCAGAAATCTGTCTTTTAAAATCTTGTAAACACTTAAAGGTATTTTTAGAATTTATTCATATTATAGAAAACTGACAAATTGTTCATATTGGTTTTTTAAGATTAATATAGTATTTGTATCACGTCATATCGAGGGCCATAGATAAAATTTTATTTATCTGTGTTTAATTAGTTTTATTTCATTTTTAGTTTATAGTGACTAACTTTCATTTTAAATTATCTAGATATTAAATTAATGGGTTTTTAATTTTTCGCTCTATTGAGGTTAGCGCTTGCTTAAAATTCATATTTATAAATCAATATAATATTTGATAGACTATTGTAGAATTATCTTCGAAGAGAGGTGATAGATTTTTTCCATTAGCGTATTTATTTAAATCACAATTAAGTCAATATAAGTTCTGTATAAAACTTCTTAATAAACTTAGTACTAATCTAGTGGTTTGCTACCTATGGTCCTCAGACCATAGGTGGTCCAATAAACCATTCCAAAATATTTACAATTGCAATTGATTATTTAAGTATTCATATATGCAAGAGTTCAAAATATACGACATCTGAGGCATAACCAGAGGGATGTTTTCCCTTTTATTTTCTCTTTTGACATTTATACATCTCAAAATTTTAATAATCCATCAAATTTCTAGCGAAGTGATCTTGAATTTATCTTAGATATTCAACTATCCAATAAGCCTTTTTAAAAGAATCAAAAATTTTTCGTGGAAAATTATATCATTTGACTATCTTGCAAATCAATGACATAATCTAGAATGCAGAATAAATAGTATATTGGGAGTGTAAGTGGTTACGGAATTTTTTTTTTATGACATTAGGTGTTAGGAAATTAAGTTATTTTCCCCAAGTTTTCTAAAAAGAAAATAATCTCTCTAGTTTAATCCCTAAGAAAGAGTTTTTTTGCATATTTATTTTCTTACTTTAGTGCCTTTATTTGTGTACTTATGAGATAAAATCCTTTTAGCTAAATGAAACTAATATTTTTATAAGCTATCCATCGGCCATGGAGGGGTCCTTGGTCACTTTAAGATTAGGAAATGCTGTATTAAACAGTATAAAGAAACTCTAGTCAAGATATAAAATTGCTGGCGCTTTTCATTCGAGTGCAACAATGAATTGAATATATGAATATCTCGATAAAATGTCTTTTTTAAGAGGATCATAAAAATAAAATGATTGTTGAAGAAGACGAGAAATTTCCAGGCAGTGAAATGTTCTAGAAAGGGATGATATTCTCAAACCCTGTCAACTCCACTTTTAACTATAGTTTCGAGAGACGATTTCTGAATATTTCTTTTTCTGGCCTTGTGCAATGGATCGCAAAAGATCTATGGAGACACACGATCGAAATTTCTGAGAGTTCGGACCCATTTTTCTCGCTTATACTTCCGGATAAATGTTCGCAGATTAGTTTTTGATGTAGAGCTGAAGGTTGGACGAAAAAAATTAATCGATATTCCAGCAGAGCGAATAATCGATTGAACGTCAGAATCGATTCAACGTCACCGTTCTACAGCACCTGCAGCCTCAGTGTAGCCTATCTCTATGAAGCATGGATACCATTTTCTTTTTCTTTATCCTTTACTTTGCTTCAATACAGATTTCTATTTCGACCTTTTTTTTAATACTCAATTTTTTTGTTCATTCATCGAAAAAATTATGCAACAGTTATCGGAGAAGTAAAACGAATTTCTCCTCTTTTCTATAAGAGTATAGAAAGTATTTTTAATGAAATATTGGGCCCATAAAAATAGATATTAGTTTTTAGAAGATATACCAAAAGGGGAATTTCCCGTGTATTAAAACTAGATTGTCATTAAGGTTCGTGATATGTTGCCAAAAAAATTTAAATTAACGGCAAATAATTAGCGTCATTCAAAAGTGCGAGTAGTAAACATAAACTGCTGCTTTTTCCATAATACAAATTTACTGAAACATAAAATGTTTTGCAACATGGTGTCAAATTAAATTTTATGACAAAATATTGTTTGCATATGTTTTAAATATTTAGGACAACATAAGACAAAACTCAAAATTTTCATGTAAAGTTGTGAAAATTAAATCCGCTGTGTTAATCGTATCAAAATTCATATGATTACCGTAATAAAGAATTTAATCCTCAAGCACGTAGTGTAACATATATGCTACACAACTTAGAGTAAAATTTGAGAGTATTAATTAATATATTTTTTGCAATTTGGAATTGTGATGAATTATATTTGTCATACTGATTAGGAGGAACTAGGAACTCAATTTTTAGTTTTGGGTGTTTAATTTTTATTTTACATTACTTATGGGTGTGTAAATGCTCTCAATTTATACTTCATTAGGTATTACACAATATTTATGAACATCTTTCTGAAGTATCAATTGTAAAGGTGGTAAAATTTGAAATATAAAAAACCTTCAACTAGGGTCAAGTATCCCAATGTATAGGATATGTATAGAAATAAGACATTGAGTTAAGGTTAATGCTTTTCTATTCTTATTCAATAAAAACAATACTTTTATAGCATAGTTTTTATATTAATTAGAACACTATTTTTGTTAGATACGTAATGTTAATATGGTGTCCACTTTTAATTTTACTGTAGAAAGCTAAAAATATTAGCAGTCCAAAAGCTATTTCTGTTCTTATACAAGTTCAAAATTAAGAAAATAACTATTTAACTGCAAATTTAAACTCGAATTAAAACGCAAAAAAATTGGAATTATCATTTTTCATTGAAAACTTAGGTGGAGGAACAATAGCCTGAATTTGGCCAGGTTTGTGCATCGTCAAGTTAAAATGGTGTAAGAAGAAGAAAAAACAATAAAACCTGCAAAATTCATTCAAATAGTATCACTGTCTAGGGTCATGTATCAGTAAATGTACGTTTACTACGTATCCCTTGAATGCAAACATTTGCAACTAAGTGGATAAACATTATTATATATGTAATTGTAGCTAAAAGTATTCACACACACAAAAAAAATAATAAACAATTAAAAAAAAAGTCTTACTTTTAAACAAAACCCCTCTTAACATCAGCGTTTACAACACAAATATATTACTTTTGTAGCATAAAAATTTAATTTTTCTTAATTGAATCTTTGCATCTGTTTTTAAACTATCATTTTCACCATGTAGTTAGATAACTGAAGGGTAAGAAGTGATTCCAATTCCACTTCCACAAGTGAAACCACTTCCAATTTATAAAACCTTCCCAATTCCGAGTAAAAGGCATTGGGTCAAGTATCCCTAGGTGTCATGTATCCCCTAGTTCCCACTATTTATACCTAAAAAAGTATTTTTTATTAGTTTACCTTTAGTAATAAACATCTGTTACATGACTACTAATTGCATCGTAAAGAAAAAAAAATCATGCACTAGAGCAGCGTTCGCCACTAACTTTTAGAAGCGGGCCGTATGACTTATGTTGGTGCTTTTTGCGGGACTGATTCACCAAAATATGCATAATTAATTTTTATCGATTTAATATTATATAGCATTTTTGAAAACTGGAAAATATATATATATTTTTTTATCTTAATAAAATTAAAATTTAAATTAATATTTAATTCTTTAAAAAATAAAAAAATAAAAAAATTATTGGTAAATCAAAGTCTAAAAAAATTAAATCTTTTGTTTCAACATGACATTACTAATTGACTTAACTTTTATTAAAAGTATTAAAACTGTTCTTCCAGATAACTACGTTTCGATATCAATAGTGAGACGATGGCGGTCGAAATTGTTCAGTTTATTTTATGATAGAGTCGATGTCTTTCGAAGTATTTGTTGCAGTCAATTTTAATCAATTGTCCAAAAGAGATTCAGTTAAGTTATTACTGTATTTATTCTTGATGAATACCACCTTGCTGAAATCGTCTACATATAGTTTCTTCGAGCACGTATGGAGAACAGTGTTCTACATAGTGAACACATATTATTTCAGATAAATTACTATTACGTAAAGAAGTTCATACCGTAAAATTTGATTTTTTTTTTTAAAATCTTCTGTGGTGTCGGAGGGCCGCAGAATTTTTTTTCGCGGGCCACGTACTGGTTAACGCTGCGCTAGAGGGTTAACAAACGTGTTTGTGATCTATTTGTATTTTAAGGCATATAAATCATTGGTAAAATTTTTTAATTGGAAATTGCAAAGATTTGTTACATTTATTACTAGTTTTTTGTCGTAACTTTTGTTTTCTTCTCTTGTATGTAATTCACAATAAATATGTTTGAAAATACACTTTTTTGTAAAAATTCTTAAATTTTTCTATCAATTTAGACGTATTCCATTATGTTTTGTAGTTTACATTAAAAATGTTGATTTATTACTATAGGAAATTTCACTGGCGTAGAAAAAGTTTTATTTTTTTATTATGACACTAAATTCATATTTGTGCATCCTTTCTGTGTTTGCGTTTCCCAAGCCAGTTTTATATGTCGACCCATATAAATTGATACTCATCTAAAAAATTATCTGTAACGTTTCATGAATGAAAATACATTTTAATATATTATTTATAATCCTCTGATTTATTTTGATCCTCTGAACAATGTATAAGAATAATCTACTTGATTAGACTTAATAAATACTTTCTCTCGTTGGCAATGGGTACGCGCTTACAAAAAATGATTAGAAAATTAAAAAAAAAAAAATTGTAAATTTAAAATTTAAAATAATTTAAATTTACATATAATTAAAAAAAAAAACTATAGCATGAATTCAAAATAAATATAAATTTGGAACAGTGCGAACAACTATAGAGTTTAAGATTTCAACTCATTCGAATCAATCGTATTTTAATATAGAAGAGCTTAATGGAAGACCATGGTAAATGAAATTTGTGAAATTTTTTGTTAGGAACATGCATTATGTTTTGTCTATTCAGCCAAGTCATTTTAGAAAGATTTCAGTGGAAATATTTGTTCTCTACTTAGTGGATGAAGAGTACCACGTAACATCTTCCACCAGGAAAGCTTTCAGAGACGAAGTAAAATGGTGATTAGTTTGATTTCGGCTCAAACATGTACAAGAATTACTATGATTCCAATCCCACCCCCTCTTTAACCTTTTATTTAATGATAGGATTTCTAAGTTCCGCCAGTTTTCTCATGTGACTGTATTAATTAAAACCCTTTGAGAATCATCGGGACTTTGAAATCCACTTCTATGAAGCTTGTTCTTAATATTGTTGGAAGGTAGCAGAAGCTTATTTTTCTTTATATGCAAATACATGGACGATTTCCAATTTTCTAGGCATCCATCTGGATCGTCTTTATACTTGTCTCTAGCAAGCTTCCAAAAAGAAATAAGCTTGTGCTGCTATTCAACAATTGAAGAACGAACTTCTTAGAAGCGGATTTCTAAGTCCCAATGGGTCTCGAAGCGTTTAAATTAAACCAGTGCCATGAAAAAATTAGCGGGACCTATAAGTCACACTAAATAAAGGTTTAAAAATGTTAAATTGCTGGAGAACAGTTTATACACATTAAACTATAATAAGAAACAAGTTTCTTGATATCTCAGACTTATCCAATCGGCATCACTTATAATACCTTGCTATCGAAGACGGCAAGTGAAGAAATTTTGAGGGTATCACTGCAAAAATCACTAAATGCTCAAAAAGTAAAAGGTCCCTCCATCTAATCACTGTCAGTATGTATGTTAATAAAATACCAACATTGTTTTTCCAGTACTAGGAAAAAATAGTGATTAAGTGAAATAATTAAAAAGAGCTCCCTAAAAACTTTAAAGCTGGTGTCTTCAAAATAAAGTGTTATTTAAACATGTTCTTCCATTAAGCTCTTCGATTGACGGTCCAAAATAGTTACAAATGTCATTGAAAAAAGTTCACCACTGACAAAGAATTACATCATAAAATGAGCGTACCCCGCCATTTTGTAAATGAACTGTTGCTAGTGCCGATTTGACTCGAAACCGGGGGTGTGATCAAAATAAAACAAAAGTTTGAAACTAACCGATTTCATCCACTTCGTTATCCATGTAGGCAGGTACACTCGGACAGACGCACTTGATTGGACAGGGAGGACATGTGATTGTTTGCTCTGTTGATATTATGGGTGTCTCAGTTGTGCTAGGAACTGTGAATGATAATAAGGGTCAAAACAAAAGAAAACGCCCAAAATAATAAGAAAACTTTGGAGGAAGTAACCAGAGTGTTAGTTGAAGAAACAGAACATAAGAAAATGTTGAAAAAAAGATAAACACAAATAAAAACATAAAAATGGAACAGCTAATTAAGAAAGTGTGGATTTGACTAAGTATATGTGTTAGTTACGTCTAAGAGATATTTATGCCCCAAGCAAAAATAAATTATAAGCTTATAAAAAAATTTAATATATTTTTATTAGTTGAGTAAATGTATTTTTAAATGCATTATAATTAGGTGTGGTGGTGTTGTATTATTTATAAAAAAATTCTATTCCAAAAGTATGTTAGATTTTCGAGCAATTACACTTTTGTTATATTGCATTTATGAATTAATTTTCAGCCACGAACAAAGGAATGAAGCGTTGTATTTTTGAATATATTTAGTCTTTGCTCAACATATTTGTGTATCTAAAGACATAAAAGTATTTGGGGTATGTTTTGAATTTGTTTGAAAATTTTATTAAAGAGCGTTGCAACAAACGGAAAGATATTAAGAAAAAAAAAAAAAAAGAAGAAAAAAAAACTAACGAAAGAGAAAAACTATATTTGTAAAAATGTAATTTTCCTTTTTGAAGACTGAATACATTTTTAAAAGATTGAAATTTTTTTGATGAGTAACAATTGAATTATGCTCATTTTAAAAATAAGAAGTGATGATATTATGCTAAATAATTTTATATCTTGTACAAGTGTAGGTAACTGTACTCCAGACACAAAGAATGTGCAAGGAAAAGAATATCACGTTATACTAAGATCATTAAGTGAAATAAATTTTATATCTTTTTAAGTTTGGATTGAGTAGTGAAACACAATATCTTGAAGTGATTTAATTTTGATAGATATTTTTATGTTGGTTGATTGCATCACTTGTATGCTTTTTTGTCACGAACTTACCAATAAAAAAACTATACTTTCACATTAAAATATCTATTAAATGTTTTTTACATTTTTAATAAAAAAAAATTGGAAAAATTCTGATCTTTAAAATATAACTTTTTTAAAACTAATTTTTAAAGTTGGGTATGAATAATGCAATTTTAATGTTATTATGTTTCACATCTTGTATTTTAAGGGTATTTCTAGTATTACTAGAAAAAAAAGTAAAGTAACTCGTAAGAATTTCACTGAAATTAAAACGTAAAATATTAAGATTATCCAATCACTTCGGCATCTTTTATTCAAAATCAATTTAGTCTAGCCTTTTCAAGGCGTCTTGGCTCTGTTTTAACATCTGTTACAATAAGATAAAAGCGAACTGAGAACTATTCCGGTGGAAACATTGTAGAAAAAAAAATATTTGAATTGATTTCTATCCAATGTATAATAAAGTTTTCTTACTTGAATGAATGATTTCATTTCTTAGTGCACTGTTGAACGGAGAACAACAATCATGCATGATTCACCATAATGCATTAAAATCTATTAACATATATGTATTTCAAACTAACTTTCTTTAATTAAATAAAGTTTTGAACCATATAATTTAATTATGCTATCACACATCGTGTTAGTCGCATCGTTTTTCGGCTCTTATTTAATTTTAAGTTGTCTTCAAGTTGAGTAAATAAGTTAAAAATCTTAGTTTCATAATAAAAGAAATAACTCTGAGTATGGCTGGTCATCAACGTGATTATGTTAAAAGTTACGGAATTCCATGGCACGACAATCCAATGTATGTTTACTTTGATTGTAAAATAAATAATAATAATAATAATAATAATAATAATAAATTAATCGTTGGTAATTTCCCATACGCTGTGATATCGCAAGTCGGGAAATTACTTCTACTCGAAAATGAATTACGAAACTTAATATTTAAAACAAAAAATATTTAGAACGCTAACTTCAACTTAATGTGTTAAATCAAACCAAATATCACTGCAAAAATTTGATATAACAACTTAATTGGAATATTCTATCATATATTTTAAGTTTTTATAGCATTTACTATTTAGACATAAAAATAGGTATATCTTATTGGGATCGTTCTTTTTCATGACACAATAACTGCTAAAAAAATATTAAAAAGCGTCTAAAAAGTTAAATTATTAAAATCAAAACTTTGGTGAAATGGATGGTTAAACATCAGTTGCAGATATGGAATTTACATCTTATAGCGGTAGCATTTTAATTTTCTTATTTTCGATCACGCGGGGAAAGTTTATAATCTACAAGTTTAAAATACTTTGTGAGTTAATAAAATGCAGTTGGAATAACTAAAAAAACCTTTCACGGTTTTAATCATTTTATCCACAAAAGCCTTCCCAATATTTAGTATCTGAATATTAGAATTTAACAAGTTCATATTCACTTATTCAAGTTAAATATTCCCTAGTTCAGTATTCATTAGTTCAAACGAATATTTTAGAGGTGTTCATCTTTTTAATGACATGACATTACATAGAAATTAATAGTAAATACTCATTACATAGAGAGTTTTGAGAATTTTATTTCAATTAAAAAAATAACTACTTTGCTTAATAAGTAATGGTAAAACTAAAAATCTTTGGAAACAAAAGTGCCCATAGTAAAGCATGCAACATATCCTTAAATGGGAAGGGGAGGTTGTTAGTGAGTTAGAAGGATCTACTGTGGTTACATATAGTTTTAAAAGGGGGTGAGTAGAAGAAAGGTCGCAATTGGGTGTTAAAACTCACCAGTGATTGGAGATGTTGAGGGCTTTGGATCTGTAATAAGTAAAAAAAATGGGAGAAATTACTTGCCGTGTGCAATAAAGTTTGAATTTCTTTTGAATAATATGGGTCTGTAAAAATTTATTACTTAACCAAAATGTTATTTTGAAGTACTTTTTGGTTCATAAAAATCAAACATTAATGGCATGTATATTCTATGAAATTAAATTATTTTGCACTAAAATACAGCATTTAAAAAAATTTTTATATTTAATGGACATTAATTGGAAAATAGCTAATGTATTGTTAGAAATAAAGTCCGAAAGTTTTTCTTAGCAACTTAACATGTTTCGTAAAGTAATTTATTATAAAACGTACAATTGCATCATAAAAAGAAACAAGTAAAATTTCTGAAATTTGAGATATCGGATACCGTTAAATAGTTGATAATTCTTTATGAATGCATACAAAATGCAATACATTCATAGTAGAAACGGTCAAATGCTTTTGAAATTTAGAGCCTTTACAATATTCTAATTCAAAAATGACCCATATATCTCCAAACTTTAGGCGGATGAATAGGTAGTTAGATTATATGGCTCAATAAATATACATATCTATTCATCGATTCACTTCAAGAAATATATTCAATACTACTTAAAAGTATCCATTCCACATGAGAGCCCCAAAATAACGACTGGCAAGCCCCGTTATTGGAGCAGCCCCATCACGAGAACCACGCCCCTTCCTGTCATTCGGAAGACATTATCAAATCTATATTCCCCATCTTGGAAGGAAAAATAAATTTATATACCTTCATCGTAAATTTTTTTTTCGTGCGTTCTTATCTCGCGTTTCTTTCCCTTAAAAAAAAATTTCCTAAACTGGCGGCATAAACATGCCGGAAAAATCTCGTTTTCCCATCTTCAGGAGGCAAGGCCGTTACTGGGATGCTTTTCGGATCGGGAGAAAACCGGATAAGAATCCTGAAAAGATGGCATACAATAAAGAAGGCTGCTGGAATCTTCTAGAAAACGCTAGAGTTTACGAGTCTCTGTGCCTTTAGTGCCTCTTCCTGCATATCAACGAGTTGGAAGATTCCAACCTGTTGGATATTTGAGATTTCTTTTAAAATACCTGATCTTTTTTTTTTTTTTGAGGGTGAAAGAATGTGTAAATCGGAGTTTGTGCCAGTTTTCTTGAGTCGTTATCAGATAAAGAATGGTTATGGGCACGTTTTTGTTGAACTGTTATCGGAGAAAATTGTGCCTATTTTCTTAACTTGTATCATATAATATTTGAACTTTAATATTAAGCACAGTAATTTATTGCTAGGTTATGTAAGAATTATTTCTTAAGAATGTGAAATTTGTTATCGAATAAATTTATTCAATAACTTTGTTCTCTGCAAAAATTCAAATTTTCAGGAAGGAAAAGTACTTTGTTGTCCTTTCAATTTGATAGAAAGAATCCAAATTTGAAGTAGTTGTTCTTTTTCGCCAAACCTATATTTTTGTTACGTGAGAAAGATGTTATATTTAGTTAGATATTACATTTCTAGTTACGTGGAAATAAGCGGATAATAAATAATGATTAATTTTTAAAAATAGTGACGATGTTCAAAAATACGTTGTTTTAATAATGTAAAAATGCTGAAATAATGAAACAATAACGAATTAAGAAGCATTCTAAGTTAATTAGAAGATGTGAATAAATTTCAAGTATTAAGCATTTCATTAAAGGTTCCATTAAGTGACCAATTCTATTACCTCGTAATTACATTTATCGTTCATACAATTTGTAGTTAATTGATTTACAATTTTCCGCTCCATGTTTTAACTTTAATTAAAATTGCAAAGCCGTAAATAAAATTAGTAGCAAGTAATTGTTGGGCTAATTGTTAATTAGGTATTGCAGTAAAATATTAAGGAAATAACTTGGGAACTTACATTTTTTATATGTTGGTGAAACAATTGTAACTTTTTTAATAAATACAATAAGTGAAGAATAATTTAATGTTAATGATGAGAAATATATTTTATATTATTTTTACAATGTCTTATTTTGAGATCGCGGGAAATCAATAATTTTTTTTTTGTGTAAAATTTTGAACTGTGAATACATAAGAAATACTATTGCGTTTATTCAATATTTATGGTAAAATAATCCATATCTCAAATTTCTTTCATAGAGGACGAGGGATAAAAATGGAAAAAATTGGTTTTGATTTGAGCTGTACAAAATCTATAAGCGTTTTCATTGATATAAATGAGTGTCACAAATTTCAATGTTATTTATACTTGAACCATAATAATTAAATTTGTATTTTAAAAGTGTTATAAAATTATTTCGTAAAAGAATATTATCGAGTATTGCCGTTGTACTCTGAAGTTTTAAATTTTATTTTATTTTCTTGCCAAAACACAACTTCTTAAAAATCATTTAATCTTACAAAAAATAGTTTTTGAATACTTTTATATTGTAACTAAGTTTGTAAAGTAAGTAAAATGAGTTAGTGATTGTGTAAATCTTACAAAAAATAATTTTTTTATACAATAGAAGTACCAGGGTTCCCACTCAAATTACAGAATGAAAATCAACGACTTTTAAGGACTTAAATAATGTTTTTAAGGACCTTTGAACATTTATTTTCAGGCATCATGTCTGTATATAAATTTTTAATATAGTATTTTCTACCAAAAAAGTTACAAGTTGAAGGATGCGTAATACAAATATGTTAAGAGATTTCGGATACGATACCGATAAGTGGCGGTCACGCAGGCATAGCAAGTCTGAGTTGTATTTTTATAACTCTTGCAGTTGGGCACACGACATACGCAAAAATTAAGGACTTTTAAAGACCTATAAGCATTTTTAAGGACTTTTAAGCACCTCTAAGCATTTTCAAGGCCTTGAAAACAAGCTAAATTATATTTAGCACTTTTAATGACTTTCAATGTCCGTGGGAATCCTGAGTACTTTTTGCATATGCGTTAAAAAACCTTTTGTAGACCACACATAGAACAAAATACTCTCGAAGTGCCATCATTGCGTTAAACTAGAAAATACGAGAAAACAAATTTCAAAATTTTTCAGGTACTCTGGATTAAGTTTGTTGTCAGAATACATCAAATAGAATATCCCGCAATCAATACTTGAAGTCTTGCCTTGAGGTGACGTAGCATGTGCCCTAAGTAAAAGTTCCCGTCTTACAATATTACTTCCGCGACTGTATCCAGAATGCATGAAAGTCGATAAAATAGAGCTTTTGGTGGCTTGGCGTTATATATTGGCGACGAATAAGAGTTATCAGAAGAATTTTGGGGATATTTTATACTTGAAGACAGTTTTGGGAATTATAGAGCTTATGTGATGTGTAAAAAAATATGGTTTCATTTTGTAATGGTGAGCCAGATGAATGTATGTGGGGTTCGGTTTTGATTAAAATCGCTTGTAGTGGTTTCAGTTGATATTGTGTGGAAATCTCATTTTTTGAGTATATGTATATTAATTTATAATTTCGTGCGAAGTATACTTTTCGTTTTAATCCCGCTCTTTTTATTACCTATTGTTGCAAAATTCTATTTAAAATGAAGAGATAAATATTTATAAGTAAAATATGTGATAATTAAAGTATTATCTTGATTTTTATTCGTTTAGCATTAGTCTAAAAAATAATCAGATTAAACATATTTTGAATCGGTTTTTAATATTTCGTTTTCAAACCAAACTCAGAGGTCAGCTTAAATACTGCCTTGTTTTGTGCATCAATTGAATATAGATAAACAAAAATTTTCACCCTTAACATTCCTAAAGGGTTAAAAATGCTCGTTATTATACAGTATCACATTACTTCAAGTATAAAGTTTTGAGATAATTTATACATTTTTTACTTTATTAAGCAGAATAAATGGGAGAAATTACAATTGAATAAATAAAATATTTAATTTTTTTTATAAAGAAATGGGGTTTTGTTGATCGAGATTTTTCTTTTTTATCATGCTATAAAAATATACACACTTAGGTATAAAAATTAATAATACAAAACTTTTAAGTTTTATTAAATTGTTGTAAGAATTGTTTTAATGCAAATAAGTGTTATGTGCCGCAGTTAGATGTCAAATCACAAATTTATAATTTAGTTAAAAGATCCACACATCTTCTGTTGTTACTCAAAAGGTATAGTTACTTAGTCAGACATACACGGTAAAGTGAGGAAGAGAAAGGGCCCAGTTAATTTACAAAAGTTTAAAACTTACCTTCAGGACATCGAGCATCCCATCCTTCCACAATATTCTGTACGAATTTATCGCTCTTCAGAATCCTAAAGAAAATTAATAATTTACCAAACTTATTTTTATAAGATATAATTTATTAAATATATCCTTGCGAGACATTTAGTTATTTAAAATTAATATAATATTATATATAAATGAGATGGTGCTTATCGATTATAAAATTACTGAGTTCTTTTAATTTCTCAAACTAAGAAGCTGCGCTAGATAAAAAATTCTGATTACATAATTTGAGATGCTCCGTTGCAATGCGGTTTCATATATACCATATAGATTAGACAAATCAACTTAATTGATAATATGACTGTATTTTTACTCCTAATAACCATATGTTAACATAGTATAATGAAAGTATTTCATCCAGTAACAAAAATCGATTTTTTTTATTTCTACACGTTTTGGAACGTGCTGAGTTCAAAAAAGTGTTCTGGAAAAAATGTGTGTATGCTGTCCATGGTCAGCATAACTTCCGAACGAATTGATCTGCAATATTCAGCTTCTGTATACAGGTTCGTGGTGGCTATGGGATCTATCATTTGGGTTTTTGTTAAAATTGCGCATGCACATAAGGTAGCTGCAATTAAAAAATGTATTTTTCGGCATTTGCTAAAAAACAGTTTTAACGATTTTCACCGGGATCGATGTAGTAATGCCTCTTATGGTGCTCAAAACATCCCAACTCCAAAATTTCCGTAGAAATGCGATAAAGGTGTAAAAAAAATTGAAAAACGAACGTATTTAACATAGTCATTTTTCCTTGAGTATCGCTTATCGACGACTATTTATCTTATCCTCTGTTTCACTTACAAGAAAGGAAAATGTAATAATTATCGAAAAAATATCTCCAATTTCGCAACGTTTTTTTTTGTCAAATTAATATTAATCGCCAAAAAGATTGCCAAACGCTATTTTTGTTATAAATTAATGAAAACATAAAAACTAAAACGGTAAATTACACCAATGCACAGCAAATTTAAATGAAGTTACCAGTATTAAGTGTAACTGAAAGTTTTGCGATGTTCCACACCTCTAGTTTATTTTATGCAGTTTTATCTGTGAAGTGTAAGTGTAATACCGCTTTTAAGTCTTAATTGTAATGTTTGTAAATATAAAGTGAAACTTTGTTAGAACGCAATATTAGATAGGATAATTTAAAATATAATACAGGGTGTCTATAAATGAGTTGGGAAATGAAGTTCAAATAGATCTGTATAACTCTTAATAACAAGGCATTATTAACCATTCTTTATTACGAACTAATTTATGTTCACCATGCCATTCTGTATGCAAAAAAGATGTTAAAAAAAAAAAAAATGTTTATTATGCCTAGTTATTATGAGTTATACACAGGGTGGCCACAAAATTCAGGAAAAAGAGTTCCCTGATAATTCCCTGAGAGATTTCTAAAAAATTTCCCTGATTTTAGGGCACACTTTTTTTCAAATTTCCCCAACTTTCTTAGGTTTTCCAGATGTCTAGATACCCTGATCAAATAGAACATGTATAGTAAAGAGATAATATGCAAATTTAAAAAAAATAGTTTTCCTGGTAATGAAAAGTTTAAATTATTCCATAACATTAAACTTCTAAACTTCTTCTTTCAAATCTCTGAGAAATAGAGCCAAAATATGGATGAACGTGCCTTAAACAATACAAATTTCTCCTGATTTTTATGAAATTTTAAAAAGTTCCCTGACATTTCCCTGATTTCCAGGTTTTCCCGGTTCTGTGGCCACTCTGTATATAGATCTATTTGAGTTCCATTGCCCAACTAATTTATCGACACCCTGTATAACGAAAAATATGATTTCTTAAAGTTCTCATTTTAGACTTTTTATAAATAAACTAATTTCTAATTACTTATACTCCACGCTATTTGCAATTTTATAGACAAAAAGTAACCACTATATAAAACAAACAAAGCCCATAATCTGTTTTTATTCAAACAGTACCTCAAAACATCTTTTAGGCTCAGCTCAAAATATCCTTATTTAATGA
Source organism: Linyphia triangularis (assembly GCA_963978545.1). Classification (NCBI taxonomy): domain Eukaryota; kingdom Metazoa; phylum Arthropoda; class Arachnida; order Araneae; family Linyphiidae; genus Linyphia; species Linyphia triangularis. Next base: position 78,187,742 of record OZ021723.1, read on the forward strand.
TAAAAATAAACGATATCAGTTTTCGATTCAGTAAGGTGGCTTGCAAGATAAGTGATTATTTGACTATCGCTCTTTTGGAGTTAGTTTTACCTTTGATTTCTGTACTCCCTGTTCTAGGTAATTTTAGGCGATAATGTAAGGGATCAATAATCAGTGTCATATGGGAGTTAGTGCATATTCTTCACAAGTCTACAAGTATTTTTCTCAATTATTGAGCTATGGGAAAATAATTATCTAGATCAAAAAGCTGTTGCTTAGTATAAACTGAAACGGACATTACTCGATTTTTTACAAGATAGGCGCAAGTAACGAAACACTCGGAAGTTTTCCGTACTATTTCAAAGCACTGATCGTCTTATGGATTTCTTTACTTAAACAAGTCGTAAATACGTTAAACCCATTTATTTTATAATTTTGGATTCAGTTAAATCTACAAAAAAGTAAAATAAACTTTTTTAGTGTGTTTATTATAATGTTTGTCATTAAAAATCTCTAATTTTTTAAGTATTAATATTTTTGCAACGAATTTTTTTTTTATGAATTTGAAACGAATAATTTCAGGTAGAAATTAGAGCTTACCTTTGTTTTGAACTAGTGCAAACTCTCTGGTTTATGTCCCAGGCACAATATGGATCTCTCAGAGCAACACATAAACTAAAATGAGAAATTGTCACTTAATAAAAATATTGTCAACTATAACAAATATAATAATTCAAACTAAATACACAATAAAAAAATTAATTTTTTAGCAATAGATGCTGGTTATTTAGTTTTGATTTCGTATAACGTTTGGTTTTCACTAAAGATCTTTTTAGCATTAAAAAAAAAAAAAAAAAAAATCATATCTATATTTCTCAAATTCCAGATAAGTAGTACAATAAAATAAATTTACGTATTTATTTTAATTGAACCATTCAAAAGTAGGTTAATTATGTTATAAAATGTTCCACTTATAGGACGATAAATAGGAGATCCACAAATAGGACGATAATAATATCGTACCATTGCTAAAAAAATGACGCAACTCAAAATTTGTTATTTTTACGTGAAAGTGTAACTAACGGACTTGAATCTGGAAAAACAACATAAGTCAATTTCGACTTGAATTCAACTTGTAAACAATATGTTTCCATTCAATCGGCTTCAAGTACATGTACTCTGTGATTCTGTACACACTTTTAATCAAAATGAAGAATTTTGAGTAGTTTAGCTTTTGTAGCAAGGGTACGATATGTCAGTAGAAGTAGAAGTAAAATATATACAGCTGTATATTCTATACTGAACGTCAAAAAATTTCTGAAACAATTTTTAAATCATGAATAGTTTACTATTTAAAAACTTTTAAAGAAAGAAGCAAAGCAAAATATCTATTAAAATATCCAAATAATGATATGCAGTTGTATAAACAGTTTCTATTACACTAACATTTCCCGATGCACAATATACAAGATAACTTACAGTATAAAATATTACAAAACTAGTTAATTGTACGAGTTTCATATTATAATGACTGAATCAAATTAACTTTTTACTAAAGAATTCATAGACCGCTGATCCTTATCTATAACCTAGTTGCGATAAATTTTTTCATGTCCCAGAGCAGTGTTTTACGGTACTTTTTTGGGGTTTTGTTCGATTCCAACATCAAAGGTAATTAGTACTACTTTTCAATGACATTCCACGGGAATGGTAATTAGGGTAAAATAATGATCGTTAGTACAAGTTAAAAAATACTCGCAAAAAGTTGCAATGACGACTGAACTTAAGTAGTTTATAAAAACGACCCAGAAAGTTTTTCTTTGCTTTGTAGTATAACAATTCCATTCTGATCGATTGGTTCTTAGTCTCCATAATTGGGTTCATTTGGGGGCAATTAACGAGGTTTATCTTCCTTAAATTAAATTTTTTCTTTAAATTATTTCTTCAGACCATTCAATAGTAAAGCTACCAATGGAATTTTTTTTTTATCAAAAATCTTTTGATATTTTTTATTCAATTATTTATTTCTCAAGTTACAAACAATAAAACAGAAAAGTTAATTTATTTCCAAGTGTTGAAGCGTAAAATATTACTTTAGAGATAAGAACGCACTGGGTTGTCAAGGTGTAAACGGATAAAATTTTGTGACAAACTAATTGTTACGATTAATATACTGGTTATATTGTAGATTTCCCAGGGCCAAGAATTATGCGAGGCATATACTGCAGTGAAAAATAATTAGATCAATTTCAGTGTTAAGGTGAAGCGCTTTCCGGGTGGTCTATCAAGGAGAAAATTACCAGCATTTACGTTTAGAATCGAAGGAACTTGTAAAACTCCCATCATGAGCTCTAGAACTTACACGAGACCCCGGTTGTCACTATAGTCGCTGTGTCTACTCAGAGCGCGAGCGGCATAGAGATTCGATCACAAGACCTCATGTATGCTAGCTACGCATTTTGCTTCCTGAACGTGAGTGGGGTCAGATTTCTAAACTCGAATGTTCAATTAGACAACAATGGTTATTTTCAATGATGGTTAAAGTTATAGCGTAGAGCTGTGCACTCGGAATCGATTTTTCCTAGTTGGTTGGTTGTTTTCAGATTATCTGGCGCCATCAGCAACACGAGGGCTATAAAGCGCCGAAACATTCATTATTTGACAAGCCAACATACATTTACAAACACCCATGCCTAACACGGGACACGAAAACCCGCAACCTCATGGTATAGAAGCTAGCACGCTAACCACTATACCGTTTGGTCCGATTTTTCCTAGCATTCATTAATATGGTAATCTTGGTCTAAACATGCGCAAAACCTTACCGTTGCTACATGGCACACCTCACTACAAAACGAAATAACGAGGGATCTTATAAGAAACCTTTCACGGAATTAGTTCCGTAATCCTTTCGTCTGACTAACTGCTGGTTGAACACTTCAAATCCCAAAACACTCTTCTGTCAAATCAAAACCTCGAAACTTCTCTGGCATGAGCGGTCGCCTTTGCCTGATTTTGGCAAAACATAGCTGATTATTGGCATAATATTCCGTCTTTATATTCTGTAAAGGTCTTTCAGGAGAAACGGTGCTTGTTTTTCGTCTTGAATTGGAAAAAACACGGAATACTCGTGCGAAGATTACTTAATAAGCGAGTTAGGTAGATATACTTTTAATGACAACAAGTTAATTGATTTTTAAAAGAAGCGTATTTATGTACTTGCTGCGTAATTTAATTTTTAATAAATTTTTTCATATAAAGTTTCTACTGACAACAAATGCAGGAAAAATATATTTCAGTGGTCACCAAGTAATTTAGATGATATTCAGTTTTAAGATTTATTAACTGCCATTCGTAATAAAATTTCTTGAAATGACGCTAAGTAAATCATAAAGAAAGCCTACCAGTGTATCTTAGTTTTTTAGTTACGGTTCTGAGTTTATTTATATATATGTTTGTTTTATTGTTCTGTTGCATTTACTCTTTAAAATTTGATATACCATTTTTGAACCAAACGATAGAATGCAATTGCGTTCATCAGAAATCAAATGTAGAGTGGACATGGACAATTAAATAAACAACTCGCCAAAAGCATTATGTACAAATTAATTCTCATCATTAAGAACCAAATTTAAATTTAAACATTTGTATTTCTTGAAACAAAACAAATGTTTTATTTATGTAGCATCTTCTATCATTACGTAGTTTCTCGATCTCGATGCCACGCTATTTCGACCGAATGAAATAAACCTGCATTCGGGGAAAGTCATCGAAATCGATCCTTCTCTACTTCCTAAACAAATTAAAAGTCAAATTCCTAACACAAATCTCTCTCCCTCCTCTTCGCCACACCGAATCAAAGCATCAACCCAATACAACAACAGCTTTTGCGACACGCCGGGAACAGAAAAGCGATTGTACAGAATCGATTCCGACGGTACTAGAATCGATTAATGACCCGATTAATCGATGGGGGAAAGAGAAGGGAATTTCCAGAGGGGAAGAATCGAAACGAAGGGGAATTCAGTTTGCCGCGAGGGAAATTTTCCAATAACTCTTTGGTTTTACCCGATGATTAATTGCGAGAAATCTACTAGATCGTTAAATTATTGATCTTCGTAGGAAAATAATTGAGCTATATTTGATGAACTATCTCCAGATCATGATGTTTGCTTGCATTATTGCGCATTTAAATAGATTGTCCATGAATGTTAAATACATACACTAGTTGTAACAATCATATCAAATAATATTAGTACAATTCTCTTCATGAAGTAGAAAGTATAAAATATGCCATATTGGCAACTTCAAAACTGCCTTGATTATAAACTTGTTAATATTTTTTTTATTGTAGAATAATCTTTACTTATTAAATAAGTGTGAATAAAGTGACATTGAAATTTTTCAAGTTTATTGAATATGTAAGTGAAATCGACTCAAAACAGGAATGTAAATCACAGCATTTTATCTTTCTTCCAATCATTACCTCTCAATTTATTCATCTATCTCTAAATTTTTTTTTTTCTAGCTTTAATGTTAAAAAAATTTACTTTTTACTTAAAAAACATATCACAAGTAAACGTTTTTTTTCCCTATTAACTGAAGTTATTAAATAATATGTACTTTCTGAGGAAAGTTTACCCTTCAAAGCTAAATTTTTTTTTGTTAGAACAGCACAAGGCTGAGAACCTTCCAGAAGGGTGATTCCAAAAGCTAAAATTTAATTAATTTTAATTAAGTTCATTAAAACACTGCCCTTGATGAATATTTATGGTAGAAAAAAAGTAAATATTAATTAATTTGTTTGACGCCTCTTATGCTTTTAGAAGGAGGCTTGTTTACCGTTTGAAACAATATTCGTTATTTTAAATGTACACTTTAGAAAAAGTAATTAAATATAGAGACGTAACTTGTCGTCTTAAGTCTTGAGTATTTAAGGCTTAGAAGAACACGAAGATTTAAAAGCGAGCAAAGATTTAAAATTTTACAATCCACAGATTGTAACATGTTTTTAACTGCAATTTTTTTTTTTTTAAGTAATATTTAGAAAGTATTGTAGTTTGTAGAAGTATTTATCAGTTGTTAACATGAAGTATACATTCAAACATTTACATGAATTTTAATTTTAATAAGAAATAAATGAATTGGATTGAATTAGAATTTCCATCAGGGTTGGCATGGTTTAAACCAAACGTTTAAAAAAAAAAAAAAAAAAAAAAAACTTTTTTTACAGAATAATTTAGAATTTTATTGTTATTTGTTTATTTATTATTATATATTTTTTAATTATTCGTTGTTATAAATAACTTTTTTAAAATAAATCTTATAATGAAAGACTATTGAAGTTTTTATAAGGATTCAAAATTATTAATTAAAATTATATAGGTTGCATTTCAAATTTGTATCTGAAAAAGATGTTTTGGGCTTTAATAACTTATTTTTAAACCTTAAAAATATAATTTTGTACAGCTTATCACCATTACTGAAGAATCTAAGAGTAATATTCCATGTATTATGCAGTAAACAATTAGAATTATATTATAAATATTGAATTAAAAAAAAATGTATATCTAAATATAATATTAAAATTTGATATGATTTGAATGTCCACATTAGTAGCAATTGTTTATTTACTTAGTTTAAATTATTTTCAGAAGAAATATTAATTGTTACTTGGACATTAATTAGTCTAGTTAATATAAATTTTATTTATAAATGTGTATACATGTAATTAGAAAAGGATTAAAAAAAAAAAAAAAAAAAAAAAAATTCTTCCAATCACGATTTCCATCTCTAAGTGCATTTAATCATGATTACGAGGTCATTTATGCAATATTTTTTTCAGACATTTACAAGAGAAAAAATGTAGTTCAATTAAGTTTATCACTACGAGTTCTACATAGGTTAGTAACAGGACTCTAATCTTTTGCTATTGGGTGTTTTCACTAGCACTGGGGTGAAAAAAAAAAAAAAAAAAAAAAAAAAAACTAAGATGGCAATGAACATGCACCTTAAGATTTCTAATACAAAGTTACTCTCTAAATGGCTTACAGGTAAGCATGGTAGCCAAGTTTACTGTAAATGCGTAGTTTGCTATTCTTCTCGCTCAAAAAATATTTATTTTTGTCTCCTTAGTAAGCCAGAGTCACCAGTAGTATGTTTGGTAAAACTAATTTGTTGTCGTTTTGTGAACGGGAATTTTTTCCAATCAGAAAACATGTTCATTGCTGGTTTTGATTTGCTTCACTCAAAGGTGCTTAGCAACTATTGGAATTTATGTCGGTTATGTGGATTTTTGAGGGTATGTTTTAAAATCGCTTGACTTTAGCCACTCACCTGCATGTTCTGGCGTTCTTTCCACAGCTGTGCAGTGGTATCGTGAGTATCTCGTCCTGCGAGACGACCACCAGCTTCGCTTCATTCATGGTATGGTAGACGAGAAGGTTAGAGATGGGCACTCGTTGGGGGAATACCAGCATCTCTTCTACTATGATGGGGATCACTCGGTGGGCACTGCCGTCACTTCCACCATTCAGAGCCTTGATCACCTTGCCGTTGTCTGGAAGAAGAAGGGATCCAAGTTAGATTTACACGCTGGAGATTTTGAACTAGTTCTTTGAGTTGCTCGAAATGGCTTTATACCTTAGGTCTTGCCAACAATACAAGATTTTGGAAATATTTATTTTACTCACTTACAAGTTTTTGTTTAAAGTTGGGAATACATTGTAAGTTTGCGGGACGCAAGGTCAAGGCAATTTGTTACCGAGTTAAATCTTAAGTTGGAGCAATGTGACTGGACGACCTTAGCAGTCTTTGAGGTAAATGTTACCTTGGCATTTTTTTTTTGGCAAATTTTATTTTCACATTTTTGTGCCACTTCCCTGGCCGTTCGGGTCTATGACGACCCAATACGTTTTATCTGAATTTTTCCTTGGAACCATTGGAATTAGTCATTGTACAAGGTCTTAAAAGCATTTTTTCATATCGCACCTACTAACATCAATTACAACATGACGTAATGTACGCAGCACCCAAAGTAGGTTAAATTGTCTCCCATACAATTGAAGATATTGAGTAGATATAATATCATCTCTGAGAGGAGAATATGTCTTTAGAAGTGAATAACTACAGTAATAAGTAATGTAAGCGTAGCAAAGGATGAAAGTATGTAATTGCCAATGAAGTACTTCTAAATCAAAGTTTATACATTAAACGGTTGAAATTAGCATTATATTTGTATTGTAGTACGGAAGAGAGCGTAACATAATAACTCACCTGTTCCTATAAACAAAACATCAAACTTTTCGCCATTAGCAGTTTCAATTTGAGGATCGACAGCAATGTGAGTGTAGCGATATCTAAAAGGAAAAGAGAAAATCTAGTAAGAAAATATTTATTGGAGAGTATAGAGTTCTTTCAGTAAAAAATAAATGTTTTAAAATTGTGTTTACATGTTACACGATCCATCCTAATTTTTTTAGGAAAAACACAGTTTGTTGTTTTATGATTGAACTTAACGTAAAAGGTTATGTTAGAGGAACTATTATTTTTTAAACGTTTAAGAAAAATATTCTTAAAAAACGTACATGTATTTGTTGTTCATTTTTAAATTACGGAATTACAAAATTAAGAAGCAAAAAACATTTGTGGCTTTTAATGTTTGCATTTTTATTTCATGTAATTTTAAAATATTTTTTGCTTTTTCTAAAATATTATAATGATCCCTTTGTAAAACCAGGCTGCTATTCAGGTTTAAAATATTTTAAGAAAATGCTGAAATTATTTTTAAAGTAATTTAAATCTTCGCTTTATTTTGTCAACTTACTTAAATCCAGTGTAAATGACAATTGGCTTTCCCCAAAATGCCGGGACGGACTGGTCCATAAGATTATGATTCTTAATAAAATTGACTGTTTGTTCCGGTAACGTTCTTGAATCATTTACACACTGCAATAAGAACAAATATATTGATAAGCATTTAAATATTTCACAAGTACCATTTGATAGAATGATTAGAAAACAGTTTTCAAAACTGTCCTTACCTGTCCCGGTCTAGGTTCTGGAACTTTAGAATTCTGGACGGGCAGCCAGTTGAAATTTACGTCTTCGTGACCTTTGAAGGAACCATCGAAAGTTTTCAAAATATCTTCCAGTCTAAAAGCGCAAACAGCTGACCCACTGATGCTATTCCTAAAAATTAAAATGCCAAAGATATAAAGATGACTTTCCCAACAGAATATATAATAATAACAACAACCAATTGCGCTTTTGAAATTTTTAAACGACAATTCCTTTATGCGTAAAGTTGGTGGTATTTGTACCCTTGTTCTATGCAAATTGAACGACCAGATTAGTTAAAAAGTTCCTTGAAATTATTGACTCTAAAATAAATTGTTAAACACCAGTAACCACTGGACATTTTCATTAAGTAAATTATTTATCTTTATTTAAATTTAACAAAATAGCCGAATGGGATAACGAGTATGTAACATTTAAATACATTATTTTGTTTATTAAAAACACACTTAAATATTTTAGACCATGTTTATATAAAAGAACGAAATCGAATGGAAAAGTTATAATAGTTGCAAAAGGTATATGTTATGGCTAATTTGTATATTATACAAAAAATAAATGAATATTTGCAAAATAACTTTCAGCAATAGATAGTAACTGACTATTTTACAAAGTAGATATGTATAATATCTAAATAAATAAAAATAGCCGTAACATATATATAAAATTTATAGAACGAATTTAAGTACCAAAGGGTTACAATGACAGATTCTATCAAAGTTCAACCACAAAAGAACTACCCAATTTCTGTTTAGTTACTTTTTATACATTTGAAATGGTTGAGCAACTTTGCTTTTAAATTTTATTACAAAAAAAAATTCTTGCCACTTCAACGAAACATTTTCTTACCTCTTAAAACGGTTAATCTCAGTATTATTAAACTAGTTAAAGAAATTATACAACTTTTGTACAATAATGAATAATTACTTTTTGCAAAAACTTTCTACTAAGCAGACGTAGTTTTTATGAAGTGTCTGAAAAGTGTATCAACGGTTAATTCGACTGATTAAAGATGACGTATTTAAATATTTCATTCGGCGATAATTAATTTAGAAAGAAATTGAAGCAAGTCATCAAGGCCATATTAATGTTTACGAGTTTGCTCAAATTCACACAACTTCTCGATCCTTCACGAAAATCATGAAAAAAAAAAATATCCTAACTCGAATTATCATACAAATTAGAAATTATTATCTTTAGGGTTAATTATGTTCTCCCACAGGTAATTACACATTTTTCATCGACGAAAATAACACCTATCTAATTTCCACTTTACGTATGGCATGCACCAATAATTCCTTCTTGTCTTTCTTCATTAGAACGAGGAGGCAAAAAGAAAACATATATGGAATAATTACGTATGGCTGAAAATCGAACCAGAAGAAGACGAAGAGAGAGAGAAAAAATAAATGAATTTAAAAATTATCAGAAGGGGAGAAAAAAAAGTAATGAAAATACATGGTAAAAGAAGATTCTTCTTTGAAGATGAATAGTGCAAACGGGTACCATCAATAACTTCTACCTCCATTACGAGTGCTCACGCCGAAGTGCTGACAGCATCCTTTAATTATTGGCTAAGGGAAACTATTAATGTGTGACCTTCCCCAATGCTATTCGCTGCATAATGGAAAAACAACAGCCAATCGCGTCCTAAAAAATAGCGGGGATATTAATGAATTACGAGCGTCGGGGTAGTTTAATGAATAAAAAAAAAATAAAAAAAAATGAAGAAAATGCATTAAAAAATCGACATTTTCCTCTGATGAGAAAGGCTTCCGGCTACGTAAGATGTATCCCTAAGATGGAAAATGAATTAAAGTAACACAAATAAGGAAGAGAATTAATGGGAAGAAATGATAATAAAACGTAATAATTTTTTTTTAATCTTGAGGGGTGGGTGAGCACTGGTATGAATGGTTTACTCATGGATTATTTCTTTCTTGAAGTGAAACTGTACAAAAAAAAAAAAAAAAAAAAAAAAAAAACCGAAGTGGGGATAATTGAGTAAACCCATCTGCAATTCAAGCAATTGTAAGATATGTGCTTTTTGGTTTTTCAATTGAGATCTGAAACTTGTTAATGATGTTTGTTTCGCAAGATACGAGGGCTTTTTAGGTAATCTTTTTAGCTTATTAAAAACTAAGATTGAAGTTACTACAAGAATAATAGTCGTTGCAAAATATTTTATTGACTAATGGTGGCTTTTAAAATGAAGACTGGATGATATAACTTTTATATCTGTATCAGAAGTGAAAGACTTAACTTTGATTACCTCACCTATAAGAGATAAGATTCTGCCATTCTCTTAAACTTATTGAAAAATAAATGAACAAATCAGTAATAAAGCCATGTATAATATAGTTTTGTATACTTTTTTAAAGAACTCAAAACACATAATAACGCAATGAAGAAAAGTTGGAAAAAAAAAAAAAAAAAAAAAAAAAAAGTTGAGAGAAAATGGAACTATTTTATATTTTTCATTATCATATGAGGAAGTCTTATCTTCTAAATTGGTATATAATTTATTGATTTTGTATAAATGGAGAAAAAGGGATCGTAACAACACAATACATTTCAGAAATAATAAGATAATTAATAGGTTTATATTATACTAAAATTATGTAAATTAAATATTAAAAATAACTTTAATTATATATAAAGATTTTTTTTTCCAATAGTAATTAAATAAGAGAATAAAATTCCATATTATAAAACCAGATTTTACTAACTGTCCGTAGATCGTGTAGCTAATGTAGGTATGAATAGAATGAACACATTTAACAAAAAATTAGTTTACCCTATTAGCTTCCATATTAATTGAAAAAAAAAATAGTTTAGCATCAAATATATCAAATGAAATTATTATAACTAATTAAAGGAAACTGATGCAAGTTTTTTTGAAAATACATAAACTTGGAATTAAAAATTGCAAAATCTAACTTAGAAAACAATTAAATTTAATCCTCTTATTTTGTCTGGAATATCCCGAGAGAATAGTATTTAAATTTTACTAAGATTATGTTTTCTTTATTATAGCTACATATAATGTTTATTAAAAAAAAAAAAAATATTCTTTGGAATTTCATTACATGATTCAAAGAAAAGGCAAAAGTTAATTGATTCTACTTTGTAAAACTTGTGATTAAGTTACTTAATAACTTTTTTTTAAAGAAATACTTTATTTGCAATATGAAAATTGCATAAAAATATCATTCGGCAAAGCGAACTTATTTAAAAATTGATGTTCCAAAAAGTAATATATTTTTTAATAAGCCTTTTTGTTACGTGCAAACTCAATTTCGATTATTATAAATTTATTGGACAAATGAATTATATTCTATGTAATTTAAAAATACCAAGAATTAAATTTTTGTCCATTAAACGGATATTCAATAAAGATGGTGCACTAAGTTAATGTAGCCTAATATAATGATAAAAATGAATATAGACTTGTAGTACTATATTAAAATAATTACGTTGGCTTTGTTACACCTCAGCATTTTTATCATCATTATACTGTTACTGTTGCCTAAATATTATAATAACAGGAAGGTCGAAACTAAATTGACGCTGTTTAGAGCAAACTTGAGTCTGTATAAATCAACAGATATGCACAAAATTTTATATACTATTGAGACGATAGGAAAATAATTTGTAAAATATAAAAGCACTAAATTTAAAGAAAAAATCGGACTTTTGCAAATGACGCTTCACTAACAACAATTGTATTTTTATTTATAGCCTCTATATTGGGACTCTATCGGGCTAGCCTCTATAGCCAACTTCCATACAAATCATCAAGGTACTACACTTCCATCTGGTGTAGAGGTCGGAAATACCGATCAAAATAAATATAGATACTATATCGTTGCATAGAAAAAATTATCGATACATGATTATTTTTTTTATTCGATTTTCAATTTTTCCAGAAACGAAGTTTTTCGGGGCGAATTTCTACTTTTCATGAATTTATGCAAAAATTGTTTCAATAAATAAATTATAAAAATTGTTTTAATAAATAAATTATAAAAATTGTTTTAATAAATAAATGATAAAAATTGTTTTAATAAATAAAATATAATATCAACCACAATAAATAAAATACATTTGGATGTCAATGCAAAAATTCACAGTTCGTTTTCAAGAATAAATTTCGAAAAGTAGTTTACCGCATATTTTGCTGATAGAGATGTTTTTAGTATTTCAAATTAGATGCAAATTCCAGTCACACGTTAGCAAAAGAAACGACGCTATGTTAATGACTTCTAATAAATGATCTTATCTTTTCATTACATTATGTTTTCTTTTTGATTAGGGTGCCATTTTAACTGTCTCTCATCCAAGTCCAAACTTAAGTTTTGTAAAGGGAATAAAGAAAATCGAACAGACACATGGAACTACAAAACGATCATCAAAAAACTAAAAAAGTTTGAAAATATTGATATATCGATGACTTGAATCGATATTTTTACTATCGATATTTTTTTTAAATATCGATAAAAATATCGTCGTATCGATAGATCGCCGACCTCTAATCAGGTGGGGAGAATTTGAACAAATGTATACTATTAATGATGTATTATTTCGCACGGTTAAAAGAGTATGTGTACTAAATTTTATAAAGATAGTTCATTATAATAGACTGCATATGTGTAATTTAAATCGGTCACTGTACTAGTAAACAAGGATTTTTCTCGCATATATGTCACAATGAGTATATTCATTTAGAAGATACTCATTGTGACATAGTAAAGTGAATTCATATTCTTTAAAATAAATTCACACACAAAAATAATAATAAAATAATAATAATAATAATAATGATAATAATCTAACATTCTATTTGGAATTCACATGAAATCATAAATGTTTTAGTTTTGTATAAAATTGCACTTATTTCTTAAAACTAATCGTAAAAAACTTTTATATTAAAATCGTAATATCAAACTTGATTAGAAAATCGAGTAGAATTTGTACGTCTGACTTGAACAAATCTTAAATTAGTTTTCCAACAAAGAAATATCGTTTCTTTTTTATTTAAAAAAAAGTCTCAGTTTATTAGCTGCATAGTTACTAGTATTTTTTCCGCTCATTCCTGATAAAATTAAGTGAATTTTTAGATTAAAAGCTCAAAAGGAATTCATTTATCTATATAAAAAAGCAGCAAGTGTCGCAGTTAAAAATCGGAATACTGTTAAATTAGCGACCTAGAAAAAAAAGAAAACCAACGGTAAATGTTATGCGCGCAAAAACATTATTTTTCAATTAATTGCAGATTGAATATCCGTGTCCTCAAAAGACCCGCGTAAAATATATCCAGCAGAGCGAACAATTACTTTTGTTTCGAGCTATTTTTAAATATTTTTTTTAGAAAGGCTGGGAAAATATTTAAACCACCACTAACCACAATAACGAGTGAAAAAATATCTGACATGTCTTTATACTTCCAGTGACCCAAGCATGGATAACGGATTTTTTTTTTCAAAAAAAGGAAAATGCTTCCGAACCAAAAAAGCTCCCCTTGACACTAAATTAATTAGTAAGAAGTTAATGCGCTCATTTGCATGGTTTTAATTAGTGCGATGCAGCATAAATTAACTTCTGCGCTTATCTCTGGTAAGCATTATGGCCTGCTTCCTGCGCTAAAAAGAGCAATGCATAAACGTGCATATTTTTCCCTTGGCGCAAATGGGTTTAAAGATAAATATAAAAGCCTGTTTTCAAGTTGCGGCTCAATGAATTTATTTTGAATGTAGATCTTAATCAATTTAAAAATTTAATTTTTGGGAATAATTGTAAACTGTGAAAGTAGAATAAATGATACTGAAATTGTAAGATAAAGGGGGCAACAAGCAGCACTAATTTCAAATATTAATATCTGACCTCTATGAATAAAATTTAAAAATTAAAATTATGTACAAATTTAAAATTGTTTTTTCTCTTTTTTCGATATTTGCTTGAATCTTCTGGTACATCAGCTATGTGACTAATCCAGAAAATTAATTTTAGTGGCTTAAATTTCCTTTTTTGTAAATAAATAGGGAAATTTTTTTAAAGCGAATTTATCTAAACCAGCGTTTGTAACTCGTGGCCCACGACAGCTCTTGCAGCTGTCCACTTCAAGAATTAATTTTTTTTTTTTTTTTTTTTTTTTTTTTTTAAATAAATACTAATTTTTATTTTATTGGGTAAAAAAATAGTTAAATTCATTTAACTTTTCAGAAATATTTATATTGTTGAGTCTTTAGTAATTATTAAAATTCTAGATTTGAAAATGCATATTGAAAGTAATATATTGGCGCATTCGAAAAAATCTATGGCCCGCTAAAATCTCCAACATAAGTCTTTTACGACTGTCTTTAAAAGTTACCCTTAAAGAGGTGAATGCTGATCGTTTAATTAGTATTATTATTGGTTTGAATGAACTTTTTATTACTTGTAAAGCAATTGAGGCATGGTACAGTGCACTTAACAGAAAATGATACTTTAGAGAAAAAAAGAAAGAAAAAAATATCGAATATTACATACAATAATTATTTCATTGAATAATATCTGACGATTAAAAAATAAATAAAAAAAGGTATTAAAAAAAGGTAAAAATAAAATAAATAAAGGGTATTAATGGCCAATTTCTATAGGGTATTATAAGAACCATATAAAACACTTAATTTGTGATAAATTATAAATACAAGGATAATTTTATTGCATATTCTTTACTTATAATAATCGTATTTGAGTTTTAAAAAACTTGCTTCAAAAGAAAATGTCATATTATTTCTACATTGTTAAAATGAAGTAAAAAAGTTTTGTAGTCAACAATAGAGCTGGTTGTTTTCAGATTATCTGGCACCGTCAGCAACACGATGGCTATAATGCGCCGAAACATTCGTCATTAGACAAGCCAACATACATTTATAAACACCCATGCCTAACATGGGACTCGAACCCGCAACCTCGTGGTCTAGAAGCTAGCACGCTAACCACTATACCGTTTAGTCGGCCTCAACAATAGAGATTTAATTCCTTTGGACAGCATTGTATTGTAAAGAATGTTTGGTATAAATAAGCGCATTAAAATATTATAAAGCAGTTATTTATCGTTACTAACCAAATGTTTAACAGTTTTGACAGGAAATAACAAAAAAATATCCGGTATATTTCCTTCCGATTATAAAATAAAATCATAAATATGTATTTTCAATAAATAAAGAGTAATAAGGTAGTAGAAAAAAAACCCCTCAAAACTAATACTTAATCTTAAATTACGTAATTACTTCAAAGAAAACATCTTTAACAAACTTTACAATTTGTTATTTTCAGAAGACGTAACTAAGATACGTTAACTTTCGTGATACGAAAGAAGTTTTGTTATCATCTCTGATCTAAAAGAAGAAATTGTTGAAAATTAGACACGCCTGTTTTAAGACTAAACCACCAAGGATATCCGTTTTTCGAGGACGCAATAATTAATTGACCAGGGTGGTATAGTGCAAAAGCTTGTGAAAATAACTGAGTCCTTTAAAAAAAAAAAATGCTGCTAAACATTTTAAAATAACGTCAATTTAATCAAAAATTGTTATTATTCTAAGCCACTAAAGATTCCAAAAACATTGAACAAAAATAATTTTTGCGTATATAAAAACCTCGACCAAACGAAAAAAAGATTGATGCCGCAATTTAGACTTAAACTTCTCTCGAAAGAAAAAACAACAACATTTATATATAAATATACAACACAGGCAAACGGTTCTCGCACAAACAGAGAGGCAAAAAATAATCTACACTTAAGTATAATGCATCACCTAAAATTTCTCCGAGGGATCTGTGAGGAAATAATAACGATAATAACAACAAAAAACTCCATCAAAAATTTCTCTCCAGGAGAGAAAAATAATGGCCACTGGAACTAAAATAATAACCTCCCGTAAAAAAAGGGAAACGAGCCGAAAATGATGAAAAAACGTGGAAGAGCCGAAAATCACTTACGTCGGCGTGGTGAAGACAGCGTAGATCAACTGAGCGGGCTTTCCACCATACAGTCCGTCTACAATGTGACTGGTAGATTCTGGAAGCAGAAAAAGAGATATTAATGATGGGTTCTTGAGATATTCCATTATTATTATTTTTATTTATTTTAGGCTTCTCCCAACTCCTTAAACGTGATAATACGGTTTTCCCCGTTTTTGCTCTTCTATTTATTTGGTAAGCATTAAAGGAATGCGCTTTGAATGCACTGTTGAATGTGAAGAAACGGGTTGCGACAGCTGTAGGGGTTTTGCATTTTGTTGTTGTTGCTGTAATAGAAAATTCATTTATGGGTACCAAACCAGAGTTTGAATGTGTTACGTATCTGTGGATGTTGGAGTACAGCTTGTGTGAATCTAGGGTATTATTTTAGAATTATCGTTATTTTTTAAGTTCATAAGCTTGATTTAAGTTGTTCCAACTCTTCAGTAAAATCTCATTTTAAAAACTCTTAAAATTGATAGAGAATAAACGATTTTTTTTGCTATGATGTATTTTGTATGAAAATGTGATAGTTTTAAATTATAAACTGTGTTATTGAATCGGTATAATTCAGCAAGGCTTTTTCAGATTCATAAAAATGGACCCACAAATTTAAGAGAGATTCTGTATTATAATAGTGGATATGAGGCTCCAAGCTGAAAACGTGTATTTCACACAATAAATATTGATTATATACATGAAAATGATTATTAATACATGAATATATTGATAAAGTCATTTGAATACAATTTCAGAAATACTTATAAACAATTATAGAAAAAAAATTACATAACAGATAGGCATACTAAATAAAATTTGTTTTAATTTACAGATATAAAAAAAAAAAAAAATAGCCCTAAAAAGTGCTGAATTTAAATTGAAAACCCCGTAAAAACTAGCTATTTAACATTTATAAACGCAAGAACATAAATTTCGCAGTTGTTCATCGAAAACTAAAGTTTTCTTCGAATCTATGCTTGAGAGCTTTTTAATTATTTGATTGGCTTAAGCTATAAAACTAACATATAATAATAATTATTATTATAAATTATATATTACTTATTATATATTATTTATTATTATTATTAGAATTAAAATTTTGTTAGAATTTCTTCCAAAATGTATCGATAAATGATAATTTATTTTGGCTCATATTCAAGTTTAAAATATTCTTGCCCTACAATTCCTCTTTACTAAAATAATGCAACAAAATATGAATGTGTCCTAGCTGATAAGAACGTCGACTACTTTTTGACTGGATATAAATTTGAGGAAACAACAAAAGACACCCAGATTAGAAATCTCATAGTTCACTTACTGACAATCTTTAGTGTTTGGGAAGCCCCATTGCTGACGCCCCGGTCCTGCTCATTATTCAACGAACCCGGAGCAATATCTCACTAACTGCCATATTGATTAAGTGCCGGGGCTATACGCGATATAAATGGTCGCCCTGAAATGTTCATTTATTGTCACCGAGCGACTGGAAGTAAGTGTGGCCTTTTCTTTTCCCTTCAAGATATTGCATTCACGTGTTGATGATGCACACAATGGGCCTCTTTGGAAATTTATTGCCCACCCTGGAAAATGGGTATTAGTATGCATTATTTGGAGATTCTTCTTAGCAGCCCCTACAATTTTGGGAAGTTATTTATGTCCGGTTTGTGATAGGTTGTGTGTTGGGAAAGAGTTGAAAGTTGTTTTGGAGGAGAAGGGAAGTCGTTTTCAGTGAAGGTGGATAAAATACGATTAAAAGTTAATTATTAAGTACGAAAGCTGCAACGTAGTTAAACGGTTGTAGAATCTTCGTAAAATGTCTGTACTAAAGATGGATCTAGTTTAATATTGTTCTTGTTGAGAAATATTTGAAACGGTTATAATTTTTATTTAGTAGTCTAAAGGACACCGACCCTATCTTTCATAACTGTGTAAAAAGCAGATCAAACTTAAAAATTTTTAATAACTCTTTTTGCTTTCAATTACCCATATGTATACATAGGGTAATGAAAGTATAGTATTCGGTCAAAAACAATTTTCGATTCTTTTGAATTTCTCCCCGTTTTGAAACATCCAGATCTCAAAAAGTGATCTAGAAAAAATTTATATATGTGTGTCTGTGGTCAGCATAACTCCCGAACAAATTGACCTAGGATGTTAAAATTTGGTGTGCAGGTTAGTGGTGACCATGAGACCTACCATTAAGGTTTTCGTCAAAATCGCGTGTTTGCGCATAAAGTAGCTGCCATTAAAAAAAAAATCATGTTTTTCAATTATTGCAAAAAAAAAAAAAAAAAAAAAAAACACCAGGCTCTAACGGTTTTGATCAAAATCGTTTTGGTAATGGCATTAAGGTGTTCTAAACATCCCCACCTCCAAAATTCCCGCAATAATGCTTTAATGATGTAAAACGTTGAAAAACGAATTCCCTCAACACAGAGTTCTTTTTGCTTAAACATAGTTCATCAACGATCGTTTTTCTATTCTTCTCAGTTTCATTTATAAGAAAGGTTAATATGAGAACTATTGAAAAGTATATCGCAAAAATCACCATTTTGGCGAATTTTTTTTTTAACCCATATAAGAATTAACGCAAAAAATCTCGCCAATCTGGCCATTTTTTCAATGAATGATGAAAATATAAAAATGGTAAATGACACAATTCCACGTCAGTATTATTGAAAATTGTGCGATGATCCACACCCCTAGTTTTTTATTATATAGACTTATGCTGGTTGTGTACACATTTAGAAGCAACAGGAAATACATAGATCACAACCATAGTTAAAAAATCGAAGACAATTTAATTTTACTAAACAATCAACGAAATATTGAAACATATTGTTTGAACTTCATTGAATCAGAAACTATCGCAAAAGTCTACTTGTTAAAAAAAATCTTATAAATGGAATATATTTAAATAACGCTCTGTGGTAATTTTTTTTTTCTTTTGCGGTAATAATTGATTAAAATATCTGAAATAAGTTTCAGATCAATGCTTTTATGAATTGTTTCCGTAAACGGGAATTTCGATGTATACGTTTAAAACGTTTAGAACCTTATTTGCGTTTATATTTTTACTTTTAAAATCAAGTAATATCGCCCATTTAGAATTAAAAGTACTTTTGAAATAAACAATTCCATATTCCAATAACACACATTTCACTTTAGAATTCGCATTTCTCAGTCAAAGAAAAATTCATATAGAAATTTATTTGAAAAGGCAATTCTCAAAGCTGAAATAAAAAGGTCTTTGCTCACCTACGAAATCTCAACTGAAGATTTCAAAGCGAAAAGTGAATTTCCTTTGAAAAATTGGTCGGGAATCGATCCAGAAAATTTTAACTACCATAACAAGCGTCATTCAAACACCATATCCGCCTCTCTCTTATAATCTAAAAGAAGATTGAAAGAAAAAAAAAATCTTTTGCTCTATGATTCAGCTCAAAAGTTCTAGCTCTACCTATTCTTAGAATCTTGAATGCTCTTTCTATCCTCCTCCCAATATCTACTAATACGCAATGCAATCGCTGAGCTGCTTATCAAATCCACTGCTATTTCAGAATTTGGATTTCTTTTTTTTGAAAAGGTTTTGATTCGTCCTAACTTCTCCATCGTGCTGCATTTTAAAACTTTTCTTTAAAAAAAATTGAAATGCAACGAGCGTTTTTTTTTTTTTTTTTTTTTTTTTCTTTTTAACTTTTTTGCCTATCGGATTTTTATATGTATTCAGGTTTCACATTTTACCTTCCCTAAAAATGAAAAGGGAAAGTAAGGAAAGAAAAGTAGAACCTGCCGATTAAGCATTATTTCATCGTATTCTTTTACTTTTTTTTAGAGATTGAAGAAAATGCACTTTCTTCATACTTACAACTTGAATATATTTTATTTATTTAAAGTTGTAGATACTAATTTTAGTTTAATAATTTATTAAAATTAAATGTATATTACCAAATCAGATAATTGGTGTTTATTGGATGATAATTTAATTAATACCGACATTTAATAAGTATCTTGTAAATTTTAAAGAATCGCAATGATTCAATCTTTCAATTTCAGTCTGTTCGACAATTTTTTTTAAACCTTGATACGTTAAATTTAAACTTACAAAAGCAACATAAGAATAATACTGCTTTTGAGCAACAGCAAAATTACTGAGAGTAGAATGAAAATCCTTAAGAAAGCAGCTTCCGGAAGAAATTTTACGAAGAGAAATGCATCTGAAATATGAGAAAACATCCAATATTTCCTCCCTCAAAAAATTTAAAAAGATGAACGTGGTGAAATATCCACCACGTTTAATCATTTCTGAAAGCAGAATCTGTAAAACACTAAAAGGCGAACCCCATATGACTGGATAACTGCGACACTTGATAAAGCATCTGGTTTTCAATTCTTGGATAGTTGAAACAATATTATTAAACACTAGCTGAATACCCGGGCTTCGCTGCGAAATTTTATCATGTGCCCTTTTTTAGCTAGCTGCGTGGCACCGCGTCGCGGGGGTTCATCATTGGTCTATAGGTCCCAACGTTTGGCGCTTCACTCACAGGAAGGTTCAATGCTACGTAAGACCACGCTCGCTGAAAATTTCATAATAAGCTCATACTTATTTCACTCGTTGATAGGTTCATTGCTATGCAAGCATGGGCTCGCTTCGCTTGCTGAAAGGTTCATTGCTGCGTAAGCTTGCTTCACTTACTAAAAACTAATTGCTACATAAAGCCTTAATATTAGAAGCCCCTCAGCTGTCAAGGGAAAAAAAAATCTCTGTTTATACAATAATACAACACTCCTTTAAGAATATTTTAACACGTGTTTGTAAAAAGCAAAATTAGAAGGCTAAAACTACTTATGTTGAAACTCTCGGAGCTCTAGGCCTAGTAGAAGTCACTTTTTGTGAAAATATTAAAAAATAATTAAAAACAAATTAAAATTTAACATTCTTTTAGTCAAAAGTCTAATTATAAGGCCAAAACTAGTTATGGTGACAATTTCAGAGCTCTACTCCAGTTTTAAGTCTCTCTCTCAGTTCGGTAATAGGTTCAGTGCCTAAAATTTATAAACTGAAACGGGTACTGTTTTATAGTTTAGAACTTAAAACTATGAGACTCTACCCTGTACCAGGCAACATAAGATAATGCAGATAGTACTTCATAACATCAATTTTTACCTCAGCTCAATTTAGTGTCCAAATAATGAAGGAACTGAGTATATACATGTATATATATAGGATTGCACTTTATTTATATATTTTATTCTTGCTATACCATTTAGTATGTAATAGGCTGGGCTGAAAAAGTTGTGGACTCTCATTATTAAAGTGTAAAATTTTAAAACTCTGAATTGATATCTTCTGTCGCTTCAATGGGTCGAAAGTTGGGAAAATTGGAAAAATGCTTAAAATTCAAAAATTAATATACAATCACTGATTTCGTTGATCATTTTGCTTAAAAGTTACTGTTTTTTAACAACAACATGAGTAAATTTTTTTTATAACTATACGTTAATATCTTCTGCCGCCTCAGCGGCACCGAAATATGGAAATTTAAGGTAACTTTAAATAAAAACACATTACACTTTCCTCATTGTAATGCGAAAATAAACTTTATTCCATCTTTCAGACATATAAATTACAAAACCATTATTGATAGTAATCTTTTTGGACTGTTTTTCTGGCTTTTTTTTTTTTACTAAAAATTCCAGCATGAGGTTTCTGGATTCTAAGGTTGCTCCATCCCTATTCTGCGGTCCAACTGTTTTTCCGGTGGCTTAATTGTTTAGTTTTACAATTTGCTCGACTGCTTGTGTGTGTGGGAAGGATATTAAAAAAATCCTAGCCGTCCATTGGCACACAGCTCATGATATCTGTGAAGTTTGTAGCTCCAAGGTTAACAGCAAGAATAGTGAATCTGCGAACATAATATTGACCACAATATACAATCTGGGCCATTTGCCATTGCTATGATGATCAGTTTAGATGTAAGGGTCCTAATATGGCTTCTCTCATCAGTTAAAATGGACATCGGCATGTTTTTTGGATTCGCAAAATAAGCATCATGAAAAATTACTAGATGGAATATGTCCAGATACTTTATAGTCAAGTACCAAGATAAGCTGCTACAAGTGCATAGCACCGTCCTTTATGGAATGATGAATCTTAATTCGAAACTCTGATGGGGGATAGACTCTTGGAATGAATACAACTAAAGTTATCAACTCATTTGATGGGACTGATGTAGATATATAAAACCTCAGTATTCGATTGGCAGTTGTCAGCCAACTGGCCAAATTCAACATTTCTGGTTGACGCTTAGCTAGTTAGGATGAGCAAAAGCCCGTACTAATGGCGGTGCAAATGTCTAAGAAGTATTTCTGACTAGAACCTAGGGTGGTGGGATCAATACTATTAAAAGCAACAAGAGAAGCTTTTCTCATCCTTTCAGGTTCCACCCAATGACTATGGTGTAAGAAGTGGGGCCAGAAGACTTGCCGTCTATGTACTCAAATAGATGACATAATGGAAACTTGTTGAAATGAAGTAAGAAGATAATCCATTGGATTGATCTCTGAAACCACAATTCAAGCCTATGAACTATGTAATTAAATTATTCAGTGTTCACGACCGGGCCGTACAATTCGAGAACGATATGGTTGCTAAAATCCTCCAATAAAGCATTGGTTTCGTATTCGTAAATGCTGCTGGTTATATCAAAACTAAAAGATTAGATCCATTTTAAGGTGTAACATGTCTCATGTACGAGGAACCAGGATAAGATACCACTTGTTTTATTCTGATATTAAACCCAAATCTTGCATAACACTCGATGCAATAGCATCCGTGGCTCTGTTGGAACACTATACCTGTGACTAACAAGAGCTGTTTAATCCAGTTTTAAACGTATTGGAAAGAGGTTTGCTGGTAAATGTTACTTAAGGACGCGTCTTTAGTAATATTCTGGTATTCCTCGACAGAAGATATTAACACATTTTTAGAATGCGATTCACAATTCTTCCCCACAACCGCAAAAACATCCAAGATAGTATGACTTTCTCAACAAGCCACCCTATTAAATATCCTTCACACATACGCAAAAATAATCAATGAAGCCTCAGGAAAAACTGTTGAACCGCGAGATAGAGATGAGTTTATAAGAGCAACACTAGAATCCAGAAACCACTTGCCAGAATGCGAGTTCAAAAAAGATTAAAAGCAATAATATTTTTGTATGTCTGAAAGATGGAATAATTTTTTTTTTTTTTGCATTATAATGAAGTAAGGGTAATGTGTTTTTATTAAAAAAATTGCCTTCAATTTCCGAAATTCGGTGCCGTTGAGGTGGCAGAAGATATTAACATATAATTCTAAAAATGTTTATAGTTTTTTTAATTTTAATTTTTTTAATTTTTTTAAACTTTTAAGCATTACCGCAAAATCATCAACGAAATCTGTGATTATTTATTAATATTTGAATTCTAAGCTTTTTTAGCCCAATTTTCACAACTTTCGACCCATTGAGGCGAGAGAAGATATCTATCCAGAGTTTTAAGATTTTACACACTTTTAATAATGAGAGTCTACAACTTTCCCACACTACCACAAAAAGATTCAAGATACATACTAGGCCAGGCCGAAAAAGTCGAAGTAAGTTAAATTTGTAAGTATTTTTTAGGTTTGTTGATTATTGTACATTAAAACTCTTGACTTTATCCCAAAGACAAAAATATATATTCCCCATTAGAGAAATTATTTAAACTTAAGAAACACCAGGGATACAAGAATCGTATTTCTTATGGTAATTAGTTTTAAAAAAATGAATGAATATCTCTCAGATTATATTCAAAGAAAGTCAAGATATTTTTCTCTTTGTTAGTAAGTCCGATAATTCAGTCAGATGTCTCCACTCAGTACAATTCATTGTATTACCTATTCCGTAGACGAAAACCTTTACACTCTCATCTTCTTTATTAAAAATCTTCTTAGAAAAATATTATTGTTTCGACTAAGGTCCTCTTTAATGTAGAACCGCTGAGTGCCCAGCCCAAACAATGCCCAACGATGCTGCAGTGCACCAGGTAACTTCAGTGCTAGATACTCTAAAGCAGGCGATTGGTCCTGACGACAAAATATACATACTGGAGGAACAAAAGATGGCGGGGAAAAGAACAAAGGAGGAAAGAGGAAGTCAAAGACAAAGGCCAATAGAAAGGAATTCTTAAGTATGTAAGAGAGAGAAGATCGTAAGACAAATTCTTCCTTGAGACTGTTTACGGTTGAGCGGTTATTTTCCATGAGATAGATTAGGGAGTAGTAGAAGCAGTCAGGCAAAAACTAGAGATGGACCCCTTTTTTGTGTGTTCAACTCTACCACCCGCCCGTTAAGATTAGATTTTTTTTATATTTTTGTTCTGGAAGTTCTTTTCACTGGCAGGTTCTTTTTTTTCTAATTTCCCTTTGAAGTTAAATGCGAACTGTGAGTCATTTTTACTTCGAATAAAATCGATAGAAATCGAAAGTAGAGGAGGATTGGTATTTCTTTCTGTTTTGATGGAATATAAGGATATAAAGAAGAGAATTATTCTTTATTAAAGTATGATATTGCGATATCAATGTGGAACTTCGGAAGCAGTTTTATGTATAATATAGCACTATATCTTTTAAGTAGAGGCCTGTTTAGATGGCGAAAACTGCATAAAAGCAGACAAACTGTAAATTTGTGCATAATTTTTTTTATTTGTTGTAATTTAGTATTATTGTAACAATTATAAAATATAAAAGGTATCGAAAGCAGCACCGTCTTAATTAACATATATTATTTCATTGACATTTACAGCTTTGTAAAATACTAATTATCCAATTTTAGAGAATTTTTCATTGAAATATCTGTACACAAGTTTTACTTGGGTAGATCGTAATAAAAAAATGCAATTTATATAATCAAACTCTAAATTTGATAATACACTTGTAAAATTTTGAGCATGAAAATAAGTTTGTAATTCATTGTAAGTATGCGAGATCAAGCAGTAACCCTTTTTCTAAATTCCTTGGGCAACAATAGCTGTCCTTTATTAAAAATAAATTTATGATGGATTCTTTAACAATGTAAATTTAGCTTTTCGTAACCTTCCATTTCTTCTTTTTCCAGCTCTAAAATTTTTTATAGCTAGAACTTTTCATCTCTCTTTCACATGCTTTAATAACATAACTTTCAGGGTTTTACTTTGCAATACTTTTGGCTGTTTATGTAACTAACCCGTTTAAATCTGACAAATACTATCCAAAGGAACTGGACAAACATTCATTGAAATAATTACTTTTCATATTGAAAATATATTTGTGTAACACTGGATCATTGTTTTTGAATGAACAACTAAAGAGTATTTCATTGCAAATGTATTATATTTATTCTTCCTAAGATTAAATATTGCGTTACCTCAACTCCTCAATGTAGTACAATGTTCTCTGACAAGATTCCTAACGAAAACAGCCAAGTTTACAAGCTCAGAACAAAGCTTCCCGATCCATATGGCCCAACTTCTTGAAATGAACATCAAAATGTTCCCTATCAAGCCAACGCAGCAGCCATTATTATCGCATTCTTTTAGGACAAGAATTAATCTCCTCGTGTTTTAAGACTTTTGGTCCCATACTTAGTCTTGGGATTAAGACTTCCAGCGATTGGTTCGTAGTAGGCGGTTACCCACGAGCGAAGAACAAATAGCCTTCCCTCGTCTTAAACTAATCTCTCTTAAGGAAAATGGATGAACTAGTCGTCTACAAGAGAGGAAGAAGTCAGTTATTTACTCACCCCATTAAACCGATAAAATAGTTGGGGTGATTAAAAGAGCGATTTCTTTGCGAATTTGGCATAGGATCGCCATAAAACACTCTCGATTTCCCCTTAGTTTACTTTAAAATACGAAGTAAATTAAGAAGGATGTAATCTGTGTAGTGGTAGTTGAGAAGGACTCTTCGAACTTAGCTAATCAGGAGTCTATCGGTGAAGGGATTTTGTGAAGGAGAATAGATCGAATCGTGGATCTTGCAGGCGATCTTGAAGAATAAGTATTAAATTTAAATGGGATAGTAAGGGGCTAATTATGTAAAAGTTTCATGATTATAATTGCATATGTGGAGTGTTTTAAATGCTGTTATACATCAAACTCAAATGTAGAAACCTGCGGAGTACTCAATAAAATTAGTGGTCAAGTCTAAAGAAAACAATTCGCTGGATGTACTGTACATTTGAAATAAAAAGCATATTATATATTACTGATGTGTTTAATTTTTTAAATGTTTGCACTTTGCGAAAAAATACAAACTTAATGTAATAAGTTATTCTTAAAGAGAAAAGTAAAACTTAATAACTTTTTTCTTTTTTTGCGTGTGAAAAGTTTCTTCTAAAAATTTCGGAAATATCTTACATTTTGAAAATAGAAAGTCTGATAATGATTTGGCCATCTGGTCAAAATATTATGTAAAAGATGTTACAATCTTCTCTTTGCAATTTCAGTAACTTTGACTTGTATGTTCACTTACATGTTAACTTTTGCAACTAAATCTGAGATGCACAAGTTCATTTTACCCAAACTTCACGCATTAATTGAATACGATTCATTTGTATTTTGATCAAAACTTCCTAAATGTTTCGAACTTTCTTAAAAATAAATTTAAATATCATCAGCAACAGTTTATACCTATATTCTACTTACAAAAAGTGTAGTAGCGCATTCCATTAAATTAAAATGCTAAAAGACTGCGAGCAATACTTTGTTGTAACATTTAGTTTAGACGGCTTTATGTAGTACTTACGTATTTCGTTAAAGTAGAAAGGGAATTCTCCGGGCAAAGAGCAATTGAGGCGGGCTTTCAGAAAGGATGTCCAACGATTTCGGAACTTGTGAGGACCTCCCTTGTCTTTGGTACAGACGCGAGCTACACGAGAGTACACAGCCTGCAGAACAAAGGCACACATGAATAAAAAAAGCAAAGTGGAATACATTTAAGGAAAATAGAATATATTTTAAAAAAGTAGTATTGTCTGATCTTTGACGTAGGTTCAGAATTCTTACGGATTTTTAGATAGTAAAAATAGAAATTTCTGAGGACATTCCAATAAAAAATAAGGAATTTAAAGATGGATTCAATTAATAAAAAATAGTCTTTTGAGAAATGAATCTCTGTAGTGACTGGTGGAAGCACGTTGTTTTTATATTTTCGTAGTTATAGCATTTTTATCGCTGACAGAGAAAACACATTGAAGCATAATATAAATGTTTGTAGAAGAAAATGATTTTTTTTTGCATGTGTTGGCAAATATATTTTTTATTTTGATCTTTTATTCGTTTCAATGTATCTAATGGATACAATTAAATATAAATCTGTAACTAAGAATTTTTTTTACGGCTGACGACTTAAGTAATTTTAAAAGACCTTTAGGATAAAAATAAGTATTTTTTTTCTCTAATGGCCTTTAGAAACTTAGAGAACGTAAAGAGAACTTCTAAACAATGATATTTTAAAATTAATTAAATATGCACATCGCTAAACTTGCTTTTTCGCAAATTTTATATGAGGTAAATTTCTGCCGTTTGAAGCCAAACTTGTTTTTGTCAAATATTTTCCCAATTATCAATACAAAAAACACTACTCATAAGAAATTAAAGTTGTATAGGTTGTAATGTTGTTAAATAGTATTGATAAGTTTTCTCTCATAAATGAACATAAATTAAAAATATTAAGGAGTAATTGACTGATTTCTAAAAGGAAAAATACATTTTATCTTTAAGAAATTATTTAAATTCGCATTGAAAGGGTAAAAAATGCCATATCCTTAAAGCATATCGTAGGGTAGACGGACTTAACTTTAAGTTAATTCGAATTCAGAACCCAATATACTTTTGAATGTGTATTTCATTCGTGGTAAGTTATGTTGAATTGTATTCATAAGAAGTCATTTAAGTAAGAGAAGAAACATTTATGGTTGATCAATTGTTCACTTTTATTTTACGTGTAAATATATGGCGTATAATCTAAGCAAAACGTAACACCATCAGACGCCATGTTAAGAGGAATACGATTCAACTTCTTAAAAGAACAAACCCCTCAGAGTGCAGCTGTGTGTTCGAAAGTTCCATTCAATCGAACATCCAGGATTTTATACTGCTTGTTTTCTCTCGTCGATACATACATGACTTCTCTTTTAACGCAAACGATTGTTACTTCTATCTTATTCTTTCTTTTTCAGACATATGTTATATCGATAGAAGAGACCGATTAATCTTCATCAATGTTTGGCGTCGTTCAATTGGGTAAGGGCGCGAAGCACATGGGGATATTTGTTTTCGTGCGAATTCACTTCCTGGATACATCGAAGGAAATTTAGTTAAGGGTGTTTTTCTTTGGGAAATAGAATTCATTTAAAGGGCAATACAATTTTGTCAAACTTCATGGTTTTTTTTATATCGTATAAATAATTGGCAGTAGACCTCGATGGCTTTTTTCTTAAGACTTTTTAAAATAAGTTTTTTAATATCTTGAATTTTTTGTTGTTGATAATTTAGTAAATGTGAGTACTTTATAAGGGATATATTGATAAAAAGTGAAGACAAATTTATCAGTCCTTCAGTTATTAGAGTACCCCTAAGGAATTTTTAAGGTTTGACTACCAATTAGACACTTATTTCGTTTTCTCTAGCTGATATTTCAATGGAAGAGTTGCGTATTTTTCAACTGACGCACATGAAAATTTCGTCATTTTCAAGTTAACTTAAGCAATTAATTGTAGTAATGTACGACATCAATATATAATTCAACGTAACTAACAATTTTTAATCCAATCAGAGATAAGAATATATTTTTAATACAAGGGTCTGGTATTTTTTATTTTAAATTAATTATTTTTTAAAGGTTTATAACCTATATAGTTTTAGTATCAATTTCAGATATTATATTTTTTATACATAAAGTTACTTTATTAATGACTTTTCATAATGAAATGCTTTACGTATATGTGGTAAAAAAAAGTGTGATTAATAAGTGGCTCAAAATGTAGCTGGGCACTGAAAAAAAATAACGATTCATGAGCATTTAAGAGTAGGACGATACAGTTTCCTCAGAAAGTTTTTCATTTCTTCAACAGATTGCATTGCAGTTATACTAGAGCAACTACCCATTGTTGTTTAAGTAAACTTTGATCTTTTAACATAAATTTTGATGTAAAACGGCATCTATTGATAATAAAGCTAACTATGTTTTACTATGTGTGAAAAAAAATCCAACTTTTCTGAGAATTTCTGTAAAAAACAAACAAAAAAACATCCTACACCTATGAAATTATTCCACCTTCATACCAACCACACTCCACTTAAAGGAATACAATATTACTATTTAAAATATAACTGAGCTAACTTTCCACTTGATCGAAAACCAAAACTACCACCCTAAACTACCACATTACCTTTTACGATTCCTTTTGGGATGATTTCTTATTATCTTATACCCACATTTCACCAGAAAGGGAAGTAGAATCTAATATATTTTTAAAAAATAACACACAAAACCCCGCAAGGACTCCAAGACTTCATTACTCACAACTCCTTGATGAGATCTAACGCCCTCAGGCCAAATGTTGTGGAAAGATTTTCGCCACATAAAATTCTCTCCCCTATACCTTGCTGGGTCTTCCTCCCATCTCGACCATATTTCGTAAACTTGCAGTTTGCGAAACCCACTTTCGGTTCAGGAGTTTATCTTCAGCTTTGCCCGCGAAAGTGTATGGGACAAAAATGACTCGGCACTAGATCGTCGTAATCTGCAGTTTTGGACAGTTTGGAGTGTTAACATGGTGATAAGGTATCGGGCTTTCTTTGGTAAGGATTACGTT
This sequence comes from Linyphia triangularis, assembly GCA_963978545.1. Classification (NCBI taxonomy): domain Eukaryota; kingdom Metazoa; phylum Arthropoda; class Arachnida; order Araneae; family Linyphiidae; genus Linyphia; species Linyphia triangularis. Next base: position 78,217,687 of record OZ021723.1, read on the forward strand.
TTTGTGGTTTGGTTATTGTATATTGGGTAATTTGGTTTTTGTTAATGGAAGGGGTTATGTACGGTAGGGGCGGAGTGAATGAGAAACGATGAGCATTAACTTTGTGGTTAAATTTCGATGTATTTTTGAAATAGTCACGTATTAGTAGATGCGAGAATTTGTTTTGTAAAACAGTATTTATAATATGTGTATAATTATTTGATTCAACTTATTTTCTCAATTTAATAAGTTAGATATAATTTAAAAGCTGTGTTTTAATGATATTTCAAAGTTAGTCACTGAATATTTTATTTTTGTATTTTTATAAACTATCTCTACAGTAAGGGAAACATTCAAATAGTGCCTTAATTAGGTCAATGATGTATATTTTCATTCAAAGTAGGCTCAGAATATTTTTTAAGAAGCTCTAAATGTTCTTGGATTAAAAAACTTAATATAAATGGCTTTCAAATAATTGCTAAATGCATAGTGGGGATTTAATAGCTAAGATTAATCGGAATTTTACACTATTGGATATAATCCAAGTTAATAGAAATATTTTTAAATTTATTTTTAAAACAGGGTCAGTTAAAATTTAATGCAAACAAACTGAACCAGCGTGGATTCCACAGTAATTAACCCTAAAAATCTATAATAAATCATATTGCTTATTTATTCCTTTTGCAATGAAACTTTATTCTATAAAAATTAATCTATAAATTCTTTGAATATTAAGAACATGAAAAGATTAATCTACTTTTAAAAAAAAGAGAGCTTTAACACTATTGATCCTATTTCAAACAGTTTTTAGCCCCTCCATCTCCATATAAAACCCCCTTTCGATTTACACACGTTTTCACGGTGTTCAGTTATTAAAGAAGCTTCTATTTTAGGATGAAAGATGATTCTTCAGATTAATGGCATTTCATGTTCAAATTCGACGTTACACCAAATTAGTTCTGTTATCGCACTGATATTTCCTCTCTGCAGGAAATCGTGCCAACTATTAAACTGCTTCGGATCGATGTGGTAAAATTTTTCTTCCAATCTCTATCTGCTCGAAACCAATCCATTTTTCTCATTAAATGAAATACAAGAACAAAAGTTTGTGCTTTTCGGGGATAGTGTATGATAAATTACGCTTGCAGAGGTTCACAGTTTATTGCTCGTTCAATCATCTCGGACCATAAAGACAGGTATTTCAAATTATCCACGCGATTTATCAGTGAACAGGGCAATATTCAGAATGGCATTGATTAATGGTGTCAAGTAACAGAACGTATGTAGCACTGTTGGATCAATGTGAAATCGACGGTGAGTGGCAAGAAATCGCGACATTGGCGTGAATTCTTTTACTTTGGGGACATTGTCAATGGTTTAGATATCGATAGCTGGATGTTTTAAGGCAGTTCTTTGAATTATTATTTCAATAATATTTTGTGAAAATATTATTTCTATTATTGTATGAACGTGTGGTAAGTTTTAAGAATGAAACTATACGTCAACGCTATGCTCTTTGTCTAGGTGTCTTATTCTGTCATCATATAATTCACGATGACATTAAGTTTAAGCCTATCGCAAGATGATTTTTCTGAAACGTGTGGGATCGTATAATTTGTGAAAAGTATACGAGTGACAGAATACATGGCATTTAAATATCACATGCAAGAACAGTCTGAGTAAAGGTCAGTATTTTGGTTTGTAACGTGACATGGTAGGTATTAGTACAGGATCTTGCTCTAATTAACCAATCTATATCAAATAGACAATGATGCTATGCTCTGAAACTTCCATGATACAAGTCCAAAACTTATGTACAAGATGTTTGAACCTGTAACAATAAGATATCACATACTATAAGAACAACCCTTAAGTTCCATTCTTTAAATTGCGCCAGATATCGGAAAACCTTTCTCAGGAACGAACGGTTATTTTTATCTAGCGATTAGAGTATTGGACAAGAATATGCATGTGATGCTTCGGAATCGATTCCAGCCAAGTTTCTAAGCGAATTAGTTAAAGTGGTGAATTGGACAGAGTACACGTCGACGTACGATACACGTCAGTACACCTATGAGACATTATTCGTGGATTATATTTTTCATTTGCCTCTTTGACTCACAGCTGGCGGAGGATTTTATGGTAGACATCTGAAAAACCGAAACATCCCTCGAATACGAGAGGTCTCTTTTGCCTAACGCATAGAGTTAAGGTATAGCCTGGAAGAAGTTATATTTCGAGATCGATTCCAGCTTATTGCTTAGTGATTTCGTGCAAAGTATTCGTTAAAGAATAATTCCTTCTTTTAGAACTATATTATTGAAACAATAAGTCAGGGTAAATAATGAAAATTCATTTTCAGTTGAATAATTAGTTAACATTTTAGAACAACAGAAAAGGAAGCAAGAGTCGGTTTCAAAGGAAAAATAACTCCAGCAACTCACCTTTCCACAGTTGATGTACTCCACTGCAGTTTCTCTAAAAAAGAAGTACACGTAATCTCCGTGATGGATCGAGCTCACGAAACTTGGAGCTGGAAAAGATCAACAAAATAAAATATTTACTCTCTGTCTCAAGAACTCACAACAAAGAGACTTGGGATAAATATGAGTGCAAAGTTGGAAGGGGTTATTGCAGTTATGTGTGGGAAACTGTTATTTAGAGAGACAGCGAATTAGACATTCATTCGGATGAAAAAAAAGATGAATGATGTTTGAATTAAAGTGAAGGGAAGTGGGATGGGACTTTGAATATTTTACTTAATTAGGGTGCCTTAAATGGTGTTGGATTTATTTTGTTGATTTTGGAGGTTTATTCTGGTGTATTTACGTCAAGAACACCTAAGGGTTTTCTGGGTAAATTTAACCTTTATTGTTATTTTAAAAGACCTTAATAATGCATAGTAAAACATTACAATTTCAAATTATAAAATGTAAAATATATAATTATTTCAAATAAGTATTTTTTAATTTCTCTATAATACTGCAGTCATAAGTTAAAAAGCCTTAAATACCCACGCCCCAAATGCATATTTGTACGTTTTTGAGTTCGTTCTTTAAAATCACATATATTTTTATTGTTTTATGGGATTCTATGACCTAAGAACTTGAACCATCAATGAAATAAAAATATTATTTTCTAAGGACTGACATGAAAGTGTTAAAATATGCATTTGAATGGGTTTTTTTATTTAGGGCTTTTTAACTAATAATGATTGCAGAGTACTTGACGAAGTAGCTCGATTTTAAGCATGCTACAAATTATCAATACTCTTAAATTTGAATGAATTGTACAAAATACAAACAGACCTGGAAAAAGAAAATCTCATAAACATTTAATGAAATACTTACACGTGTCATGATAACTATTTTTAGATGCACATCCTTAAGTTGCTAATTAATTCTATAGTACAATATTAAGTTGCTAAGTAACTACATTATTAGTATAAAATTTTAAATAATATATATTCCGGCAAATGTTTTAAATAGCTCTACTTTTACAAAATTATATGTAATTAGCATTCATTGAAGTATTTAAATTTGAGTTGCTTTAAAAATAATAAGTTGAGAATAAATTCTTCATATGTGTCTGTGATGTGTTAAAGTAAATCTAATCATGTCATTATTTGGCTTCAACTAAATTATAAAACAGAAACACATATTCAGTTATATTTCGAAATATTTTTCGAGTTTTTACAAGCAATAGATACTTAGTTAAAAGTTTGAAAAAACAAAAATTAGGACTCAAACTAAACTTTTAGGAGACACAAATTTAAAGTTTTCTGTTATTGAGCATATTATCACGTAACATAGGCAAAGTTTATTTTAATGAAAATGCAATGCAATTCGTAACTACATCTTGTGAATTTGTTATCATATTAAAATTCTGTTTAAAAAAAATTGAAAATCAATCGAATAAACAGTTTCAGTCTTGGTTTCAGCACGTTTTTGAATTTAGAAAGTAGAATGTTAATAATCAGGGATTGTAGGTCCATTTGATCTATAATTGTATAAAAGTCTAGCCAAGAGACAGCGTACTCTTTTTTTTTTCTTTCCCTTTTTTTTTTCCTATTGGCTTAATCAATGTAGAAATCTTGTTAAAACACTCTTACTAATCTAAAAAATCTATTACAATACTTACATTCCTCTCTGACTTCAACTAATCCTTTATTCTTTAGATAGAAAGATAGTAATCCAACTAAAGAGAAGAATTTTGAAATGACAGTCGTAAGGAAGTTTAAATATGCAGAAGAAATCCTAGATATTTTACTACGCGAATGCTTGAGCATTTTCAGACTATTTAACTACGCACTACGTATTAAAAATTATACAATAATACAAACTAAAAATATCTACGCATGCAACACTAAACGAATTTAATGTTAGAAGTTCAGCTTAAAAATGCCTGTGCTTCTGTTAGATGATAAAGAGATGTCTTCTTTGAAATTGTTCTTTTTGCATGTTGATCTGCGTTTGCTGTGCATCTTGCGAAAATCTTTGATAATTGGTTTGAAACGTACAGTTTAAGATGGGCTTAGAGAAACGATGGGAATTTCTGCTTTGTGCTAATGCTAACTGACTTTAGGAACCTAATGCACTTGAATGTTTACATTGGCATACCCTTACTTTAGAGGTGTACTTTTAAAGTCTTAGATTGTTATTTTCTTTATATTACCCACAAATGTAAGGTTATTGATTTATAGTATATTTAAAAAAAAAATTATTTTAATTGAAAATCCTAAAACTTTTTTATGTTTATATTTAAGTTTTATCTAGCCTTGACGATTACATTTATGCTTTCACACAACTTTTGAGGCCTGAAATTTAAAGTTAGTACTTAAAAAAAAATCAACTGTCAAATGAACTCATCACAAATTCATTTTTCAAAATTAGTCAATTTAATTTATATAATTCCACTATCTCATTCCAAAATCATATTTAGTTTAACCCACGTTTATTTTTACGCATAAAATCCCGTTTTTACAACGCGGTAATCTCACATCGAACTATAAGAGATAAGACACCTCACCCCTTCAAAAACACCTCCCTGCAACACAAACCACTAAAACCAAACTGTTAAAAACTCCAAAAACAATTTCCATGTTACGTCGCTCTCAAGAGAGGCGATAACGAAGTATAAATTAGAATTCATAGCAACCAACCACCCGATAAAATTTTCATATCCTTGAGCCACCACATAAAACACATTCAAGCCCAAATCCTTGCCTTCCATCACCTGAAAGACAGCCCCAAATGTTACCTGTGTGAGCCATAAAGTTATTGGGGAAAACTTTTAAATACCTCCCAGCTGTTGCATAATTTCCAACCTAGCATAATGTGCCTCAGAGCTTTCGAAGTAACCCATGAATCCGAAAACACCGCTTCTATCTTCAACTTGCATAATAAACAGGTCGTTAATGAAGATGCGGTTGGAATTTTTCCAGAACTTTTTTTCCCGTTTTGGTGATGCATTTTTTTTCAGTGGATTGATTTAATTGCATTAATAGGTTTCCTGTCCCAGTGATATAATTTTAAAGAGGTTGTTAAGGTGTTTTCCTGTTTGGGACAACTTGCACGTTTGGTTGGATTGGGTTCAGGCCGATTATCACTTTAGTGTTATAGTTTAGTATTCATGGATTTTTTATTGGTGTCATTGGACAAGTAATGTTTTTTTTTTGTTAAGAATAAATTAATTATCTCCTATTTGAAGGCAGTTGCGGAATTAATTAAAATTAATTTTGAGTCCGGAATAAAAACTTTTTAGATTGCAGTAAAGATGTTTGTTAAAATGTTTATTGTAATCTAGTTTCACAATTTCAGAATAAAACATTGAATTAAATCAACATGGTTTTTTCTGTAACATATTTAATACTTATGTATTCAAAATACTATAGAAGAAGGGCATAGTATCTAGTGAAATTAAATGACTGCTTGTTAAATATGTTAGAACAATCAACTAAGTCTACAATTAAAAACAAACTACGACCGGTGCTTAATAAGGGTTGCATATTCTTACTCTAGTTTACCCTTCTGTGGAAATGTAGCAAGTTTGTAAATATGTCTCAATCTCGATATGTAACTTATACGACGGCGTATGGTGATAAAAGGATCAGCTACAGATCAAAGCATATGTAGTAAGTATTTATGTATTTATTTAACAAGACACACTTTGATGTATTGGCTCAGGTGAACTTGTGTCGCCTACAAAGTTCATTAGAAAGCAATACATTATTTATGATCAAATCTTTCGCTAATCAATTTGACTTTAAAGTTAACTCGACTTTTTTCATGCTTTCTACTCTAAAGAGAATCATTAAAAATCCTTGGCAAAACTTTACTATGGGTTACTATTCCTTAAGGGGGTTGAATCCATAGGGCCTTCAGTTAGAAATGAGTAATCAGCAAACAGCCAAACATTTTTCAAACTAAGAATCCAGATAATTTTTTTAAAAAGCCCCCTATAAGTTACAGAGCGATAAATTCTGATAAATGACACCCTTGTGACCCGTTTTTACATCGATTCATTAGCGAATTCAGTATCGGTCTTCTCGTCACACATTGTTTTTGGTGCTGAAACTCGCCGTGTCACTCAGAAGTAAAGAAAGCGACTCGCCAAGCACGCCAAACCAGATATTGATGAATCACTTCCAAGGCGCTGGAAACAACAACCACCGCCAATAAAGTAACGCCGTTAATCATATTCAGGTGGTCAAGTGATTAATAGCTTTGCCAGGGGATTACTCTTGGTGCAGGAGCCTTCGCTTTCACACACTAATAATTAACAGCTGTTGATTAGCATGCGCTTTAATTAATCGTTAGGATAATCAGATGGCTGGCAGTATGGGTTAAGGATCCTCTGGGACGCGATGAATAATGTCACACCACGAGAAGTCATATTCAAATTAGTCGATATTCCCATTGTTTTCGATTGGGAATATGTTCTCCTAGAAATACATTGGTCTAAGTAAGTTACTTTGGGATGGAAAATATGAGCTTTAGATATTGTGCTTAGTTTAGTTAAATAAGATTACTGAAAAGCCTTTTGACCGTGTTCAACCATATGCAATTTTCGGTCATTTGAATAGGGCATATATTTGTGGGGGTATTTATTTCAATTAATAGAGACATGGTCTCGTGAGATTTTATAGTTTTTTGAATCTGTGAACATCGTTTGAAAATCATTGTATAATACCAAATATTTATTTCACATCTATCTTGTCCTATCTATCAATTCGAATGCAATGTTTGAATCAGTTAAAATAATATTAAACTTTTTTTAAATTTATAGTTTTAATTTAAATAATTTTAAATTTGTCTATTTGTGATTATGGGATACATATTAAAGATACCAGATTGGATCAAACCAGTAGTTTTATTATTTTTCTTAGTTACCATAACTAAGTATATTCTTTTGTAACTACATTTCAAATGTGTATACCACCAAAACTAAAATATAAAATAATACTACACTTCCATATCTTTTAAAAACCGCGCACACTTTTTCAGAGGAAATCCTTTAAAATATGGTATTTCACAATTACTTCAAAGCTATCATGACATGTGTAAATTTTTCAGCTTTAAAAAGACATTTGTTATCCAAAGTAAGAAACAAAGAAAATTATTTCAGACTCACCATTCAAATGTTCAAAGTTGAATTGTTCAGTTCTCAAAGGTTCCCTATAGATGAGTGGATCTGCACCAGAAAACTGTGCCACTGTTGCTACGTACAGATCTCCATCTACATTTAAATGAAAGAAAATTTATGATGCATTCAGATTAAAATAATAATAAAAACTATATGTTTTGAGAGAAATATATAATTGAGTACTAAAAGTATTATTATGTGATTTCCATAGAAGTCCTTATGGCCGCTTCATACATTCGGCGAAGGTGTACTAACTCGAGAGAGTAGATAATGTACACGCATCTCATCTTTCTGATTTACGAACACTCACTATAGAACGTCTTGTTAGCGGTAAACAGTAGCAAATCAAAACTTGGATGCCAGGAGGATTATTTACAGGGGGGGTGTAAAGAACAAGCAAGGGGGAGTTCAATGCGGCAAAAGTTTGTGTTCAAACCTTGATTTTCAAAAATGTATATTAGATTTCTTAATTACATAATAATTAAAAGATATAAATTAATTTTTTGTTTAAATGAATAATTTAGTCTTTATTACACTTTATTTTGATAAATTGGATTACTTTATCCACTTTTGCTGCAATTTTCAAAATCCAATGGGTGCAAGTGAACCTTTGCGCCCATGAATCAAAGATTACATATGAGTGACAGGCGAATGGTGATAGAAGTGTTGATGATAGCCTTCGCCTCAACATTTTATTTTGAATAGTAGTTCCCATAAATGATTCAGAAGCTAGTGTAGAGGTAGCATCAGAAAGATATCGTTTTTACCATCACAAAAACATAATGAATTTTTTCATCATCAGGTGGTGCTGTAGTTCTATGAACTATTTATTGGTGAGCAGTAATTTAAGATTGGAAAAGGATATTAATAATTTGAAAAATCGACATCGAAGTAAAATAAGGAACTACTCTTTATTTTAGTTGAAAAATAGTTTTTTTTTTTAATATTTGTATGAAACAAAAAAAAATTGCATCTCCCTATTCTTAAATGTTCGTAAATTATTTATTTCTCAAATTTCCTGTTACATTTGAATTACGCTATACTTTATTTTAAGAATATATTTGGATTACATACGTAAGAGAAATTTAGTTGTGGTGAACAAGAAAGGGTTTTGATGTGACTAATCAAATTCTTAATATTAAGATATCCGGAACAATTTCCCAAGCTTTAAATCCAAAGAAATGTTCACAAAGGAAAGAAACAAGATAATACCTCATAAATTTGAAATAAAAACATATATATCCTATTTTTGGAATCTCTTATGAAGTGTAAGGGAAAAGGAGAACTATGCCATCAAGAAACGTTCCATTTGACAGAACTCGTATTTTAAGTAACATTCTCGTAAAATTAATGGCCGATTTAAAAGCTCTCTTTCCTTTCGTGTTACTTAAAGTCAAATGAGTCTTTTTGCACTCCACAGCAGAGGAATCGAACTGTCAGTGTAACGGTAAAAAAGGGGCCAAGCAGAAGTGAAATCATGATTATGTAGCTTATAACAAGATTGCATGTCTTTCGTCTTTGAATAATATAAAATATGTAATTGGATAAAAAAGTATGATCAAGACATTATTTTATTGTTTAAGTTTTCTTTGGTAGAACAAACTTATCTGAAACTTGTTGCAATACACAAGCAGTGAATTCCTTTTTCAGATCCATACTTAAAATTTATTTTGTTCGATGAAGTTTTTTCTTTTCATACAACTCAATTGTAATTATTGCATTAATGTAGATTTAATTATATTTACTGACAAGCTGTTTCGTTAAGTTCTTCGCTAAACTCGCTAAGAATATATGTTTATAAAAAAGTTAACAGATGTCTTTTTTATTAGTGTTGTCACTTAAATCAGGGAAGAAATCATTGTCAACAAAATCAAGGAATATTTTAGTCAATAATTGTTGCTAAATTTTACTGGCTTGGATTTGAACTTTTTACGGAAAGGAAAATGCGTAGAAGGGACTTTTCAGTGTCTGTCACAATCCAACTGGTTTTCAACTTAAAAATAAAGCCATCACTCTTTGTCAATAGCTTAGAATTTAAATAGCGCTTCATTTTTAAACCACTGCCTATTTTTTAATAAATAACTTTTGAAATTACAACAGGCAGCTATTTGAATAAATGCCAAACAAAAAATTAGAATTTAAGCCTTTCTACTGAAAACCATTTACAAAACAGTTTAGCTTTTGACTCTATGGACCTTAAATCTCTTTGAAACGCAGTGAAAAGACATGTTTGCAATGTTTACATGGAACAACTCTTGATTTCCGAAATGTGTTCTCTTCAAATACATTGATTCTCTACATCCTGCTCAGTTTGACTCCAACACCAAAAACGAAGAATAAATCAGGAAACGGCAACTTCTACAGTGTGGGGCGCAAACACAAAGCTTTTTGTTTTTATTTACGAATAAGAAAACAAAAAAAAAAAAAAACGGGAGAAAAGGAAAACCAAAGGCTGGATACGATCTTGGTTATTTCCGCTGCCTTATGGCTCCCCAGCGGACAATGCCAAACCCTGAAAAACCATTTCAAGGAACGGAAAAAAAAAGGGCTGCAGTAAAAACAACCTTGAAAGAAAGAAAAGGTCAGTAATAGAGAAAATGATCCAAATATAATGGCCAGTGTGAGAAAAAAAAGTGGAGGAACGGTTTAAAGAAAAGGAATCGGGTAATACTCTTCTTGTTCTTTCTTCGAGTTTTGTTTTGTAGAAGGAGGGGCATCACCAGCGCCATTCTTAAGTACCAGAGGGTGAGATCTTTAAAGGATCGTCTTGGGCAAAAAGGGGTTGTAGAGAGGAAGAAACAACAACAACAAATTAAACGGAATGCCTTGGCAAGTTGTCTGAGGAATAGGCTGCGAAAGCTTGCTATAGATCACAGACTGAGTGGTGCGTATAAAACAAATGTTCTGTGGAAACAAAGAGGCACAGAATGGTTTCGGGGCTGCCTTAAACGTGCTCCTTTTGGACATTTGAGTTTAAAAATTTGAGGCGATATGTGTGAGGAGACAATAAAAAGAAGGGAATACTCTGTGTTCGGTTTGATATTAAAGCTTTTGTGTTTATACGAATTGTAAATATCTGAAAAAACTATAGGGTGTTTATTCAGAAACTATCGATGCCAGTTACATCCAAATAGCTTTTTGTTTATATTAGCGTGACTTAATATTTTAATAATTGAAAATGGTCTTGAATTATCTGTTATTCTAATAGCCATTATTAAGCCGATGTATCTATATACATGATTTCTTTCTTGTTAAATACTAAAAGAGTATTTTAAAAAAAAAATCCTATAAGATAAATTGTTTGGATAGAAGTATTAGTATAAAATATTGTAGAGTTGTCATTAGAATTATGAACACTTTATTCAAAATGGGGTATTGAAGCAAAAGGTGTACAGAAATCTAAAGTGCTAGAAAATAAAATTAACAAGAAAGGTGGAAAGATTTAATAAGTGGGTAGAAGAATACAAGGAATTAATATTCATTTCAACTAACTAGTTCGTATTAAAAAAATTGTTTCGATAAATCTCACAAGACAGTCATTTGACAAGTGGTATTAAAAAATTAAAAACTGTGTACCTGGAATGGCTAAGTAATTACAAATTAAATAGTAAGATAAATCCTGCACAAATAATTAAAAACTATCATTTCATTCGATAATAATACAATTTATTCTAATTCAAAACACAATAAAATTACCTGTTCGTTGTCCCAGAGCTCCTGAACGAAAGCACAAAAGATCAAATGCTAATTAATTTTAAATATTGTGATTTTTAAAAGAATTAAATAAAGTTGAGAATGAAGATATTACTTTTCGTTATTCACACAAAAATACTATCATACATAGTAATTTAAGTACATACGGTTTACAAAACTAAATTTACAATCTATACATTACGCGCTGTTTTATAATGATGAATTTTAAAACATAGTTATTTACCGTTAAACCCTAGATACTTCTCACAGGATATTTGTTTAATTCACAATTTTTTGAAGACTATCGTCTTTAAAACATAAATAATCTCAAATTTGTCTTCATAATTATAATACTTGAATACTTAGTATTACAATATTTATCAAACTTTTGTCAAATATTGGTTAAAATTATTAAATATTACTTAAAATATTATAAATAATACGTGTAATAGATATTGTTTACTTATTAATCAAATATCAACTTTAAAGTTACATACTTGACGTAAAACACTGCCAAAAATATAATATCAGAATACGCTAATCACTCATGTGGGGTATATCTCTTAATATTTAACTTTTTTTAATGGTCTATTTTTCAAAACTGAATATATCGACATTGATTGTCCTTGTTTCAAGATGTTATGTAATGTGACATTAAAATACAATGAATATTAATAGATTATAGTGCACAAAGAATAAGTATTCAATCTTCATTCAATTAAACAATGACTTATATTTTTAGACAAAAATCTTTTCACGTCGCAGGAATATTCAACTAAATAGTTTGTGAAGCAGAACAGTTGTATTTTTCTCTGATTTCTTGATGCGTTGGCACCACTTTTACGACTACCCACAAAAAGCTTTCAATTCATATTTACGAGTAGAAGTAAACTGTAAGGGCGTAAGGGTTGCAAGATTGTCGTGGTACCATTTATATCAATCGTTCGGAAAAGCTACCAGGAAACTAAGAGTGCTTTTATTGCGCAAGAAATACTTTGTGAGGGGTTGTTACACTACCTTAAACAATCAGAATTGGTGTTGTTTTGTTACCAGGCGTTTTACGAGTCGAGGCTACTCAAACAATAATTGAATTTCTCAGAAATACTCCAATGTCCCAAGTGAATATGGACAAATGTATTACCTTCGAAGAGGGATCACGTCATGGGGTCAACGAAAGAATTTCTTTAAAAGTATAAAGTTTAAAATAGTTTGTCAAATTGTAAATTATACTGCTTAACCTATATGTGGCTTTGAAATATTGGTATTGATGGATAAGCTATGGAAAGTATCATTCGCTAAAGTTGTTTCGGAGGGATTCCGCAAAGAGAAAGAAAACTATATAAAAACACATTATTTTAATGGTAAACTTGAAATAAAAGAGTATTGCATTTAAATTCAAAGTTATAAATTATTTATTCAACAAATCTTGCATTAATCAGCTCATAATTTTATATTTAAGTGGAAATCTGATTTTCTCTTAGATGAGTAAAAATTTATTTTTGAACATTTCATTCGAGCATATTAAAAGATGACAATTATCAGTATATTATACTAAAGGGTACTGTAGAGTTTTTTACTGTACTGTAACTCCAAATTGATAATATAAAAGAGTTTAATATATTTTAGATTTAAAAATAATGACATTTGCTAACAGTATCTAACCCTGTTATTAGTTTTAAATACGTGGGAACACGCAATCGAAACAAAACTGTAAATCATTTCTATGAAGAAATGAAACTTATATTCTTCCGCGACCATCTTTCGTACAACAATAATAAGTGAACTAGCACAAGGGGAAAAAAAAAACTTTGGGGAAAGAAAATTCGCCGCTAAAGTGTTCCTTGCCTTACTTGGTGAATTCTCCTCCTGCAACATGATATATTAGACTAATGCGCCGTTATTATTGAATTCGAAGTTTAGGCTTTAAATCACTGCTAAAGTTATTGCGGGGATAGAAAAAAAGCTTTTCTTATGGTTCTCCTAAGATGCAGCGAGAGCAAAAGTATAAGCCATTTCCCTGACGTATCAGTCATTACTGTTATTCCAGTCCCCTATCCTGAATAACGATAGGTCATTTGTGTTGCTTCGTTGTGCCTTTTTTCAGGAACATCTATCACTTAAGAGGGGGATTTCTGCTCTGAGCTATCACGTAGCCAGCATTGCACTTCCTGTTTTGGCAACAGTCTGAAAAAGCTGTTGCTTTCTCTCTTCGCGAAGATATTTCAACATCTATCTAGATGTTATTAAAAATTGAGTGATGGTTGTAATTTAGAATTGGAGAAGGTTTGGGCTTTTTTTTTGTTTCGAGAATGATATTCAAAGGAATGTTATTACATATTCGAAGGATTGTGGTATTGTGAAGGATCGTCTTGATATGGTATTTATAACATCTCAAAGGACTATAAGGTATTAAAAATTTAAAGAATTTAAAAATTTCGAAGAAGAAAATGACTACTGACCTGAATAATACAGATATTAATAATAATATAACATGTCAAGAACATCTTTCATGATTTTAATCAAATGAGTTTAAGCAATACGATTTTGCTTGGAATTGAAATGTGTTTGAACTATTTTGATATTTAGTATTTTTAAAAGAAGAAATAAATACGTTGGCAAAAAATCGAAGTTAATTATAGAAAATAATATCAAAAGTTTTCATACTTTAAATTAAAAAAAAAAAAAAAAAAAAAAAATAAAAAAAAAAAAAAAAAAAAACATCTTTAAAATTCAAAGAAATCCTTTAACTAAACGAAATGTCACTCGCACCTCAAAAAAATAAAAAAAAATAAAAAATAATAATAATTAAAACTAAAATTAATTTCTTGAATCTTTACCTAATCTAAATAGTAGAATTCGAGATGCATAATAATAAAAAAAAATTAACCCATAATCAGACATAATGGTCACATCAGTAAAGAAATTAATTAATTTCCATAATCGTACAAAATCATCAATTGCCAAAAAGAATTTATATAAAAATGGTACTTACGAAAAAAATACTTTCCGTATCTTTAAAAAAAAAAATATATATATATATATATATATATATATATATATATATATATATATATATATATATATATATATATATATATATATATATATATATATATATATATATATATATATATATATACCAAAAAAAGTCAATACTAATTTCAGACTAATCTCGAAATCCAAAATTTTGCTTCATAAACTCAATTGAAAATGTAATAAAACTCCAAAATATATAGTTTTCCTTTTTAATTTTAATTCAGTGGAATTAAATTTTCTGGGGATAATGAGATATTTCGATACATCCTCTTGCATACCTCCAAATCATACTACTTTCACAAAATCAATGAGTTTCTTTTTGGAATTTCTTAATTCCTAAGAAAAATTATAAATATACGATTCTAATAATAATGACATCAAAACACATAGAGAAAAAAAATCCCTCTGCTTTAATAAAAATATGTTTCATACGTAATGTCACTCAATATCCAAAAATTATGTTATGAACTAATAATAAAACGTTTTACAAAATAAAATAACTTTCATCCATTAGATAAATAAAATTAATTTTTTGCTTATGAATCAAAAGTACAGCATACACCTAAAAAAATATCCTGAAATAACATGCATTGTTCGACATTTCATTAAACTAGAATGTGTTGTTTCAAATGTGAGATCAGTATTTGTCCGTTGCAAATGTAACGTTTGATCAAGGGAGTCTGCGAACTTATTTCTTGCCATACATTCTTTAGAAACGGCAAATCGTTTGCAGAACTTCAGTTAGGATAAGATAGGCATCTTCCTTTAGTGCAAAATAAATTAGGAGCTGAATTTGCCTTGTGAAGTTCCCAAGCAATATTTCAGATCTCCAAGAATTGAGTGACCTGTCGAAGGTCAATTTGTGAACATAAAAATTCCAAGCCCCTGGAAGTTACAAGATCAGATTGTTCGTCTCCGAGTGTGCGGTAACAACGTGAAGTCAATAAGGGTGGGGTGGGGGGGTGGAAACCATTTTTAGTAACACCTTGAAGGCTTTGTCACACCACCGTAGGTTGAAAAGAATACCTTGTCTGCTATTCAGTAATCGGCGGGAAGTGACCAAGAATCGCCGTGAAGCAGTCATAAATTGTCAGGCACTGGGCGTTAATGAAAAAGGAAAAGAAGCTATTTTCAGCACACCTTGAATCTGTTTGCCAATTTCGAGAACGTAAAGTTGAGAAGGATCCTGGACCACAAGGGGTGACCGCCAATTCTTGCCATGAAGTCGTAAAAAGTTTGTGAAAGAGTGGCGTGTGTGTGGGGGGGGGGGGGAAGGGGTGATTCTGTATTGGGTCAGTTCACCTAGCTGAAGGGCTGAATCTTGTTCGCCGCCCCGAGGTGAAAAGTTAATATCTTCTCAAAAAGAAGTTGTTTCAGTAACTCCCAAATCAGAAGAAAAAGGGAAAAATAATTTTCTATTCTTCGATATTTCAGTGTTAAAAAAAAACTAATCAATATTTAATAATAAAGAAATATTTGAATTTGAAGAAAGAATAAGTTAATAATAATAAATTCTATCATCAAAAATCAAATGTTTTGATATTAACAACGAAAAAAAAAAAAAAAAAAATTAAACACAAGCTTATCAAAACAGTTAATTTCAATTCACATATTATAAAAAAAAATTCACATATAAGACCTTACTCGTGTAATGTCACAAATTTGGAGTTCAGAAATGTTTTCATTGGCCGCTGTTTTTAACGGTAACAATTGCTTCCATCAAAACGTAAATAAAAACATAGATGGATTTTGCAAGAGCTGAACTGCGATCATGGCGTTTAGGACGTCACAATTACGTGATTTTACTTAAAATGCTCACAAATCCATGAAGTTCACTGTACTTCCATGACTTATGGTTTTTTTTTTTTTTTTTTTTTTTTTTTTGCTCAAAATAATGACTTTCCGTGAAAAAATTTACCCTATGTCCAAATTAATGACTTTCCCTGACATTTCCTGATTTTCCGTGTGCGGAAACTCTGCTTATGTTTATTTTTAAAAGTTGAATTTAATTCAAAGAATTCCTAATAATTCTCTACTTTCACTTATTTTGGGAATAACAAGTAACAGAAAGTTTGAACAAATATTTTTTTGGAGCTTCTTCGTGGTTTCTTGCATGTCAAAAACATCTGTCGTGTTATTTTGTAAGAGATGTTTATTAAATATATTTCTTTCATGGAATTTAAAATGAAAACCTTCGATGTAAATTGCTATTATAGGAAAGTCGTAACAAAATATTATATTTGTTGTCTTTTTATATTTGTTGGAATCTCTGATTTCACACATTAGCTCATCATCTTTGTTTACAATACCGTCATAATTTTAATTAGATAATTGATTTAATGGCTATATTAAAAAAGTATATAGGTTAAAAAATATTTGAAAAATTATTTTATTTAAAACATGAAATTATATGTTCACCAATAAAGAAATTATATTTAACCTAGTTATTATCTTATACTTATCAAAACGATATACCATTTCGCACAAATGCGTGAAAAGTGATACAACTCAAAATTCTTCATTTCTAAGTTAAAGTTCTGAATTGAAGCAGGAAGAACGGCACAAGTCAGTTTGAGCTTGAATTTAACTTGAAACTGACTCGACGTACTTCCAGCTTAAATAAATTAATTATTTTACTTTGAGTACAATTCAACTAAAAATTAAAACGTTTGTGAATTAAAATTTCACGTAGACGTACGATATTATCAGCTACCACGTAACGAAGCCCGATAACTTTGCATATTATTTTCATAAAGTATGGAGATTTTGAATTTTGAATAAAAGATTATTAGCAGGAAAAACTTAACTTTTAAATAATATCATAAATTGTTTTATACTGATTTTAGTATTACCTTGCGTACTACTTCTCAACTTCGTCATTAACTAAACTGAATGTAAGTATATAATCACAATCGCCACACTTTTTAAACAGCCCATTTCCCTGTAACTTTTAACAAGCCTAAATAACCACCACATGTATCCACACAGATATCCCTCGGCGGTTGCTTTTACTCAGTTGAGAATCCATACTTCCGGGCTATTCAGTCTCTCCCACACAGAACTTTCTCGAGTCTCCCATTCATGTTGGGGACACTTCAACCTCAAGCAAAGCTAGGACTAGCAGCTGGTCTTGACACACAGAAAAGAGATAGGCTTACAGAGGACCAAAGATTGCAATTCCTGTTAGACAGCAATCAGTCACAAGCAAAGGAATTCTTTGGATACGCTTTTTTCGATCGGGTCCAGGCGGGTGGTTAAGAAGGTTGGAAAATGATGTTCTCCAAAAGAATTTTAGACAGAAATATATGCAAACGGGATCTTGTTTGTGGAATGGGATGTTGGTAAATATGAAATGGAGGATTAGATTTATTTTTTTTGTGTGGATGGTTGCGATATTTTTTTTTTTTTTGTAGATGAGTTTCAAATATGTCATCAATCAATATTTTGATTTAAAAAATAATGGCACAACTTTGTATGTTTAGTTGGAATGATTTTTGTTCATTCTTTTAAAAACGCAATTTGATTTACTGGCAGAAATTTCAAAAAGAATTATATATATTTTTATTGTTACTTTTTTATTAAATTTATGTTCATTCTTGCGTTTACTAATTTTAAAATTTATTACAATTTGTTTTGGATTGAAATATATCCGAAACTGTGCTCCTTTAATATCTAATGTATCACATCCCCCCCCCCCCTTCCCATTTTTTACAGTAATTTCACATTAAAAACTGTTTAATAAAATTCTTCAGTTAATAAAAAAAACTAATTAAATTTAAAAAAAAAACAAAACTTTCTATTAAAAATTATCCAGTTAATGAACCCGTTACTCCAAAATACTAAACAATCAACCAATTGGTAAAATTATTTAATGCACGCAAATTATAAACGTTAGATTTTCTTCAAATAGAAACAGAACTATTCTACAAAATTATACAATCTTAAACTATTGAGAAACCTTTCGTTACACAATAGCACGCAATCCAATATGCGCATAGAAAATAAATTGGACAATCTCCAACTTTCTTATACTAAACACACTTTCTTGCAGACAGGTAACTAGACATGTGCAATAAAAATCAAGAACACCGCACTACCCGTTTAATACTATCGGGCAATTTTCTACCCACAAAAGCGAGAAGAAGAGTTAGGAGCCGATAATGTATGCGGGGCACACGCACAAAACCCTCCTAACCCGGGGCAAAAGCGTAATAAAATTAAGTATTCAGAAAAATCCTTTCTTGTTTACACACACATTACAACGTCTGAGTAAAGAGATAGACAAAAAAAAGTAAGTTTTCTAGCTATCCTAACATCAATGATAGGGGCTGGGTTGTGTATGCGTGGTGTGTAAAATAATGAAACTAGATTGTTGCCCGGCAGCACATTTTCCAAGCCTTTGTTTGCTATCAATTTGTTTAATGGTATACGATTTATTTATTTGAAAAGTTTTTTTATTATTTATTTTTAGTACCAGCTCTTGCGGTGGTCTTACATTTTTACTTCGTCTAAAACGTGTGTTACGTCGCTGATAAGAGATTTAAATAAATTATTAATTTTTTTTTACCGACTTAAATCTCCTGAGAAGTGATGTTTACCTTGGTACAAAGCGAATGTCCGATGCTGGTATTAGTGAAAAGCTTTTTGTTATTTGTTTAGTACAATTAACGCCGAAAAAGTTTAAGCTTGAGTAATGGATTACGCATTAATTATGATTCAAGTAACGCTTAAAACAGATAGTGTTTTTTCATTGAAAGCATTTGGTGAGTGGAAGCGAAAGAAGATGATTAAGCCGTAATCGGAGCCGTATAAAGTTCTAAGAAAACACTAGTTAAAGTAAAGTAGGACCTTAAGACTTAAAACTGTTAGAACAATGAAATTAATTGGATTTTGATCAGGTGGTTATTTTACCTTGAAGAGGAATGCCCTCATGGAATCTTTTCAAATTGTTTTTAATTTGTCAAAAGAGGTTTCTAAAACTTGCTTGAAGTTTGTGGTATTTTTTTTCTTTTAAAGTTGATTTCGTAAGTAAAGTTTATTTCGAAATGTATTAATTAAAAGTATACGTGAAATGTATCAATTTAACTGTAATATACGTAAAATGTCTACATTTAAGTAAGAAGTATATGTGAAGTGTATAAATTGAAATTTATAGTAGAAGTTGAATTTTTTTAAGTCACTATAATATTTTCTACTTAAATTGCTTAAACCAACGATATTTTACTTATATGCTTTTAAAACTTTTGTATTGGTTTGGTAGACAAATTATTTAAAGCAAAATTGTTACGAGAATTTAATAAAAACTTTGTTATGAAACTATAATTGATAAATAAATGAGGGAAATAAAAAGAAAAAAGCAATATAAAATCAGCAATAGATAAAAAGTTGTCCGATAACTATCCGAAGTTAACGTTATTTGAATGTATCTGCCTCTGAAACTTTATAAATCAGCATATTTTTTCACCCCTCTTTACTATAGCGCAATGTAACAGCTACAATAGACTATTAAGTTAATGAATTCTTCCAAGATTGTATCTTTGAAATGTAACCAAACGTATATTCCGATCTTCGAAGAGAAAGTAACCCACTTTAGTCTAGGGTAATGAATAACCTGCTTAATGCAATTGGGCAAACTTCATTTTAGTAATTGGCTCGCAAATGGATGCCTGTTATTTTAGACGCCGCCAATCAGTTCGGAGCTACTTGATCCATTCTCTTCAAACTAATGGAACAGAAGGCGAGTGGAGGGAGCACTTAGGTTTAAAGCTAGACCTAGAAATATATTTGGCTTAGTTGGTGAGATGTGTACAGATTTGGAAGAAGATAAGAGCGAATCGTGTGTATGAGTATACTGGTATTAGTTAGATAATGTTAGTATTAAGGAGGAAAAGAATCTAAAAAAGTATACGCTTAGTTAAAATCGAAATAGAAAATGAGCACTTCAAAGTTTCAGAGGGGCATAAAAGAGTTCAATAAGGCTTCAAAGTTCAATAAGGCTTCAAAATTCCATAAAGACTAGAAATGCGTTTTAAGATAGAATCGTTCCTTGCTATAATTAAATTTTCTCTCTGTAATTGATTGAAAGTACATGGGAATTAAACATTTTTTTTTTATAAATAATTATTAAAAAATATTGTGTCAACAGCCTAGTTGTGAAAATTATCACGAACTTATTTTTAACTTGAGCGATAGAATATGTATCGTAAAATTTGTATTTATCCGATGAAGACTTTACCAGAAGTCACTGGAGAAAAAATATTATTAATAATTTAAAAAAAATTATCTTTCGTCACTTTAAAAGATATTATCATTTAGTATTTAAAAATATATAATTGATTAATAAGGTATTTTCTTTGATTTTTATACTTATACAACTCGTTAAGGAGAAAGTATAAATTTCTTCATTACTTCGAAAAATCCAAACAGAAAACAATCTAAACGTGACTAGAGTAATTACAGATCCAGACAAATTTAATTTTAGCAAGCAAATTAAAACTGTGTGGCTAGTAATATGATCAATTATACTATGGTTCAAATACTTTTTTTTTTGTAATGGAAGCAATTATAATAAGAGCTATGTTAAAACGGAAAAGCATCATTTTGATGACAGATAGTAATGAAAATAAAACCAATTTTATGTTGATTTACAGCAATGTCACTAGGCTTGGGCGATGTATCGGTACATCGGCCAAAACCGATGTAAAATCAACATCGTCAAACCGGTGTCACTATTTTTGCAAAACCGATACATCACGGTGTTTTTTGACGAGTGCGCGATACTTGCCTAACACTTCTTGAAAGAAGAACCGTGATGCTACGATCCATCTTACATTCATGATCGGTGTTTCTAAGACTGTATTGAAACGTAGTACAACAGCAAACATCGCGCCGCTTAAGACGAGTTTCATTTGCTTTTGAGCATGCGCGATATTTTATCATCGTGGTAATCCTATTCACCCCTCTAAGATCCACCCGGTATATGCGCGATGTTTCCAAGACTGTATGGAAACAAAGCGTCTCAGACAACATTGCGCATAACTGACATCGTGAATTCACATATACACGCTCTATTGGTTTTTGCGCATGCACGATAAACTAACAACTAAAATCACGCCGTGTTCATCGCGTTTTACGATTTCTTTCTCGGTATTCTGGTATCGCGTTTCTGCACATGATCCATTTTTCTAATACTGTTAGCTACCACGTTTTACAGGAATACGACGATTATAAAGATTTAATTTTTCAAATTGAATGTTAGCGAATGTAGCTAAATAGTATTATGAAAACGTAGTTTTGTATTTTGTAAAAAAATATTGTTGATATCGCGAAGTATCGTGATATCCGCTTCCCGATATATCGCGATGCAAAAATGTTAACATCGCTCAGACATAAATGTCACCTATTATGAGAAAATAAGTTAGCATCCGAGTAAAAATATTAATCATTATTTTCATGTGAGAATAAAAAAAAGAAGAAAATTTACTGAGAGTTCACTTCTAGAAAATCTCCTGTCTTAAATTTTTTTTCGAAATCTCATATAAATTCATATTCTCAGTATATAAAATATGTACGACATGAAAATTCATCCATTCAGCTGAGTAACTATTGAAACCTAAAATGATGCCTAGTGCGAATTGAAAAATAATTTGAGCAAAACTTCTGTAGGCCTACATAAGTATATTTTTATTAACCAAATCACGAATGCAATTTTACATTCTTCTTAAACTATCTAATCTTACCATCTAGAACTCAGGATGCGTTTTTCTCAAGCGTTAGTACGGCAAGATATAATGAGGATTATAAGAAATGCAGTAATATTCTCCGAATGACAGCCACAATCTCCTTAAATGGGAATAGCATCCCGAAAGCATCACATTTTCATTTAAAAAGAGGGGAATCTAATGATTATCCCGAAGAAACTATTGATTGTTTCTGAAAAAATGAAATGGAAATCAATGGTTCCGAAGGATTCAGTGCTATATCTCAGTAGAGGGGTTACGCAAATGTGGTGTTTCCACCGTTAGGGGGGGTGAGACAGAGAAAAAAAAATAACATTATTTTCCCGTTAAGAAAGAAGGATTTCGAGTTATAAATCCTGAGCACATTAAAGTGTATCTTTGGCCAAACTTTCGGGGATCAAAGCTTTATTTCGCCAGTTTCTTCTAAATCGAGTCAATCAACATAAAATCTAAAGGCGGGTGAAAATATAAGCAGATGTGCAGGTGTGACGCTGTTCTTTTGGATGGTAAAAAAAGATGTGGGGTGTTATAGCTGTCTTTTTTCTTTTTGGCCTGGTGGTTGGTGAAAACGTGTCAAAAGAAACGTTGAAGTTTTTATGAAAGATTGAATATTTTTGAATTTGCGTAAGGGTTTCAAATATGGCTTTTAAGATATATAGAAAATGCATTTATAAATTTTTTTATAAGTATTTTTTGCCCCATTACTTTTGCCATTTAAATCAATATTTATCAATTTAAGCTCAGATTTGGTACAAATTTAATGTTTTTAGTAGAAACTAGTAGTCAAAAACAGACTTTTTTTCTACTAAACATTCCTTATCCGTTATTTAACATACCACACAATGACAAAACACACTTTTTAAACACTTAAATAATTATATCACACCCGTTTTACAAAAATTACTCAACTCAAAATTCCTCATTTTGAGCTAAAATGTGTACAAAATCATAGACTGCATGTACTAGAAGTTTTAAACTGAAACTGATTTATGCTGCTCTTCCAGGTTTTTAATCCATGTATGTGCACGCTTTAATTCAAAAATGAATTTTTTTAGTAGTATCCATTTTGTAGCAATAGTACTAAATATCGTGTAATAATTTTATTAATTGGAGAAAAAAAATGTATAAAAATTATCAGTATCCACCTTTTAATAATATATATATATATATATATATATATATATATATATATATATATATATATTAATATTCAACCTTTTTGGTTCCTACCTGCATATATTGCTGTACTATTGTGATTGGGATCGTACGGACAAAGCCCTTCGCCTGATTGTTCCCTGGTTACGATATAATCCGTGGGCTGAAAAGAAAACAGAGATGAAATAACACATCGTAAATGTAAATAGCTATCGGAAGATAAATATACTTTGTTGGGTGCTTACTGTTTGTTTGTAGTTCCTGCACATTGGTTTAAATGCATTCGTTCCGCAGACTAGGATGGTATCTTCAGATTTTCTTGCCAGAACCCTGATGTAGTTTTGACATTCGGCCTTTAAAAAAAAATGAAGAACAAATTATTAATAGACTTAAAGGTGATTTAATATGGTGTCTAACATGTTGAAGATGAAGTTTATTTTGAATGTAAACTGCACTATAATAGCAAGATAATTATACTTTGTTTAAATTTTGTAAAAAGTGTACATATTTTCAGTTCCCATTTGGAGCCGTATGTAGTATTTAGCAATCATAACATACTAAATGTATGCATGATTTGTATTGGAATTATGGTTTAAATTATGGTTAAAAGAAATCAATGATTCAAATTCCTCCCTGCAGATGGATGTTAGTCAGTTAAAGGACTAATATGGAAGTTAACTTTAAGGTTGCAAAGGAGAAGTTGGGTATGAAATCTTAGGTCGAGAAGAACATAATTCAATAAAGTTTTTTAATCCATAAATTATAATTGTAGTTTATGAATATTAATTCGAAAATTTGTATTATTTTATCTAAATTTAATTTATTTTTATTTGGTACATCCTCATGAATATTTGATGATTATTATAGGTTTGTGACGGCCACAAACGGGAACTTTAACTTTGAATACTTTGTATTTCAATATAAATACAGCGGTGAATATTTTACCAGTTTCCCTGGTAGCTCAATAGAATTTTACCTAAAACATTTATTCAATCATACAGGATACATTTAATTGCTCCTTTGTCACTCTGGCATGGAAACATTTCTATTAGGACTCCAATTAAGGCATTTCGAATTTCTCCCATTTTAATTTCAAGTACCGGTTGATTGAAAATTAATTTCAAAAGAGCTTTGTGCGCGGCACAGGAGAATATGAATAAAAAATTAGCATATGAATGCGGCTCTCGAGGAAAAGATGAATAATTTTAAGCATATAAATGTCTAGAGATTAATTAGTGATTTGCTTCTTAATGACCATCAATTAGTGTGATACTTCTAGGCATCATTAGAGAAGGGGACAGGCCAACTTAAAAAGGAGGCTCTCTTTGAGTCTTAATTATAGCGGAATGTTTTTAGCCTGTAAAAGTGACTTTTGAGGGTTCATTTAGTGCAGATCATTAATACAGAAGACTAATAAATCGAAATGAAATGATTCGAAAGTTTCAGATGATTTTAAGGGAAAGTTGAAATTCAAGCTATTCCTGATTTATACTTTTAGGAGAACAAAAATTTGACTCGAAAATCTTTTCTAATTTTTAAGTAATCGTCAGTTTTCCACTGCCCATAGTAGATAATCAGAATCACAATATAGGGTGAAATATTGATTCAAACGTTTACAAATTTCCACTAAAATTTTATTATTAAACTATATAATATATAGACTATTTGAATTATATTACAAAAATATATATTTTTAACGAAATTTGAATAGGGTGTGTGAATTTTGTGTGAAGGTTTTATATAAGCATTTTAAAATTCTTTGGTTATTTCTTATAAAATAAATGTTCCCGTGTGATGGTTGTGTGGTTAGAGCTCTGGCTTGGTACGCTAAAAGTGCCGGGTGCCTGGTTTGTATCCCGGGTTAGGCATGGATGTTTGTTGTGGTTCGGAATCCACTTTAAGCTGTAGGTCCCGGCCAGATTAGCCGTCATTATACATAAAAATAGGTCGTTGAACGTACCAACCAACCAACCAACCAACCAACCAACCAACCAACCAACCAACCAACCAACCAACCATAAAATAAGTGGCTTTACCTATCAAAGAATAATTTCGATTGGCATCATATAAAGCAATGCTGGTGATATATGTAGTTGAATTTCGTTTCTCAAATACACTTTTCATTTACAGATAATGAATAATAATGAGATAAAAAAGTGTTGTATAATATTGAAATATGTTTTAAGGTTTAAATAAGGAAATTTCTTGTGATATATTGAAGTAATACTTTAGTTTTACTATACCATGCCTTACGTTTAAAGCAGAAAACTGAAAGAAGACATTTTTTAATTTTTAGACGAGAAGATTTTTTAATCTGCGTAAGTGTGTGTAAAACTAACAGCTTATCATGAAAGGAAACAATTTATCGATAAGATCAGAAGTATCTCAAAGAACACTTTACACTCATGTTTCCCTTTTGTTTATGCTTCGAATATCCCTTATTTTATTATGATTTTAGTTGTTAACTTGCAACCAGAATTCTTTTTCTTCTTCTAGCATAAGATAAAAAAAATATTAAATTTCTTTCCCACTTACTGTTTCTACTTTACAACTTTTAAGAACACCACCATTGTTTTTCATCATCACAACCTACGCAAAAGAGTTTATTCAACCATTTTTATGTACCCCCTTTTTTATTGAGTTTTTTTTTACCTCCCTCATTAAAAGTCTCAAATCCACTCGTGTTCTATTTGCCGGGCGCGAAGAAAAATGTCGTAATTAGGCTTTAACTCCCTCCTCTCATTTCGGACCAGTAATTAAAACCCATCTGCGCTTTTGTTAATTACAAGACAAGCCAGAAACTGTTTGCTGAAATCCCGACTCTATTTGCCCGCAAGGCCGATAAAATAAATATCAAAAACAACTGCATAAAAAAAAAAAAAAAAAATAATAGAAAAGCTAACGATAAAAAATAGAGAAGAGTTGAGTTGTTTTTCACCCGCAACTGTCCGGTGTAATTACTCGCAAAACGCATCGTTTGCGTTATCGCAGACGATTTGCTGTGTGGAAAATCAAATAACTAAATGCTCGTTTAGCCTTGTGTACACTAAACACCGGTCGAAGTGCATAACTTGCGTAAAAATTAACGTGACTTACGACAGAATGAAATTAAATGTCGCCCATTAGAAAAGAGCAATTGCTTCCCCTTAAGTGAAGGACGTGAGTTGAAATCATCAATAATTTTCTTTGTAGAATGGGGAACAGAAAAAGAAGCAGATTGTAATGCGCATTGAAATGATAATGCATTTTGCAACCGATAACTATCTGCAGTAACTTAATTAACTGGGTTCGTAACTGGTGTATTTCAATTCTCCTCTGCAGTTAATGGAACAATTTATGTTCGACTTCAAGCAACATATGCTGATAATATATGCGAAAATTAAGACTTAATTTAGACTTACGTCATTGAGTTATCCCATATAACGACAATGTAAAAGTAAAAAAGAATTATCCCAGTATTTACTTTATCGATAAATCCTAAACAAGTAGTTGAAGAGAGTAATTAAATTATAAATTAAAAGTGCTTGATTTACATAATTTAATTAAATAGTGCTTTTCATCACTAATAAATAATGGTGTACAATGTTACATTATTTATCTTTTATCGTTGTTTCTAAATGTATTTTTAGATGCGTTAATATGTTTTTTACTCATACAATACCTAACATAAAGTAAGCTTGTATTCGAGCTTTGACAAATAATTGTTCGATTTTAAGGGGAAAATACCGCAAGATTCTAACACAATATTTAATTAAAATTTGAATCTATTTTCAATGTTAAAATCAAAGTACACATTATAGTGCAAATCAATTTTATTTATAGAAAATATATTTGAAATTTGGAACCCATAACAAAAGTTTTTGTATTGACTCTAAAATGCAAAACAAAATATCAACTAATTTAAAAACTCTTTTGTAAGGTAAGAATAAACATCTACAATGATATAACATTAAAAAAACACAGATGAATTATGAGTTAAAGAAAAGCTCATTAAAAATTCATTTATGAGGGTAAAAAAACTTGAGAATAATTAAATTTGGAAGTTAGATTGAGAAGTAACTTAAGTTTGATGAGAATAAAGTGTTTCTTATAAATAAGAAATATACCGACAGAAAAATCACAAAGGAATGAAAAAATTAATTAGAACAAAGTGCTTTCAAGAATTCCGATTTGCAATTGAGATAAAGTAATAACATCCATTTTTAATGCGGGATTTTTTAGAAAATATTTCTTCGTTTATATATATTTTCAATTAACTTCAATCAAGTACAGCGAGGCAAGAAATAAAGTTATAAAAGTGCTTTTATGAGTTATGTTTTAGCACTCAATTAAACTCTAGACGCGTTTTAGTTCATTATAATATCTACTCAGCGTATGCTGTTAGGGAACATTTTATTTGCAGCATATTATAGCTCGAGGATGATTTTTAAACCAAACTGTGTGTAAAGTAAACCAATTATTTTGTACTATAAAAGGATATAAATTGGAGTCAGTTTTTCATTTAATTTGGTTTAATTGATTGCACAGAAGGAAATGTACGTTCAAATATTTGTGGAAATGCAAAAATGCTTTGGGTAAAATATTTGACTATTTTTCTTTTAAAGTAATACAACGAAAAAATAAATAATGTCATATGCGGGTTTCTTTTTTAATTTAACCAAAATACTACATATTTAATTTTCTCATTATTTTAAATTATAGTACATAAATAACTGTAGTATATATAACATAATAATTCAATTTAAGTTGGAGAAATTAAATTAGTGATCTAATTAAACATTTTCTATTAATATTTTTAAAGATGTCTTGCTTTCAAATAATTACAAAATAATAAGTATATTACTCTTGATGTAATGAATGTTAATGAATTTGAATGTTTAGTTACAATTAAACAGAATCTAGGTACCTTAGAAAAAAAAATTAAATATAAGTTTTCTTCAAATAGCTTTTTATACTAGAAACATGTGTAAAACCGAAAATAAATTTTAAATCTATTCCAATCCAGTATGTAACTTACCTTTAAAAAAAAAATGGAAATATTTTCTGAGGATACCTGCGGAAATCATGACAAGCAGATATACATTATACTTTGCAAAACTAAAAATCCGAAGAAAGGTTGAGATGTTTTGAGACGTTTATTATTTAAAAAAAAAAAAAAAAATCAATATGAATTCATCACTCGCTTCCTCGAATTTTTTGCTAATAAAATAAGAATTTTCAAAAGGGTTAGGAGATTGTATTACGTACATTTAATCTAACTGGTATTATATAATTGAAAATATAATTGCATGTACTATGCCAATGCTATTTTGAACAAATATCAGGTATAAAAATATAGATCATTTTTTTAAATTACCTCAAATAAATTTGTCCTATTTCGTAAGCAAGTTCCTCAAATATTTATTATCGAATTGCAAAAAGCGAATAAAATTCCCCAACAGTACAATACCAGTGTTGGAGAAACAAAACTGTACCAGATAAGGCCATGACTCCAAGCGAACAAGCGCCATAAATATAATTTTTCACTCCTTTTATAGAGTTGAGAGAACAACCAAAGATCTTCCTCATGAAGACTAATAGTACCCGACAGGCAAACGAAAAGTGATAAAAACCAACAACACATCATCGCGTGAACGACTTTAACCCCTAAAGTCCCAGAAACGGAAATTCCTCTTAAAAAAAGAAACTGTATACAAACTTATGGAAAGAAAAAACTAAATAAAGAAAAAGGAGGAGAAAGATTCCCAAGAATATTTGGACACCTTTATAATTTGATAAATGGATGGGCGGTTTAAAGGGAAGGAAAAAATTATTTCGGCAAGAAAGTTGCTTCTGAGCTGACAGAGAACAGCAGTTTTTGTCTGTTCTTTTCATCTTTTCTAGAAATTTAGAAGCTGAGGTTTAGGCAGCAAAACTTGAGTGTTATTTGTGAAAAGCGAATATGACACTACTGTCGATGCTTTTAACTTTTGAAAATTATATTAAATTCTTTGAGGGATAAGTGAGAATTAAAATGATGTAAAGCTTATCGCAATGAATGGGATAAAAATATTTGAACTTTAGAATATTTTTATATTCGAATATTCGAGAGCGGTGCGTTGAAGATAACATCATTGTATCGAAGGATATGACAAGAAATACGCAATTTCCTTCCCCTTCCGATTTTTTGTTTACCAATATGATATTAAAAAACGAAATTAAATCATGAATAAAGATTAAAAATCTTATACGTCACCATGTAAAATTAGGTATGACATTTCCCATCTGGGGACAACAATGTGAAATTATGTGTATCCCCGCGATATCAGTACCCAGGTAGCACAGCAGCATTGGCCAATGATTTTAGAAGATTTGACAATCTTTGTCGAAATTCGAATATTGTATCAAAATACACACACAAATAATAATAATAATAAATAATAATAATAATAATAATAATAATAAATAATAATAAATAATAATAAATAATAATAAATAATAATAAATAATAATAATAATAATTAATAATAATAATAATAAATAATAATAATAATTAATAATAATAATAATTAATAATAATAATAATAAATAATAATAATAATAAATAATAATATTAATAAAAAAAAATAATCAGCAAAAAAGGTCAGTTAAAAGGGATTTTTTTTTTTAAATGATCTAATTTTTCTTAATTTATGGTGCTGTTATTAAAAGCATTTTTTTAAGAAAGTTTTTTTTCCTCAAATATTTTAAGCAAATGCTATAATTATCCCTGAATACATTAGCTATCTCTTTAAATTACAATCTTGTATAAAAATTAAGAGTTACTTATCATTTAGTAGATGGAAGGTGAATTTCTTGATTGTTCGATGAGCAGATGACGATGCCTGGCAGAAAAAAAAAAAAAAACAGAACAAAGACATGGCTTTGATTCTGACTTTACGGCGAGGCTATGCATGACACCAGTACTGGGATTGAAATATAAAATAATAAGTTTATAGAAGTGCCATCTACCGATCAATATAAACGAGATAATTATTATAAATTTGTAATTAATGTTAGTAACTATTTTTTTATTGTCGTTGAATATTTTAATTATATTGACTGTTTACACTCTCATGCCAAGTTTCAAGTGGATTGTGTGTACGTTAAGAAGTAGGTCCAGGAGTTGCAAGTGGGAACTAACAAATACAGCATGTCCATCAGACAGAGTGACTTAAAAGAAAGAGTGTAAAAAAATTAAATTTTAAACCACTATAAACACAAGGAATTTAGTTTAAAAGTAAAAGTTAATAGTTTTGAAATAAAATTTTGGTTAATTAAATATATATATATATATATATATATATATATATATATATATATATATATATATATATATATATATATATATACAATAAATGATTGTATAGAAAATATGACCAATTTCTACTAACTGCAATGAAATAATGCTCCGAAATATCTTCTTACTTGATGGAGTATAGAACAAATTTAACAAATATATATAAAATATTGTCAAGATCAGTTCACAAAAAATCGGACTATTTCTTTTCGGCCACTTGTGATTGCCCACAATGCAAAAGCAGGCCAGCTATTCATTCCAATATTTTTTTAATCCTTTCAAACTTTCTTTGTTGAGAAGCCAGCAACAATGAGGGTATAGTGCAAAGCGTCACTTTCTGCTTACAACACAGACTATTCATTTCTTAAAAGCTAAGGCTAGCGATATATCATTGGTATGTAAGGCTTGTCCAAAGACGTCTTTGTAAAGTAGCTTTCTCGGCTTTTATCTAGGTTTATTTTGATCCTTTTTTCTTTTTCTAAAACTTTTGTGATGGCTTAGACATATTAAAGGGGCTCTTTAAATAACTGTCTACACTAAAGGATTAGATACAGTTGGCGAGTCTCATTGGACGTTGAATTATTATATACAAATCTTAAACATCATTAATACTGTAAAATTTTTAAGTCGGAGATTCATAATCACACATGGTTATGAATGAAATTTTTTATGTAATATGTTAAGTATAAAAGTTTTTTTTTATTTTTTTTATTTTTTATAATTCCATGAGAAATATATAGATATTTATATACTTTCTAAATACTACTTAAATTATGAGATGAGAGATAGATACAAATGGCACGTTATTTTTTTAAATTTTATCTCGAAGCAAAGCATTTACTGGATAACCAAAATTCATCAATGAATATTTAAATGATAAAAATTCATGTTCATCGCGTTATGCGAATTATTTTTCTTTATAAATAATTTAATTAGTAGCTTTATATAATACCAATTTTGCAACAGTTTCAAACCCATTGTGTTTAGCAAATTGAAGCGTGAATCTTAGTATACATTATCAAAAAAGTAAATGTTTATCATTATTTATACACAATTTTAACTATAACTGACTTTTTACATATTCTAATGAAAATGCTTTTGTATTTCAATAAACATTATTTATATAAAAAAAAAAAAAAAAAAAAAAAAAAAAAAAAAATTAAAAAGATACCTAATGTTGTTTATATATTCCGGCTAATTTTGATAAATTTGTTATTATTTAAAATACCGGTAATTTTATAAATAACCAAAAAATACCGGTTAAAATGGCAAACCAAAATAAAAAAAACTTTACTGTTTCTGGTTATAATATAACTGATGTAAATAGCTTATATGATTAATTTAATAGGATTTATTAAATTACCTAGCAATTTTATAAAGTAAACATAATACTGCGTCTATTTAAATAATTTCCGTATTGATGATGATAATAATACTAACTGCAGGTTCATTTAAAAGCAGCGTTACAAATGAATGAATGCTTAAACATAACAGAGTCGAAAACATTAACAATAGGACTCCATAGAATCCAGTATTTATCATATTAACCACGGGCTAGCAGTTACTATACATTGTGATTAATTTAAGATAAATAATTTTAAAAAAAATTATACAAACAAGGTGCCTTTTTATAATGTATAATAATTGGTTATTTTGATAAATATTAAGAAACTGTTAATAATTTGTCACATTAATCAATAGTATAATTTGTTTTGTAAAATAATCAGTCATTATGTACAATATCCAAATTAGCCGTAACATGTAAACCATTAGGAAATTGGTTTTAAAGTGCAGTAGCTACTTTTACGAAGTAAAACATAGAAAAATAAGTAAAAAGTGAAGAGATTGATATTTATTATAAATCTTAGAAACTTTATTAAGTGCAGCGATTTTTCTAGAAAAATCCAAAAATATTTTCAAATCTGTTTTCGTTGAAAACTTGGAAGATCTGTGACATCGCGTGAGTTTGGTCAATGCATTAAAAACCAAACAAAAGAAAAGACGTGCTCAACAAAAGAGCAATATTTCTAAAATGCTTGAAAATTTTTCCCCGAACACAATTTCTTTTTTTATTGTTCTAATAAGAAAACTAAGTTTTCATCGAATACATTCATTTTTATGCCAAAAAGACAGTGTGGAATATTGCCAGAAGTTTTCTACGTCACACTATAAATTCTGTGCCTTACAACGCGTGCAGAATATTTATAAAAAAGCGTAAATTTGTTTTTCTTTTTTTTTGTCTAGACTTAGAAATGGGTACCTTAAGTATTTTAAAAAGCTCACTATTAAATTAATGGTTTTCTATCACCTTTATGAAATAATGGTTAAAATAGTTAAGTGATAGTTTTTTAATATTATCACTGTTTTATAACATGAATAAAAATATAAATTCCTTTTATAGATTAAAATAATATCGTGTAATGAACTTGTAGTAAAACTGAACTTATATTAAGTGTATTTCAAGAAAATGTAATATGAATTAAATTTATATTCAATTTATAAAATCTTTTCTTTATAACTATAAATCTGACCATTCCCTTATATATCAAGTTATTTAATTTCTAGGAAGTGAAGTTTATCTCAAAGAAATTGTATTATTTGGTATATTAACACCCAAACACATATTAAAATACTTGAAATAGAAAAATGTTATTTGATTAATTTCAATTTTAAAAGTTTATTTGAGCTAATTTGACATTTCCTAGATAAAGTTGTAAAAATATATTTTTTATGATAAAAAAAGATCTTTACAATACAGCTAATTTCCATGATATTAATTTGGATAAAAGGTTCTATTGTTCCTTTCTTCATATATTGTGAATAATAATTTTAACTTTCAAAGAAATTGAATTATTTCGTTTATTAAAATTTTTTAAAGTACTTGAAATAGAAAAATGCACTTGGGATTAATTCCATTAAAAAAAAAGTATTTGAATTAATTTGATGTTTAGCGGATAAAGTTGTAAAACTATTTTTAACTTAATAAAAAAAAACTTTGCAATTCAGCTAATTTCTATAATATTGATTTCGATGAAAGCTTCTTCTATGACAGTGATTAAAAACTTCTGTCACCTTTCTTCATATATTGGGAATAATAATTTTTATCTAATTAATTATGATTGAATGTTGTATAAAATACAAGACACGAGGAATTTTGAATAATTCCTCACTGCATTTATTGTTGATATATAAAGAACATTAGCAGATAGTGAATGTCGATTTTTCTCACATACTTCAAAGATGTTATATAATTGATGTCCATTTAACCCTAGGGCCTAACTTTTCGATCGAATGCCAAAGACACCGACTGAAAAAGTTGTAAATTCTGACAGTTAAAGAGGGTGGGAGACAAAAAATGCTATTTTTCACATTCCGTAGAAGCTCGTATTTCCGGCTGGAGAAATAATAAAAAACGACAGTCCACCCTATTCTTACAGTTTTCATTTTATTTGTTGGCTTGTTTGGGCTTTCGTATACAGTCGATGATACATAGTTCTGGTAACGTCAATTGCACACGTTGACAAATTCACCATCGGACACAGAAGATATATTTTTATATTTCCCCCCTCCTTTTTAGTATTATTTTGATACTCAGCAGTCTTCGATTTTTATGAAACCTATTTTTTTTCACTCTTCTCCATGGCCTTTCTGGGTCTTTCTTTTCATACTTCACTGATTTCTTCTTCTTTTTTTACTCCTCACCTCTTTCAGTTTTCTGTAACTTTTCTTTCGAAAGTTTTAACTTGGGAGTTTTTCTGAGGCAAGTTTTGAGCTATAGATTTGGTGTGGTATTTTCCAGGCAATATTATATATGGAGGTTGGATAAGGCGGATGGCTGGCACTTTACTACTATACTTTCACGAGAATGTATTTCACATGGGGTCACTACATACTTTTAGCGATGGTCTTCTTTTATCAATGTTGCATTATACAAAGATATTTCACAATAGAGTTTCCTATAATATAATGTGCAGATATTTTTTTTAAATGAGATTTAAATATTGTTTGAAAAGCATCATTCTATTACTTTTGTACTGTCAACTATGTATTTTTCTAGAAATCGGAGCACTATTATGAAGTTTTAATTAGATTCGAAATAAGTTAAAAATATAATATATTCATGACAATCGATAAAATTGTTTGAGAAAAACTTTTTTTTGACAATTTTAGGCCATTTGTTGTCTTGTCTCTAGGTACACATGTAAATGGAAAGATTATCAGCGATGTAAATAGTGTTATGTATTTCTAGAGAAGTTTATTTGTAAATTATAAATAGTTGCTGTAACCCAGATAGAAATGGGAAACTGTAGCAAAATAAAAGGAAACATATTTTTTTAATAATTTCTTTAGTCTAGTTAGTCAAGTACAGTTTATTTTAAAAGCAAAAGATTTTGCCCTTAAAAAGGTGGATAACTTATTTTTGTATCTAGAAAGTAAATTTCGAAAAATTCTAATGCAATTTAAGGGTAGTAAGTGTATCAGAACAAACACAAAGCGTAAATATTTTATTACCATTTTAAAATTTCAAACATTTCTAAACATAATTGCTTTGGTTTTACAATAAAGGGACAGTTAATTAGAGTATATTTGCCAAGCTACGTCGGAATAATTAACACTTTTAGACCATGTTTTCGCGTTGTTGTTATCTAATACAAAAGTACGTCATCAACAAATATTCAACATAAAACATATTAAGAAATTCAACAAAATTTTATAGGAAAAATTACTCGTTTATGGGTACATTTTTACGAATTACTTTCTACCCTATATTTAAAATTTATTTTATTTGTTTAATGTAGTATTAGCTCCCGACAATGAAGCAAGAGTTTCTATTTATCAATAAGGTATGAATCTTGGAAAGATGTACACAGAAATTGCTACTCTTGCCATTAACAAATCTCTTATGAATGAAATGTAGAGAAATAACTCTATTAGTAGGTGATGGTATCGATGTTAAGAGATGTAGACCAATCACGTGACCAGCCTACGAATAAGATCAATTACGAGAGGATTAGATAGATATGTCTCTCTAGAGTAAAAGTAGTTAGAGAAAATGAGAGATTCTCAAAGATAGTATTCTCTAGACAATACGATGCTTCACCATTAGAGAAATGATTTAATAATTATTGAATGAAGTATATATTACCAAGACAGGTATACAAATCAGGAATCAAAAGATCATACAGGGTGTTTGGACTAAAAGTATATAATAGTTATGGTTTATTTTTACGAAAATACTCATTAGAATAAAGGAGGTCCAGTACCAAAATTTCGTCAAAAATCTTCTTTTTTTCTTTTTCTTTGATTTTTAAAAATAGTTCATACATTACTGAAGATAATGATGTTTTTATTTAATTCTTCCGGCGATTAGAACGCCTTGAAATTACCTGTTCTTTAAACATCATTAATGAGGGTAGCTTCTCGAAGCGTCTGCTTAAAGTGCGTTTTTCAAGCACTATTGTTTTTCACAGATGTTGCAAATTCAAATCAATATATCTCCACAACCATTAACAATTGGATATTCAAATTTTTAGAACATTTAATTTATACAGTTTTAAACATTTAGTCTTTACATTTTTTAAATATAGCATTTAGCGTAAAAGATAACAAAATAAATTGAAAATTTCAATATTTTAACTTTGATAATTTTTTGAATTTTTTCTAATTCGCCCATCAAAATTCTGTGATGTCAAAATTTTCTTTATGTAGTTATGTATTGCAGAAAGCTTTCAATTAGAATTTTTTAATTTTTTTTTCTTGATTTATATCAAAATACGCGAACATCAAATATTATGGATTTTTCATGTTTTTTAATCTTTTTAAAAATAAATAATCACAATATTTAAAAAAACATTATCTCGAAGACATATATAAATATTATCTCATACATAAGATAAATGTTTAACATAAAAATATTGATAATTTTTTTTTTTTTTTTTTTTTTTTTTTTTGGCACCGGACCTCCTTACAAAAACATTTAAATAGAAAGAAAAATCTCAAAATTTTTAATGACAATATATTTTGATGTGTGCATCTTTTGTAGCATGACAATCGTCTAAACGGTAATCCAATTCCCTCCAAGTGTTTCTTAGCATATCAAGAGTATTAGATGAATTGCTTAAATGATAAATGAATTCAATGAATCGCAAGACAAATTCTCCATAATAGTGTGCTCCTACAAAGAAAGATTGACCAATGATGCCATTTACGTGCATTCCTAACCACACATTGACTTTAGGTGTATCCCTTGCTTGTTCAAAAAATTTGGGAGAGATTCCCAATCCACGGAGAAGCAGTCTGTTTATTAATGGGTAGTTCTGTGTTAATAAGTCACAACTTTGCTGTTTTAAGGCCAGGCACCCAGTATATTAAATACTTAATTTAAAACTTAAAAAAAATAAAAAAAATCTTCATCTAGTGCAACCTATAAAAATAATGTGTTTTATATCGACCTCTTTGAAAAGTATATGAAGATTGTACGATCCTTTCCCTTGCTTAATGTATTCCTTCGTGTAGCGTATTATTAATTAAATTAAAATGACAAGGTTAGACCATTGTTCATTTAAAAAAGTTGCTGTTAAGGTTTAACTGTGGTTTGTGCATTCAATTTACTAAATTAATCGTTATTTAGCCATTGGGAAAATTTTATCTAAATAATGATTTGTCTAGTATTCATTAAATTTAAAACATTTTAAATCTGCAGAGAATAAAAGTGGTCATAAACTTCACTAGAGTTCTTGAACTTTATAAGCTTTTTTCTAATGACTTTGGTAGGTAATAATTAATCTTTCTTTGAAAGTAGCGAAAAATTCAGTTTAACTTTGCATCAAGTTGTATTTTCGTTAAGTTTCATTTATCTATTTGTTTCGCATAACTATTTTTTTGATAAAAAGCATAGAAATACATTGTAAAAATTTGTTCTCTACTGCCTTTAAAGTCCTTTAAAAACACATGAATACTGATCAAAGTTGACTTCAAATATTAAAGTTTTCACGTATGCGCATTTCATTATTCAGAGTTTTGCCTTTAGCTTATACTTTGAATAAAACAGCATTCGTCTGGACCTTATGAAATTGAAACACCATTTTTGTTGCCGAAAGAATGACTCTATAAAGAATAAAAACACTGACTGGAGTTGATTCCGAAATCATCCAAAACATACATTCTATCTGTATTTTCCTCTAGATGTCATTTTAATGTACAGCCGTACTCATCGATGAGGAACAAAATAAATGCGCTTCGATTCTAAATTTACATGCCAATGGGAAACAATAAATATAAAACAGGGCACAGAGAAGAGAAGGCAGAATATATACATTTCAAAGATATCCATACATCCTTCCTTTTCTCAAACTTCCTTCACTAAGCGAAAGGGACGAGAGAGAAGAAAAAAAGTCCAGTATGAAAGCTGGAATCGGAATAAAAGTAATATTAAAAAAATCGTTTATACAAACGGATAGAAGAAACCCACGGAAATAAAAAAAAGTGCCGTTCAAAAATACATTTTAACGCTAGGGCTCGGCGTTCTATTTACCGATCAAATCTCTATTTCCATAGGATGCTCTAAGTATACAGCGATACATAATACATCAGAGTAATATATAAGATACGATTCGAGGGGGGAGGGGGGGGGCGAGCGTTTTTTTTACTGCCTCGTCTTGCCCGCAGTTTACGCACACACGGGTTTCTTTCGAAATGTATTTGTTTTCATCTCTTTTTCTTTCTTCACATACTGGCAACCTTTTTTTGGTCGTCTTTAGACCCAATAACTGCTTGAAGGCGCGCCATCGGGGAAGACACATAAGATAAAAATCTATCCTGTCCCATTGCTTAAATGAAAAGATAAGGCTAGGAGGTAGGAACTGTTTTTTTTTTAATATAAAAGTACATACAGATATGTTTCAAAGTGTGTTGTGTGTGTGTGCTTTGGGAAGCACGTAATGGCCCATATCACGTGCTGTTATACTGTGTCTTTTTCATGTTTATTCGACTTTATCAGTTTCTTTTGAGATGTCGAAACAGTAAAATTATTTGTTGCAATTTTTGTATTTATAAGTTTGTTCCGAACTCTTAAGATGATTTCATTAGCTGTTAGAAAGAGCATTATTGAATGCCCACGAGATATTTTAAGAACTGAAAGTCAATTCCTGAACTAGTGACAATCAGTATATTTGTGCATACATTTTTGAATTTAATTATATATTTGTAATTGGGATGTAGTAGATTAGAAAACATATCAAGGAGTTAATTATGAGTATAAGTAGGTACACCTTAAATTGGCGATACATAAAAATATATTCTAGATCACTGCATATAAGCACTTTATAACCGAAATTGAATGTATAAATGTATAATGAGTCTGCATCTGGTTTATAACATAGAATCCGTATTTCACATAATCCGTTAGAAAGGTTCTTCATCCAAAATCTTCAAAACTAAAATTGGGCATTTTTTAGAGTCTAAATATTTACAAAATGTAACATGGTTATAAACCTTCATTTAATGAACTTGTTTTTACAAAAGCATACAATTAAAAATCACACTTACTTCTGATTTTCCTTTTAACCTGCACATACCGATATCTTCGTTCGCAGAGAACCATTCCAGTCTCTAAAAATTGAAATATGAGTAATTAGTAATCAACAAAATATCAAAACACAAACTACTTTTAATAAAACTAAAATAATAATAAACATATTTAAAAACAACAAAGCAAAGATGTTTAAACTATAATAAAATGTTTCTTATAATAGAAGTTTATTCTACAATAGCTCTTTTGTCAATAGAAATAATACTCTGAAGTAACTTCAATGAATAAAAAAAAATAATAATAATAATAATAATAGTAGATAAGAAATACAAGTGCATGTGAATTCTCTCTCTCTATATGAAAGCTCTAAAAAGTAACCGAGGGTTCTTAATAAAATATGTCACGTTAATGCCTATATAATTCCTGAATATTTACGATC
Source organism: Linyphia triangularis (assembly GCA_963978545.1). NCBI lineage: Eukaryota > Metazoa > Arthropoda > Arachnida > Araneae > Linyphiidae > Linyphia > Linyphia triangularis. The sequence continues at coordinate 78,257,220 of OZ021723.1, forward strand.
AGAAATTGAAGGTGACAGTCCCGACACCCCGACGGTAAAATACACGCTATCAGATATGCCTCTGGAACCGTCTCCCTTCCCTTAAATTAGAAAGTGATACAGACATATTGTGTTACAGTTGAGTGTTACCAACGTATAAGGAAATGTCTATCTAACAGCTATAGGAGAGAGAGAGAGGGACTTAAGGCATGGATCAAGTATCTGAATAAATAAAACGAGTTTTTTTTTAAATGTAATTTGATGTTTATAATTATATGAAAGATGTCTAAAAGGTAACGGTCTACCGAATCTCATTCTTACGAAAAATTGTGTGAAAAATGTATTTCAATTTTCTTAAATTAACCTTTTAAAGCTTGCGAGTGAAATATTTGCTTGAAACAGTGAGCGAATATCGCAGTCTTTATTTAATGCGCTTTCATAATAATAAATTTAAAATTAAACATAATGCAGATTGCGTTGTCTCTTTTTAAACCCGTGAATATTACTCAGTAAAAACAAGTAAATGTTTAAGTATTCATTTAAAAGCAAATTATTTATCTTCCTTTTTGTATAATTTAAGCCCTGAATAAAGTGTGTTTAGGTAAATAATAACTATCTAACTTTTAAATGCAAATGGCGTGAAGGGTAAAAAATTAAAAGTAAATTTTAGTAATCTTAAACCAAATAAATTCCACTCTCGATAAGCTTATACCCACTTAGTAATTCATTTGATAATGGTAGAAAGAAAATAAAAATATCAGATGAAAACTTACCCAATGAATTCTTTTCAACTTTCAAAAGGGGTAAAAAAAAAAAAAAAATCACGACACAAATAAAAAGTTCAGAGGGGAGAATTTGACGGTGTCAGAAGTATTCGAAATAGGGAAAATTCAAGAGTTGCACCAGCATTCAACTTTAAAAGCTGACGATACATTTTTTGTGACGCATTTTTTTATTCTTATTTCCCCGATTTCTCATAGAAAAATAAAACTAAAAACTGCCCTGAAGAAACTAGAGCCGAAATTTCTGAGTGTGACACGTAACCAGGTATTGCTTTTAAAAGTTTGTCACTCGGTAAGAGAAAATAAAGTTTAAAAAAAAAATTATTTACGCAAACGGTAATGGAAATGAATACATATGGAAGCGAGGAGGGTTCATACACAAAAAGCGAATTACAATTTATGATCGCCCATTTCTCAAATGTAGTGAGGAGTGCTTGAGGACAAAAACTAGCCCCTTTTAAGAATATAAATAAGAGAGAAACTTTTCCGTCTTAAGAAATTTAAGATTCAAGGATATTCATAGAGTATCGTCTTGCTTGAGTGGTATTGGAAGAGAACATTCAAAACAACGTTTAAAACAAATATTCAGATAACGAATTCTATTTCACTCTTAAAAAGGTTTTTCGTTTTAAAAGCTTAGAGAATATTATTGAAATATAAGTAGTTTGCTCATGGAATAATATGAGGGTTCAAGTTTAAAAGGAGGAATTTTTTCGTTTAAGTAGCTATTTAAAAGTAGTTAGTAGATATGATAAGAAGGAAAGTTCTTTAAATGCCCTACATGGTTCATGTTGTAAATAAAGTATTAGGATAATTTAAAGGGGTACTTTGGATGTGATTTTGTAAAGTACTTTATGTTTTATTGAAATGAGAATATATAAAATACTTAACAATCTTATTAATGAAACGAATAAACTTGTTATTTAAGCATATTAATTGAATAATTATTATTATATGATAATGCTCATATATAATGTTGGTGTTTTATTTTTATTAAATGGCAATAAAATATAATCGAAAAAATCAGTAATGGCTTCGAACCCACTAAGAAGGAAAATAACCAATGGCCTAATGTTATCAAAATAAGTTATTCCAAAAATTGAATTTTTATAATAATATCACCCAATGTCATAAATATACTATTTTTTTTAACTTAAATTGAATGAAATTATAACTTTCTAATTGGTGTTTCCATTTCTAGTTAAAAATATAGCTTAAGTACAAACCATTGCGAATTAATATATAAATTCTATTCGGATAGTATGTAAATCTTATTAAATATCTGTACATTATATTACTGTATGAAACCCCATTGATTCAAGCATTGTATATGGTTTAGGTTATTCTAAGTGGAAGAATAAAAAAGTTAGCGGAATTATGTCTTTATTTGTTTGGATGGTAATCCTTCGATTGAAAATCATGGTTTATTATGCATTCGTGGAATAAGTTACGGGAAGTTCGGTCCAGTCTGATTGCCATAGTGGGTTGTCAGAGTAAAGCTAGTGCTGCATGTTGGTCACAATGACTAATGACTAAAGTTCAGCAACAAGTAAGATTTAAATTCGTGAAACCTTCTACGGAAATTTTAAAAAGTATCAATATTGATTACGGTGTTGAATACTTAAGAAAATCTAGTGTGTTTGAATTGTTCAAGAAATTGAAAAATGATAGAAAATAGTTGGAAGGTGATAGCCGATATGGCAGACCGTCAATAATAAAAAAAAATCAGGAAACTGTGAAACGCATTAACGAGTTAGTTTGGTTTCTGTTGTAGATTTTTCAAGATAGTATAACACTTAATGTGGGCACAGTTCACAAATTTAGAGAATGCAAAAGACAGGAAATACCAGCCTTATTTTGAAAACTCACTGTATTGTTCACTGCGATGTAACTATGTATAATTTGTCTATGCGTAATCTACAATTTTGGTATTTTTTTAATGCATTTTGCAAATACGGTATTTTATGTTATGTATGCAAATTCAGTATTTTATTTTATGTATGTAAAGTTCAATATTTTATTTTTGTTTTGACCAACCCTGTTCCTCCTTGAATTTGTTATCTGTCTTCAAATTTGTTTTTGTAGTAACAAAATTTTGCTAAAGTGTTAAATGAAAATATCTCGTAATGTCTATCATTATTTAAAGGATCAGAGTGCTTTGTCTTTATCATATGAGTTTTTATACCTAAAAAACAATAAAATATCAATAAAAAATTAGAAGGAAGTTTAAACTGAGTGCTTTTTTATTACACTTGAACAAGTTTTTATAATTTAGCTTATAAAGTTTAAAAAAATAATAATAATAACAGTAATTTTCCTCCATTAAATTATGTTAATTATCTCTTATTTTAATTGTTCCTGATGCAAAAATTAGTGTTTTATAACAACTATCGGCTGATATTATGACCGATAAAATCAGGCATTAAGTCTATGGGATAAGGGTGATACCTCTTATAATCCATAACAAGTATGACCTATATATCTCCTTAAGTTAATTGTTATTCATAAATAAAAGTAACATTAAAGTCAATATCAAATTATTCATTAATTGAGGTATGTTGACATTGAAGTTATCACCTTGAAAGGAAAAATGTAACCTCAATTAATTCTGAAGTCAAGCAGTCTGCAAACTAAGACAAAAATCTCAAGGCAAGAATGCGAAATCTAGATTTATTTCATGGTTAACGACTCGTATATGATACGTTTTTCGCAGGTGTTCCTTTTCCTTTTTCAAGTTCTTTTCATTATAAAGAAGAAGAATGCTCTGTCTTCAAGAGGAAGCTCTTTGAATTAATTTTGAAACTTCCAGTTAGAAATGATTTTCTTTCTGTTTAGCACGATTAAATAATTCTGATCAAAAGGCATTCTGACTTCAATGTGTTTTATTTGCTACAGTATTGCAACAAAATTCACTAACTAAAATTAATTAAAGTTGGTTGTAAACTTAATCAAGTATCGAAAAAATAGGCTTTTTTTACATAATATCTTGACTTAATATACATTAAAATTGGGTACTTGAAGTTATAGCAACCAAATGCATCAATTAAAGTAATTTATTATAAAAACCCAATTGTGATGTTAATGTATTCAAAAGGGATATTAATATGTTTTAACAAGTGTTACAAATATAATAATTTTTTTAAACTTATTTATTATATTTGTAACACTTGTTAAAATTCTTAACAAATCAATTTTATCTGATCAAAAATTAGGATTCGTATTTGACTCTTTTACATCAATAAATATTAAATTGAGCTTTGAAAAGAAAGAAAGAAAAAAAAAAATCAGGCTAGTTGAATTAAAAATAACACTAATTTAGTGCATTCTATTGTATTTAAATCAATAAATACAGAATTTTCAGTCGATCAATACAAATCAATCAAAATCCAGAATGAATCCAGTTTTTAAAGTTATATAAATATTCACATTCTAAGAAGTAAACGCTTACAAATTGGCAATCAACGCTTAGAGTCATTACGAGAGAATGTGAATGCGTAATCACAAACGGTATTAGAAGCACCTCTAAACAAATGATGGGTATTAACATTTAAATGTGCTTCTAACAGTAATTGAAATGGATGCCGTAATTAGAAAGAACGGCTTTTAAGCGGATATGTTTTTTTTTTCACCTTTTTTTTATCTGATAGGTTTACTTCACTAGTACATACTAAAGAAACTTAAAATTTCCTTTTAGTAATTGACGAAATATATTTAGAGTAGATTTTTTTTCTTACGTTTACTTTGCGATGCTTATTTTGTAGTTTATAAGACTTTCTGAAAGTCGTTTAAAACTTTCCCTGTTATTAATGAAACTTTGAAGTGTAATTTAGTTGAGTAGCATTGTTTAATAGTCTCAACTGCGGCTTAAATGCTCAGTGTCTTAACACTGTACGGTTAGTAAGACATTAAAGCAGTGAAATTGTTAAAGTACTACATGCATTATTATAATAGTTATGGTTACGTGTGATACAAAGTTTCAAAAAGGTTTCATTCGATTTCTTTACTTTAAACAATAAAACAATCAGTTAAAACTTTCAAGTAGTTAAAATCGACTTACATTATAGTAATTATAACTGCGTATGTACACATTCTCAATTTTTTTTTATTTACACAAAAGATAAATAATAGATAAATTACATTTGCAAATACTTTGGCCAGCTTTATGTATTTATGTAGCATTAGCATAACTGGCGCAACAAACTAAAAATGCAATTGAGATTTAAAGTTTAAAGTATCATCGTAATGAATATAAAAGTTTGCAGAAAATTCAAACCTATTAATTTTAGAATGAATTGATATTTTTTATTTGCCATTTTAGCATTTGAGTTTTAATTTTATAGCACTATTGTTATAAACACAACTTTGTATTTATGAATCGCAACTTGAAAAGTAGCGAAATTTCAGCCATTTCTTACAGTTGACCTTTAAATCTAATTAACAAAACGCGAAATCATTAACTAATCTTTGTATACGTTAAGGATCTTTAACTCACAAATAAATTTAATCTACATCCTAAATAGTTCCAACGCAATTTTCGCAAACATACTTTATTATTCAAGAAATAACAATGCAAATTGATTTCAGTAGAATAATTAGTCTGAAATATTTCTACGACTAAAATAATTTAACTTTAACCAAATACATTGGATAAAATGTTAAATGTTATAGCATTTACAGAAGTTCAATAAATAAATATTACAGTTAAACCTACAAGCATACAATTTTAGATAATAATAATTACCTCCAAATTCTTTCAAATTTAATAACTTACAATATTTTCTACTTTTAATTACTCACTATAACCTATCTAGAAACCCAAAGAAATAATCATTTGTATTCCCACGCCAAATCATAATCTTTAAGACATCATACATATTCGTTTCAAAAGGATTCTTAATCCTCAATCCTTCGACAATTAAGATGAAGATTCCTTTGATTGCCTTTTAGGTCTAGAAGGTAAAGAACAAACAAGAGATCTGAAGAATCTCAATTTACTAGTTTATCAATATATAATCCTTGATCCTTGATTATAGGCTAAATCTAAACATCGGTCTCATCAACATTCAAAGCCAGTATTTTTGGCATGAGACAATAAAGCACCTAGTTAGACTAGCAATTGGTGAATTTAATGTACATCTCCTTTTGTAGTAAAAAAAAAACCAAACTCATTCATGATCAGATATCTTCAGAAACATGCCAAAAGCTTCAAATTGAACAAAGCTAATCGTTATCTTCCAAACCAATACCTCACAATACCAACTCATTAATTATTTCCCGGACACCTACTTTAAACGTCTCCAACCACAAAAACAAATCAAATCCTCCTCCAAAAGTATTCCCCAAGGGAGCTTGCTCTTTCTTAAGACATCACAACCATCTCAGTTTCAGCAGAAGGATTAATCCTGCAATCTTTCTCCGATTAAGACGAAGTTTTCTTTTCTTTGGAACGTTCTTTTCGGGTGGAAGGGGTGGGGTAAGAAGAGGGTAAACGACAGCCCTAGGGGTTCCCAATCACTGGTTCATCAACACGTAATCCCAGGTGGTGGGCCACCGTCAAACATCGTGATCGCCGTGCCCACCCCTTTCTCTTTCTGGTTTATTATCTGTCTTCTTCCCGCTGGCTAGTCTTTATCTTCCTTATCGAACGTCAAGAGCCTTTCTGCTTTTGTCACGGACTTTTGTATTGTTCGTTAATCAAGAGCAGCATATAAAACCCACGAAATATAGGATCGATGCCAGTCGTAATTGATATCTGCACCGGAAAGATAGGTTTTATGTTGGGTTGGGTGTTCTTCTTTTTTACGATGTACACATTTGTTTAGAGTATTACTTGTAAAATCAATGTATTTTATTAAGTAACACAATTAGTAGGGGTTGCTGATGTTAAAATTTTGAGATCTCAAATGCTTCTATAAAGATGATCATATATTTCTGAAGTAGGAAACTATATGAGTGATATATTCCTTAAAATAAATGGTAGTGTCTCTATTTACAAATAAATTTTTCCGTTGTTTTAAAATGTGCTGATTTGATTTTTAAACTTTTAAGATATTTAGAAACGGCGAATCAATTTTTGTCGTTGCCTAGGTGTATTTGAAAAGAGCGTTCTTTTGCTGTTGGTTTCTCTGCCCCAAAACAAAATTCGTGATTGTTGTGACGCTAGTTTTTGCTTTCAATTTTTTATTGAACTTACTTAAAAAATTACACGTGTAATGAAAATAAGAAAGCTGTCTTCGATAACTTATGATGTATTATATCCTATTCATCAAATAATCTTATACACATCCCTATTTAATTTTATTTTAAATAACTAACTATTTATATTTCTTAATTTTGTACTATATTATATTTTGGGAAACTATGCCTATACTTGTGTTTTTTAGTTTAACTTGCACGTGAATTTTTAAAAGAAAATATACATGCGAAATTTTTTTTTTGAATAATTCTGATGATATTATTTCTTAATGTGCAAACTTTTATAAGGTACTATTAAACTCTTAACCCAACATAGATTTACAAGTTAAATATTTTCTACCACGAAATTAATGAAATAAAAGAAAACATTACTGCATCCCTGCTTTATCCCCCAACTAAATTTCTCAATAATTCAGTCTAAGTTCATAATTGAATTTTTGCATAAAGCTAATTCTTTTATTAAAAATGTCTAAACTGTGACATTCCAACACAATATTCTCCCAATAGAAAGCATTTCCTTAAAATTCCACCAATCCAACCTATACAATCACAAAAAAAAAAAAAAAAAAAAAAAAAAAAAAAAAAAGCAGACAAAAACTCACTCTCCCTCTGAAATAGGAGGATGGACCAGAACAAAGTCCAGAATGGCCACCAAAACGGGACTAGGCTTTCAGGAGAATTAGTCTAAATCTTTTACCTCCCGAACTAAAACGCTCCCTGGTCACCCGCAATGCTGGACTAAAACCGGACACGGACCCTTCCACGAAATCCCATAGAATAAGTCTTTACGACCAAGCAGGGGAAAGACGTTCAATTCCCCTTCCCCTCCTTTGTAACGCATATGGGCCCCTCCATATGTTCTGTGGGATATTCCAAAAGCTGGATTAGAGGGGAAGAAACGAGCAGTTGGGAAAGAAGTGAAGTAAGACAAGAAAATGGTAGAGAATCAGAGAAGGGAAAGAGAAGAAATGTAATGAATCGATCATTGCATTGATTGCCTGCCTGGAATCGTTCTTGTTGGTGATTTTTCTGGATGCTTCACGGCAGTTGGACTCAATAAGCTAAGACGTGAAATCCAATAGAGTTCAAAGAACGATGGAAGGGAGTGGAGAGAATTTCTCACTTGGTGTTTGATTTTAATTCCAGGGAAGGAATTCCTACAAAGAGATTGTATTTCGTTACTGGAATAATCGAGTGAATGAAGAAAATAGGGTAGAAATGTTGATATGAGAGTTGGCACATTTCAGAAATGAAAACAAGTTGCTTTCAATTTGTTTAATTAGTGTGTTTATCTCTTTATTTTAGTAGGAAAAGAATTGTATAGTAAGGCAATATCAAAGATTTTATAGAAAATTTTAAGCTTCATTTAAAAGCTAGTGCTAGTTCATTAAAAGACTCTATAACTAAAATTGTTTTTAATGCTATGTAACTTAAATTAAAATGTGTTGTGTACGGTTATAAAATTGAATCGCTGTGGTATTTTATTTATTTGCGAAAAGGACAATTAATAGAAATATCTATAACGGGACTCTATGATGTAGGCATATAGTTTACGTTAACTTTACAGCTCATGGTTTTCTTTGAATAACGCTGTTTAATAATAATTTTTTATAGCAAATTGTTATATGAATTTTCTTTTAACACAGTAATAAATATCATACGTTTTATTTCTAACTTTAGTAAAGTAATGAATTGTTTTAAGATATTGTAAGGCACTTCAGAAATCATTTTAACCCGGGAGAACGCGCGCCTAAGATACGAACACGGGAGCGCGCGCGGGGTCCAAATGGACCCCACTTACGTAAATCAATTAATGCTAATTTTTTCATAATATTTAACGTCAGCATGATTATAAAACTAATATTTATGAATTTTCGAAATTTTTAATACTACTAATTATTTGAATATATACACTTGTTGGGTATATACTGACGAAATCCGCAACGTCCCCGAAAAGCTAAAAGTTTTTCGTCAATGGGGACATATTCCCCAACACAGTAAGAGTCTTTACATTTCTTTATGAAAATTTGAAAAATGTTTCTGATAGCAGCAAGTTTGTCTTCTTTTTGTCTTTCTTCCCTTGTGATGATGTTGTCAAACCACAGGCATCTTAAAATAAATAAAAATCGCTTGTACGACATAGTGGCAGGAAAAATTTCGATTCCTGTACCATCTGTAGCCCATAGGTCACGGACGTTCAGGTGAGATGATTTGTGCAAATCACACAAATATAACAGTCCAAACAACGCTCGTATTTCAAATTCGTCAGTTTCTTTGGCATCTCTCGTTCTGGAAAATTTCGATGATATTCTTTTAATGTAAATATTTGTACAAATAATTATTTCATCCATAATTTCACAGTCTATAAAAATTTCCCAAGCTTCATTCGGCGTTGTCACATTTTTTGCAGCCAATCTTGGTCCTGGTAGTTGCGAAATGATGTTGTGTGCACACGTTTAAACGCCAGTTTTAAATTTTTCTTTCTTCCAGAATGCACATTTATCTTTTCCAAGAAAATCCTTTTTGTTGGAAATATCCTCTTCTACGTCAGTATCCAAATCCAGTTCTGATTCTGAATCATGGTTACTCAAATTCTCATGATCAGAAAAATCTTCTTCATCAGAAATAGGGTCTTCATCACTTTCAACCTCATTCAAAAGTGTTCTCAGTCTTTCCATCTCTTTTTCGTATGGAGTCGGCATGGCGAAGCCAAGAAATAACGTCCGTACACTGAAAGTAGCAGCGGATGAATGCAGCTAATTCGGCTAACGCGGGAAGTCGCGCGGGGTCCAGACATACCCCACACGTGACAACCCTTTTGTTAAAGATGAAATAATGACCCTAAGGAATTTTTGACACTTGGTAGAGGTTGAAGGTCGTGGGAAAGTAGACTACTGAAAAGCAGGGCTGGTCAAGATCAAACATATAATAGAAATTCCTTTTTAAAATCACTTGGGGTCCATATGGACCCCGGGCGCGTCCTGGCGGGTTAACTTTGCTATATTCAATTAAAGGCATGACACACTTTAAAAACTCTCATGTTTTTTGTAAAATACATAGCGTCAAAACAAAAACTGATGGACCATTGCATAAAATATAGTTAGTTTTAATTTTTGGACAACTTAGTTAAGTGTAGCATTTTTGACATTTGATGTAGGATTTGATAAGCAATACTTATGTTGCACAAAAATATTCTCAATAATTTCCATATAAAGGGGCTTCTAATTACTATTTCTGTACACATATGATAACAACATACTTTCTACCAACTTCCAAAAAAGGAGGGATTTTAAATAATACTGAACTCATATGGTAAAGAATTCACTCATTAAACTGGCAAATCAAAAGTGCCTTCTAAAATATTTCAGCAGCGCAATTGAAAGAATGGTAAAATTAAGTCTCTGCATTTTCCTTGTTGTCCATCAATATATTAACACGAATTTTATTTCCGTGCGAATATCAAACAGAAATGAGTAAATTAGCATTAAAATACGACGAATAAGGCCTTAATAAATATTCACAACCACCTCATTTTTAAATTGCGAGGACGCAAACTGCGATTCATTGTGTATACTTGAATGACCATACTCTGCACGAAATAATCATCCGGTCCCTTTCAGTACCCAATTCAACGAAACCTTCTATCCAGACTCTCCGGACCGGAATGAAAGATAATTCCCGGACTCCCGGATACCGTAATAAATTAACGCCTCCGTTAAAAATCCCATCTCTCTCTCACATAAATTACTCCAGCAGAACTCAATCAGAAGAGTAGTCAGCTGAGACAAGAATGGAGAGATTGACACTTTGAGTAATTGCCACGTCAACCTTTACTCAATCTTTCCCTCAAGCGAGCTCTTCATCAGAGACCAAACTTAAAATGAGCTTTTTATTTAATGCTTTTACTTCGATCAGTCTTTCACAAACTTTCAAGTTGGATCTTGGATGTACTTAACGTCGAGACACTGATATCGTCAAGGGGATTCTGGAAGTATTAAGGGAATAAGGGCTTACATATAGATAGAAAAGTATATGAAGTTATAATAACTTAGTTATAGCTGTTATTTTGATTTTGTTAATACGGTACTTGTTGAAATATAAGGTTATTTGAAACTTATTGGAACTGATTCGAGAACGTCGAGAAATAAAACAAATATGAAATTTGTTTTCTATTAAGTGCTTAAACATGAAAAAGTTTACCGTAAATTGAGGATAAATTTTATTAAATTTTTTTGTAATAAAGTTAAAGAGATAAAAACCACCCTAAAAAGTTATAGTTTATGTTATTTAGATTTTGATAATAGGCTATTTGTTACAATATAAAGTTATTCGAAACTTTTTTTGAAACAATGTAGGGTTATATTTTACCATCTCTGGGACTAATAAAATATTGTATACTTAATTGAGTGTTAAAATATTTTACGACGATCATAATTTTAATTATGAGATAACAACATTATTTTTCTAATATTTAAGTGTATAGGAGGAAATGCATTTATTCTTATTTATAAATGATCTTGATGATTCAACTATTACGTATTTGAAATCCGAAAGCTTTTATAAAAATGTTAAATTATTGAAAAATTTTTAATATTTATTTTCTAGTAATATTTATAAAAGAGTATTCAAAATATAAAGTTTGATGTTTATTTAAATTCGGAGAAAACTGCAAAACTGCTAATTATTAAGAAAAAAATATATTCATAAGTTCATTCTTAAAAACCTCATTTGTCCATAAGAGAAGAAATCGATAAGGATTACATTTACAAAAGTTACAAACGTTCTTCACATAGATCTTTCAACATCAGTGGCGTAGTAACAAAATCGCCAACTATTCCCGATTAAGATTTCATTAACACGCCTTTATCACGTTGAGATGGAGAAAATTAGTGATACACCAAAAAGCGAAGAAAACTATGTGCATCAATGGAGATACTTCACAGTAATATCGCTAGGACATCAAGATCCTATCCAAGTGGCTCCAAAGCCACTAAGGGTAAAAGACATTGCTCTCCTAGTCAGATAGGCATTTAAAGAATGTGGCTTTTTCAGCGATTCGCGTTGACTAGAAGCGGACTCTTGTCCTTTGTGATGCATGGCAGAGTGGTCGAAGTCATCTTTTTAACTATATTTATAGTTAAAAAGTTGAAATACGTAATACTACTTAACTGAGTGAGCGCCGTAATAATACATCATAAGTTTGAATTCTAATAGTAGTTTTTAATTCTAAGAAGGTTTTAATATCTTGTTATTATAATTTGATTTAATAGTACTACATTTCCAATGTAATTACTTTTGATTGCCCAAATTATCTAGCTATTGTGTTTCTAACTTTTTAAATCATATTCAAATTCAAATGAAAATTACTTTATCATATTTGCCTCACTTGTTTTCTTATACAATTGAAGGAAAGTGAAAGTTTTTAAATATATTTGAAATCTTCTTTATACCCTATGTAAAAAACAAACTCAAGTTATTTTGCTGATATATACCTGAAAAAAAAATGGCTATACCAAGAAAAAAAAGAGTAAGTACTGATAATGAAGTATTTTAAACACAGTTGTAACGATTCAAGTATACAATATAAAAGATGCACAACTACAACTTACATTTTATTGAACTTCAACAGTCTCTTTGAAAAAATTTCATGTAGCTAAATATACAGTGTTGATAAATTAAATTTTGAATTAAAAATCATAAAAAGTCATCTAATTCTACTAAAAATATCAATGAATTTATACTACAAAAGTATAGTATTTGTTATAAAAAACGAACATATATATGGTAATCATAACTCTTTTGTTTTAGAGATAGACCATGAAAACTAATTCATAGCTAAAATCTAATATCCGAAGCCTCAACTTAAACCACTTATCTTCGAACAAAGGAGCTAAGTCTTGGTTTCTTTCAATTTTCTTTTCTACGCTTTAGCATTCTTTTTGTCCATAACATGAAGGTAATGGCCTATTCTATGTTATGCTCACTATACTTTTTCGTTTCTTCTTTACTTCACAAAAAATCAGAACATTCTTTCTAGGCTTCTTCAGCAATAAATTGTGTCTTTAAAAGACTGACTACCGACATTGATACATTTCTATCAGTTCTCATCATTATTTCTATATTTTGAAGACTTTTAGAGAAGTCAAAGGTAAGCAAAGCTACATAAAAAAAAATTATTAAAAAAAAAGTTTCCACCCAAACTTTGATAAATTGAAATTTATTGAAGATGTTTAAATTTTTATTCGTCTTTAAGGCATCATAATTCCTTAATACGGAATGAATTTTTAGAAATACAAAAAAATACTTATAATAAAAATGTTTATTGCTCAAACCGATTAAACGTAACGTAAAAAGTGGGTTTTGAGTAATCTTGAGTTTAAAGGTTAGGGTTCAGTGATTTTGAATTTACCTTGTTTGTAGTGATTATTCATTTGTACTGTGATTCATACCTTCTCTGGATCTCATACTGCTATTTTGTACAGTTTAAATACCGTTTCTGATACAAATAAATTATTTTATTTTATTTTATTAGACAGAATGACCCGTTTTAACTTATTTAGGTTTCGCTTTAAAAACCGGAAAATATATTCATCTTTTATTTTAAATATTTAGGAAAGTTTCATATTTTAAGTTGTAATAAATAATGAATAGCAAGCTCTGTTCTATTTAAATAATTAAATTGTACTCGACTAGAATTCAATTTCGCCTTATTAGACTGCGAATAAATTTTATAAATGTTTTCAAAGGTATGACTGAATATTACGGGAAAATGTTGGAAAATCACAACATTTTATGCGAGATTTTATTAACTTAATTTTCAAACTTCATTTGTCAAGTGAAATGCAAAATCTTTTGAGAAGGATTTAGATTACTGAATAATAACCGGTAATAAGTGTTTGATGTTTTGAATGAATATATAAAATTATAATCTATGAAAAGAGTATAAAACATTTAGGGTTGACAAATTAAATTTAAATCCGAAATAATTTAAATTAATATATTCAAAGGAACTGATATATATGAAATGTCTTATGGGCATTAAAATTAAATGTATTTAATTTTAAATTAAGCTTTTAACTTCTATTAAACATCTATTTAACATCTATTTAACATCTATTTAAATAAATCATTAAATTGTATTTTCCCCCATCCTCTACAACAGGAAGTCCATTTATGTATAAAATGTTGATTGCATTGATTAAAAACTGTAATTAAGTTATTTCTAAGCATGAAAAACCTTTTAATGTATGAAACAAATATAAAATAAAATGAGCTTCTAAGAAAGTTCCAAATAAATATTAAAAAAGTGTTCTCAAAATGTATTATTTGAGAAAAAAAGAAGAAAAAAAAAAGAGTATTTAAAGATATTATAAAGAAAATATTTAAAAAATGTTATTAAAAAAATATTAAAACATATTTTTAAAAATACTTTTTTAATATTAAAAAATATTAAAATGTATTTTTAAAAATACTTTTTTTTTTTAATAAAAAATATTTTTATACAAAATTTTATTTAAAATTATTATTTTTACACTGAAATATTACTATCGTATAAACATCCTTTATAACTTAAAGAATTATCTGGCAGAAGAATCACCTTTAAAGGATAATTGATTTATTGAAAATGAATAATAACTATCCTCGAATCTATATATTGAGGTAAACTTTGAACAAAAGTAGAATTTTACTAATATGCATTAAAAATAAGCTATAAATATTCTCTAATCCATATAATATTTTAAACTAAGAAACATACATGTAGAATTTTTTATTACACCCTTGAAATGGTTGGTTGGTTGTATTCAGATTATCTGGCGCCGTCAGCAACACGAGGGCTATAATGCGCCGAAACATTCGTCATTAGACAAGCCAACATACATTTACAAACACCCATGCCAACACGGGACTCGAACCCGCAACCTCGCGGTCTAGAAGCTAGCACGCTAACCACCATACCTTTTGGTCGGCACACCCTTGAAATGTACTGTAATGTGTGAATTAAATTCTAAACATTATCCATCGATATTATCAACACTTATAAAAATGTATATTATTTATTAAATGTTCTAGAAAAATTAATTTAGTATTATAGATTAATAACGTTCGTACCACAAAAAATACATGGCTTCTAATTGGTTCCAACATCTAATTTAAAGCTTTTTGATGTATGATTCGATTGCAATTGAATTCTTTAACTTTAAAACAAAATCCTTCAGATGATGTGTCTTATATGGTTTCTTAAGCCCTTACTTTTTACCAAAACCTCTTAAATAACGCCCTTCAATATATTCACCCTTTTCTGCTGACTGGCACCGCCATAAATCATCCTCATATCCTTAAAATGCCAATAACTTTTTCTAAAAGTGACAAAGAACTTTAACCACTTATATTTTTTTTGGCCAAAACTCTTTAACCACTCTCTATGCCAAAACCAGACAAAATTTCTCTAAATCAGTGAGAAATAAAAATGACTACAAAATAATAAATCCGGAACAATAGATAATGTGGTATATTCTCAGACAGCACTTGGTAAAAAAAGGACCTAGTTCACGATCTGTCACTTGAACAGTGATAAAAGGGGCACGAGCAAAGGGGTGGCGGATGACAAGTCCGAGAGTGATCCATTGCGTATTTATGGAAGTCTGCTGCTTACTAATGATCCCAGAAGGAAACCGAAGCATTCGAGTGGAAAACTAGTTCCTCTTCCTCATCTTCGTCCGCGGATTATAAGGAGGTCTTAATAATTCATCTTTTCTCAAAATCATTATGGGAGAAAAGGGCCTGTCTCGTTTTCTTTATATTTTTGGTTGGGAATCGAGGAAATCTGGAACGAGGTGAGGGTTTCCGTGGTGGGAAGTTCTGATTTGTAGAGAAATGGTAGATTTTGAAGGCTGTGGATTTTTGATATTAATATAGGGATGGTGATTATTTTCTGAGAAAGTGTAACTGTTCTATGATTTTGAATGGCTCTGATCATAATTTAACTTCATTCATTGCGGCGAGCCATGTTAAAAAATATATTAAAAATAAAAATGTCTTCATCAGTACTTTTTTTTTTTTTTTTTACTTTTATGTAACTCTTTTAGTTTGATATCTTTTTTTTACCATGAATAGACTAACTGCGGAAAAATAATTATATTTATAAAAAAAATAATGTACTAGATTTAATGTTTTAATGGAAACTATGAAAAATGACATTTTCCATTAACTAATTACGTTAAAGCAACTGTTATTTAGTAGATGTAGCTTTTTTTTTATTTAGAAGAGGTGCAAAATTGTTATTTAGTAGAAGGGCAAAATTGTTATTTAGTAGATATAGCTTTTACCACACCTAACACAAATTTAGTTTCATTTATAATTAAAGCGCAATATAGAGTGATAACCGAAAGCTAATTTAAATTTATATTTTAGAAATTCTATCCGGAATATGTTGAATCTAAATGACTTTTCCTCTCAAATATACATCATCTTAATATATGAAAGCTATCCTAATAACTTAATTTAATAACTCAAGTTGATTTAGGAACTCCCCTAAAATCCCCCATAACTCTGACGATAGACTCTGATGCATATTGTTCCAATCTTCTTAAATAGTCTATGGGTCAATAACAATTACTCATCTCGGCAGAACAATTTATCAAAATGAATCATTCATCGCATTTTGTTCCATAAAAGTGATTTACAGCATATGGACTGTTGTCCCAGCTTACGTCGAACTCTCATTTTTTCTCATGCCTCCGAGGTAATCGGGGTGGTACACTTTCCGGAAATTAGGTGAATTTCCCTGCAGGGAATTCCCAAAATCTTTGGTACAATCACCGCCATGATGGATAGGCTCTATCGGGGGTGGTCCAGACCAGCGATCGTTCAGTCCAGCATCGACAATACACTGCCGATCTACATCCCTTTCGATTGATCCTCAACAACAATGAAGGTGTGTTGGCGAGTCCGTTTTGACAATGGCGCCTCTCGACAAGAAAGGGATTTGTCTTCCTCTTGCCATTGTGCAAAAATCAATGGTTGTGACACATCAACTGCAAGAGGGGGGCGTTTGCCTCAGAATTGGGACGACGCCCACCTTTGAGCAAAAGACGTTGATGAGCGGTTTTCAATATGGAAATATATAAAATGCTCCTGGGAGAGGGCTCACTTGGAAAAGGGCAAGGTGATTAGCAAACAATAAAAATTGGAAGAGTGAAAGATGGTAATGTCGCTGATTAAATATAAATCGGCGGGCCGTTATCTTCGGAGGGGGCTGGTGAAATATGTTGAGACAGAAAGGAGGTCGGAGGTGAGCTATTTTAAACTGTAATCTTTTTGAAGGATTCTCTGAGAAAGTTTCATCAAGTTAATTTATAAGGATTTTATTAAATTAAGAAATCGAAGCGGATATGACTTAGGGATCCATTAATTTACACAAAGAATGTGAAACTACATTTCAGATTATTGTTGCGAGCATATCTTGTACATAAATATTTATAAAACAGTATAAATGGATTAAGTTTTATTGCAAAGTGGGTTTTACATAAAGACATATTTAAAATATAGAGAATAAGTTACTGTGTTAAATAAGGTAGGCTATTCGATATGCGATTGAAGTTACATTAATCGGTTAATTGTTATAGAAAAAAATATTTGAAAAATATAATTTATATTCATAGAGGTCATGAAAGATACAAACCTTATTTCAGTGTTGTATAGAAATTTCGGGGAAGTTTTGTTAATGTAAATTTTCTTAAAACTTTTTAACTACACGCGCATAAAATTACTTCGTATTTCTAAGTCTTCATAAATATCAAAAGAATTTATGTTTAAAAAAAACTAATTCCCCTAAAAGAGAAAATATGACATCGTATAATGAATACTGTAGTTTCATATGTTGACGTTTTCTAGAAACAACAACAATTTGAACAGTGGAAAACGTCAGAGTTTGTAAATTTACATTAATTTAACCAAGCAGACTTTAATAATCATTCTTATTATTCTTCACCAAAAACAATCCCCTTGCATTTCCCACACGTACGAACATGCAAATTCCGCACTTAATTGGACAGAAGGCGTGGTCAAGGCACACGATGTCAGTCCACACTCGCACGCACTACTCAAAGGTTGACGCGCAAAAACGGAAACAGCTTTTTTCCTTCAAAGATTTACTTACCGCTCTTTGGGGCGCGTGGCAGTCTGTAATTACTCCCCCTTTCCCAAATAAATAAATAATCATTGACAAGTGCTGCATTGTAATTAGTGATCCATTAAAAGGTACGGGCTGGTGGTATTAGTGGGTGGGGGTATCTACAGCGCGTGATACATGAATTAATAACTGGTTGGGAATACATTGAGGGACCATCTCATACCCCGCAATATTAGCTTCGATGCACCCCATACTCTTAAGGCATCTTTATTTATGAATGAGATCGCTTAGGTTTGGAAATTTATACCATAAAGAGCGTCTCATGAAGAGGTAAGGACGAAATGAGATGTTAAAGATATGGCCGTGCACGAGCCTTGCTCTAATTCTAACCATGGTTGTTGCGCATCTATACAGCTTCGATGAACCCAAGTAGCACAGAGGTATTAGCCAATGTAGCTCGAGCATCATTTCAAAATACACGATTTTTCAAAAAATAAACTTGTCAAAACCATCATGAAACATATTTTTACCCCCTCTGTCTTTTCTTATAACTCTATATTTCAATTTTAAAACTCTGTATCAACGTTTTAAAATAGCGTGATTGGTCAAGATCCGTAGCAGCGGTCGGTCTACAGCGGTTCACATCGTGATTGACCAGTGTCGAACCGATATTGGCCAGTGGATTTGTGCTATTGGGGAATTTTAACCTCTTAACTGAAGAGTGTAATGGGAAAAAGTAGCATTTCAGGGGTGCGGTGATTGATTTCAAATGATTAAAATACTATAAAAACTTTAAATTACTGCCTTATACTAAAATATAAAAGGTTTTAATGGGAAATAGCTGTACTGTAATTATTAATGAGTGACTGGATTATAGTGGAAATTAGAAATAAACATTAATATGGAATTTTCAGCAGTAATTGCATATGATTACTTATCAAACGAGGGAATCAGTTAAAATTTAGAGTAAGAATAAAACAGTAGGGTGAGTGTGGTTGCTGAAATATTATATCACTCCACAAGTTAAACTAACATGCTTTAATTGGTAACTTGATACACAGCACTTACAACAAAGATGGAATGAATGGCACAACCTTCTCGCTCTGAGATCGGGAGCAGTCTGGTTTGGGTACAGTGCGATACTGGGATAACCATTACGTGTAAAGTGCTATATATTGACCGCTATGCACGTGATAGTTACGTTTGCAGAGCATGACGCTCTGCCTTATAAAACCCTCAAAAATCAAAGTAGAATTTTACTGACTTTATCGAAAATTTTCATGTAGAATAATGTCATTCTGAAATGAGTAATTGAAATTGAGTAAACGTAGTTCAATTTTAATAATTATTGTACACGTGCTTTAATATTAAATATGATATAATTCTGTTTACATTAGAAGAAAAAGATACGTCCAATTTTTTTTTTTTTTTTTTTTTTTTTTTAAATATTACTTTGCTTCAGGGGAAAAAATAACATAGGTTAGAGAACATACTTTTTCAGTAGGATGATAATTATATAGATATAGAAATATGACTTAAAATTAAACCTTACAATAATAAAATTATTCCTGGTATCAATGTCACTTAACATGATACATCACTAAGTATCAATCCTTTAACTTATCATCCAGATGTCACGAGAACAAAGTGCACCAAATTGAGATCTGGAAGTCATATTACTTTAATCTCTTTACTTCTTCTATGTCACTTAAGAAACTATCATAAACCTTTCTTTCGGTTTTTATATCAAATCAATGTCAAGGTGAAGGGAAAAGTGGAAAACAAAACAGGTAATATAAAAATGTCCTCCTTATCTCCAACTTTATTTCACCGGTCGGGGGTCGACTCCTGACTTTTATAACCGGAGTGGAGTAAAAAATGACCATAAAAGCAGGGCTGCTTCGCTCGTAAAGTGGCATCGATTTGGATCCTTCTTTTTTTTTAATATTATATTATACTCCAAAGAAAACTTATATAATGTACTACACTACACTTAGAATGATTTTTATAGGATCTCTATTTATAAAATCTTATCTCATGAACATTGAAACATTACTATGCGTGCTATTATATTTCGAATGAAAAGTGATGTAATTGCTGTCAGAAAATTTTGATTGGCAACTTATATT
The DNA here is from genome assembly GCA_963978545.1 of Linyphia triangularis. NCBI lineage: Eukaryota > Metazoa > Arthropoda > Arachnida > Araneae > Linyphiidae > Linyphia > Linyphia triangularis. Next base: position 78,277,436 of record OZ021723.1, read on the forward strand.
GCATGTACTAAGTGTAAGATGCTATCGAAACAGATTCATTTGAAAGTAGAACAACAGTTCAATAATATATATATATATAAATAAATAAATCTATTAACTATCTGTTCAACACCATTAATATTAAACCAACTACATTCCGTGACCATTTACATTGTATTAATACTGGCAAGTCTTTATAAAATGGTTCCAATGAAAATTCCATTTTCAAAGTTACAAAAAGAATTGTTCTGTAAAATAGGTTTCGTATTCAGTAAAAACTTATAGTTTATGAAGATTGTGATGGCTTCCAAATTTGGCAATATAAACTCATTTTGATCATAGCAGGTTACGCAAATTCTACCTTTCTAGTTTCAATTTAATTGGATGGTATTATATTGATGGTATGAAAACTTAAATTAATATCCAGTACGCAAACAACAAGATAGATACCGTAAACTTGAAAAAGTAGACTAATCTACACAATAAACAATCCGGAATGTACTATAAAACCACACCATATTGAAAAGATAACCTAAGCAAATAGATACAAATTTTATTTTTCGCACCATACAGCCTAAGTTAAGCATTATATAATCTAAGGTTAACCAGCAACTATCTAAATCCTGTCAATAGGTTACTAGGACTTTCCCGGGAGTAGAATTCTAATTGAAGATAAGAGTAATCTGGAAATGTAGCCAATGTATTGTTGTTAATCTAAGTCACTTTTTGATTTCCTTTATAAAATAATAGATGCTAAACTAAGTACCAACTACTCAAGCTTGACTAGCATTCATTTTAAAGTAAGCGCATCTTATACACTACCTTAACCAGCAATTGTCTAAGCGCTCTTGGACGGAGCGATAATCTCTAGGTGTTGATATTTGGTTGGTAGTTAAGCGTCGGGTCACTAGAAAATCTTTCCCAAGAGTAGAATCATAACTGAAGAGAACAGTCATCTGGAAATAAAGTCATTATATCGATGCCTATGCAGATCATTGTAGTAATGTGTCGTCGAGCAAAGGAGCTAGTGGAAGCCTCTCCAGGGAAATTAATGAGGTCGTTTGGCTAGGCGAAAATCGTAAATCAGAAGAGCGAGCTTTATGATGATAGACCCTTATGAATCATTACTCATACTTTATCTTTTAATTTTGCTGTTCAATTATAATTTAAACTCTTTCTGGGGGGCTCTGTCCCTTTTCAGAAACGGATGATAAGGACCCATCCTAATTACCCCCTTCCACCACCCCAACCAGGGAACACCTTCCAAAGGATAGTTCGTGAAACCTGGCGGCAAATAGCAGGTGCAACTTCACTCGAGATATATTTCTCGGGAAGTTTTGTTTTCTGCGCCCATTATTCTTTTCTCTCGAAAAGATAACGGGTAGCTGCTTCAGAACTGCAGAGGGTTGCTTGCAATTTCATAACTGGAGTAGTGGTGGGGTGCTTATTCCTGACAGGGGACTGTTTGAGGGGTTGGCGAGCGGAATGAGTTCTTGGTTTGTGAATAACGATGTTGTTTTCGGAGGGATGAGTGGTAATACATCGTTTGTGTCCAAATACAGAGACTGAGAAAGTAAATGGCTTAATTTGAGAGTAAATTGCTATTGGTGAATAGGGGTTTAACTTAAATGATCTAGGTTCCACAACACGTTTTGAACTGAGTACCCTAGAAATTAGTAGAGTTACCTTTTGATTTTATATTTAAAATAATGTTTAACTTCTGATTCTGAACCAATTGTTTCTGTTTCTTTGAACTTCAATTCCATTTGAAATTGAGCTTCCATCTATTATCGCAGTAAAGTGTCAAATTTAAGGAAACTAATTATTCTATTTTATATAGTATTAAGTTTAGTATGGAGGTTTCGTGTAGTGTGCAAAATTATTTGACATAGAAACACAAAAATGTCGAATAGTGTTTCAAAACAGACGGTTAATGCACTCAAGTCAATGTCTACCATCGATACAATATTCCCAAATTTCCATTTGTTATAACTTCAAAATAATATACTTGATTTTTATGACATTAAGAGCTTGATTACTTCAGCAAATGCATAAGTAACCTTAAAAAATAAAAAATAAACACCAATTGAACGTAATTTTTTCCCCCCCCAAACTAGCCACATTCAAATAACACTAATTGCATAATAAAAAATGGAAAGTAACATAAATTCAATTAACACAATGTAACTTACTTATCTGTTTACTAACCACGATAATTCAACCAAACGATGGTACATAAAGCAGCCAACCACCATCCTCTAGACGATCTTAGATCGTATCCCACCCTCACTTCATAGCCCCCGCAACATACGACCCCACACCGCAGCGTCCTGGTACAGGGGGAAAACAGCCTCGTTTAACACGCTTTGTGCTCCTGCTTGGAGTGGGCCGTAAATACAGCGGATTTTATTCCCGACCCTTTAAGCCCCCTTTCTTTTTTACGATCCTGGTTTCTGCGGGTTGCAGTAAGAGGGCGAGGGATAATTAGTTGAGTCTGGAATAGCCCCCATAAAACAGGCAGTGACATATGGGCATTACAGGCCAATGGGGGGTTTCGAGGACGCTGATAAGGAGGTCCTGACAAGATGATATTTCTGTAGCTATTTTAATGATATATGTTCAATTGAAGAAAAAAAAAATCAAATATTTATTGTGTTAAGTAAACGGTAGGCTTAACTTTCTTTAAATTATTTATTAGAGAAATCCTTTAAGTTGAACTTTGGAATGTAGGAAAATTTACCTATTCTGGAAGGATAATTTTTCTTGAACGCAATTAACAAATAAACTTGTAGGACCCTAGAAAGTGATCCAACTCTCGCGGTTAATTTTCTAAAACTGTGTATCTACTATACAGAAATTCATTGCTAATGAGAAAACTAAACAGAATACAATTTATGTTATGCTTTGCTAAGGCTATTTTGCCTCTACTACCTCTGTCTAATAGGTCAGGGAAGAATTTATCTCTTCGACCTTAGTCCAATGACTCCGGGAAAATATTGTTCCTACTGCCTTAGTCCAATGTACTAGTAAAGACTTTGTATGTACTACCTTACCCCTCAGGAAAGAAGCAGTGCTGTGAGGGTTTCACAATCTAGATATTTACTTACAACAGCTGCTTTCATAAATCAGTAAGGATTGGCATCTATTGAACAATTATTAATGATATTGCTTGTGAGAGCTGTAGAGAGCTATATTGAATATTAAACGTTTAAACGTCAAAAACAAAATTTCAGAGCTGTTTTTTTTTAAATTTCTGCAATTCTTTATAAATTTTAAGAACCTTTTCACGTTTAGATATTTTTAATAAGTTTTGGGGCAGTATATCTTTTGTGTTACCCTAGAACCGTGAAACTACAACTCAATGAACCTATTATTTAACCAAATGAATATCAATTTTGGCTAAAAAACTATTGTTTGGATTCACACAAATCCGAGCTAGATGATTTTCTTCTATAATCAAAATCTTTAAAATAGTTTCTGAGTTTACATTTTTCGGAATAATTAATTATAGACATTGATTGAATAAATGAAACTAAGTACATGTGTATTAGAGACAGTGTACATTTAGAGCAAGTAAAACAATTCAGTCGCAAATTGAAATGCAAAGTGTACGGTGGGGGTATTTGCAAAAGAATGGAGTACCATTAGTGTGTAGTTGTGCAGATATATTTATATTAAAAATCATACAACTCATGAAGTGGAATTTTAGTGTGAGATATGATCTCCACTGTCATTAGTGTTTACTTGCCACTTAAAATAAGTTCTTCATACTTAAAATGAGTTTCTTGATGAATTCTAGTGGCTAAATTGATTGCACGTTACACCGTTTGCAAGCGATGGAAAGTTCTCAATACATAAAATCTTTACACAATGCATATCGTAGAAGCATCCTACACATGTTTGATGAAATTGGGATTAGACGAGTGATCTGGCTTACTTATAAGGGCAATACTCCTATTTTTTAATCGTTTATACAAGGCAAAATTGGAATAAAACTGACCATAAGTATCAATAAACACGATTTAGTTAACGTAATTACAGTGAAAAAGTGTAATTAAATTATCTTTTGTGATCTTGGGGAGCTTATTAAACAAACTCAATATATTGAACCTAAAGACCCAAATTCTTTTCCCACCAAACCATTATCTTGACTTGGTATTTACCATGAAATATCATGTTTCCACCTTTCTACAGATCCTCTGATGTCCAGTGTTACTCATGAGACTGAAAAAATCATATTCAGTAAACAGCATCTGATGTTAAAAAGATTTGGTATTTGGTTGTAATATGATGAGTTGGTTTAACAAGCTCCCCAAATGCGCAAAAGATAATTAAATTCGTCTTTTTCACTGTAATTATGTTAACTTAATCGACACAAATCTTTAATGCTGAAATATCAGTTTCTAAATTATGTTTATTGATACTTATGGCTAATTTTATTTCCCTTTTCCCTCGTATAAACGATTAAAAAATATGAAATCGCCCCAATAAGTAAGCCAGATCACTCCTCTAATCCAAATTTCATCAAACATGTGTGGGACGCTTCTACGATATGCATTGTGTAAAGATTTAATGTATTGGGAACTTTCCATCACTTGCAAACAGTTCAAAAGGTGGGACGAGCAATTTAGCCACAAGAATTCATCAAGAAACTCATGTTGATTATTAGAACACAGTACCAAGTAAGCAATAATGACAGGGAAGATCATATCTCACACTAAAATTCAACTTCATCAGTTACGTGATTTTTAAAGTAAATACATCTGTACAACTGCACACTTAAGGTACTCCAGTCTTTTACATATGCCCCCACTGTTCACTTTGCATTTCAATTTGCGATTGAATTGTTTTACTTATACAAAATCCAAAATGTCTCTAATACACATATACTTAGTTTCATTTCTTCAATCAATGTCTATTATGAATTATTCCGAAAAATGTAACTGTTAATTAGCAATTGTCAAGCAGTGTATTTTGCTATTGATCTTTACCCTTGTTTAAGAGAATTATTAACGAAAAATTTTTTTTCATCAACCAGTTTAAATTATACAAACAATATCAATTATGGTTGATATGAATATTTTTATTTGATTGAGTAAGCATATGTAGTAGCGATGTGTTGAAATGATTCAGTGATTAAATGTTACAAAGTAATTCATTGAAGCTTTTCGATTCCTATTGACACATTATCCACATTCATGTCATCTCTCATACTTATCAGAAAGATACATTATAAAGTGAAACCACACAAAAAAACCTTATCAATTCTCATTCGAACGAATATATTTTCACAAGGTTCGAGTGTGCCTAAAATTTCTCCCTTGAAAAGTTCTGGCAGCCATTTTTTTTTCTCCCTCAAAATCCCTAACCGTTAATTTATAAAATATGCTCGAAGCGATAATAGGAACAGCAAAAAGAACGTTAACTTATCAGCCCAGCATATGCGAGAAGCTTGAGAATAACTGCTGAAAGGCAAAGAAATATCCCGAAATTAATTACTAAGTAATTAATAATTTATGGATTTTTGAATGAAACGAATCCATAACTTAGCCTTAATTGGGTTATCGCGTTAAGTAAAAGGGATTTATTTTGCTCGGAATTTCCCTTTTTTCTTCTTATCATCCTGAATATAAATGTCCTCGAGTTTTGCTTGATTGATTGTCAGAAATCCCCGGACTTACAGAGAGGGGAGAGATGAGGGCCAATTTTAGCCTTTGAAGGTCAAAAAGGCATTTTTTAAATAAAGCAATCTGTTATCGTTTTTAATCGCTAATTACCATGAAATAATTACTTATAGTTAGTTGATAGAATAGGAGCATAAGAGGTATTTTTTTCCCCTCTTTTCTTAATCTTTCGACTCTTTGGAAACCTTTTCGCTGATTTTGCTTCTTGCAATATGCTTCATTGCTTGGTTTCTTAATTAAGAGGGTGGTGTAGAAAAAGGGGGGTGGGGGAGGAGTTCGGCGCAAGCGTATATTTTGCTTTTACTTCAGATATACTGAAAATTATTCGTTCTTTTCAATCTAAAAGAAAGATGCCTTTTTTTAATATTAAATTTCTTTCCGTGTATAATAAGGCTTTTTTATCGTTATCGATTGAATTTTTTTTTCTAAGGACCTTTTAAGAATACTTAGGTTTTTTTTTTTTTAATATTTTCTCTCTAATCTCGAATGCCGGTCATGTTTACATAGCTGACCTGCAAGGAAAGCTCTTTTAATCGCTTAAGGTGGAATTAGTTCCATCATTAGGAAAGGATTAAGAAAATGATGGATGAATAATTCATTAAGAGGGTAAAAAAATAATTTTAGTAAAAATTTTATTTCAGAGAGAGTCAGTGGATCGATTCCACTTTAGAGGCTATGAAAAATCTAGTTTTAATTAAACTACAGTTGGGTATTTTTTGTTTCCTAATTTCAAGAAAAAGAGAATATCTCAAACCGATTACTTTAAATAATGTAAAATTATGATAATGCATAAAGAAGTTAATTTTAAACACAAAAAAAGAATGTAAAATTTTAAACATTCTATAAAGAGAATTAAAAAACCGAAACTGAAAACAAATTTAATAAAAAAAATTAGAATATTAAACATGTGTCTTGGATCCATTAACGAGCATGGCTTTTTCTATTATGTGATAACATTCCGCTCTCAAACTAAAATATATATAAAAATTCTTAACTTGGTTAGTATTAGAAAGTATCTTAAAACATAAAGTACGTATTCATCTTCAGAAAACGGATACTTATTTATAAATATAATACATAAAAATACAATATTTGAAATAAATTAAATGAATACATTATGTCTATTGCTAGGCAAATAGTCCCTGAATTCCCTATTTGATAATTATATAGATTCTTTAGATATTATAAAATAAAAATCACTCAAAATTAATTTCATGTTTATAACGCTAAAATAATTTTAATTTAAAAACCTATTTAGCATGAACTTAAATATTTATTCATAATAAGGACGTTTTAATATATTTAAATAAAGTTGAAGCAAAATAATTTATGGCATCATAAAGTATAAAAATTTATAAAAGTCGATCTAACAAGTGATACTCAGTAGCAAATAAGTGACTTAAACGAAATTCGGGATATAGGTATTCCGTATTTATGACAATCTTTTTTTTAGGCAGAAAAATGTCTAGGAGGCAGCCATTATATCCAGACACAAAAGAAGACTTCTCCTAACTATTTTTCTCCTCCCACAATGGGATATCCGGAAGGTTCTCATGTGGAAAGGAATTACGTGCCAATCAGGAGAAGTATCAAGGTAGCAGACAGATTTTTGGCATTTCCTACGGCAAAGAATTGTATCAGGGCAGCTAAGAAGAAATAGGGTAGACGTCAGCAGGAAGCAAAATTGAATCTGCACTCGTGAGTGAGGGGGTTGCTTTATTTCTTTCCGCTTTCATTTTTATGTATGGCAAATTAATGAAGGATATAAGGGAAGAATATAAATATATATTTTTGCTTTTAAACATTATATTTAAGTTCTATAAGACTTTAATCGTGTGTATTAGATTCTGTATTTATTAGTTCGTTATTTTTCAGATAAAGAAATTTGCGTCTTTAAAAATTTATTTTAATTTGTATGTACATTGATAATGTTTCTTTGTTATCTTGTTTAACTACATATGCATTAAAATATGGGGTTTTACTGTTTTCTGCTAGTTGAAGGAGTTTGTAAAATTAATAAATCAAAATATTTCGTTTGGAAGTTGCCTTTTTCTCAAAGATATCAGATAAATAACCCAAACTAAAAAGTTTCTTTTATAAATTTAATTTTCTTTTGCATATGTGAATTCTCTTAATTTTGTTGATACCCAATCAAAACACTAAAAGTGTGTTCAAATGTATAATGAGGTTTTGAAAGTATCATGATTTTACCATGTGTTATTGAAATATATCCAAGTATATTTAGTACGTTGGGTAAAATTGTTTAAAAATGTGGATTCACTGTAATTAGTTTATTCATTTCTTCAAGACTGTACTTAGATGTGTTTATAAAGAGATAAAACGTGACTATAAGGAGATAGATGTGAGTTAAGATATAAAATAAACTAGGGAAGGGTGAATTCTCTTGTGTCGAATGCTTCGTACCCCAACATTGGGCATGAGAGCCATCGCTCATTATTTACTTAATCTTAACCAAAAAAATGTAAAATATCTGTTGCTAGAAACTAACACTTACCTTTACTGTTCAAATAGATGTCAAAATATTAAGCTTGAAAAAATTAATGTAACTTCGGTAGTAAATCGGATAAAATGGGATTCAAACCCCTATCACTTCAACAGTTGTTAAATATGTTGTTATATTCCATGAAAATATCCACAATAATTTAATCTCCTGATTTCTTTTAATTTTTTTTGTCTGTTAGTATTAGAACAAAAGTGTATTAAAACAATGCACAGATGCTATATTTTTTTAAAAATATTATCACATTCATACTTTTAATTTGTTACTAAACACGATTTTACTTAGTAATTTTTTTTGAAATGTAGAAAAAAGCCGTACAATTAAAAACATATTATCTGTGTATATTTTGTATGTATGAATTAGCTGTGCTCCAAAATTTACCTAAATCATTAAATAACTTCCCGAAATCAACTTTTAATGTTTCCGAAGGACATGCATCACATGAATTCTTTTATTCCGTTTTTGATCTTGGAAAACGTAATGCGACAAAGAACACTGTTTTATTCAGATTTAGAAAATATCCTTTTACGACAAATCAGTATCCCCCACACCAAAAACTATTCTTACAGAAAGATAGTTAAAAAATCCAGGTTCAATTTCATTGTAAACTTCGTAAAGAAAATTGTCTCGTAATCTAATATTGACATCAATACATATTATTTTATACCATGCAAAAAAAAAAAAAAATCTTCTCCAAGATGGATTCTTTCGATGGGGACATCTTCAGAAATTATATCAGCATCTATCTACGCAGAACATAGTAAAGCGAGTATCTCGCAAATTTTTTTACAATATTTTATAACGTTTTAAAAAATCCCCAAAAACAGACAACATCTTCATGACATTTCGATAATTCTGGGTCGTTGATACCTAAAAAAAGGGGGGGGGGGCGGAGTAAAGTCCAAAAGCAATTCATCACAATGAGCCCCCAATACCTAACCACACAAAACTTTTCCCTCTAACTAATCCCCGCCTGATCGATACAGATGTCGAGACCAAACAAGAAGCTAGTTAAGACAGCCAAGAATCAGCCCCATCGTAAACCAGTCCTCGAAGAAAGCCGCCCTCAATCTAATGCTAACATTGACGTATACCCTTTTATACCATGCATCCAGGGCTGGTCCATGGGGACGCCCCTAGAAGTTATCTCAGCGTCTAACACCGCGGTGAAGATAATAGGCTCGTAAATATGGGATTGGGGCGAAGGAGCCCTTGGGACCAGGGCAGTCCCCTACCCTGATCCCTACGTATTTCCCTCGCCGCCCAAACCATTTTTTTTGCGCCCTAATGGTGCCAGGGCGCCAGGATTCATTTTCCATGCTCTGGAGAAATAGGTGGCTCGGTGGCTGTTAAAGAGTTGAGTTATTTAATGGGGTTCAGTTCGGAAAGATTTGTTTTTGTTGGGGACTTTGAAGTAAGTTTGGAATTTTGTGGAGAGAAGGGTTTCTATTTCAATTTGGGATTTGAGTTTATTTCAATTTGGGTTGGCGGAAGTGGATGTGTATGGTTCTGGAGGAAAAGTAGGTCAGGGAAAGTTTAGAATAGTGGTATTTAGTAAATATAGTTAGATTTTGAAAGATATTATGCAAATAGATACTATAATCATTATTGTTGGGCTCCAAGGAAAAGCAGTTACTGTAGAAGTTTTTTTACTTACAATAGATTTTTTTTATATGTATTTTTAAATTAAAAAGTATAGGAAAATGTCCCCACGTGTGTACAAAACCTGAAATATAATTATTTGTCGGGATTTACATTTTATAATAAAATAGGCTGACTGATTATTATTATTATTACGTTTATGAAATTCAAGAAAAATAATTTTTTTTACCAACTCAATAAAAACACTCAAACTAAATTTTATTTTATTTCAATTCAAAAGCTAAAGCAGAATTGTAACATCTTATGCCCCCTTCCTACTCCATTTTATATTTCATTTCGAATCATTTCAAGCTCCATTGCATCAAAAGATATTTTGGAATAAATATTCCTTAAAGGTGGATATATGGATTAAATTTTTGATCCGACTTCATATCAAATTTTTTATATTTTCTAAGACTTCTGAGAACAGAGTCAAAGAATTCCTAAAATTTGATCATATTCTTTTCATTCATCTCTTAAAGTGCTATACATAGCTGTGTCGAACCATATTAAAATATAGTTGGAATGAAATATATACTTTCGAAAATATGAAAAAGTATTATATTATTCGTTTGAATAAACTTTCAAGTATTGTAAGTATTTATACGTATGGTTTGGATAGGTAACCTTATAGCATATCTATAAATCCACAATTTAGGTATTCATTTTTTTTTTTTTTTTTTTTCAAAATACGTCAATTATTAAGATGTTTAAATGGATATTTATTAAATTCTCTTCGGGTCAAAGTAAAACTAGTATTCTAATTTCTTACTTTCAATACTAAATTGTAATTTTTTAAACTTTGTGATTATTTTGTAAACACTATTCCAAATTTTATGTTATAATATTTGAAATTGGTGGAGATAGTTCACAAGGAACATAATGGCATAAAGACTTAAGCACATTATAAAAATTGTTTATTAACTGCCACTAAGCGATTTGAAATACTTTTCAATACCAAACTATGCATCGGGATAACAATAACTTGATCCTTGAGTATAAGCTGTAAAATCAATCCTTCCGCTTAAAGATATAGTTCTGTATAAATTACAACTTTTATAGTAATATTGAAAATCTGAGCACATAGTTTTGTATTAAACTTAAACATATGTTAATAACAAAAAGATAATAAGAGCTTTTAAGTTTAAATTTTAATTAATATTTTACTTTTCTAACCACGGATACTATAAAAGTTTTAACGAATCGGCCACACGTCATTCCAATCAGTCAATCAGGTCGTAGTAGAACCGGTTCACACATCGTCGTAGCGCATTCAATGAGTTCATTTAAGTTTGTCTCAATGTATAGAAATCGTTCTAAAAGTAACCAATTACACAGAAATCTTCATCTTCAAATTATTATTTAAAGCTTATTTTAGTTGAACATAATTACGTTCGCATCAAATTCCAATATATCAAAAGACCAAATTCATCAATTTCCAAAAACAAAGACACACATTTCACTGGAAGCGAACAATAGACCAAAATTTCCCCTCACCCTTCAGAACGATAGAAACATCAAAAGAAACACATGCAAACCCGAAGTGACCCCAAACCATAACAAAGAACCGCCATTCCATGAAAAGGAGCGATAAATCTGTGTGACAAGTGTTTTGATCGTCTGAGACAATCTTTTTTTTTTTACCATGGCCCTTGTTCGAAAAAGGGAAGGGGCAATTTTTTAAGGGCAAGAAGGGACGCCATCAAGCGAAGAAGGGATGAGGGGTGGGTAAGTGAGAACAAAATCCTAGGACAAGGATAAATTGCCCGGATGGTGGGTTGGAATGATGTGTTATGGGGATGCGGACTTGATAGTCGTTTCTATTGTTTCCAGAGATATTGAAAGCTGGGTCTGGAATGGGGGCATTTTGAGGGGAATGGTTTGACCACAAAATGGATCTGTTCGATACATTTTACTGACCATGTTAAATCCGCTCTTGTATTATGTTTTTCTTTTTTCTTTTCCGAGTTTATTTGAATTTTAGGTGCATGTTTGGAATGAAATATAAGAGTTTAGAGATTGGGGATTTTATCATCTATTTGTTGGAGATATGCATAGACGGAATTGCATTAAGTGAACGTGAGGATTGAAGTGGACTTAAATATTTTAAATTAATTCTTGCATTACAAAATTTTCAATATAACTAAGATAAATTAACAGATGGATAACATTAAGGAATTATGAATAGATCCATGGTATTAGGATAAGAAATGGGTAATAATTCTTGCGCAAATTAAGCTGTCAGATTTAGAAATCTAATTTTTTTTTTTAATATTTTGAAAATTAAGTTGTATAATATTTTTACCAGATTTGAATTAAATAAGCGTATCAATAACAATATAGAATTTGTTATGCACTTATATATACTCAATTTGTCCTCTTTTTTTTTCAAAACTGTAAACGCTTATGACTCACTGATGATAGTTACTTGATTTAAGTATTTTATTGTTAATTGATAATAAATTGATATAACCGAGAAAAGCTACCTAAAAGTACATCTCAAGTTATGCATTACGTTTTATATTATATATTGAATACAAATGAAAACGAAGCAAATTACAAAATTTGATTAGATCTGGTATTCAATGAACCCTTCTTATTAAACAAATATTTATAGGTTTTAATATTAAATTATACAATCGAACATATAGGTGGTTACTTTGGTGTGAAAATAAGGTTTAAATAAAACTATTTTTAAACACATAATACAAATTTAAGTTATACAATACTTATATTGCACCACCAATACAAGTCTTCAATCCCGTAAATAATAACATGGGATTTTCGATAATTTTTCCCTTTCTCAAAATATTATTACCTCATCCCGCTGTTTCTACCAACACTATTTACTTATCGACGAAACGAGCACCCACCCCACCCCCTAAAATCGGAACTTTCCCACCAAAGTGGCCCCTGTCACAAAATGAAAGTTTCTCTAAAAAGCAGACGGCAAATCCCGCCATGATGTGTATTGCATAAAACATAGGGAAGCTCCCTTCAAGGAAGAGAGAGGACAGTTTTCATTTCTCTGAGATCTCACTTTCTTTAACGACGCACTAGGGGGGCATCAGGTGTCGTTCACGTGACCCCTCCATTTCGGCCAATCGCAATGCCGGACACGATTTGAAGAGCGGGCCACACTTTCAGTTTGCCCATCAATCGATCACTGGTATCGTCCGAGAGTAGGTGTTGGGAAATAGAATTGGGATGCGAAAAACTCAGGGAACCGGTTTTGACGTAACCCTTTTTGAAAGGGATTTTTGTAAAAGAGGGTAGACTGTCATAAGCGATGGAATGGAGGGATAATATGGATTTTTCTTGGTTATTTTGGAAAGTGTTTCACTTTAAGTTGGATTGTAGTGAAAGATAGGGACATTTTGAAAATTACTTGGAAAGTTGATACAATGTATTTTTTTTTTATTGAAGTTAAATGGTTTTGTGTGCAGCATAAATGCTTGACTAACTACAGGATGCATTCAGAATTGAGAATGTATTTTTTTTTATAGATAAACCACTTGTTTCTAAAAGATGTATCATATATAGAAAAATTACCTAAACAAGTATACCAATTCAATGATATTTATTCATATTTTCACATTAAATTGTAATTTATTGCTTATGCCAAAAGTTTGATACTGGTGAGAGTGAGAACGATAAAACACATAAATCTTCATATTGCTAACATGGATATTTCACACAATGTTTCATATATTTGTATTCTGCTAAGGGGTGAGGAAGGCTCGATTGCAGATCACTGTGAAGTACTTTTTTTTTTATATCAGAATCTGCTTATTACAGTTATTAAAATTTTGTCCAAGCAATATTCAAACCTTTCTATATTATTAGTCACATAAAAGGTTAAACAAAATATTAATTTTCCCATATTCAAACTTAGTTTAAAAAAAAAAAAAAAAATATTGAGTGTTTGAATACGTGAAAAAGGTTTCAATTTTAAGTGTTAGATACATTAAAAAAAAAGTGTATTAGCATGGAAAATTAGCATTAGACGAATGCAGCTTTTAATGTATACAACCTCAATTTAATACGGAAAATATTGTTTGAATAACGGCTTTGAAACAGTTCTAATAATAGTTCTGATTTTTGTTTGATAAAATTATGATGGTATGATTTTCTGAATTTTATTTCATAAAAAGCGAAAGAAGTGTTGCGAGAAATGTTTTAGCCTCCCATTCCATCTTCAATTAACCTCTCTACTGATGAAAATATGCTTCTATACGCTCAAAAAACACTTCTGTAACCACAACACAATAGCTTGCAACCACAAATTGTGCTTCCACCAGACTTACTGTTTTTCACTTACCCTTTGCATAATCAATCGCATCCTCACCCTATACAGCTGAGACAGTGCCCCCCTAAAAAATTCATCCGCATATACAGTTGATTTGCTCGAATTTCCCGAGCATGCATGGGATGCATCAGTAAATTCCGTCCATCCATCTTTTCAAAACCTAATCTCATTAGTGGCTGGCGGGGACTCATAATGAAGTAATGAAATTACTGAGGGGATGAGGGGAAGGCTTATGAATTTTAAATCGGAAGTTTCGCCAACAGAACACCATCTATATGTCGGGGGAGCACCTATTGGGTCAGATGGGGTTATTGTGAATATGTAAATGTGACTCTTGGGTGACAACGATGTGGTGAGGGAGGTACCGTTGAAAAGTGGTGATTTTTTTTTGTTGTGTTAAGGATGAAAATTCGATGTCGTTTTCATGTTGAAAAAGTTCATCGTAAAGGAACAGATGGTTTATGTTCGTACTTGACATTGTTGTGTATAAAAAGTTAAATGGAATGGGTGAGTCTGTACCACAAAGAACACTCATGGAAATCTGGAATTTGAGCTGTATCTCTTGTAATAAAAGACTTGAAATAAAAATATTAAATAATTAATGTTGAAAACAACTCATGACTGAAAATGAAAACCGATGAATGTATCGAAATTATACGATATAGAATAATCGTTATCAATTAATTTGTATAGCTCGATAAAAGGTTTATCTCGTTTCTCGTGTTATATATGTATATTTTGTTTCAAGTATATGCTTTATTTCAGTTTATGAAGTGCATATTATAGAATTTATTTGTTCGAAATCAAGATGATTCCCTTTTATATTAAGTACCAAAAAAATCAACCCCATTATTGTTTCTATAAATACACGAGTTAAATTCCACAGACATTCATCGTATTCCACCTTAGATTTTCTACATAAATTAATAGCCTTCATTTTCAAATGTAAACAAAGCCTCAAACTAATCGAAATAGAATAATTCAGCTCAAATACCTCCACGCATCCCTTCTATTTAATTTTCCGAGCACCAAACCAATCGAAAAACCCTTAAATCCCGAAAAAACCCACAGCATTCAAATAAAAGTGCATTAGTATGCGCATATTTGCTGGAACTATTTTTTTCGCGCGTTCTTTGCTTTAACTCACAGGGGGGCGGCCGAAGCGTACTTCACGCGTCAATTCTCAACCTCCCAGCGAATAAATTAGCATTGATTAACGATTAAGCAACAAGAGCGGATTCATTCATGGATCAGTTAGTTTGCAGCGTCTTAAAACAGATTGGGACGGCCGACACTTTCGGCAAGAAGAAAATGCGAAATTAGTTGCATCTGGATGTAATTGGATGTCTGGAATACTCTAGGAAGTTAAAGCAGCATTGGGATCTGTAGAAAGTAAAAGGAACGGCAATAGATGCAATTGAATTTTTGTCTCTACTGAGATGGCTTGATTGCTCTTGGAAAGGAAAATCTTTATCTTCCTAATTTAGGTTGGAATAGTTGAAAAAATAATGCTGTGTGTACTTATTTAATTTTAGAGATTGCTTTAAAAAAGTTTCACCTTTTAATAGTGAGTACTAGACAGTTAATATGCTGGAAATATATCAATCAACTAATAAAAAATGCATTAAGAAAATTTTAAAAACTTACTTTCTGTTCTTGAAGAGACGATAGACTAATATTGTAGACAATATTCCTGTA
Organism: Linyphia triangularis; assembly: GCA_963978545.1. Taxonomy (NCBI): domain Eukaryota; kingdom Metazoa; phylum Arthropoda; class Arachnida; order Araneae; family Linyphiidae; genus Linyphia; species Linyphia triangularis. The sequence goes on from OZ021723.1 coordinate 78,293,268, forward strand.
AAAGACAAATGCATAATTATATAATCGATTTTTGTGGATTTATACTGTTGTAAAACAATTATTTTAAATAATTATGAATTTGTTTTTGTATAACCAAGGATAAATTTATATAAGGTTGTTCATGAATAAAACCGATATGGGAGAAGACATTTTTATGATATTTTGAAATTTCGTGCAAAAAAAAGTCTAATATTGTAGATTCATGAAGATATTATAATAAAACAAACATATATATTTTACTAATTGAAATAAAGTTATGTACTATTCAAGTGCTATTATGGTAATCCGAAATTTATGTCTTAAAAGTTTATTTTCACTTAAGTAACTTTTTCATGTACAAAATGTCTACTTTAATCATTTAATCATATTTAATAACTTTTAATATTTTGTAGAATAATGGTTTCTTATTGTATATTGATGTCGATGTTTTCAAATCTATCCAATATTCTTTTTAGAAAAATACATTAAGTTAATCAGGACATACAGTGTGTCATTAATTTCACCATTCAGGTAATTGTTGATGATACTAGATGAAAGTTAGATGTTGGTTCATTCCATGCTTCTACACGAATTTAGCTTACGAAACAGCAAAGACAGATACGCAATCAAAGTCAACTAGATAACTTAACTCAACCCACATTATCAAATATTCGTTTCTCCCCACACTTAAGGTCCCCTAACGAACTTTCCATACCCCGTATCAATAAAGGTGAGCTTATCAGTGTAACGAACAATGCGCATCTGTGCGCTAAATCCATTTGAATGGTGCGTGCAATCAATAAACAGGATCATTAAACGCACAGGGTACGCTGATCGGCAAAGCCAAACCGATTACACCCAGACGTCATTTAAACGTAGCTTAGGTCCAGCCCTATCAAATCAAGTTTACGCATTGGTTGTACATGCGTGTTGATAGCGATGGGATAGCGAGTATCTCCTTTTGGTTCATTACGAACGGACGTTTTGTTTAAACGCTCGTTTGTATAGGATGGACGGTTTTATCGGTTGGATTTACGGGAGGGATTTAGTATGGTAACGGGATTTAAAGGATTAGGTTTAGCGTATTAACAGTTAATGTGATCCATTGTTTCAGATTGGGCAATGAGGCGGGATTGCTTTCATTGCAGGGTTTTTAATGAGTTTTTATGGTTTTTTAAAATTGAGATTAGTGTTCTTAATCGGAGTGATATTGGATTTTCGGAAACATTTGTTTGGTTAATTTATTAGAAAAAAAAAGTTTTCATTTGTAAAGTTCGCATCGATAGTGTCATTTAACTTTTACAAGAATACTTTTAGCAAAATGTATAACGATTTTCAAGACGTAGATAGCAATATTTTAACAAAACAATTAACATTATTTAGCTTTTTCCATTAGGATAATGGAAATTTTCTCTTTGGTCCACTCCATCCGTAATGTTTCATGGTCAACCATTATCAGAGACTATTCTTTCATTCGAGATCTAGATACAGCGGTACTTCCATTTGATAGGATTCTCGGATGACTTTCTCTCGAGTTCAAGTATCTAGTATATCTGTAGTCCTGATATTATTACAAAGCATAAGAACGGTGCATGATCATTATGCAGCGCTATAAAAAATACATAACTAACCAAAATAAGCTAATATTCCTATCAAAGATTCAAACAAAGCTTTGAGAATCAAGAAGCCACAAAGGTATACAATTAAATGCTATATTTTATTTGTCAGAAAAATTATGTTCTGAAAAGCTTATTTACAAAATTGCATTTTATAAATCCTTTTTATATCAGCAATAAATAAATCAACTTCCACAGAAAGACAACTTCGTTCTGAGATAGTTCTTCTTTCTTCGAGAATGAACCATCCAATTTAGGAGACAATACCACAAAAAGAGGTTACATTTCCCAACTTTTCATCCACTACAAAATAGATTACACCAATCACTACTCAAATTAAAAGCATAATTAAACTAATTAACTAGTTACTGTTAAATAGCGTTTTATAACTTCTCATCTTATTTGATCAAAAGCTACATTATGCAAATACATTAACTCATAACGTCAGCAATTACTCACAATATACACCAATTTCCACAACCACCCTTTCACCAAAACCAACTCTATCAATCAAACCCGATTCCAATTAACAAATACAATCTTAAAACTCAGTGTCCATCAAACTCTATTAAAACGCATTTCGAGAATAAAGAGAAATTGAGCAAGATTCCGCCCCATATTAAATCAATGTCGCAATTATCTTAGTTAATCCAAAGATACAGACGCATCCATAGTCCCTGGCGGTCGCATCTACCCTAATCAGCGACTGCAACCATAGTCGCATCCTATTGATTAATTATCGGCGCGTAAAGTACTTGGTAGGCGTAGGCGAGAAATTTTGGGCGTAATGACAGACTAGTCACTGGATCAGGTTAGTCCATCAAAGTGCTTTTTGGTGGGTGGTGTTTGGTGTCTACTGGAAGTGATGTGGGTGAGTGGGGGTTATAGCGTATGGTATTCTGGTGGATAAAGTGAAATTCATATTTTGGGGGAATTTAATCGGCTTATCGCTTGATGAGCAAGTAATCAACGCTATTTTCAGAGGTGATTTCCTTGTGAGAGGTTGGCTGTTACCTACTGATTGAAAACTAGTGTCAAGGAAAATTGGTGATTTATCAGTTAATATTATTTTGTAACTTTGAGTAGATAATTTGAGAATGTACAAGTCAATTTCTGTAGAAAATATAAAAATATTACTATTCAGTTCATTAATGAATATAAGGAAACCTAAAATTTGGAAGATGAAATAAAAAGAAGAAATAACATTATTTAAAACATTTAACATATTAATAAATTGTATCACGATTATCGAAATAATATATTTTCAGAAATAATCTGTATCTACTCAAATATAATATTATCGGTACAAATATTGCAGCAGTTAATAAAATATACTCAAGAATGATAATGAGGAAATGGCAAATATGAAAGGATGACTAAAGGAATAGATATTATTATAACATTATTACGCTTTTCCATGTAGCACATTTTGAAATATATCTTACGGCTTTATATGTGTGATACAAATTATTTAGCACTTCGTAAATGGTAAACAAAATTTTGCCTGTACAAGACTTTAGGATATTCTCCACCTCATTTTGTTTCGATTGTTAGGAAAGTTTATCTTAAAAGTTCAAAATGTTTTATAACGCTAAACTAGACATTATCTTTCTCAAGTTTAGAATGGAGTATAATAAAGTACACCTGTAAAATGTTATAATAATAATTTTTTACCGAAATATTTCGAATATTAAAAGCAATATTATTTTGTAAGTCAAAAGTACAGAACTATAAAATCCAAAAATATTGCGATATTACGAGATAATTTTTGAAGCAAAACTGTGAAAAAAAAATATAAGCTTAAAGCAAGTATGTTTTTTTCGATGAAAGTGTTTGTATACAGTATTTTTGATGTTTCCCGTCAGCAAATTTTAGATTGCGTATATGCGCGAAATCATTTTATTATAGTAAAAAAAATAACCTACATATGAAATTGCTTTAATGTAAATTTGTTACAATCGGTAGCGCATTAAATGTTTGGAAAATTAAAAAATTAAACTTTTACTTTAAAACTGAATAAAGTATTAAAATTAACTTTGAATCTATAAAACACTCGCTGTTACTCGCCGAAAAAATTCTGTTAAAAACACAGTAATCTAATATTCACCCAGAACTTATACTTTGTTTAAACATGTAAACTCCCAAACTAGAAATTATAAAATCCAATTATTTACAGGAAATAAAATTATACTAAAATCATTTTCCTATTTCTTTTCGATAACCAGAAGAATTTTTCAACTCTGTTGTAATTTCAAAATTTTTTACAAAGTGTGGCAGATTTTAAATAACAAAATAGGACACCAAGTTATTTTTCGTATAATTAAGATGCATTTTCGCCTTTAAGAGCTCGGACTCTATAAGGGGCAGAGTAAAGAAAGAAATCTTTCAAGAAAGCAGCTGCATGTGTTAAGGTGGAAGAATTTGGCAAAAAAAGGAGGCGCAATCAATTATGTACCGCCCTTTGCAGGAAACTACGGAAATATTCGTTCAGAAAGGGCAGAGATATAATCATAACAATAGAGGGTGGGTAAAAATGTCCTTGTTAGCGCGGCGTGTTTTTAATTTACGATTTCGGAGGGAACGGAGAGAAGTGATTTATTAAGTTGAGGTTCTGGGTAGAGAAGAAAAAATGTGGAATTTGTTTTTTTACTAGAAAAATTCTATCGTTACTCTTATTGGGAGTAGAGTGTTTGAATATGTGAATGAACTCAAAGGTGAAAGTGCGTTTTCTGTATAATCAGCACATTGGAATGAGGAAGTTCATTATGGCTGTTCGAGTGTATTTCTAATGAAGATAGCGAATTGATGGGATGTTATGTAATTTAAGTTTTACAAATAAGGTTTTGTGCCTCTTGTCTGCTTGAATTTATGAATGAAGTTTAATATGAATTCATTATCAATTTTGTTTGTTTGTTAATAAATCGCTTTATTGCGTGAGGAGATCTTATTAAAATATTAAATTTCGTTATTAATATTAATAATTTGAGATTAGAGAATTAAATTAAATTTTTTAACAATTTCAATTTATAAATATCTCACTGAAATAATTGCTAATTTTCTTGGTCATTCTGCGAACCATTATCCGTTTGAACTATTTTAGGCATTAAATTATTCAATGTTGTGTATGTCTCTTAGTTTTTTTTTTTCGTGCACAAACAAGTTTAATATCGTGTAAATTAATAATTGTGAAAAAAAAAAAATTGTGTAGTTTATTATTCCTTAAAATAGATTAATTACATCGAACTAGTGCATATTGTTAAAAATATTCTCGAGCTAAATTTCATCTACGTACAGTAAGGGTTATTAATAAAGATTCGTAAGTATGAAAACGAACAGCTAATTCCTGATTACAAATAAAGGAAACATAATTAAGAAAGCATAAAATGATTATCATTCATAAACACAATAAAATATTTTATATTTTCATGCAGTTAATATATTTTCATGCAGTTAATATATTTTCATTAGATTTTATATTTTCATATATAACATTTACTATCAAGATTTATATGTAATTCTTCAGAGAAATCAATAATAATTTCTAAAGGATATTCTCACAACTTTTTAATATACTTTTTAATGGTTAATCTATAATTGTTTCATAAAATTAATTTTAAGTTAATTATAATTAATTTTCCATTTTTTACATAACAGAATGAATTACGTATTACGTCATTTATTTTCGGTAATTGAACAAGTAAGGGAAATCGGTTATTTCTATAGTAAATTCATTTTTAAGAAAATATGCACTTGTTTTTTTATTTCTATTAATGGAAAATAATTTATAAGGTTTGGTCATACAATTATTCCTCTTTTTTTTTAAATTATTTTTTCCTACGAATGGCTCTGAGAATAAGTTCATATACGAGTTACAGAAAAAATAAATTCTTGTCTTGAACTGTTTAGAATAACGAAATACTGCTAAAACGTTTTTCAAATTGTTATTTACTATTTAGGTTTAATTTACAAAATTAGGTATTTTTAAAAAAATATATATGTTGTCGCCCGATAAGAATCGAAAACGAAGCAAAGTATGCGAATTACTCCATTTCAAAAGTTAGCCTGTAGATGGCGCTATGAGCACGTGCATTTCTATTACGTTATGAAGTTTTCCAGTAATAAGTCTCTACTTGCAAAGTAACCACTTTTACAGAAACAGATTTTGTTTTATAGGAAGCACTTAATAGCGACCACTATTATTATTATGTACAATTGTAGAACATTTAATTATTGTTTTGTATCGTTTATACATAGCACTATTTATGTGTTCTATTGTAAAATATTTCACAATAACGTTTTCAAAACTATAATTCTAAAGCCTTAAGTTAAAAAATTTTATAAAGAATTTCTTCAAAATGTCCTTTGATTTTTTTCGTCATCAATTATTTATGATTGAATGAACAATTTAAATCTTATTAAATGATAAAAATATTTATTATTAGTTTTAAGGATCAGGTATTTATGATTTATTCACAATTTTTATTCTTAATTAATAGAATGTAGCATATTTTACTTTCTTGGAATGATTAGTTTAAATAATACATTTATAATTCAAATATTACAAAGATGAGATTCGAAATGTGTTTTAATATGCAATTTTTTTTAACTTTAAATTTTCAGCACATTTATTTAAAGAATAAATACGCTGAGTAATTCAAATTAAATACTTCAATGACTGTTAGCTCTAAAATGCGTTATGGAAACCATAGTTTTAAAATGGCAAGAAAAGAAACAGCTCATAACAAATGTAACTTTTTGATACCAAGATATCTGTGCTACAAATACGTTTTCATCAACACAAACTCAATCTTCACTAGCAATCACTAGGAGTTTTGACGCACTCACAACTTTGACGAACTACCTATCCATTTCCGAACATCGTAAATACAACTAGTTCCATTCAGCTCCCTCCCAGAGCTCAAAATAATTTAAACGGATGAGGATCCTTTCATTTATACGCATTATCTCCATATCCGCGTGAACATGTATGGGACGCTTCTCCACAAAAGAGCTCTGTCAGCTGGCGACGTCAGGCAGACTTCTAATATTTAACTCAGCGTCCACGGACATAATGCAGCCCTCGAATAAAGCACCAGAAACAAGACAAACCACGACAAAAGCCCAACTCTCCAATAGAAGCAAAATATCAGGCGTCCTCTCTAGTTGGTCTAGTATCGGACTGCTAGTGACTTCGAAAGATATTAATGGGATATAGAAATCGCGATTTTTTCCCCTCTTTTCTTCTTTTGAGGAGAGCCAAGTTGGATATTTGCAAGAGGGATCGATGGAAGGCATTGGAGATGGGGGAAGATGGAAGAATAATTTAGAGAAGGGATCGCGATATAAGGGGTTGTTGGGATGGTAAGAGGCTGTGGGATATAACGAGGGATCATCGGATAGTGGAGACTTTTGGGAGTACTGTGAGGATAAGAGTGTTTAAAGTATAAAGTATTTGATCTATTTAGTATGGCAAGTTTATTAGAGAAACATGGAATGTGATCTGGTCTGCATAATGTAATAGAACTTTTACAACTCAGTACGCATTTTATTGTAAAATAAGCTATGTAAGTTTGATAGTACTTTATATAATTTTTTAAGTGCTAAAATCTCAATGACCGTTTCATATGCAAAGTACTTTTCTTACGATAAAGTAATTTGATTCTTATTTAAACTCAGTGATTAACTACTACCATAGAAAAAAAAAAATAAAAAAAAAAAAAAAAAATTATCCTAAGGTTTGATCAGTATAAATATCCTAAGGTGTTGTATAAAAAATTACCTTTTTTTATAATTGCAGCTTAAAATAGAAAAAATAAAAAATCATTTGAACAAAAAAAACTTCTTATTTGTTTCTAATGTTACCACTTTTTTTGCTTCCCTTTACTTTTTTTTTCATTTGAGATCTAATGTGGGGAAAGAGTATTTTTTTGTGGAGATTTTCTCTTTGCTTTTTAGATTTAAAAAGCACAACTGTGAGATATTCTTGTTGAGTTATTAGCATGAAGCAATTTATTATTGACAGTTTAGTCACTAAGTTTACTTTACTAAATGATATATTGAATACACTGTAAAAAACATACAAACTTCTCTAATTTGTTTTGCTTTAGTGATAAATGCTTAACACAAATTATTACGCGAGAGTGTATTTAACTTACATTAAATATCAGAAATTATTACAAATTAAAATACTTTCAGAATTTACTACAATTTATTTATTAATAAAAAATATTTCTGAACGGAAAATAAATGAGATTAAGAATAAATAACGTTTTAGTACAGAAATATTTATGCATAAATATAAAAGTAGGTCTAAACATTTTCTTAAAATGCGAGTAAAAAATACCTTACTCTAAAGTAGGTTATTTCTCCATATACTAGTGTTAAATTTCGTTTATATCCCTTCCTATTCCTAAGTAAGTATCTACTTGCAACGCACATACAGGCCCTGGATATATGAGGGTAGAATAAGGAAAAAATGCAGTTGAGGCAAGGGCAGATATGCGTACGGCCCAGTGAAGCGGCACCCCTTAAAGCCGGGGCGACAGCGCGTTAAGGCAGCAGCCTATCCGTAAAAGAGCCCCGAGAGAAATGACTGCTTTCATATCGCACCCTGGATCCTTCTGAAAAAGCCCGGAGAGGCTCGTAGATAACTTTTATGGTGTATATATAGGGGGCAAAAGCACGAGATTTGGTTTTTTCAAAATGGATATATGTATATGGGAAAAGTTTAAAATGCAATTATTTATGGGGTTTTGTAAAGTTTTGAAGTATTTTCAAAATATTTTTTATTTTTATATATATATTTTTTTAGTATGACTTTTAGAATATAAGCAGGTTTACCGAATAGCTAAAAACATATGTATTGATGGATTGATTTTTAAATTAAGTATGCTCGAGATATTAAAAAGACTTATAAAATATTTCGAGTATAAATAAGACAAAGATTTTTTAGGCATATAATAAAAAAAAAAAAAAATTTTATGGTATATGTAGGGCAACATTTTAATTGCATAATATTTAAAAAATTATTTTCACATAAAAGGATAAGCAATTTGCCTTAATAGTCCCAGAATCTTTATTTAAAGATTTTTTTTATAATATAAATGTTTGTCGAATTTTAATACATGTCTTAATAATGTAGAGACGATTTACTTGGGAATTTGTATACTACTATTTATGATACATTTTCGTACATTAAGTCAGATACAAACACCCTGTATTGCTATGAAAATGTTTTCTGTATGTAATTAGTTTTTTAATGGCATTATTATATTTTTAAGCATTTCTATTTCCTTTCAACAAATCATCATTAATAAAGCCTAATATGAATTAATCCAAAATACCGGCTATTCATAATTAAACTTCTCCCCTTAAAATCCGTCTGGATCGTTTAGTAATGAAAAAAAAAAAAAAAAAAAAAAAACCTTCAGAAATTTTGGTATGCGTAATAATACGATAATGAAGAAAAAACATACACGTTATAATTTTCTCTACCAGGTATCAAGTAATTTTGAACATCTGTTTTATAATTGTTGGAACTTGAAGTATCTTTTATGCCAATTTCAATGATTTTATCAAAATTTGATTTTTTTTTTTTTAAGGATTCTCCAAAATCTCAGTAATAACTATACAAAATCCATTAATTACTACTGGTTCCAGATGCCACACAACAAAAGAAGATTCATTATAGCCATTCTGGTATATTCTTGTAAAGGCTGATATGTTTAAAATAGCATAAGACGTTTTCACAAAAGATGTAAAATTATCTTAAAATTAGGTTAACCTTTAGAAGTATAGTGGTTTCACACAGAAACCACTTAAATTTTATTTCTGTACTCTGACTGGTTTTACAACGAAACCACATAGCATATAAATAATATTTAATTTTTCGATTTTGTATGACCTGAAACAAAGTGAAATTTTTTATGCAGAATTTTTTTTATTTGGCATGTCATTTGTGTTCACTGTTACTTGCATTCTTGCGTTATTTCACAACGTAACCACATACAAAAGTTAAAATAAATATTTTTTTGCAAAAAGGAAATATACTCCATTTTTCTACACATAAAGCCGGCCCGTACCGAACGTCATTAAAATCAGAAATAAAATCGAGATTCGTGATTCAAAGGGTTAAGACTGCTCTAGACAAAGAGTCATTATATTCTGTACACGTTTTTCTGACTTTTAATGGTATTACGAAACAAAATAACGTTATGTTTGTAACCGATTCCCGGCTGTCTATTTCTGCCATATCTAAATGGTTACTAACTAAATCTCACCTTGTAATTTTGAAGTCGAGTCAGATTATGAGGTAGATATCTGAGAATGCACTTCTTCCACCATACCAACGAGAGGACTTTGAGACCACAACGTATTTATAGTACACCTCCACCACATTATTTTATACACCGGTGTTCGACGAAGTAGTACTGAACGCGTAATATTCCAATCACGAACTCGACACCTCAACTAACCAAGTCACCGGGACCTCGAAATTAATTTATGTATAAGCTATTTAATTACAGTTTGTCCTATAGCACTTACGTTAATGTTAAATACATTATATACTGATATATTATTATTAAAATATGCATTGGTTATTTTACTACATTCATGTAACATAAGCTATTTTTTTTCTAAGTCTGCTCTCAGAATCAGGCCCATATTTCTTTTCTTTTATCAAAAAATAGCACCCTCTTAGAAACGGTTAAGAATCACGCTATAAATATAATTCCTTGCGCACTATCACTGTTTAAACAGATCAGTAAAGCACTGAAAATTTACGTAGGGAAAAATATTGAACGATTGTCTTACACGAGAATAACCAGTCTTTTCCCCGGCGAAACATATCCATAACCATAAGAATTGCCTTAAACAGATGAGCGCCGCCAAAGTTTATTTACATATTCATGGCTCAGACTTTTATGAATTTTCGGGATTCACTTCAAAGATACGAAACTTCGCGAAAGAGTTTTCTATAGACTTAAATAAAAGTCTGGAACAGCTAACCTAAATCAGAATTTTGGAGTAGACGGTTATAAAGTTGTTACTAATACTAAACCGTTTTTTTTTTTTACTTTTAGTAAAAATCTGAAAAAGTGTTAAAATTCGATTTCTATGCAAATAATGTCCTATCTGTTGGGAAAGGGTAAAGTATTTTAGGGGACGCATCACCCAAAAAATTATTTTTAGCAATTGTACCACTAAAATTTAAATTATGGTAATTTTACGTTGTGTTGATGGTAAGTAAATATATTTTGAAACACAAAATATACTACAAAAATATTTTGAATAAGTAATTTTTGATCAATTCAATTTTTTTTTTTTTTTTTTTTTTTTTAATTTTTTCAAATTTTTTTCGAAATACCACTCCTTCCACAGTTTCAAGTATTTTTCCATGAAATTTTCACAATATATTCGTATTACAATTGTTAACAATAATTAATATGGATTTGAAGATGCAAGCTAAGGAAAAGATTTGTTATGTTTTTACGTTAAAAACAGCAGAAAAAATACCGTTTTTTTAGAGGTTTTCAACTTTAAAAAAAAAAAAAAAAAAAAAAAAAAAAAAAAAAAAAAAAAAAAAAAAAAAAAATAGCATACCTTATTCCATACTAACTTTTGTTTATCAGATGTATATAAATACGCTACAAAAATTTCCCAATCGTAACTAAATTTTAGAAAAAAGCCTTAGGGATTTAAACAACACTCAAACTAAAAAATAACGAACTGAGAAAAACAGTGTTAAAGATTTATTTTTCAGCTTTGATAGTGTGGGATGGTTTAGAAAATACAATAGAAGTTTTTATCTATCAAAGGTACAAGTATAAAATGTTGCACAGCTATTCAGAAAGATATTCACCACATTAAGGGTTAAAAATTGAAATTTTCGTCATTTTTTGGTTACCATGCCCCCTTAAAGCGAAATGAAAAATAATGGCCGACACTCTTTGCTTATAAACGCAGTATGTTCGTTCATTATACCTTAGTTTTTGGTTCTCTTATCATAACACGGCTAGCAGTCTCTCTGGACCCCGCCTCATCACTATAAATATACGAAAGCAACACGCCCAACTTTCACGACACTTTTCACAACACTGTTATCGTAACAGTGGCTTAAGTTTGAGATTTGTTTGGTCATTTTTTGATGGACATATTTAAGAGGTAAACTATAAAATTCAGTTCTTCAGAAAGATAATATTAGTGTTTGTTAACTGTCTTAAAATATTTTATTTCTTTGTATAGATTATGAGGTAACTTTAGTATAATTTTGTTTTTCAAAATTAATGGGAGGAATTCAATTTTGCTAATTTTTAAAAGAAGTTACATGCATAAATATAGAAATTGATGAAGAGGAAAAAATATGTTTGCAAACCTCAAAGTATTTATTAAAAAATAACAGTAGTATAAATGTCATAATAAATAACAACATAAATGTCAGAAGTAACAGAAAAATATCTAAAATCTCACAGATAAGCTTACAGACAATTTCTTTAAAAAGAAAATTAATTTTGTTTTTCAATTTCTTATTTCCATAACTAAAATCAAAAATAAACTTACGATTTTATGTTCATAATTAAGAATATTTATTTAAAGCTAGTTCCGACATAAACACATAAACACTTACATCACTTTCGTTCCAAACCATTTATCCCTGCCACACCCTTTATATAACAAAAGACCATAACCCACTTGTGTACTCACTAATTCGAAGTACCCTCTATTGGTAAGAGAGGGGGGGGTTCACTTTTGCAAAGCTACCTCCCTCATTCTATTTAGGATATCTCGTGATACTGCGGTGATTGATGCAGGCTTTCACTGTGCTGAAATGCGGGTGATTTCATTTAGGAAATACCTACACCAGTGTGTTTCAAGATAGAAAAGATGCTTAATTAAAAAATCGTTCCCAGAAGAGCCGCTGCCAGATTCAAAAGATTCTGTATTTTCTTTCGTTTTTTTTTTTCTCTCTCCACTTTCTCTTTCGTGTTGTCGTTCTTTCTTTCTTTCTATTTTCCCGGCATGCACTCTGAGTTTCAATTAAAGGCGGTTTTGGTGAAAGCCGGATTTTCGGCTTCTAATCTTCGACTTTGAATGAAAGTTTAGAAGGATGAAAGTTTTATTATTTTACTGAGAGAAAAATGTAGGTAAATAACTTAAACCTGATGCGAGAGTTTCAAAAAGTTTATATAGTTTAAATATATCCCAAGGCCTCAACTTTTTTTTGCAGACAACTTAATAACGAAGGTTTAGAAAAAAAAAATTAGAATTTTAAAAATGCGCAGAATAAATCATGCATAAAATTTTACTACTACACGAACATATATTATAGTTTTTCGTGCATTAATTTAATTATAAAATTGACAACATAATACCAGCTGAATCAAAATATATCGCATTGCCAATTATATTTCTAACGAAAATTATAAATTACAAATTAACAATTCACAACGAAAATTATCTTTTACAAATTATCAATTTCAAGCGAAAATTATCTATTAAAAATTAACAATAGTAAACGTAGTATAGTAACTAAGTAAACGAATATTGTCTATTACAAATTTAGAATTTCAAACGAAAATTATCTGTTACAAATTAACAACTTCATAAATTAGTCTGCCTACCTTGCTCCAACCAAGAGAGAATCAGCATCCTGTTCTAGTAGTTTAAAGTAGTCGTGGTGTGATTCATTTCCTAAAAATCTCTGGAGATCAATTTCATCTGCAAAAGAACATAAGAAAATTTAATCATTTATACAATACTACCAATACACTCATATTAAAAAGTTATGAAAAAAGACAACTAATAAATGATCTTGTGTTAAATACAATGCAAATTACACTAACTGACATAAAATTAAAGAAGCGGGAAGCTTTCTTGAAATATGGTTATTAACAATAGTAGCTCAAGTAGTGTATCTTGTTTCAATCCGAAATTTAAAATTATCATTTTAATGTTTATGTGTATTTTATTTGCATAATATCAGGAATTATATTAATAACTTTATAATAAATAGTATTTTTCAATTTTGATGAATATCTCTTGTCGCTGCAATAATTATGAGATAGAAAATTTAAGTTAATTGTATGCTTTTCATTTTCAAACTGCCAATTTTTACTAATTACTTTCAATCTCCCCAACATTATGATACAAAGCTATATATTAAAAAAACAATTTAAATCTAAAGAGCTAAAACAGCACCAATCGAAACCCTTTCGACGCAACCACAAGAAACAAGAATCCACTATTAAGTACGTAAGAAAGCAATAAAATAAACCCAATCACCAACAAAAAATCCATCAATACATCAATGAAAATAATAAAATAAAACGTAAAAACTATGAGAGAAATCCAGAATCGCATCGATATCTTATATGACGCCTGTCTTTATCCTGTCCTTTAGCTGTCACAACGCCCTGACCGCGACATCTTAAGAAAGGAAAAAAAATCCTTTCTTTCAGTGCTTTTTCTGATACGTGACCTCTTTGATGACGTGGTCAAAAAGAGAGGAACAAAACAGAATGGTGGGGGAAGAAGAATAAAATTTTTATTCCTCTCTCCTCACCCCCTATCTATAAAAACAGGAAGGCCTCATCAAACTAAGTAGCTGAGCCGGTATGTCTTTTTACAACATTATGTCTGTTATCATGATACTGCTTAGAATGGCATGTGCACTGTGCAGTTTGCTTTGGAAAGTGTCTCTTCTTTAATGGTTATTTTTTATTTTATAATCACTTGTTTTGCATAAAATATTAAAATAATGGAAATATTAAAATAATGCATAAAATATCAATAAATGATAAAAAAAATTAATTGGGTAAGCTTGCTCTAAAAATAGTCAATAAATAGCACGTTGATAGTTTTAATCAATTTTGGTTTCGGTTAATAAAATGAATATCGAAATAAATATTCTGATTAATATCAACGTCAACCTGATTTTATGAAAATCGAAATTTAATCTTGCACCTAAATTTCATTGAAACTTACGCAGAATATTAAATTTAGAAAATAAAACTAATTCCGAAGAAATTAAAATTTTAAATAAAGCAAGAAATGACAGAGCAATCATGAGAAAAGGAATAAATCAAATAGATTTTGTTATCTTTATTTTAACTACTCTAAACACCGAGATGCACCATTCCTTAAAGATTTGTTCTAAACTTAAACCTTTAATGCATTATCTACTAATTGATACGCTCCAGATCTGATTTACGCTAATTAAACATATTTCGTTCAACATACTATATACCTTCATTGCTATTTCAAAACGAAACAACACAAATAACAAACCACTGAATATCTTTTCCTCCACGCCGTTAATCTTGTCAAAGCCTTGTAATGAAAGCTTAATGCTCCATTCCAAAACAATTCCTTACTCCGTTTGCAAAAACAAAAAGGTCAGACATTATGCTCAATAAATTAACCCCTTAAAAAAGAATATACTTTATTCTATTTTGAATCACCACAATGGAAGAGGTTTCGCATCAGACTAGATTCCGTTAGCCTTGAATTCATACCTGGAGGGCATACGCACACCTGAATCCACTTTGGCTCATCAACTAAACGCTAGTGTCACTTCTTATCAGGCACAGCGTGTAGTTCGAGATCTAGTGTTTTTATCCATCGCCATTTTTTTTTCTTTTGTTAAACATACCTGTTTGATTCATGCGTATGCAACACCAGTCTTTTCGTAAGGTTTAATTGTTGCCTTACAGACGAAGATGTTTCTGATCCTTTTGAGTGCTTTTTTTCAATGAGACTTTCGCCGGAAGTGACTGATTGCGTCATTATTTTGTTAGAAGATTTATTTTTGGTTTGTTTTTAATTTCCTGGGAAGTTTAGAGGGAGATAAGATAAAAAAGTGATCGACGCAGGTGCGCTTTATTAAGCTAGGATTAATGCAAAGAGCGGGCAATTTTTAAGCATTATTTGAAGTGTTTCCCACCTGGATGCCACACCCATTAGAAAAATTAAATATGGATAGCTTTTTAGAGGGGGAATAAATAGCATCAATTAACTATTAAACAATTGTAGGACCATAGCTTTGGAATAAAATTTTCGCCGCAATTGCAATAAATGAACTTTCTTACAGATTTAGTTACTGGGTTCATACAGCTTTTGAAAAGTAAAAAATAATAAGTTTTTAAGGATTATTTAATGGCCTTTTGAATTTTTGTAAGGACCTCTTATAAATTTGTAGTGATAAAAATTTATTGTTTTCTTACACTTACATTCAAAACATTACATTATAAGAATAAAATAGCAATTTAATAGAATTTTATTTAGAATTTGGGCAATTTTTTTCTGTATCTAACGAAAGTTCATCCACACTTAAATTAAATAGAATTAAAGTCATCTTGGAGAAATGAGGTGATTCCAAGAAACGTGGAAGATAAAAATGCTCCACCAATAAAAGAGAGCTCCAAACTGGTAGAAAGGGAAAATGCAAGTCAAATTTGGGATAGCTGAAAAAAGTTCATAAAAAACAAAACAGAAAATTAAGGATCTAACATGAAAAATAAGAACTATAAGGGTCCTTTTATAATGACCTACCAAAAATAAGTAGTTTTTAAGGACTTTTAAAGACCTTGTGAACCTTGAGTTGATGTGCAAACACTCTTCGAGTGTCGTCTTACAAATATTTAAATTTTTGCAGTTCAAAAACTAAAATATCGCTATGCCTTCCTGTTTGATGATTTGAAAGTGGGCATTTAAAAAAACTTCCTAAGCCCATGCTGAAGTTATGTTTGCAAAAACTGCACTTTTCATTTCAATTCTCTATTAACAAATAGTATATTAAATGCCAAACTCTTCTTGGACGTTTGGTGGAGAAAAATTTATAAAAAAAAATATTATTTATTTTAATATTATTTTTGGTAATTTATAAAGTATCACTGAAACCATTTATTAACCAAAAATAACAATTGAAAACCATGTGGAAAAAATGATTTAGTCTATTTTTTGTGAAAATAAAACTAGCAGTTTTCTTGACGCATTTGCTGTACTAACTGATTATATGTCATCAAGGGGAAGAACAACGCAATTCAAGAGATAATACACAGAAAAGACAAGTATAAATGAGTTTTAACACGTTTTTAAACCTTTCAATCGCATTTAACCACTTTCAAGTGATTGAAACCATTCTTCCGTCTTGGTCATTAATTCATATAATTTAACTGGACTGTATGAGTAGCTTGTTTTATTTATAAAATATCAATAACTGAATATAGGTTGTAAGACAAAGAATAAACACGTACAGATTCCAAAGGATACACCATTATTGAAGAAGCTTAATATTTACATAGGCATTATAAGGTTATTCGAATATTTGATGGTGAAATGTTCTAGTAAACATATTTTCTAAAAAAGTTGGTTTACATTCGACCATGGGATATTTGTATGACATGTGTTCTTAAAAGAGTCCTGTTTTCCCTTCCATGTTTTCTCAATAATGTGCAAATACATTTTTATGTAGATTTGTTGATTTCTTCAGGCACCAGAATGCTTTAAACTACAGCAGCTTAATAACACCTTCACCTAAAAAAATCCTTCTAACACAATTCACATCAATACCCACTCATACTTACATATTTCCAACCATTATCTATT
This sequence comes from Linyphia triangularis, assembly GCA_963978545.1. Classification (NCBI taxonomy): domain Eukaryota; kingdom Metazoa; phylum Arthropoda; class Arachnida; order Araneae; family Linyphiidae; genus Linyphia; species Linyphia triangularis. The sequence goes on from OZ021723.1 coordinate 78,310,469, forward strand.
TTTTATTTTCCGGCGACAAATCATGCACGGAATAACAACGAGACTAACAACAGTAGTAAAGCATTCATCACAAGGCAATCACAAAATAAAAAACCAGCACTTTCACGCCTTATTAATCATTAAGACAACGAAACAATTGTCATTACGATTGGACATTCCCTAAAACTCACTCTGATCCGGAGTTGGTCGTTTCATTAGAACTCACCTTAGCATGCTAGTGGCATGTCCAGATAGGGACACCGAAGAGGCAGCTACCCATTACGGACCAATGGCTATCCTAATTAGCATTCAGATGCGAGAGGAAAGGCCAAATTATAATGACCCCTTTAGCAACGGGGGAGATGGGATCTTCCGAAATTAGATTGGTAAGGGAAATAATTGATTGGATTTTTCTGGCGGTTTTAATGAGTGTAATGTGGTTCGTTTTTCAACGGGAATGCTGATGCGACGGTTAACAGAGAACGGTCAAGAATGATTTAGTTGAGTGCTGTAGCAGCTGGTATTCAGTATGTGGTGGCGGTTATGAATTTTTTTTTTTTGTCTTACTTGTGAACATTTGGGGTGAAGAGGGTTAAAATCCTAAAAAATAATTTCTTTTTGGGGGAACTGAGCGATTATTTTGTTCCTACTTTTACTGTGTTGGAACTAATAAGCGTGTCATGTGTTCTTTCCAAAATCAGATAAAATATCAATAAAAGGAGTCGAAACTGCAACTTTGTACATTAATGATTGGTTTATCTACTGTATCTACAAGTAAGTAAACTCTTTCAAGTCTTATATATGAATATGAAAAACCAGTTTTGGTTTACGAAAAAGAACATTTGGCATGTTTGGTTTGTTGATTGTTGCATGCATAGACTGTAGCGCAATCTTATAGTAAAATTATCTATATGATTGCACAACGGTCATGGTGGTAAGCATATATATGCAGTCATAGTATGGCGTATGAAATAAAATTTTATAATTTAACAATTAAATGTTTTATTTCACAATATGTACTAAACTGATTGAAAAGAATAAATCATTTGCATAAAATATGCCTTTTTTTTTACTGAGAATTTTAATCTAAATTATAATACTAGTTAATCTAATTATAATACTAGTTTTCGAATGAATGCGAATGGATAGCTGGTTTTAAAATATTTTTATTTAAGATTTTGAAATCATTTAAAATAAAGTATAAAATAGTAATACCCTAATTATAATTATGTACGGATCGTTTTGTGCAATTTAGTGATTTAGAATAGTAGGAAAAGTCTAAGATAACGTTTCCTTTAATAGAAATATAGTAATTTTTAAATAGGTAACTATTAAAGAGTATTCAGTTAAAATTATAGGTTAAAAAAAATAATAATAAGGCAAGCAAGCATTTCATTGCCATAAAAAGAGTTTGTAAGAATGTTTCTATAAAAGAAAATTCTGATTCTATACACTAAAACAGTTTTAAAACTGTGACTTATGCATTTTTGTTTACTTAAAAGAAATGCATTCTTCTTTGCTCTTTTGAAAATGAATTCTAAATGTCTTCGTTATGAAAATAGTCCTTTTGAAAGAGAACTTGTTTTCTTTCTTTCGAAGAGGGAAAAATTATTTGGAAATTATTTGAAAATTAACCTTGCCTGTTTTGATTCTTATATTTTCTAAAATATATTTATTTTTGTTAAATGAAACACTATTTACTTAAATAAATTTGAATACCTAAATCTTGCAATCTTAGCTCTTGAAACTTCCTAATTATAAAACAATTGTCTTTTTACAATTAAGACTGGAAACTTGACCATTCATAAAATATAATAATGCATAGTTGATTATCGAAAGCGCTTAACTTGAAAACGGTATGTCGCATTTTTTTTTTTTTTTTCAATGTTTTCACTAGGAAAATACGCAATCGTTGCTATATACCTTAAATATAGCAACGATTGCGTATTAAAAATAGTGAAAAAAAATGCTACATTACCGTTACCTTTATAAAAAAAAGAGTCAATTACACCTTTTAATCATGATCATAGTCTTTTTTTTTTATCAATAAAATGATTCTAAAATAATAAACTATTTATCACAATGTTTATTTCAATGCATATCTTAGAAGAAAGCATTCGAATTGAATACTAAATTTAAAACCATTTTCTGTGCTTTCAAATTAATAATAATAAAAACGTGTCTGAAAATGTGGAACCTATTTCAAAAAATGAATATTTTAAACGTTTTCATATTTAGATATTTTGCGAGACAAGAAGTGTCTAGGGGAACTATTTGCAGGTGAATAAACAAGTTATTTGAAATGGTACATTCTAAACAACAATAAGAAAAATCATGGTAAAGGGAGATTTTTAAAAAACAAATTTAATTATAGAATATTAAAGTTCAAAGGTGAATATTTCCACTCTGGAAACCAAAAAACGGCTTGAAAACAAGCTGAACAATAGCAAATCAAATCAGGCTGATAAGGAAGTACTTGAAAGCGTTAGCGATAAATATTTCAAAAAAGAATGTAAGTGAACAATAAGAATAATATTTAAAGGTAGTTTTTAAGGATAATGCTATGTACTTTTGAGCATAAAATATGAAAGCAACAAGTTTAACTATTTTAACTTAAAAAAGTATTTGGGTTATAAATAAATATGTTAAAATGAGTTTTTAGGTTCATTGATATCAGTTTTCAAATTAATTAGGTTATTTAAGAGCATTACGATTGGGGATAATGAACTGATTTTGACTTTCTGTTACATGCTTCGGTTACTAGGTTAAATGCCATCACCTATAGTATTACCTTTGCGTTTTTTTACATAATAATGTTTGTTAATTTGGAAAATTCCTTTTATGTATTGCAATGCACTAGCGTCTATAAATATTATCGTAACTGATATTTTTTTAAGTTTATGGAACTTATTTGATAACCATGATTAATAATTACATCATTAATTCATACAAGGTTTAACTTATATTTTCTTTCGCAACACAACGTTTTTACTAATGTTTGACATATTAAATGAATTACTGATTGGTTTATGGAAATTTTTTACCAACATTTTGTATACTTCTTATTATATTACAAGATTCATAATATTTTTGACAGAAACCTTAATTAAAAAAACAAAACAGAACACCTACAAAAGTCTAGAAACATTGAAATGCATTGACGTATTGCTTGGATTCCAGAGATCCTATAGAAGATTTTCCAAGTTTGTGCAAAAACAATCTTTTGCGCTGCACATGTTTAAACTAAGAGACCGACATAAAGAACTAACTTTACTTTGATTACCCACTATGCTTCTTTGACTGAATCTGAATTTGTAACTAAATTCAGCAACAGTTGCAATACAGTAACCACTATAGTAAATTCAACCTAAAATATTACCTAGCTCTGGGTATAATACTTTTATTCGAGGCAAACCCTAATCCTAAAATCAATCGTAGTTCTGACAGAAGATATGACAAACAACACCACAAAAGAATACACAAATAATCCCCTCTAAAAACTAGGCGGATTCTTAAATTCTTCCTGTATTATGGGCAGCAACCGACTAAATCCCGATCCAGCAACAGAGGATGAAGTTTTCTTCTATTCAGCAAAAAGAAGTTTTCATATCTGAACGCATTAAGGCACAGCAACATGACTTAGTTTTCAGAGTAAAAAAAAGTAAAATCCTGGATCAGGTAATGCAATGCCATGTAAAGGTATAGATGTATCTATCGGTAAACATTTGTCTTCGCTATGTGCAGCTCCCGACATGATAAATGACTTGGCTGGCGTTCGACCATCACTCAGAGTAAAAACAAAATGTTTCTAGTCACAAAGGAATGCATTATTGGATGTCCTCCTATGAAGACTGTGTGCCTTTCGGGTGGGGTTTGAGATGAAAGGTATATTTAAGGGGGTTTGAACTGAAAGGTAGAATATATATCGGGTATATTTTGGGGCATAAAATCTGTCTTAGTATCGTCTGTTTTATTTGCAGTTTCTATTTGTGTAGTGTCTATCTTCGTATGATTTGTTAAATTTACGGTTTGACAAGTCATTTTCCATTCAAAATGGCATTTCTCTAATGAACAGAAGGCTTATATTTCCTATTTTATCGTCAAGAGAAAGGAATTAAAACAAATAAAAATGGTTTAAAAAATAAATCGGAGTTTTAACTCGCTTAGACTTGAAACAGCATAAGTTTGAATATATTTCAATCATATCAATACAAGTATTTTCTTATACCTGACAAAGTGTCGAAAATTAAAATTTGTAGGACACAATCTTTTATTTAAAAAGTTTAATTTGTCTGAAATTGTCCATCCAACTATATCCTGGTTCCTACTCAAATCACAGATGAAAATCAATGACTTTTCATTGACTTTTAAGGACCTTTGAAAAAATTTGTTTTCAGGCATCATGTCTATAACAATAACCATTAATCAAAACTTGTGACCTTTCTCAATACAGCTGTTAAAATAAAGTCGATATTCCAACAAATCAAGAACCAGCATGGTAATGTAATACGTTTGGAAGAATATTGGTATGTAACGTCACATTCGTAAAGTCTATTCAGCATCAATAACAGAAAAGTACTACCAATACTTGTATCTTTTTGAAAATGATCAATGTCTGCTCGTCTGTTTGTTGGATTATTTTTGCTGAATAGTTTTGTATCTTAAACAAGATTTTTAAAAAATATAAAATACATCTTACATGATTAGAAGTTAAACACACTGTTAAAATATTTTGTAGAAGAGACGATTCAGGAGGAACTACAAAACTGGTTGCTTAAAATTCTCCATTTTAGAACCAGCTAACAAGAAAACAACAAAGTGAAAAGGTCAGGATAAGCGAAAACTAAGCAACAACGCAGTGCTAAAGAAAATGCATGGAGAATTTGTTACGTTTCGAAAACGAATACAGATCTTCCCTGATGTATAAACAAAGCATTATGAGGCAATCTCGAATATACGCGAGAATAAAATGTGTCGCCGAAATTGCAAAAGAATAGCCTCAGTCAAACCATTGGCAGGCAGCCGAAAAAGAGGAAGGGAAACTCTTCAAAGAAAAGGGGAAAAAAGAAGAAAGATAAAGGGAAAATTTTATGAGGCGCGAAATTCAACGATCCTAAAAATATCTCGATTTTTTTTTTTAGTTCAGTTTCTTTTCCTCCATCCGTAACATCCGTGTTGGGTTTTGTTTGAAGAGATACTTTTTTTTTTATTTCTTCTTCACCACTTGGGTCCAGACAAAAGGGCAGTTTTTGGTCTGTATAATTCCTTTTCTTTCGCAAAAAGAAATCAAAATGGTGTCGACAACTGTGAAGTTTCGGAGAAGAAAAGGATCATGGGAAGAGGGGAGGAAGCAAAAACAAAATTTAAAGTGTGCTTGAATTCTCGTTTTCGGGTAAATCTTTGGAAGCTTACCAGATTAAAATTCGCCAGTTTCAGCAAATCGAATTTTATTTTTTCTCTACCTCATCAGCACTTTCTTTCGATTCCATTGTGTTTTTTACTCTTATATCAACAAGGCGCAACTGTACATCGTTAATGGGGTTTTCGGTAACTTTAAATTTAAAATTTTATGGTTTGTGTTGTTTCTGTATTTTTTGTTTGGATATTTCATTTAAAAAAAACTAGAAGTTTAGGTGAATCGTATGTTGCCAAACACTAGATAAATTGAAAACTGTTTACTTCTATTTTGTTTCCTGTTAATCAAGGATACAAAAATTACTTAGTAAGTTTCTGAATTTTAATACTTATTTTACTAATTGAAGGCAATTTTAAAATACAAAGTTGTGTTTAAGGAGAATACGAATTTGGCTTCAATAAAATAGAAAATTTAAAAATCACAAGTAATAAATTTATTTATAGACATGCATGTAGCTGTAATTAAGTATAAAAACGAACACTATTAAATATTTTTTCTACAATTTCAAAATTATTTAAAAATTATTTGATTGAATAGGGAAAAGTTAAATGCAAACTAATAATAAACATATAACAAACATTGCATTTTAGACGCAATTCCATTATCCTTCAATTGATCTAGCGCATAAATTCTCATTCATAAGCTAATGCAAAATAGCAACTTCCATTGCTTATTTTCATTTTGTATCAATACTATCAATAAAACTGAACTAGCAAGAAAAATTTATAAAATATGCATCCACAAAAAAAATCTCATATTTTCCTAAGGCGCCTTTTACATTATGTATGTAAAAAACCCCATACGTTAGGATGGATAAAATTCGAGGCAATCAGAGCACATCCTTACCAAATAATATTTCTTACAACGAAGTCCCAATGGCACACACAAACACTTGTTTATCCCATGTGCAAGTAAACATGCAAATACGACCTTCAGTCTGGATCAGTTAGGTGGCTGATAAAAACATGAATGCATGGATATTCCTATAAATTATGTAAGGCAATGGACTCCTAGTCAAGAAATAAAATCGAAACAAATTGCTTTCCGTCAGATTTAGCTTGTCCTGGGTTTCGATTTAGGAAGGGATTCTCGTTGCTTTTTTCCAGTCAGTTGAGCTCTTCTAAATAAACCTCTGGGGGGAAACAGAAATGTACAGGATCACAGGGATAATGACATCATTTGATCTTCTTACTGATATGAAGCGCTTACATTTGAAAGAAGAATTTAGTTTTTTTTTTGCTTCTTTTTTGAAAATGAAATTTATTTTTTTATTTATCCATTACTAGAATCCCTTTTGCATACTAAGAGAGTTCGAAGTCGAGACTTTTTGGGAAAGGAGTTTTGAAACATTTTGGAAGTGTTTTATGTGCTTTGGTCGTTCGTTCTTTGGAATGTATTTTGATTTTTGAATGTTCTAAAAAGACAGATTCATTTATGAATGAAATATCATTTTTTTTTGTTTAGTATATAGTTGAAAATTGTTATCAATAATACTTTTTGAACAAATGATTACTATAGAATTTATTTTCAACCAAGCATTATTAACATGTAACACCATTTTGTATTAAATTTAAATTATTATAACAATATAAATTCTACAAAATTCTTAGAATATATTATTGTCTTGAAAGACTTACAGTTTTATCTGGTTTTTTAAACCACGTTATAAATGAAATCCTAGTAAAAAATAAATATTTAGAATCGATAAAGCAAGTGTAGAATATTTTAATTGCAGAAGTGTTTCATAGTCTCAAAAGTATGTTTTTAAATTCAATTCTGAGGTTTTAATACAAGCACTATAACTGACAATGACAAACTATTTTCGACATCCAACATTACAAACATTTAAGGCAATATTTAAAATAGTCCAATCTTTAACAAGTGTATATTTTTTATTTTTGTATCAGAGGTATTATAGCTGGTGTAGTGAATCGCAATCATAATATTGCAATGATCATCACTTTTAAGAGATTTGCCATGACAAACAAATAAAGATAAAAGCTGTTAAAAGGATGACTGATTCACGGAGAAAACTATAAAGAGAATCAAGTAAAAACGTGAACTATTTTTAGCTAATTAGAATTTATATGGTTAAACATGTTATTTAGGTTGCTTGTTTTGGAGTTTTTTGAAGCTAGTGTTATACTGTGCCATAGGATTGTTACACAACATCTACAATTAGCTTTGTAGTGTAAGAAACAGTCCAGAGGCCCCATTCGGGTAACTTGTGTGAGAGAAGGCTATAGTATAAACAAAATGAGAGAGAGTGAGGCGGAACTTTGCTGGGAGAAGAAGTGTCTTTTCTCCGCTCAGTGAGTTGGGTATGATTTTATTAATGTTTTACGTCCTTTGTCTTGTGATTGTGTTTAATTAGTAGGTTTTTATGTTAGTTAGTTTGTGAGGTGTCCTTGTGATTGTTTGTTGTTAGAATAAGTTGTTTGTTTATTCATGATACCACTTAACATACGAATTAAAATCGAACCAGACATCACAAGCTTTGTAATTTTGAAATTGGGCAGATGACAAAGCATCAACGTCTGAGTTAACATTTGTCACTCAATATCCATACCTCATCAAGGAAATGATATTGAGACTTCGACCGATTTAACGTGCGGCCATAATACTGGCACAAATGGTAATAACTATCATATATGCCAGTATTATGGCAGCACATAGACTCGATTCAACAACATTCTGATTAAGACAGATATACTGTCGCCTTAGTTAATCTAGTCACTGAAAGCTCATAATATTTGGGCATTTTATATTAAAATAAATATTTTGATTGTAATTTATTTAGGGGGGGGGGGGGGACTTTTTATTCTTCAATTTTTGCAACAGAAATTTATTAGGTTGTTATTTTTAAGTGCACACATTTCACCCCTTCTTTAAGTGAAGTGTATAGCTGCTAGTACATATTTTTATAAAACCTCCTACTATTTCTATATCTTATGAGGTTAACAACTAAAATACATCACGACAAACAAAGTACCTCAAAACTGAAAACTTCCATGGCAACTCAAACAACTACAAAATAATAACGCATCCAACTTTTCTTTTGAAGGTGTTTTCATTGCAACACAGCCTCCTCTCATAATCTCAACCACCACAACCTTCGCTCCACACACCGCCTTCCAGATTTATGCTACTCTTATAAAAACGTGCTCTTCCATCAGAAATCCAGCGTCAACTTGTCTTCCCCAAACACACACAAAAACCTTTTTATCGTTATCGCGCCAGAAAAACCTACAGCAAGTGGAATCCTCATAACACCGGGAATTCCATTTGGGAAGGTGGGAAACTTCCTGAGACCACCCTCTTGTGCAAACGAATCTCTCCCCTCAATATGTGGGGGTGGTGGGATTCATTGAAATCCTTTCTCTGGCGCCACCTTTTTCGAACTCCAGGTACACAGTGGAAAGATGATTCAGCGAAAAGTCAACCTGGCAAGAGATTTCGACCCTTTCCCCTCTACTTTCTGTGAACACCCTCCTTAAATCCCTTTTTAATAACATCCGAGTGTCAACCTCGTTGTGATAAGGAGCCACCTCATCTCTGGTATTTGGAGGGGCGGTTGGAAGGCAAGGCTTGTAGGAAAAAGAGAACTATGTCTTGTAGTTAGATTTTCTACTGTTTGAGGAACACCGACTCGTGTTGAAAAGGCTGCTAATGAAGCTATAGCTGGAATGCGAGTTAAAAAAAAACACGATTATTTTATACAAATTTAACGCAGCATAATTTATTTAGTAATAAATAAAAGAATCTGATAGTATTAGTAGAGAATGTCCTGCATACTTCACAACAAATCTCGTAATATAATACCAGTGTGTGCATAGCATTTATGAAATTGTTTATAGACGGCATTATTTCTCAACCCAAAAAATTCAAATGCTGAGATAAAAGGGTTTAAACTTTCTTCTTGATCTGCATTTAGGACTGTAGAATGAAACAATTAGTGTATATACGGGTGCTTTTTCTCATTAAAACATGTATTTGTGTAACTATTGCAGCCTATTAGAGAAATTAGGAATATTGTTTTATTCTTTGGTTTCACTATTGACACACCACAAATATTGCAACAAGTCTCACTTGCATAGTCTAATTTAAGTGTTAGTTATTTTACAATGTTTTACAACGTTATATGGTATTTATAATCCAGGCTTATGTGAATAACCTACAGATTAAATGGTTTCAGGAATTTACCTCCTAGAGCCATACTACTAAAGTTTCAAGTACTTTCATTTATACTTTTGCATATTCTTCAGCAAACCAAGTAACTTCAGTGCCCTCACGCAAGGATATCCAAATGCAGCTTTTTAGAAGTCTTCCAGTGACGAAAATATAAAAGGGAGGCAAAGTAGAAAATCCTGTTTAATCAGTTAGCCTTGGACAAGGAGTCACGGATTTTATTGTTGAAGTGTTGGTGTGGTAAAAGGAACATCTTGGAGGGGATGTGTAATAAGAACTGTCTTTTGCCTCCTCCCCTTTGTGCCTGTGATTAGAAACAGCGGCTTATAAGGTTTTAGGAGGGGTGAAGAGGCGTAGCAGAGAGATACGCCACGTGACCAAGAAACGTGTCAAGTGTGGGAAATTGTGTCGGTTGTTGTTATGACAAGGCAATTTGTATTGTGTCAATCTTCCAGTTCGGTGGGGTTTCCCTCCAGGCCATTTTGTGGAAAGATGCGTCATTGTGAATTTTGGTATTGATTTGACTGCGGTTTTGGTTGCAGTTAATCAAAAGTTAAACAAGAGGCCTATTTTATGTTTGGATTTTTCTTCATTGATTATTTTGCTATGTGCTTTCTCCACAAAAACATACCTAAAACAGATGCATAAACAAATAAATGCTTTATATAATTACAAACCCAAACATTCAGGCTTGACGAAAATGGCTACATAATGATTGCAAATACTCTTCGTTTTGAGCTTGATTTGAATATTTTTATAGAAAAATAATACTCATTAAAATATTAAAAGCATTAAGTTTTAACGAGAAATTAATTTAGACTGTATGTGGATATTTTTTAGTTATAAATTTGTGGAACTAAAAATGTGTGCATAATTTACATTACGACAGCTTTTTGTATGGTATGACTTGTATCTAAAACCGGGTTTGTATTGATATATGATATACATTGTGTCGAAGACATATTCCTTTGAAGATATAATTCATATAAACTCCATATTTTAGGATTAACTCATGAAATTTATAAAAATTAAAGCAATACATTTTTGTTTAAATATTTAAACTACCGAAACAACTAGAAAAATTATTATAATTTTTCTAGTTGTTTCGGCAGACTAGCACTGTACAAATAATATATGTAGACTGTTAGTTTCCTTCTCATAATTTTTCTGAACTAATCACGAATTCCAACAAATAATCTCTTTATTCACTTTAAACCATGCCAACATAGTAAAAAAATCGTCACCTACTGAACATATTTTCCTTACTGCACATGAAAAAGTCTAACCAATTTATGGTAATATTTTATTGTTAAATAAATCTACGCAAGTTGATACCTTGCAGCATAACACTACCGTCCAAAGAAAGAAAGGAACGGGGACAAAATCTAAGAGAAGAAAATGTTGATCTGCAATCAATACGGATCAATAGGGGGGAGGGTGCCCGGGCCCCAAACAGAACAGAAAAAGCGTGGGCGGATGGATAGATGGAGAGGAGATGGAGAGAAGAGAACAGGAAGAGGAATTCGCAGGGATGGAGCACAATGAATTGAGGGTCACTCATTATCATCCTTCGCATTCTTTTCGTTGTGGCATGGGATTCTCCCTTTTGGAGGATGGGGATGAAGGATTTGGTCAAGCGATCAGAGATGAAGGGGCTGCAATCACATGGGTTGAGACGCAAGTGTCTGCTTTTGGATGAGGAAGTGTTGGATGGAGGGAACTGTATTGGATGGAATGCTGATATTAATTACTAAAAATTTCGTTGAAACGTGAGGTATAAACTTTGATGCAGTGAAAAGGTTGGCTAACACATACAAAGCATGCAGTCAAACCTCGTTAGGGCGAAATCGACGGGGCCGTCGAAATAGTTTGCGTTAACTGAATTTCATGTTAAATGAATGAATTAAAGTTAAGTTTTAAGTAAGAAGACCTGCTTTTACATCGCTTTAAACGGGATTTCATGTTAATCGACTTCGCGTTAACGGGGTTTGACTGTACAAAACAAACTTTTGTTTTTTGAAAAAATCATTCAGAATAGAATATTACATCTTTAAAACAAAATCTAAAAACTTGTATAAACCATTATTGGTTGTATATTAAATGATTTATAAACAGAAAAATGTGGAGTTTCACAGGGTTAAATAAAAAAAATAAAAAAGTTAACACGCTTTAATTTATCTTGTTTGAGTTCTCCATAAAAGACAAGACATACATTCCAATAAATTGCACAGGTACATACGGTTTAAGTCCAAAACCATTTTCTACAGGATTAGATCCAAAGCTGTATAAAAGAAAGTTTCAATGAAAGTTCAAAGACCTTGAATCTAAGGATGATAACCCAAAATGCAATATTCATACAAGAAAGGTAATTGTGAAACTTTCAATCTAGATGGTTGAAATTGTTTATAACTTGTGTAGTGTGTGTAAGAATCTGAAAGCCTTTTAGTATAAACCTATAAGTATCAAACCAACAAAATATAACGTAAGGAGTGAAACTATAAGTCGGTCACGTTAGGGTAGGTTTATTCTAGTTCTAAAGTGCCTTATCTATGCCTTTGCTCCTTATCTAAAAGATTCCTACTTCGAATTCAAAGCAGGAAAGAATTTTACTAAACTGTCAAAATAAAACAAATTTAGAATAATCAATTAAGTTCCAGTTCACAGACAAAGGATATTGAAATAAAATATTAAAATAATGTTGCATTTGAGACACTACTCTTGAACTAGTGTAAGTAAATGAGGCATGTTTTTTCAATTACAAGCAAAGGGAGTTTCCCTTGACAGCTCAAGCAAATGATAAAGTGATTGTTGGCGGAGTTACGGTTTACCAACCAACCCAAACAAACGAGGTCTATTCGCTGCACCATAAAATGAGCACACATTGTATACTAAAGTAATGAAACTTCAAATTTTTCACCAATTCACTTTATTTTAAATAAAAAAAAAAAGGAGGAATTCGTAATTGAAAGGTTAGGGTATTTGAAAAAAAAAAAAAAGTCATTTCCACAGTGATAGTACCACCTGAATAACAAAAAAGGAATTATGTTAATTAAAAAATTAAACAAATCGAAAGTAATTACCTATTAATAATTTTTTTAATTTATTATCTTTCTATATTGATGGTTACAAATTGAAATCATACCGTTATAATAGAAGTAAAAGGTCTTGTATGGACTTTTAAGTTAATAACTTATTTTTGTACAATATTATTTTTCTATGAAATGAAACATATTACTGTTTAGACAATATTAAAATCTTTTAGTCTTCTTTAAGTATTTAAAACAAAACATAAAGAAATACTACTCGTTTCATTAACTGGAATACACAACTTGAAATTTGTCGTATTTAAAAAAAAAACAAAAAAAAAACCTGTCTTAATGAAAATATTTTTGAAACTGTGTTCATTTTTCAAATGACAGTTTCATGAATGAATATTTATTTCAATGTGTGTGTTACTTAATATTGATGAATAAATCTGTAAATAAGAACCACATGAACACAATTATAATAAAACAATCTTGAAATTTTATGCGTCCTCTTTTTTCAATATTTAAAACCAATACAAGGAAAACATTTAATAAACCACAACTAAATACAGAGAATTAAATCATACGAAAATAATCTACATTAAATTATTTGAATGAAATAAAAACAAACATCCCCGCAATTAAAATCGAAAAAAATATCTTGATTCCATACGTTTTAGCGGTATATTTAATTACCGCCCCAATCACTGGAAATTACTGCACCGAAAACAAACGCTGGCCTTCTAATTATCTGCTTTACTCGGCACGTTCAAAGAAAAAAAAAAACTTTTTTACAACCCCTCCAAATACTTATTCCTTTATCTACGATTTTCATTAAGAGTAAGATGAAAAAAAAAAATAACTAAAATAATAATAACAGAAGAAACACTTGCCCAACACAAATAAAGCCAATGAAAAGAAAATAGAAAGAAAAAAACAGAAAAGAAAAACTCCGAAGGAGTGAAGGAAGAAGCCTCATACGTCCGCTCGAAATACCCCGTGAGATGCGAGCAGCTTCATATCTGTGGCACTAAACGATTATCCTCTCTGCCTCTGAGAATCCCTCCTCTTCCGCATCAGCTAGCATCCCGAGTGAAGGAAGCGCAAGAGCAAAACGCTCTTCCGTGGACCTCCTCCCTGTTATCGCTCCCGTTTTATAGCAAGAAGAAAACGGTGCTTATGAGGGAAATGGTGGAGAGGAAATTTTCGTTCCGATGGACAGGAAAAGACCAGGGCAATAAAGCTTTAAAACTAGAGAGATAATGTGCACCCCTTCACACACACGCGCGGTTCTTATCAACGCCCGTATAAGCTCGGACGTGGCGTGGACCTGGTCTTTTAGGGAGTAATCATTGTATCTAGGAGTTGAGTTTCAAAAAGTTGACTTTATCTTCGAAATGGCGTGGCCATAGCTGTTAAGGCTTATCATGGTTGATTAAGGATTGCTGACCTTTTTTATTGGAGTTGGGCCGTGGACTTTTGTTTTCATTTTTGGTACTAAAAACTACCCCGAGTGAACCTAAACACTATAAAATATATATATGGAGTTTTTGAATTGTATTCTTATGAAATAAGTTAATGGGATTTCCAAAACAGTGTACAATACACGCTAATACTAGCTGTAAGAATTGATGCATTTTAGTCATGAAGAATAAGAGGAGCTTCATACTAGGGGGAGCAAAATGTTTATGGGGTACACAAACTAATAAGTTAATTAGGTAATTTATGTGAAATAATAAAATATCTATTTGTTAAATTTGACCTTAACTATTACACCCAAATATAAATGTAATAATAATTCTATTTAAGTATCGCCTTTTAATTTAATTTTTCCTTTTAAAGCTCGTCTTTTTTATTCAATAGTTTCCCCGATCATCAGTTCCATTCAATAAAGTTTGTAGCGATGTGCGCTAACTGGAGTCGAATCCGGGACTCCTAGATCCATAGATAGGCGTTCTAACCACTAGGCAAAAGTAATCACTAGTGGCTAGGTGTTGTATCTTTCTTTTGTACACGAGACCACCACATAGGCCCTTCCCAGTGAATCGCTAAGGGGCGAACGATTGAGTTGCTTGCGTGTGAGTTGAGTGTGTTGCGTGAGAGTTGAGTGAGATATGTTGCATGAAATAGTTAAGTTTGAGTGCGTTGCGTTTGGAAGTGAATCGCCAAAGATGCTGTGATGATTGTGTGGCAGTTGTGTAGTATTTTTCAGAAGGCGCCGATAGAAGGCAGTATGATGCAGTTGTCCAGGAGTCACCAATGTAGCGATGTGCTCTAACGGGAGTCGAACCCGGGACTCCTAGATCCGTTGACAGGCTTTCTAACCACTAAGCAAAAGTAATCACTAGTGCCCAGGTGTTGTATATGTCTTTTGTACACGAGACCACCACACATTCATACTCTTAGACAGTCTTGTAAGTTAATTGATATCCAAGAATCTGAGCAGCTTATTGAGAACTCACATTATTTCTCATCATTGCGTCAGACTGATTCAATTTTCCCATGATATTTTCATCTTTGCTGAGCTAGTCACTAACTCACGCCTTATAGTTTGTTTCCAATGTTCTCACGCGAAGACTAGGGTCATTCTTTCACTAACTTCTTTGCGTTTAAGACATGTACCTCTCTATTCTGAGTAACTAAATAAATAATTTATATGATTGTAACTTAAAAGCCTTTTCTTAACTCGCCACATACTGCTAATTGCCCGAAATGATCTGAACATTTCATAGATACTGTGGGATTATAGAGAAAATTGGTAAATGTCAATAAATATCTAACTTTATTTACTGTACTAAAAATGCTGTGTTGGATAAATAGAAAAGACACTTCCAATTAGCATAGTTGGTTTTTCCTGACATATACCGAAAGAGTCAGAAAGTAAACTTATTAACTCATTTTCCCAAATTTTAACTTGATTAGTTTTCCATATTATATAAGTATTGCAAAATACATGAAACTAAAAACTTATTATGTCCATTCTTTTGTAATAATTTACATTACAATAATAATTTGCAATAATTTAAATTATAACACTACATATAAACATTATATTTAGGCATAATTTTAGTTATTTGATTAATCATATTACAATTTAAAATTATTTCCTTAATGTATCTATAATTCGTTCTCTTCTATCCTTAGACAGCAAAAGCTATTCTCAGAAACGTACTTACCTTTTATAAAACCACGAGTCAGAGTTCTTAACCTCTGGGACCTCAAACCCATGTCATTCCACTATGAGTAATGCATCGTGGTACCCCCCCCCCCCTCTTCTAACTTTTCTTTTGTTTTAAAGTTCCTGGGTTACGTCAAAGGGAAATGGATTTTTTTTGGATAGTCATGAATGATTGGCATAAATGACGAAAAACCGGTTTTATGTGCAAAAGCTCTAATCAGATTGCCATGTCATTAATTTCCTTGTAGATTCATTTATTGCAATTTGTTGAACTTTTTTTAGCATAATTATTAAAGAGGTCAGATAAGTTTTGGGAATATTGGCTTTTTCCCCTTATTAATTGTTCAATTAAATGCCACCTGTTCTTCCTAATTATCCAAATCGAAATTTAAATATTTTGAAGATGAGTAAGTTTTTACAAAGGACAACAAAAATAACAACATTTTAGATGTAATAACTTTACTTCCTGTTATGTGTGTAATACAAGATGTCTTCGCTAATTGTT
Organism: Linyphia triangularis; assembly: GCA_963978545.1. Lineage (NCBI taxonomy): Eukaryota > Metazoa > Arthropoda > Arachnida > Araneae > Linyphiidae > Linyphia > Linyphia triangularis. The sequence continues at coordinate 78,326,761 of OZ021723.1, forward strand.
CCAGTTGTATTACATGAAAGACTTTGAATATTTATTTTGGTATTAGTTGAAAGTAGGTTACAGTAAAACTCGTAATAAATTATGTCTCATATTGACTGAAAAAATGTGAACCATTACTTTAAAGTAGTGCCTCAGAAATTATGCCTAATTAAACTTAATATTTAAATAGCAATAACTTATGATCAGTTAAGATAAACTTAGTATGAATAAAATAGTATGGAAATGCTGTACTAATGTCATTTAAAAAGTTAAAGGTAACTTTTGAAATAGTTGTAAAATACGATTACAAAATTAGCTTTGTTAAACTTTTTTTTATGTACCTCGTGAGAAACGAAAAAGAGTTGTTATAAAGTGAGTAAGAGCTTCTGTTTTAGAATAGACATCTTTTCAAATTAAAAACATAAAATACAATACAAAGAATAGTTTTGTTTTGCTGAATTGAATTCCATTCAACTTGGTATAATAATCCAAGGTGTAGCTATAGACGACAACATGAAAATATAAATTGTTAGAAGTACCCAACAAAGTGGAACGACAACAACATGTATCTGGAGCCATATTATAAGTAAGTAGGATTTTTTGCTTTTGTTAAAAGAGAAAGATGGGTTGTATCCGATGGGAATGTACAATTTGTCATCATGATTGTTCGAAAAATGCATTCTGTATAAGATACAGTTTGAAAAATAAAAACCGGCTAAGTACTTTGAAATCTACGTGCTTTTCCAGTTGCGAATGGATTTCTGTAATAAAAAAAAGAATAGATCTCTTCTGTGTTTTAACGACAGCCGTTCCATTTAAAAATTTATGTTAGAAAAACTCATAACAGTAACCTTTATTTATAAAACCCTTATCTGCAAAAATTTATTGCATTTCTTTGGATTCTGTAAGTCTCGGTTGCACAATTTCTTAGAAATGTTTCTTATTCATACAGAGTAAGAAAATAATATTGTATACATATTACAAGATTAAATTTTCCATGTTTTCTGACAAGCATGTGAATGCTATTTTTATTTCCACATAAACTTTGAGACAGTATTATAAATAGCCTTAACTATGCATGATCAAGTTAATAGTATCATCTGTTATTCTTTTCAGCTTTATATTTATTCATAAATGCATTTAAAGTAAACATTATACATTTATTTACCAATTTAAATGATACTTTCACATTTTGCATTATTCAAATATTTAATGGGGTAAAATAAATATGGCGCTAAGGAATAAGCTCTCATCATTTATCATCACTACTTTAAATTTACAGCTATGAATTCTAAAACAACTTAATGTTTAAGGATTATTTTTAACAAAATAGCAATTGTTAAAAAACAACACTTCCATTGCCTAAAAGTAACATTCCCTGTGACTAATGAGGACAAATATGAATTTGTAAAAACCCCGCTTGTAAATGACGAGCAGAAAGAATAAGTTAGAAACATTGTTTAACAATATCAATCCATGCCACAATAAGTAAAATAATTCAAATAAAAGACTGAAATAAAGAAATATCTTTGTAGGTATCCTCCCTTCAATCGATAGGATAGCGTTCTGTCTTGTTCGATATTAAAGACGAACCGAGATCTGATGACCTTAGGCGTATAAAAAGCTTCCCAAGAAATCCCTATCAGTTATAACAGCGGTGGTCGCAACGCCTGAGAAACCGATACTTTTTTCTCAGTTCTGTTTCTTTTCTTGTTCTTGCCGAGAGGCGAAGCAAAGCGTATGGCAGACCCCCTTCATTAAGAGCCGCGTTCCATTCTTTGCAGCTTTGTCTTGTTCTTGACGTTCTTGTTCCGGCCGTGATTGAGCGATTCGGGAAAAAGAGACTTCAATTATATTGAGTGGAGATTGGAGTTGGCTGGTGAAGTAATAGGTGGGTTCTTTTCGAATCTCAATACCTCACGCATTAGGTAGCTATGGAAGGGGTTTTTGACATTGATTAAAGTCATTCCATAAGATAAATATCACAAATTAAAAAATCTTAATAAAGAGCTTTTTTTATTTAGATTTAGTTTGAAAGAATGATAAATAAAAAGTTAAATAAGTAACTTAAGATTGCCCTTGCTACCATGCTAAACAATAAGAAGAGATATTTGAGTTATATTACTTAAAAGCATCTACGCAAATCAAGTTTAAATGTAAAATATCAATGTCTACATAGTATTAATTTACTGATTGAAGAGTATAGAATTATTAAGCGTTCAATTGTAAACTCTGAATTGACGCTTCAACTGTCAACTGAACAGCAAAAGTCAAACTTCATTAAGTTCAGTCCTGTAGGCCCAAGTTGAACAGTTTTAGAAAACATACTCAATCTGTGCAGTTAGATACATGAGAACGAGGTCTTGGGAACCTCTCCATGTCCTTATAAAACGAGCGTTTTGTAATAGTACTTTCAAAGATTATAACTGTTTTTAAGATTCAAGCTTGAGTGTTCGCATATGTTTTACTGTAAAGTTGTAAGCCAGCACCACCATTGCATCAATAATTCATTTCAAGTGGTAAGGTCTTAAGGTTGGTTGGTTGTTTTCAGATTATCTGGCACCTTCAGCAACACGAGGGCTATAATGCACTGAAACATTCGTTATTAGTCAAGCCAACATACATTTACAAACACCCATGCCTAACACGGGACTCGAACCCGCAACCTCGTGGTCTAGAAGCTAGCACGCTAACCACTATACCATTTGGTTGGCAGTAAGGTCTTAAGACTCACAGCATCCATCAGAAATCCAAAGACTAAACGTAAAAAAAAAAACTATTTTTTGTTACGAAGATATCTAATGACACACGATTACAAAATATTTCAAACTATCACATCGACCAAACATCACATTCTTTAATTTGAACCAAAATTGGCATCTCCCTTATTAAATTCTGTAAACCTCCCAAAGGCATTTTTCAGTTCATCCTCCTATATAACAAACTGATCAACGCAATCACCATTGTATTACTTTACATTAAATTGTTGGGGATAAATCACTCTCCCAACGACACAAGCCCAATCATTGTAATCATGATGCCCCGTGGAAAGCACGCTTGTACACAAGGTCGTAATTGCCACAAACCCATAACTCAAGACTACCTTGCGCAGAGCTTATCACCGTGTTCCATAGTTCTAAGAGTGGTCAAAAGAAGTGTATGTTCTGACATTAATGAGGAGGTATCACTCAGAGAAGAGAGATGTAATTTGCCAGTTGGAGCAAGTTAATTTAAGTAGTCGGCCCTGTTTGTTCGTAGTTGCCTCAGTAATGGCTTCCAGGCTCTCATTAGCTCACTTAGCACAATTAGTTGCTGTGCATAGTGCATGTCGTTTTGGAGCAAGCATGGGCCTTTTTCTGGAGAAGAGAACATTATTCCTTTCAAGCGCATTGTTTCGTCTGTGAATGCTCCATTTTGTGAAGGGATACCTCGGATTACTGTGCTGGGTGAATTGGCTTATCTTTTGGTGTTTTAGTTAAAGTGTAGTTGTGTTGGGCTGTATTGAAGTTATTGTAAGTTGCAAGATTTTGCATTCTAATTGCAAGCTTAAAACGAACAAATTTGCGAGCCATATAATGCGTCAATTTAAAGACCTGATCACTAAACAGCAGCTAAATGTTTATCAATAACGACCCAAAATAATCATTTGGAGTGAGTATATTGATCTAGGATTAGTTGCTTCAATTGAAATGGTGTTGATTAGAAAACTAATTAAATTATTACAAATAACAAAAATAATCAAAAATAAAACAAAAATGTTTAAAAAAATATTTGTTTTCGTTTTAAAGAAAGTCAAGTGGATTATAATATATAATAATCTCTTCCAGTTTGATTTTTTTTTTTTTTTTAATTCTTTGAGATCCTTTCAGTCAGGTCCTACACATAATAAGTCTTAGACATTTTTAAACTTTAGACATATTTTATCAAATATTTGTGTTGATAAGCCTTCATTTCTTTTCAACATAATTTTTATACTGTAACGGATATATTAGATATTTTTTTACTTGAATACTTATCTAAACAGCTGAAACGGAACCCTTCAAAACCAAAAAAGAAAGAAAACGATTTAATTTTATTTGCAACTATCTTCCAGGATTCAATCCCAAAATAAAACAGGGTTATTTCCAAAATTACCACTTTCAATCGATTTTCCTCTTCATGAAACTTTCAACGCACATTACGAAATATTTACGAAGATTCATAATTCAACAGAAAGCAAACCCATCTATTCGTTTGAGCAATAAAAACATTTCCCAAATCCCCTCCTGAGCACTGACCACAACCACTGACAAATCTGTCCCAGCAAAACGTACCGATCAAATCAATGCTCCCAAATCCCCCAGCCGACGACGAAATGTCCAAGCATCAGCAAACTGCATCGCGTTAACCAAGGCAACCATTTACAGGGAATTCTGTTCTGAATAGTAACAATTTCAGTCAACAATACACAAAACAATAGAGGTCAGCAGTTTTCCTGGTAAGATGATTCCGCCAGTGGGCCAAGAAAATTCGCCTCGTTTCACTTTCTTACGGTAATCCAGGAGGCCACAAAATAGGTCCTTGATCCCAGGTCGGGGCTTACTTAAAAGATCGTGGCTGAAAGATGAAACCGGGAGAGATACACGATACCACTTTTATTGAATAGCCTCCTGCTTTATTTTTTCTTTTGTATATAGATCTTTCCGCTTTCTAGCGTGAAGTGTCTGGGGATATCAAATGGTTTCGTCAACTCGGGAAGATGATTGTTGGTTTCTTGTTCCCAATGGTTGGCAGAGGGATGATAGTGTGAAACGGAGATGGATCCTATAGATCGGCTTTTCCATTTCTAATGTTTACCCATAGGGGTTACTAAGACGTGGAGAAGGAGATTTTTCAATTTGCGGGAATTGTTTTAATTCCTGAAAGTGAATTTAAGACGATAGAGAGGAAGCTTTGAGAAATTGCCATTTGGAAAGTTTTTCTTAAGGTTGTCACTACATTCGTACTTTTTTATTCTTCTCCTTAAACGTTGTTTTATCAACTATTCCTTTTTTCAAATAGAACAATATAAACGAGAAGTAATGTTACATTTATTGGAATGAATGCCTTTAGAACGTATTACGTATAAGGAGTTAATTATCTATCATAATTTGTATAGTGAGCAATAATTTAAATTACAATAACAAATGGATATTATGATGCGTTCATTATTGCTGTCATGTTATTGAATTTACGACAAGATAAAAAAAAAAAAAACTAGTAAAAAATGTAGAATTTGTGAAGAAATAACGATGTCTTGTTTGTTTAAAAAAGCAATTCTAGTTCTGACCTGAGAAGTTTTTTCTAATCAATTAGTACTTTCCACATTTTAAACATTGTCAAATGTCATTTTAAGTTTTATCTGTAAACCAAAAAGCATATTTCTCAACAATATGATAAGTTATAGATTGTATAATTTATAAATTTCAAAGACAGCTCTCTGAGTTCTTTAAATTATACACAGAAATATAATTCGATTATTTAGGTGAGTTCAACTGAAGACGACGAATTTGTACAATCTCTACAAGTTTAAAAATACTTGAACGTAAATGTGTATTCATGCGTAAAAAGCTTTTAGAAATGATCTAGAGAAGAGAATTCAAAGCAATCTACAAAATTCTTAACAATTAACTTTAAAATAGATGCTTTTAAGTCAATCTAATAAATTTCTACTTCTAACTTTAAAATATTATACTAGGAGCATACTGCAAAAAAACGAAGCAGTTTTGAAAACAATTTCTTTGTTCAATCAAAATGTTACATTTTCAAATTCAACGTTTTAAATCAAATCTACGTTCAGAAGAAAACTAACGAGCGAAATTGACAAGGGGGGGAAAAATCACTTTCCCTCTACCAGACAATTCAGTTTGAATATCATCAGGAAACTTCACCAAAGGACCCAGACATTTATTTGACTGCTTCCCAGGTCAGAGGGGGATGTCGGCAGAACAAATTGGAAAAGCGAAGGGGGAGGGTCTGTACTAGGAGGTGTCAAAAATCTAAACAAACTTAGTTATGAGTGACGGGGACTTTCAATCATGTCCCCGACGTGTCGCATAAACGTCATCGCCCGTTAGGCAAAAAGGCAAAGGGGCAAACGAAGTTGTCATCAATGGAGGGAGACTTGCCTGACCAGGAAAGTGGAAGGGCCTGTAACAAGATTCGAGGTCCGGGAAACTGAAGATTGCAGCTCCCTGAAGATTGTCTGCATTCAATAGGCACGTTCTATTGTCGCTCTCTTGGGGAAGGGGGCTGGCTAATGCTCGGATGACGGTTGCCCACCACTTGAGTCCTGGTGGGCTATCCCCGATGGCCCGTTAGGGATGTTCTACTAAATGGAGAAGAGAACTTTTTCGGTTTGGTCGTGGAGGAATGTTGGAGGAAATCTATAGAGAAAACTGGGTTTGATCTTGGAGGAAGTGGATAGAATGCAACCTTATGTGAATTTGTCAATAATAAAGACACAAAGTAAATGTTCTCAGAGTGAGGGTATCATACTCATTCCCAAAATAATAGTTAGCTATTGCTTTTAACCATGAGATAATAAATCCGATTTGCCTGTTTAATTTTCGTTGTATCAATAAGATCGTTCTTTGGAGATAAAAAATGTATTTCATTTTGATAAATTAACTGAAAAATATTTGAATAAATTTTCTTTCGATTGGTTTTTGAAACAAAGGAATTGGAAATTCGATTATATTTATTTTTGAAAAACTGTATAAAATATAGCCACCTAAATTTTTAAAAATTATTAATTAATTGCACTTAACCATATAACTACAGAAAATGTTCAAATAAAAATGTGGAGAAAATATAGAATTAATTTCTTCTGATAATTTTTTGGTATTTATGCATTAAATGTTTGATGGATTTCATTATAAATGCAAAGTCAGTGTCTAAACTACTACACTTCTGTTATGCTTTGGACAAGAAAACTTTGAAGTAAAGCTATAGGGTTTAACTTTTTTAGTGTTGGAAAGCAAAACTCTAAAAAGTTAGAAGTATGGTTATGTGAAATAAATTTGTTATAGATTTCAAATAATACAAAGAACTGTATCAATAATTGCTTCTTTTACCGAGCTATAATAGTAAATAGTAGTTTGTATCTATATATGAAATTTCAAATGGCGAAGGATGTTTCAAAATGAATATTCGCAGTAAAAATAACAACATATAAAATAAGAAAAGTCTCATAAAATTTAAAATCGAAAAAGTGAACAATAGAACTACTTAACTTCTTTACTTCTGAAGGTCAGTAAAATAAATTTCTTAAACTATAATAGTACATTTGCCAAAAAGTGTAACAGCTTAACGATAGGCTTATCGACTTCAATCAACACTTCAATATGATATTTGAAAAGCGCTATTTCAAAGCAATAACATATCAAACTAGATTAATAACTGCTTTAACTTGAATTCAGTTATAAAAGTTATGTAGCAACACCTAAATACTTCATTCAATAACAATGGCCAAAAATAAACTTACCTTCTTATGTCACAACAAATGTACACTTGCAAATTAAAATAAGATTCATTGTAATTCAGAGAGCCAAATTGTGCAGAAACGCAAGTCTTTCATTCCTTCCGTTTAAAATCCTTTAATTCGGAATGGAAATCTGCATATTCCCTCCGCATCACTTCCATTCCAATACAATAAATCACGTGATAAACAGAATCGACTAAATTGTATTCCCTTTTGATGTTAGAAATCGAGCTTATTATGCAGCAGGGGCCAATGTATTGTGCTCGAGACTTTCACTACCAGTTACTTTGAACAATAGCAATAACTTGTGTATGAATCTAATAGACTGGGTAAAGTATTAATGCACCAGTAGTTTGCTAATTGTTGGCTAAAAATGTCGGAGCATTCTAATGTAATGAAAACTATTGTGAAATTTATAATCTCAGTCATTGTAGGTTTACTTAAAATATATTTTACATCATTTCAATGAATGATTTTACTCCTGTATACATACATAGTTCCTTTCTAAACAAATGTTTTAAAATTCTTATACATTAGTAAAACAGACATCAATGAAACAAAAGTGCAAATATGATTAAAAAAGAAAGTCAAAAAATTTAAAGAAATTGAAATTTATGTTTACTTCAGAAAGAATTTATATCTTAGCAAACTTTTGGAAACTATTAGAACTGTATATCCTTTTTTTTTAGTGTTAACATAAAGCCATAAATAGGATGACAATGGAATTGAAATTGTTTAAAAAATAAAAAAAATTAACAGATATTTACACACGTATATGCTGTACACAAATAATGTCTGTCCAACTTTATAGCAAAGTAGAGTAACAAATTTTTTTTAACTACAGTTCAGAAATATTTTATTTTATCATTGGGGAAATACAGAGAAACGTCTTCTCGATAACATACAATTCCGTTTATCAACCAACAGCCCCTATAGAATCTCCAACGAATTTCCTACTTCCCAAAACTACTCTTGGACCAGAATCAACTTTGGACAATTCCACCAAATTTATGGACACCCCCCGAACTGACCAATCAACGGCCTAGAAGACAAGTATCTTCCTCAGCGGATCCTTGGGGCTCCCTCGTGCCTGGGCAAAATGTCCAAAGCACGCTGTGGGGATGGAAAAAATTGCATCGTATAAGTCACTCTTTAGACCAGGCCTCTGTATATAAGAAACCAGGGGTTAGATTGGACTGGGCTGATCGCTTCTGATCGACAATGGTGTGAGGATAGACAAAGAAATCGGCTCGAAGTCATTTGGAAAGGATGGATTTGGATTGAGCTAAATTATGTAGGTTTGGAAAACCAATGTTTGCTATTTATATTTATTTTGATAAATTGTTGCACTCTAAAATGTTGTTAAAATAAAGATTAACTATTTATTATGTTGTTAAAAGGCAGAAGGAGGTTAAAAAAGTTTTGAAGTGATAAAAAAAAACAAAAAACTATCGCACCAAAACTCGTTTTAATTGATAAATGGTTTGTTGAAAATAAAAGGTGCAGTTTTAAGGTTTTTTTTTTTTTTTTTTTTACGAACAATGTCATAACGATATGTACCACTTTTGTAACTCGAAATATGAATGTCGGAAGTCCATATTTTACAAGGTGTACCTCAATATTCACTTTGCAACGTATGAAACAGAATGTGCTATTCTGGATTATACTAGATCAATATCATGAATAAATGTTTGCCTCGCAGATAATGATAATGAAACTATAAATTCTAGTAGGACCAAGAATTACATTGCAAGATATGAGAAACTGATAGAGAAAATTGATTAAGCGATTTTACATTCATAGAGCTACAAATCAGGTGCACATAGAAATTGATCAAAGTAATTGATGATAAAAACACTTTAGAACTGCGCTAACCATTAACAAACAGATATTAATCAGTGAGATATTTTTCAAACAATATATTTTATTATCTTTTCAAAATTCTTTAATCGTCCTGTAAAAAAGAAAAATTAGTATCTAGGTTTATTTGAACAATATTTTCTTCTAACCATATTTTGGCATGTTATCTGGTCGTATGTATTTAATTATATGAGAAAATATTTAACACTTAAAATCTAATTCAGGTTCCATTCCAAAATTTTCTGATCCAATCCAATGGCAAGATAATACAATTTAACATACTTAAAAGTTTAGAAATGAACAAATTTTATTGTTCCCTTACTCCATGAAAAAAACCTCATGAAGGGGCTATTTTCTTTTGAAAGATTATTTAAAACAGTTACAAAAGTTTTGTCTGTTTCTCAATATTCCTACGTTTCAAAATAATTTTTGAAACAAATTATCATCAAAAAGTAATAGTTACATAACTCAGAAACAATGATGACCTTTTGCGTTCTGTGCTCTATAATAATTCAATCAATCCGAGACTATTCTATAACTATAGTTTTACAATTTGAGATATATTTTAGGAAGGATGCTTATTTTCCAATATGCCTCTTTGTTATTATTTCTTTGAAAACTTGACTTATTCTTCTCTTCCTCTTCGAGTACTTTTTGTCCACTGACTTTTCGGAAGTACCGGGAAATGTTTTCACTCGAGGGGGTCAGAGGCGGGTGCTGGCGACACGTTCAGTGGACTTTGAAAAAGCGTTCTCACTCGTTTTGTGGACGTATATATACGTCCACATATTATTTCTTTCCCCTCGCCCCTCAATTTTTCACGTCACTTAATTTTGCTTCCTCGGTCCCAAGTGCTCGAAACGTTAGGAAATGAAGGAAAAGTTGAAGAATGACATTTTATCTATTTGATTATTTGGCGTTTCCTTTCTTTTCGGAGGGTCCACACGGGATTAGGCAGTGGAATTGGCGGCGGTTCTTTATTTGAAGAAAGGCAGCACATTTTGTGGACTTGTTTGTTTGAGTTGATTAGAACGGTCTGCTTGTGAGGAATGAGATTCGATCTTAAATTTTGCTTTTGAGGCGTAAGTCTCGGAAGTTATAAAGATAACTTAATCTTTATGTTACTTTTTTTTTTTATTTAGTTTGCAAATGTAATAAACCATGTAAGTGTTAGTTTGATTGCTAGAAAAAGGAACCTATTTGTTAATTCTATTTTGATAGTAAATGGGTGAACTTATGGCAAATTAAATTTGTACTTCATTAAAAACATCATGTATTTAATAATATAAAAATAACTATGTCGATATAAATTCAATTTATTACATATTATTTCAATTATTTCTTCATATGAACATCAACATCTGTCTTATGATTCATCGCTTAAGTTTTTATTTTGGCAAAAGTTCTTGGTACGGAAAATATCAAAATAATTATGTGAAAGAAAAATTTCAAAAACAGATTTTTCGAAATTAATCATACATATATTAATTATGTTATCATGTATATGATATAATTTCAAAAGATAGTTTTTATTTATGAGATAAATGCCTTGCTAGGAATGGTCAACATATGACTACTAATATTGATGTCAACAGTACATGTGTTTTGGCATAATGTAGTATTAAAATGACATGCCGCATCTAGTGTTGAAGTCAACACATCTAAACTTACATCAATACATATATTGTTGTCATAAGCATATCTATAGTTGGCATCAACACATTCAATTTTTTCATCAAAAACATTTATTGTTGATATTAACGAATTTATTGTTGACATTAACGCATTTATTGTTGACATTAACTAATTTATTGTTGACATTAACGCATTTATTGCTGACATCAGCACATATACTCTTGACATCAACGCATCTACTTCTGACATCAACATTAAAAATGTTTATTTCGATATCATTGTAAGATGACAATTCATAAGGTCTTTTACCCGCTAAAAACCGTAATATATGTATTAATAAGAACCGTGAAAACAGCTTTCTATAAAACTCTCTACAATACTATTTCGTTATCCCTCAAAGACTCGGAGCAAACAAATAAACTTCTAAAACAACTCCGAGTGTATTTGAGCTGTAGCAAAACGCGCTATCCATACTGTGCCGTTTAATCTGTCCAAAACCAGCGAAAGTAAAACAAAAAAAGTCCCACCAAACAGGCCAAATCCGGTAAGCCGAAAATAAATCATAACCTTTCTCCACTTCTTCAGCACAAAAAGAAAGATATGAAATATGTTCATAAAAGCGGGATTGAAATCTGAGTGAAAACAGTGAAGACAGTCGACCACAATGGACTCCGGATCTTAGGATACAAAATTCCTTAATCCGGCAGCAAGGCTTTGTCACGTTCGGCAAAAAAGAAAAAGAAAGAGGAAGATATAGGCAAAGTTTTGCATAACTTGTGTGTCTCTTCTTTGGACTCTGTTTGGATTATTTGATATTGGAAAAGGGTGGGTTCTGTTTTGAGTCACGCTCGACTTCTAATCCAACGCCAAGGGCGAGGGAGAGATATGGAATACGGAAAGGGGAGAGGTCTTAAGACCATAAGCAAACAACTGGGACTAGCTATAGGGTAAGTGTGAGTTTCTAGAAATTTCCATGAAGGAAAGTTGCGTTTACTTTGAAACCAAAGTGATGGGTACTTTCTTTCTTTTATGCTAAAGGCAAATCGAGAATGCTTAGATAAAGGTATAGAGCACTTATATAACCAGGCAATAAATAGTTGAAAGCGAAACGATTGAGAATTTTTAATTTTGAGAAATAATCAACCATTTAGAAATGTTTATTCAAAATATCTCTAAAAGGTACTCAAATGATAAAATTACTATCGTTTTTTATTTATCATCAGATTTAGATAAGATTTCATTTTTCTACAAGAAAGTTAGATGCTTTCACATTGAAATGAGCAAATCTAACTAAAGCAAAAACTTGTAGAATCGTATTCTCCATTGTATAATTAAAAGATTTGTTTTTTATAAATGGATAGAATATGTAAGTAAAAATATGTATATTATGGTTTGATTTTAATTGAATCCGAAGCACAAAGTTATTAACCTCGGACATTCAAAATTTTGGATTTCAAAATTGTTTAACTATATATTTAAACATTCTCTAACTAATCAATATTTTTCAATCTGGTCATACTAACAGTGCAAAAAGAATTAACAATGTATCATAGTCACTTCAACAATGGATCTCAAAATTTTTATATTTAACTACAAATCCTAATATATTGATTTACAATAATGATTCCAACAAAAGTGAGTTTCATCGTATTTCAGTTTGTTAAAATCCAATATAAATACGAAAACTTACACTGTAAAAAAACATATTTTATTCCAGATTTCAAGGCACGGATATTCACAATTGGTGTTTCCCATTGGATTCTACAGAAAATAAATTTCAATATTTGCGGAATTGATAAAAAAAAATACGCTTGAATCTACCAAATGAAGAGAAATATCACGTCCCTTTTTTTTAAAAATTAGTAACTTTCAAATTTATCGAACAATGGCATTTCCCTTAAAGAATATAAATAACTTTCATCAGAAACAAAAACGCAAACACAAAGAAAAGTTTCGAGGAGAAAACTTTAAGCACCCACATAGGACGTCTTCCGATACACCCCTTCCCTATAGCTCTTTTCATTTTCTAGCAACCTATACTCAAAACCTAAAGCTCAAGGGAACGAAAATAAAAACTACTTTTCAAAGAGTTACGTTTAAAAGATGTATAGTGAAAAATAAAACAAATTATAAAGAAAATTCCCGTTTCTTAATCCTCCTAAGAATACTTTTTAATATAGCTTTTATTACTGCTTTGCATCGTTGCGTCCTTTCTGTATTCCCAGTTTTTCCCTCTTATTTTTTTGTTACATCTTAGCACTCTGAAAAGAAAGTCAGGCTTGTTTTATTTTCTTCAGTTTGTTTCATTTTTTTAAAAAAGGAGAATAAATGAAAAGAGCTGTGTGAAATCGTCCTTCGCAAAATGAATTTTTACTTATTTGCAAATGAGGACACTGGTGTGTTTGCTAACGACTGAAGCCGCTCGTTTATTTGGAAAGTAAAGTTTTTTTTTTCACACATTAGTTACGGAGACATAAAAAAATCTCTCACCCCCAAATCTTTGATATTATAAAGAAATAGTTAGACTAATATACAATTTTGAATGCCTAAGTTTTCAAAACGTCATTTTGATGAAAAAGATAGTTTATGTATTAAAAAGAAAATATTAAAAATAATCGATTTTCCTGTAACATTTTTAGTTTTTGGTGTAAATTTATGTTTGAAGTTTTCTGTGCATTTCAATTATTTAGGAACACATTTCATCTCAATAATTTTTTGTAAGACCATTAGAGACTTGCAAGACATTTGAAAATCTTATTTTTTTTAACTAAGGAGATTGAATTTGAAATTGGTAAAAAAAAACTACACCAGTTATCATAAACAACTTACCTGTGTAAACTCATTGAAATTTATTTCATTATCTATTAAAGTGTACTTTAATTATTAGATATCAGCAAATAGCCCAGTTGTAAAGAAGTATTTTTCACAGGGGCGTAGATATTCATTAATAAAATAGTCAATACGCAATATAAAATATAAAACGTCTCACTTTTAGTGCAATTAAAAGTTTTCAATTCATCATATAATTGTTTTAAATGCTTCATAGTGATAAATATAATCTCCTTAATAATTACTTCTCTGCATAATACAGTTTTACATCACTCAATAACGTTTAGAATACATTTCATATAATCGCTGTCCTTGAAGTGTCATTTGTAAAAAAAATTATTTTGCAAAAAAAAAAAAAAAAAAAAAAAAAAAAACATTTTTACTTTTTTTTTTTAATTTTTTTTTTTTTTTTTAGATATTCTCTTTCATTTATCTCAGTAGAACGTACACAACATTTTCATGTGAATATGATGATTAATACAAATTCTAAACAGAACTTCAGTTATAAGCACCTTGCAATTATATACGACTTTATTATGAGAACTCCAATTTTACCATTGTAAAGCGCACTTATTCAATTGGTTCAATGTACTCGTTTGTATCCAAACCTTGATTACAACTTAGTTTCATCCCCATACACAATTTACATTTTTCACACAACAACGCCGCTGCTCACATCCAACAAAAGCCTCATCCGAATCTCCAGAATACGAGTCAGGAAGCGTGAAAAATGCCTCATTCAAAACGTCGAGATAGCCGTCATGCCTTAACGACATTTTAATGAGCGGGAACAAGTCCGTTATTCATTTGGTTTTCGACGACTCGGGACAAAGAATCAGAATATCCCCAAAATGAGGTTACCCTAATAACACAGCGAGGAGGTTCCAGGCTAAAACCAATTCCTGGAGATGATCCTTAATATGGTAATGTGAGGAATATTTAAATTACCCCAATTAGAGGGTTTGCATTTACGTAATTACGCTCAAACTACACTTGTTGTTGGAAGTGGGAGACACCCCTCTTGTGCTGTTCTAGGCCTGGAGGAACGAATGGTTATTAGCTGGATCGAGTGGATTTCTTGGAAATGATTCGATTATCATTTCGATTATTCCATTCTGATGAGGACGGTAATAACGTTTTGGGACAAAATTCTATGAATGCATAGTTTGGGTGCGTTTTGGAATGGGACTGGGTCCGGGTGATTGAGGGACTTTAGTCTGAATATGGGATGGTGATTGCGATCGTAAGACTGGATTCGATTGGAGATGATTTGCAGATATTGGAGTATTGATAATTTGTATCTCTTTTAAAAAAGATCCACATACTTGGGTTTGCTAGCGTTTTATACGCATATATTTTTTATTATTTGAAGAATTTTAGTTTAAGCAGAAGGCACGGGATGCACAAAGATATAACTCTGATAAATTTTGACAAATAGATTTCTATAGTTTTATTCTTAAATACTTTAATTCAATCAGCATAATATTGTAGGACATGATGAAATAGATTTTGATGATTTATTTCGAATTAAAATTTTGTTTTAAGTTTTAGTCTAGAAAATAATTGTGTTTTATAGAAGTAGACATTATAGTTTTGAAAGGAGTTAAAATTGTTAGTAAAAATGTAGTATATTTGTGATATGCACTTTATTGTTTAGTGAATAGTACGAGTATGATAACATCCATTTATATTAAAATGTAATTTTATTTGTAGATATTCTCAAACCCACTTATTTTTAAAATAATCTCTCCCAGAACAATTACAGAAACAACTTATTATTTAATTCACAAATAACCTTACAATTCCTTTCGCATTCTCTTCAATAAAAAAAACAACGAAAAACTGCTTCGACATCAAGTACTATGTACTTAATTCCATATCTTTGTTCTTCAGCATGTGCATCAGAGTGAAAATTATGTCTTTCGGAAAGCAACACTCGATTGCATGGGATAAAAAAGTGCTTTTCTGTCGCTATTCGGAACGCGCTATTATGACCTCTTCTGCATTATTCATACATTCGAAAAGACTATAAAAGGGGACCAGGGGTCGGCGGGGGTGGTACAACAGAGAATCGTCCTCAAAGCCGGAAGCCTTCCATCCCCGAATGGTCGGGCGCTCTGCCGCCACTCGTATTTGTTCCATTGTTCCGCTTTTTATTTAGTGTTAGCTACTGGCCCGTAAATAGTCTTCCGGGAGCTGGAACCATGGTTTTGTATTCACTTTTGTCAGCCTTTCTGCAACAGGAAGCGCCTGCCTTGTTGTCATTCGTCTCTCTTTTTTTTTTTTTAAAGGGAAACGGGAAGATGAGTCGATGGATGTAACTGCGTGTGATTGCGCAGATACTAATGATGGACATAAAGTTGTTTGTAAATGGATAAAGATGTCCCACTTTTGGAATAAAAGTTTAGTTTTTTTGGTGGGATAAATCAGATATAAAAGGACGAATAAAAATATTATACTTTGATTTATTACTGTAACGAATTTCTTCATAGAGAAATGATGAGACAGTCTTGCCAAAATCAATTCTTTATCCTTCTTCTCCAAATATCCAAACACACAGACAGCATTACAAGCTCACCACAAATCTTTAGTCGTCTCTGTGTCAAAGCAGTAAAACGCAACCTTACTGTTACTGGAAAAATACAAAGCTTCATCTTGATGTTAGTTATTTAGTTCCTAAATGGCCACAAAATGAACCTAGATTTATCCCCATGTGAGCTTTTATAGGTTTTCATCTCTCTACCAGCTTCTGGGAAGATTAAAATACAACTTAACCGTTTATATTACTTTGAAGGTTGCCTATTTACTATTAAACATATTTTTTTTTTACATTAATAAAAACTATAATGCTGAATGGAATATAATATGAAATTAAAGAATACAACTAGATACATTATGTACAACTATTTAAAAAAGATAGATTCTATAACGTTTGTTTATGGCACTGAACTGGAAATCATATCAAAATACATTTGATTAACTTTAATCCGAGGCACAAAGGCTTCAATGCATCCCAATACAGATTTTGAACTTTAATTGATGGAAGATGCCTACTAAAGTTTCAAAGTAAAATGTTTTTCATGTATTTGTTTTTCATCTAGAAAAAAATCCAAAAATGTTCAATCAGCCAACCCTTTATGTCTTCAAAAGCTATTCCTGGGAATTTATATAAGTATTTGAATATAAGAGGGTTTAAATGAAAAGTGAATATATATTAAATATATTATTAAATAAATGTAAGTTATTTAAAATGGGTTTAATAGAAATTTAAATACACTGATTTAATTTTTTTTCTCTGCCCAGAAAGTTTTCGATCAAATGCAAAAAAGACCAGTCAAATAAACATTTTGTATCGGAAGAAAGAATTAGAGTATTTTTATAAAAACAATTGATTTTTTTGTAATTTATAGATTTCATAAATAATAAAAATTACGATATTTTTTTCTTAAGCAATATTTATTTTCCAATAATTACTTCAATTTATTCAAAAGTATTTTTAATCATAGGTTGTGGGGTGAATCCTAATCGAAATACAGAATATGCACAGGAGCTCAATCAAATTACGCATCATGCGTTTCGTAATGTTTTTTTTTTTCTTCTTTATTTTTTTACATTTTTTTTTAATAATAACCTATTACAAACAATGGTTTTTCAAATTACAAAAAACACATATAATCATCTTTTTAAAATTACCCAAGCAACGAAAATTAAACGAAAACACTGCAGAAGTAATTATCTTCCCTGGGAGTCAAGTCACAGTAGACCATAACAATCTGCGTTTTCCAAACTTTTTAATTCATTTTGCCTTAAATAATGGTCTTATTACACGAGTTCACGGGTAATAAACTCTCTAGATTGTAATAAAAATGAAAAAAATACTAAAATTAAAAAAATAATACCTGACTTCTACCCTAATGGAAAAACTCATTGCTCTCATAAACTATTTCAATAGTTTCCCCAACCCAGGGAGTATGCAAAAAAAAAAACATTAAAAAATACTTATTAATACACTCTCATAAATTAGAAAGGCCCACTAGAGAAAAAAGAGAGCTTATAAAAAGAGAGGTGCGTGCAAACCATAATCTAAAGCAATTTAATCTTGGTCCTCATATTCGTTCTTTTCCCTATTCTGTTTGGTGGTTATTTTCCCTAATCCCCCTATCTACCTTCATTTAATCATGAGTTCTATAGTATCCTTATTCATCAACTGCTTAGCCTGTATTCGTGTGGGCCTGTTGAAGGGTTAACGGCAAGAAATGATCGATTTAATGTGGAATTGTGAGTCATGGAGTATGAATCTGTGGGGCAATGAAATTTATATCTATAGACACCATCAGAATAATGGGGTTTCGGATATGTGAAGGGATAAGGCAGATATGAAGGATTATTTGGGGGTAAATAATCTCCTATGAAGGGATTTTATAATATGAGAATGGAAAGGAAATAAGTGCTATTTAATAATAAATCTTAAAACTATATATCTAATTTCATTGTTGAAATAGTAACACTTGATAATATTAGCAGATACCTAACTGATACATAGATATAGCTGTTTCAACAATGGGTCTCAATAACAATGATATTGTACTCATTGATTTGATAGTTATTATTTAAACATTGCCTTTTTTCTATTACATTCAAATTACATCATAGACATGCTATATTCCAACTAATTCTTTACTGCAAAAAGTCAACAAAAATAACAGTTTGCAATCTATGGTAATGTATGCATTTCGCAATTGTTATAAATAGCAAATATTCAGGTAGCATCAAATATTCAGTGCACAGGGGTAAGTTATTTAAAAAAAAATTGTTTGAGGAAAAATCAATTTAACTAAGTCTAGACATATTTTTGGATACATGTCTTTGTTTAGTTTGTATTTTAGTTTATACAGTTTATATGCATAAAAGAGTCTTATGATATGTATTTAATCTTTTTTAATGTTATCACTTACCATTTAGTTGATTTAGGAAGTATAGTTATGAAGGAATTTGACTTACCTAGAAAAAAGAAAAGAAAAGTTAGTAATTGGTTTCAATACTATATCAAAACAATGTAATTATTAACAAATAGAGAATGTCATGAAAACTATTTTAGTTGAAATATTATTTCTTGATGATCAATATTTATTGTTAGTTTAGAATTATACGATTTATTTTTAATAAACTATCGGTGTTAATATTGGTAATTATATGTAAAGAACATTTATCATTCCTAGGAAATCCCCCAATTTTTTTCCAATAACAATGTCTATTTATTTTAATAGTTATTAAAAACTATCAATAACACGTAAAAATCTATCAATGTTGCATATAATTTGTAATATAGGCAACTATGTTACAATCGAATTATATGTATCAACCTTAAAACAAGCATTATTCGCACATAATTATTAATATGAATTATAAATATACTAGCGATGAAAATGAGTAACTAGATTTCATTAGAAGAGAAGTCAAATCGATGAAGATGTGAATCGGTTTGATGATGTGTTAGCGGAACAAATCAACTTACTTCTATAATACGCTTTTAAATTACAAAAAGTAGAAAAAAAGTACGAGTCATTCATTTATTGTCATTGATTCATGGTTGTTGAAGTAATATTGAAGGTTATTAAAGTAGCAACTCATTTCGTTTGGATGAATATGAATGTTTATTAGCAGTTTTACATATTTAATTAAAAAAAAATATTGCATTGAAAAAAGTCGAAATAAAAGTATGATTCTGACAAATGCGTTTGTAAGATTTTTTTATATGCCAATTTTTAACATATTTTCAGTGTACTGAACATTACTGAAGAGTTACCATATCCTTACTTTATAGTACATTACAATATAGAGCTACTACATTCTAAAATTACAGATGGACGTTAGAACTACTCAGGGAAAACGCTCCTTGCTTAAAACGAATTCTTTAATACAACTAAAATGTAAACGATTGATGAGTTAGCAACACACTATTTTCTCAAATTATCTCATCAACTAAAAAGAAAGAATTTCTTAAAAACCCTCGAATAAAACGATTTTTTGACAACGTTAATACCATTAACCACCAATCGAAACGACTCAGGCGTATTTTCAATAAACAAGATAACCTACAGATTTATCATCAACAATAGTAAAAAAAAAAGAACAAACACCTATAAAAACATCCTTTTAAAAGAAAACAAATAAATCCATCATCGCCAGCGTGCTCGATCAACTTTGCACCGGAATCCTCTATGCCTGCAACTTTAACAAACCAATACCCATATGGGGCTGAGGAATCTTACAACGCTACCCCAACAAAAAAAAAAAAGTGTCGTAGAAAAAAATAAACTTCAACGTTCTCTATGGAAATGAAAGGAGTTTTAAGAAGAGTGTCTGCCAACCCCCAACAAAAGAGGAAGACGAAAAGAAGAAAGTTTTAGGAAGGATGAGAAAAATAAAAACCTAGAAATACTTTTAATTCAATCCCCCTCCTCCTACTTTCTACCCCCTTTAGCCAATCTTTTTAATAGCGTTGGTTGGCGCCGTGAGAAAAGCGATATTCAATATCACGCCAAAAGGGAACCCCCTTCGAAATTCGATTAGAAAACGCGACAGCGCGCGGCGCGAAGGGGGTTGCATAGAAATTACGCCAAACTGTTTATCTAAATGGTGGCGGTAACTTTTAAAGAGATTAATTTTAGGGATCTATCATAATATGTAAAGCGGTGATTGGAATTACGATATTGAAAGTTTTGTTGCAGGTATAATTTAATTGAAAGAGAACTCTCACAAATGTATACTATAGATCTAGTTGCCTCAAATTTACATTTTGTTTTTTCTTAGTATAAACATGTACAACTATGTATAGCTTAATTAAGAATGTTTTGAAAAAATTAAATTATTCGGCAAGTTCTATTATTATTGAAATAAAAAAAAATATCCATATTCCTTAATTTAAACTAGTTTTAAAACTTAATTATTTTAAATACATATGTTATTTACCACAGGAAGATTAAATACTTTATTTTCTTTCATAAACACTTCATTAGTAATGAAATTTATTACTTTGATTTTCGAATGATTTAAAAATTTAAAATAAATTACTTATAAAAGTATCAACATACGATTTATAATAGTGTAATAACTTTAATCAATTCCTAATATCAAAATGAATTTATTACAGGGAGAGTTTGTAATTACAAAAGAGTTTGATCAAGCATTTTGTTTGAGTTCAAAGTATTTAAATTTCATCCTCAAATTTTAATACAAAATATAATAATAGAAAAATTGCAAACATAAATATTCAATAAAATAAATTATCAAGAAAAATAAAATTTCAGCTCGCATTAATTATTTACGACATTATCGATACAATTTTTTTATAGAGCCCATATAACACACATTCTATTACTTTTTAGGTCTATAAACATATTCCACAGTCACTTTTATAGTTAACTATATCACATAGTTCTACATACATTTAAGTTTTTTTTTTAATAAATACCAATAATTAGAAACCATTCAAAATTAAGAAAAGTTCACTTTTATTTATTTTACAAAAATTCCACTTCATACAACTAAAATACAACTGAAGCCCAATCAACGACTGAATGCATTTTGATGAATACATTTTAAAAAACTTTAAGGCATCGGCATCTTAAAGAAAACCTAGCCAAATATAGGAATTGGAAATGGCATTTCCTATTACAGCCTCAGGAATAACTCTGGTTGACACTTGACCACACCTTTCTTTAAGGAAAGTGTTCCGTCTCTAATAATAAAAAGAATTCAAAATGTAATCATTTGCATTGGGGCTTACTGGGGAATAGATAATATTTCATATTTCGCGCTGCAATGAACCATGAAATGAACTAAATCAAGGCACCTTATTGGATGCTACGGTTGCATACACAATGAAAAGGTTTTCCAGCTGATGTGGTTTATTGTCTCTAAAAGCTCAGAGAGCTTAACGAAGTTTTAAAGAATTCATCTCATGAATACAAGGGTATATGGTTTTTATAGATTGAGCCTTTTTTTTTATTTTTTTTATAGGAAGTTCTTAATTTCTATTTTTAGTGTGAAGTAATGTTCATTTTTGGAAAGTTGTGGGGTCGTTAAGTTATTCCTCTAAATTTTAATATTCTGTTTTTAAAATGAGTGTTGGATTTGGTTCTTAAGGGCTTATTCTTTCAAAATTTGAGGGTCTTCGTTTTGTGTAACGATTGTTCCACTATATAAAAAAAAAAAAAAAAAAAAAAAAAAAAAATAGAGTTCTTCTTTAAATGTTACAATCTCAAATATTCATTTAAATTGTGAGCGGCATATTTTAAAGAGAAATAAGAAAGATTATTAAAATTAAACATAGTACTTTCAATATTATGACTTTAAATAGAAAATTATAAATTTAATAATATCATTCTCTTTGATAGTCTCTTAATTTGAGATTAATTTGATAATATTTAACTTCAATATTAAAAATTCTTAAATAATGAAATGACAATCTCAGTTTTGTTTCAGAAACAACAAGAATGAACTTTAAATACTTCTATTACCTTTGAACATATTCAACATAAATTTAACTTTCTAGTATTGTTTCAAAGATAAGTATGTTCATCAAAATACGTTTTTTTTTACCATACGAAAGATAATAAACTACAGGAAAACATACATTAAAACGAAATTATAAGATGTAAAACAATAAAGAGTTATTTAAAATTATAATTAACTCTGAAATTTAGAAGAAGGTCGAAGCAACAACTTTATATCAGAATCATGGAGTAAAATTGCTTTTTGAAAAACAATTTAAATTACTCTTTATAAAAGAAATGAACCAAATCCATAAATTAACGTAAAGTAAACTACAATGAAGATAAAACAGATCCAACAAATTATCCTAAAATAGCCATTTGAACCATTCGATTGATAAAAACAACAAATATTAATTCGATGTTATATCTAGATCAAAGTCACATTATGGTATGTCACCAAATAAAATGATCAAAAGCAGCATTAATCAATAAAAAAACTCCTGTATATATAGGTGAACCAAAGTGGTCTAACTTATATCTCTCCTTTCATATCAGTCATCATTGCCTGGTAATGATTCGTGGCAAAAAAATATATATCATTGAGGTGGGAGATGGATATCAATTCATACGCCAATTCCACTCAGTTTTTCTTTCCTGTACAGTAAAAAAGAAAGAAATCTTATCTGGAATACGTACACAACCCTTTCAGGAAAACCGGAAAAATAAAAACAGGGCTAATAAATCTTTCGGGATCTGTGATCAACACGGATAAAGTGTTGTTTACCAGTGATAGGGGGCCTCACATCATTATTTATCACGTCTTCGTACCATTCGTCAGTGGCTATCGACATAAAAAGTCAATTACACGAAACGATTGACGGTAAAAAATTGCTGAGTTTTGTGAATGTGCGGTCGTTCCGAGTAAAAGGGTAAAAAACCTATTTTTTTTATGTTGGTCAAGTATACGATTAAAATTGTCTTTATTTGCGATAAAAATCAAACGATATTGAGTTTGTTTGATTGTGCACTAATTGACTTACAAATGTCTTATTGGTTTACTGTATCTGCGACTTTTTTTTCCCCCCGAAAATTCTTAGGGATTTTACATGGTGTATAGTAAACTGTTGTCATGATATAGATAACCTCGTAAACCTTGGTTTAAAATTATTTTTCTACAAATTTTTATTAAAATTATAACCGTGAATGTGTCAAGAAATCGTCACCAACAATCACTGTTTTAAATTTATTTAAATGAACTGCGACAACTGTAAGCGGTATAGGATCAATGTTCAAAAAATTCAACTGGTAAATACATATACTAATATTTTGAAAATTTTGAAATGTGCATAACTTATTTTAGCATATATATATATAAAATAGCGCTGTAAAAAAATTTACATTAAATTGTAAAAATACTTCCTTTGCAATTTATGCATTTACTTCCCACTGACATAAAAATCATCGAAATTACTTAAAAAAGTTATTTAGATTTAGATTTGAAAATAAAAATGATTCAAATATCTATTCTCATATCTGAACAGTTTCCTTAGTGTTATCATTTGAGTGTGGTAACTATTTTTCGATACTTTTTCAAATTTTACAAGCACGAGTTAACAACTAGATTAAGAAATTTCAAAGCGCTTTTGTAAGAAAATCTTAAAATAAGCTGCATTTAATAAGAATAATTTCTATTTTCCTCTTTTCCAGGCGATGTTTTCTAAATCCGTTCGTATAAACAAGGATTATTACGTATTCAATTGAATTCCTTTATTTTGGCAACCTTCAGTAGCCGATTCTCCCGCTCTATATAATCCAAGAAATCCTCTCAGATTATTGACGGTTTCAATACGAATCGTCAATATGGCCAGATGGAGATTCCCTAAAAATTCCCTCTCGGGGAAAATTTCAGTCCGTTTTCTACCTGTGCGTGATGCACGCAAACCTGCGGAGTAGATAAAAAACAAGATAAAAGAAAAAAGAAGGGAAAAAAACGTATTAAACGCAAGAGTGACGTCGAGAAAGAAAACTAAAATAATCTTGTTAGTTTTTGCTTTCTACTTGTTCTTCTTGCAAAGAAAGTTAGTATCCGAAATTTCGTTTTCATTCAACGGAAGTTAAATAATTGCGGGTTTTTTTCACGTAAGGAAAAAAGGATAGGAATTCAAAAAAATGTTGTTTTTTTTGCAAAAAATGTTGCATGTTTAAGGTAATATAATAAATTGGGTTTTGTATTTTAGCGTTTATGTCACTTTAACAAAACGAGGTATTTATATTAAATAGTTTGTGATATAACTCTTAAAAATACCCTATCAGTTCAAGCAAAGGCTAAAATGTTAAATTATAAATATCAAGAAAAACTAAGTGCATATTACAATGCACACAAAAAATATAAAAAATATTTTTAAAACGTTTATTAAATAACTACTAATTAGTGTCTTACTTTATAAATGTTAGATTTTATTGCATAGCGGAAAATGTTTTTAAAAAATTGCCTATAAAGTTGTAACGTTTCTTTAATGTACGGTTTTTGCAGTTTTATTTGTAAAATATCTGATATTTGAGGGCATGTATAGGAGATAAGTTCAACATATTTGTACACTAACTCGATAGCCAAACATATATTTTTAAATCATCTCATCATATTAACAAAATAAATTACAATTTACAAAGATACCATACGGTCCATTCATTCAAAATGTCATCTATTTAATTTGAATACGCTTATTGATTTAAAAGTTCAGGACTTTTTCCAAATTTAATGAGAACATATTATTGTTTTTTATATTGAAATTTATATTATATTTAAAAGAGAACAAATAGTCCTACACTATTATAAGTTTCATACCATAAATGATATTTCGTTAACCTTATAAGCATACATTTCGTAGCTACTGTCCGAAGTAATAGTTTTCAATGCAATTTAAATTAATAAAGCGTATTTAAAATTTAAATCTCCTTTATGTCGGCATTTTAATTTATATTTTGATAATAAATATTTGACAATTTTCTGAATTTTTGACAATATTAGAATATCAAAACTATTTTGAAATATTATTCAACTCAAAATGTTCAAGTGTATTGAATTTATATAATATAACTCTTAGCGAACTCTAAAAATTTTGAGTTTATTTGCATTGAACTGTTAATAAGACCAACACAATTTATAAAAAGATAACTAATTTTATCAATATCAATCAATACTTTAATATTCTTGAATACTTTAATACTAGTGAATACTTAAATATTCTTGAATACATTGACTAATTTTATGGTCATTTCAATATGAATAAAAATCCAATTTCTTTATTTGAGTTCATTATTTCCCTTATTGCGAATTAATTATTTAAACATTAATTTTATGAGCCTATTACCCTTATAGACAATCATTTTTACAGTCCAGTAATTAATCACAACAGAAATATACCCTCATCAGATTAAAAAAAAAAAAAAGAAGTTCAAAATATCTTTGCAATTCAAATAATTTAGTTTCATAATAAGATTTCATTAAATATAATGTATTCTTTAAGAAAATGTCTCCCAGTAACATCCCCATCGCTTAATACATTTTGGTTAAAAGGTTATCAAGCAAAGTGGCTCCTTCTTACTAACTTAATTACACACCTTTTAACGATATTATGGCGTTTGGTAGACAAAGAGATTAAACTCAAAAAGCATAAAAATATCTTCGGTACACAGATAGCGATCTTATCGATAATATTCGGTAGTGAAATATTTTACCACCACCTATGGCAATCGCTAAAAGTACGTAATTTGCAGATCGTGAGAACTTTAACAGTCAGTGCTTTTATGGTGATTATGATGGTTACGATATCCAAGGTACTTTTTTGTGGGTTTTTAAAATTAAGACCTTGCAAAGTCACTAAGTTAGTGCGCGAAACAGAAATTATTTTTACGTTTGCAACCTTGACTTTAAAGTGTGAAACTGAAACGCAAAATAGCGGTTTTATGGCATTTTACTAGGTCATTAAATTTTACGAAGTTCTTAAATATTGTTATATGGATGAAAATTACCAGTTGTTTTCATACATATTAACATCTTTCAAGTGTATTTTATAAGTAAATAAAGGTCATGTGTTATGGTTGTAAAAATGATAATTAAATTTTGGTTTTTTGAACTATTAGAATAAAACTCAATATAGTGCAACTTTTTTTAGAGTCGTTTATGTATTGCATAATATTATCAATCAGAAAATTTGATTTGATCACTTATTTAGCAAGCTTTTAGTTTGTATTATTAAGTTTGATCATTAAGTTTGATCAATTTACAAAGCTATTGTTATTAACAGATTTCAAAAAATGCCGGAAGTTTAACACCTTTTTAATTTTTACTCCATATGTTAACATAGGGAAATGAAATTATTGGTTTCGGTCAAACAATTTTTTTTTCATCTAAACCACGCTTTGGAACGTGCTGTGTTCCTAAAAAAGGTCTAATATGTGTCCATGGTCAGCATAACTCCTGAATGGATTGACTTACGATGTTTAACTTTAGAATATGGGTAAGTGTACATATGCATTGTAGTTGCATATGTACACTGCACATATGCTTACATTGTACATATGCATAAGGTAGCTGCCATTGAAATTTTTTTTTTTTTTTTCAGCAATTGCCAAAAAATGGCTCAAACGATTTCAATCGAAATCACTATGGTAATGCCTTTTAAGATGCTTTAAACATCCTTACCCAAGAAATTTTCGTAGAAATGCGATAAAAAAGTAAAAAGTTGAAAAACGACTATCTTTTACACAGAGTTCTCTTCCCTTCTCCTTTTGCCCATCAACTACTGTTTCTTCTCTGTTGCACTTACAAGAAAGGATAATGTAATATTTTTCGATAAGCATATTGCCAATTTTACAGTTTTAACTTTTTTTCCCTCTACATGTAAAAAATTTCACCAAAAGAATCGCCATGCAAGATATTTTTTAAAATATTGAAAATATGAAAACGAGAACTGTAAATTACATTAATCCAAGGTAAATTTAAATGCATTGAATAGTTAATATTCAGTGTAAATGAAAGTTGTACGATGTTCCACATCTATAGTTTTAAAACAATTTCTAATAATAGAAATATATATTTTGGGGATTTAAATTTAGTAAATATTCTATTTTTACCATTTCCTATTTTAATTTTTTCCCCAAACAGAAAACGGTAACGAGTATTAAAATTAATTTCATTCAAGCATTACTTATTCCTTAAATTAATAAGCATCTCATGCATTAAATAGTGAAATTATACAATAAACTAAAACTAAATCTTACTTCTAAGTCACAAATAAAAAATTCCAGTGAATAGATTAAATTTTCTTCTCGCTTAATCAATTAAAATTGTGATATTACAAATTAAATTCTAGTTATCTTAATTTAACTAATCTAATGAAAAATACGTGATCTTTTAAGAAAAATCTATAATCATATACTGTTGAGGTTTCAAAAATTTTGTATGAAATAATGAACTTATTTGAAATATGAAAAGGTAACCTAATCTCTTATGTTAATTTAAGCTTTTGCATTCAAAGTCACATACTTATAAAGTTTAAGCGTGTTTAATTATTTTAGTTCCATATCTTCATGCATTTCACATTTTTCAGAACCAGTGGTAACCAAATGGTAACGTATATTTTCGACTTCCTCTAATTTTTCCCATTATAATTTCTTTAAAGCTTCAAAAAAGGTTAAAAAACATATCTAGAAAAACGTAAAGTGTTTGTTCCGATCTCGATTAAGGATTGTTTGATAGTTTATTTGTAAGTTAATCATTGATAAACACCCTTAAGATAAAAAGAGCCTCAATCCTATATATTTTATTTACAATTATAATTGTTTTGAGACAATAGCATTTGGATATCGTGTAAGAAACAAAAATTTTAATAAAATGTAATTTTTTTTTAAATAAATTGTTATAATATATAAAAATAAATATGAAAATATATTAATTAACTAATTTGTTAATTAATGAATGTTCACAAATTGTAATCTCATATTACATTCAGGAGTCGAAGTTTAAGAATTTAATTAGTGCTAAATTTGATATCTACGATATGAAACTGAATAATAACGGTAATTTTTTTTTTTAATATCCCTTTCATTACAGGTGTGGAATACAAATTGAACAATCTTTTCAGACTATTATTTAATTATTTAAAACTAAACATTTCATATCTAATCGATAAACTACTAATAACAACATGCAGCACAGTCAGCTTCATTCAAAGAAATAATATTTATCTTCTTCTTTTTATCTTAAAATAAAACTCAGAGAGCTTAAATAGCAAATAACGACAACTTAAACCGTCCCCATTACACTACCTTAAACCCTAAAGTAATTTACACAATAAAAAAAATTCAAAACCTCTTCAACACGACATTATTCACCATCCATGTAATCCAAGTGTTCTTGGTACTTAACACGCAAAACCTTTTATTGGCGTTGGAACAAAAAAGTCATAAAAGAGGCAAAAACGCGCGTAAATGCTCTTAAGTCTTTAAACAAAAGATCTAAATATCTGTTCTTGAGTTGAACGAAACAGAAAACGGATAAAAAAAAAATTATTCTCCAAAGTTGTATTTTTCCTCCCTTTCATTCATATTCTCAATAATGACAATAAATGCTGCTAGTGGATTACTTCATCGCCATAACTACCATCTTTCCTCCTGTACTTCTGCCTTTATTATACGTTTTTTCTTCATTTTTTTTTTTTTTTTAATTTCCTTCCTTCTTATAATCTGTACTCAGCGAGTTTGCTGTAGGGAATTTCTACCAAAAGTACTTTTTTTTTTGGTAAAAAAGTTCTTTGTTTTTGAAATGGAAGGTGCTGAGAGGTTTGTGATGGATAGACATACTTTAAAAAGGTGCGCAGTACAAAAGATGTAATGACGGATCCCATTACGCACCCATTACATCGTAAAATGCGTGAAAGTGCTGTATTTAGTGGGGATAAGGAATACAAAAGAGCTTTTTCTGGTGAACAATATGCAGATGAAGCGTGTGTGGTGTATATTGCAGTCATATGCTGAAAGAAGGGTATTTAATTGTGATAGGAAAACTAGACAGAATTTCTGTACGCCAGCAATATCTTACTTTAGAGAAAGGAGGTACTTGCCATTGATCAATTTTGTGATTTAAATTAATTTGTAAGTTTTTTTAATTTTAAATCTATACTTGTAATTTATTTAATACTTTTTAAATAATTAAAAATAGATTTTACACTTTAAAAAGAACCAATGGAAGTATATTAGTAGGAAGATAGTAAGAAGAAATTTTTTTCTTCCATGGCTATAAAACTTTTAATACTTTAAAACATGATATTCTTGCTTCTATGTACAGATATATATGAATATATATTGAAGTTCAAACTTAAATTCTTAATTAAAATGTTTTTAACAAACTCCGAATGAGTATTATATAACTAATTTCAATCAGATAAAAAAAAAACTACGGTTAGTTTGAGTTTTCTAATGAGACATAACAAGCACTTTTCCTTTCAAAAAGAGGAATGAGAAAAATATAGGTACCTGGTACGCTATAAAAATAATTAGATACCACACTACCACAGTTCGAAAGTAAGCAGAAAACTGCATAAAACCGGGAATTCATATTTGCATTCATTACCGTGTGTGTACAAGTAAAAAAGTTTAATTTTACTACTTTTAAATTGCTTTGAAGAACAAGTATTCAATAGTTATCGTATCTTCTGAGTTAAATTTAATCTTTATAGAAGCATTTAACACTAAATATTGCAATTATATTTTCAATAAATATAATATTTACTAAATATATATTTACTAAATATATATATTTAATAAATATATATATTTAATAAATATATATATTTAATAAATATATATATTTAATAAATATATATATTTAATAAATATATATATTTAATAAATATATATATTTAATAGATATTTAATGAATGTAATATTTAATAAATAGATATTTAGTGAATGTAATATTTAATAAATATATATTTAATAAATGTAACGATTTGCAAATTTTTACCAAAGATAAAACTAATTTACCCAGTCACTTGATAAATTACTCCCACAGTTTTAACCAATAGATTATACATTACTAATCTAGTAAACAACTCAAAAATAGATATCCTACACAACTTAAACCTTCCACCAAAAATCCTAGTTGTCAATTCTCCGAAACGTCAACAACTCTTATTGGGATTCAGGTCACATCGTTTCTCCAGTCAATTATTTCATCAGGTTCCAATCATTTTAGGGGCACTTATCGGATTTGGGGATTCATCGTTGAGGGTTGCCTCACTCACAATTATCCAAATTCAGGGGGGGGGGGGGGAATGAAGCAAACCCAACTCTTGTGACTCTGACTTCACTATACAAGTTTTGCCCGCAGGGGGGATAGAACTTTCCCTATGGCCCAGTCTGGTACATTGACTGAATTTGAGGCAAGCCCGATTTTGCCCGGAAGGGAACAGCGACAGTAATCTGCGTTGCATTTTCCTACGATGGATACCGCACGATAATTTCCGGATTATAGGAATTAAGTCAGACGGAAGATTGTAGTTCTTTTTGGAGATTTGGGAAGGACAGTGTGGATATTGAACAAAGGGTTACTATTGTTTTGAGCTTGTCCTAGGGATAAATCTAAAAATGTGAATTGAAACGCCGGAGGTGAATGACCCGATTTTGTGTGGTATAACAAATGAGGGCCTGAGAAGCAAAGGGGTTCAAGTGACTTTTCTTAACTTTTGAGAAAGTACACTTTAAAGTTTTATATTAAATTTGTATGGAAATTATTTGTTGTTCAAATACTAACTTCTGGAATGAAGATATCACTAGTTTTCAAAGAATTAAATATAAATGAGAAGCTGTAAAGTATTTTCTCGAAAGTTAAGAAAAGTCACTTAGACCCCTTTGCTTTTCAATCTCTCAAATTTCAACTCTTTTGATGATATTTATACAATTGATAATTGTTCTGAGCATTGAGTACGTACTTTGTGGGTATTTATAATATTCTTTCATCATAAAAATTGTTTTTATTCGTAGCAATAATATCAATACGCATAGACATTAATGTTGAGAGTGCACAATGAGAAATATTCCTGTTTTAAATACTTTATACTAACTTCGATTTCGAGTAACGATGGAATCTGCGGAGGCCAAATTAACCCCCTTGTCGTCATTCAATCGGGCTAAAACTTGGCAGATAGATTCGATGTCGATGACAATGTATTCTATCAAATTTTGGGGCTGTAAATACCACTAAAAGGTCGCTTTTACGAAATAATACTAAGCCAACTTGCCGTCATACTATAGCGCTAAAATAACATTCAACCGACCATTGAAGAAACTCTTTTCTTTTGCCAATTTTTTTTTTAATAAATAAATAATAAAATTGTTTTAATCAGAATAAATACATGATATTTGGATGCGAGTGCATAAATTCACGTTCATTTTTAATAAATAAATTTTGAAACGTAGTGTACCGCACATTTTGCTGATAGAAATATTTTTGATTTTTAAAATTAGATGCAAACACCAAGCACACGCTGTTTGCAGAATCCGCGCTGTGTTAACGAATATTAAAATTTGCAATGCATATAAAGGATTTACATAAAAAAAACTTTGTTTTTATGGGTTGTATCATCACTTATGAGCGGCACAATTTGGCTATTGAAACTTGTTTTGCTTTATTTACTTTTATTTTATTGTACGTTTATGAAAGTATTTTAAATACTTTTTATAAATGCAATTTTTATAAAAATGATTATTCATCTATTCAAAAATAATATAACTTTTTCAAAAATATTTGTTCTATTGAAATACACTTTGAAGAATCATACATATTTATTTGAAAGAACTTAATATTATTCAAAAGGAATAACCAGTAAACAAAAAGTTTTTCCAAACAGATTGTTTTTGAATAAAAATATGTATTTCTTCTTTTCAACTGTATTTGAATTCAATTTTTAAAATTTGAAATCAGAGAACAAACACTGATATTTTTTTATTGACGTAACTTAAGTTCGCTTTCTAGGGAAATTCTAAGTTAAAATTAGTTTTTTATGTAAATCAGTTGCTATAGAAACTATTAAAAATAAAAAAAATAAAATAAATAAATAAATAGCCTTTCTGCAACTGTCGAATTTTTACTTAAAATTTGCAAAAAGTTAACAAAAAAAATATATAAATTTTTCCAAACTATTTTAATTATAATACATATAATTGACTTCTGTTTCATAGGTATTCCATTCTACATAAGTAATAAAGATTTAAACTTCTCAGTTTAAATATGTTTTTTTAGATGCATGCCAAAGATAAACATTTTTAAAAAACACTCTCACTTTAAAAAAAGCTAGGAGCCTTTACTGTTTATTAAAATAATAATTTAAAAAGTACCTTTAAAAGGTTAATAAAAAATTGAGAAAATACTTTTTTTTGCTTTACAATGACGCATGATTCAGATCTCCCGTACACTTTTAATTGCAAAGACCGTAGTTACTGAATTTCCCAGAGGAGTTTCATCAAGACTGCATTAATTTGCAAATTTTTAAAAATGCAGAAAGCTACTGAAATGTATAGGGAGTTCAAATAAGTTTCCGCAGTTTAACAAAAGATGGCCCCACCAGAAGGTTATGTTGAAATTTTCAGATGTAAAGCGTAATATAGTAAGTTTGGACAACTGGCAACAACGTAACCTTGAAGTATTAGTGAGTCCGTATCAGCATCACATAATTTTTTGGTGCGAAAATGTCAAGTTTTGTTCCTAATAAGCTTCATTTGCGGGAACTTTGATTTACTTCTTAAATTTGAAAAAAACTGCATCGATTGTATTTGTAGAAGCATATAGTGAGATTGCTTTAAGTTAGCAAAGTTGTCGTGAGTTGTTACAAAAGTTTAAAAACGGCTAGTTTGATGTAGAAGACAAAGAACGTAATAGAAGGCTGAAAAGGTACGAAGACACGGAATTGGAAGCATTATTGGAGGAAGATTCCTGTCAAATGCAAGAAGAACTTGTACTTACATTAGTAGTGACTCAACAAGCAGTTTCACGTTATTTGAAATAGTTGGGAACGATTAAAAAAACAAAGAAATTGGGTTCCATATGAACTGAAGCCGAGCGAGGTTGAACGCCGAATTTGCACCTGTGAAATACTGCTTGTCAGGCATAAAAGAAAGGATTTTTTTTCATCGCATAGTCTGATGATGAAAAATTGATCCACTACGATAACCCAAAAAAGAAAAAATCACGAGGACCATCTGGCCATGCTTCAAAATCGACAGCCAAACTGAATATTCACGAAAAAAACTCATGGTGTGTATTTCGTGGGATCAGCATGGTGTCGTGTATTATGATTTACTCAAACCAAGCGAAACCATTACTGGAATTCTCTACCGAACTCAATTAATGAGATTGAACCAAGCACTCAAGGAAAAACTACTCCAGACACGACAAAATTATTCTCGTGTATATGATAATACTTGTCAGCATGTTGCGGCGCCAGTCAAATCCTATTTGTAAACACTTAATTTGTAAGTCCTACCCCACCCGCCGTATTCACCAGACATTGCCCCTTTCGATAATCACTTGTTCACGATGGCACAAGGCCTATCTAAATAGCTCCTAACATCATATGAAGCTACTAAAAATTGGGTCGATTAGTAGATAGCCTCAAAAGATGAAAAGTTCTTCCGACATGCTGTAAAAAAGATAGGAAAAGGTAGTAGCTAGTAATAGACAAAATTTTGAATAAAACGTAATATACCGTTTTTTCACAATAATTTCCTAATTTTTGACAGAAAACGGCGGAAACTTATTTGCACATTCAATAGCACAGTGTAAGCAGGTCACGATAATATTTCTCACACATCTACGTCACCTGTTTCTGAAGGCATTGACAATCCTCCATGACTATGGTTTGAAAGAACCTGGAAATGTCATAATTTATCTCTGAAACTTAATAAGCATATAGCTTATACAAAATTTTACATTCCAAAATAAAATTAATGCTAATAAATTATAAGAATATTTCAATGTTAAACACATTCTTCGTGGGTTGGTTTGTACGCTCAACGACATGTTTTTATGCATAATGACGGCTAATCAGGCCGAGATCTACTATTTAACGTGGATTCCGAACCACAACATACATTCATGCCTAACCTGAGATTCGATCCTGGAACCTTTGGCATGCGGAGCCAGACCACAGCGTTAACCACCTTGGACATAATAATAATAATAATAAAAAATAGCTTGTTAAATTCTATGAAAAAACCCAAAAACATTCTAAAATCCTAGTTCTGGTACAAAATGCGTATAATATTTGAAATTATTTTATGTACAACAATATTCTACAATCAAACCAACTCCTATTCTTTACATCAAAGATCTCCAGCATTTATATAATTAGAGGCTAAAACTACAATTTAAAACCTTAAGAAAAACCGCCTCCCACCATCAACCCATCAGTACAATCACCCAAATTACATTGCCACCATACTTTCACACCAGCTTCCCCCTATTCACAAATAACACGGCTATACATTCACCAACCACTAGATCTGCGAATGGCGTGCCCACACCACGTATAACAGACTCACGTCAAAAGCAAATCATGGCATGACCCGCTAAATATCCTCCCCGTACACCAACTATCTCCCAGGAGGACGTTTAAGGATATATCTGGCATAAAAAAAAGCAATGGATGGTGATGCGACCCTATGCTATACAGTAAAGGTGTCTTGGAAAAACACCAACTACCACGAACAGTCAGTCATTATCAGGAAAAAGGTTCCGTGCGTGCCATCAAACGGTTATTAAAGTGCTGGGAGGAACGTAACCAACAAAATATATATATATATTTTTTTGCTGCCTGATCTCACTGTATAGGGTAAAAAGGGAAAGCAGGAAGTAGTTTTAGTAGTGGGTTGTCTTTTTTTGTGTGAAAAATTGCTATAAAAAGCTGGAAAATGGCACTTTAATTGCGTTCTGAACGTTGGTTTTGAGGTTACGGAAAGTGAGGAAATGGTGATGTTAGTTCGATGATATAAATTAGATTTGAACAAGGTTGCGATGAATGGAAAAGAGAATGGGAATTTGTTAAGATATTCAAACTACAATAGTTGAACATCTTGATATAAAATTCTGTTTAGAATATGTCCTGAATAATAAATACAATTTTATAAACTCAATTAGTTTTTCTGACAATTATATTACAATACAGTCTGTTTCTGACTGTTCTCTAACTACTTACAGTAATGGAATTACCAAGTAAAACTATATTTCCTGAGTTTCTATTCAACACAACTTTTTCAGTTGGCAACTGACAAGAATACAGGACTCGGAAAATTTATCATCAAACAGAATAAATTATTCTTAAAAGAAAAGTTCTGGAATTTCATGAAAGTCTGAGTATTTTATCTAGAGTGTTTGGAATGTTCTAACGTGTTTTCTTAATAAATTGTTTTCGAGCTTAAAAAACAAAACAGTAATCTTTAAGGTTGCTTGAAAACTTCAGGTAATATAAATATAGCTTACAGAATTAAACTTTATACTTATATCCTCCCCTTTCCTTCGAAAAAAAGTCGAGTTTGGACATTTTTCTTCTAAAATCAGGTCCCTAAACAGTTTTCTTACAGAAAAGCTTTAAGTCGTTAACTGGGTTGGATGAACGTTTCGGAAATAAACCTGATGCATACGTATATACCAACAAAATGTTCTACATTTCTTGAAGTAAAAAATCAGGACTATCGCTGTGCAGTATTGAACTGTAATTTAAAAATGTATTTCTTTTATACTAAGATAACGAAAACAAATTTCTTCCAAAAAAATCTTTAACTGGTAAATATATTCTTCATTTCATATACCAACACGCAATTTTCCTTTGGTATGAAGCAGGATTCATATCCGTTTCCCACAAAATATTACGTCACATCCCCATGAAGAATGCAGCGTGCTGTGGGGGTGTTGGGGAATGCAAGCAACTCACCACCTCGTGGTAAATACAGAAATAATAAGAGAGGAATGAGAAAATTTACTTAATTGATGACATCCGCTGGAAGAGGGGGAGGGCGCTGCATAACGATCGGAGAGGATACCCCAAAGGTGTCATCAGAACTAATATCGTGAGGCAGTTTCATACTGCGCTGGTATTAAAGAAGTTTATTTTCTTTCCTTGCACGCAGAAAGGGTTTTTTTTTTCATCCCCTATGCAATTTATACTTACATTTGTATGGAAATTGCCGAAAATGGACTAATGGGCTTTGACGCCAGCAACAAAAACGGATAAGGTAAAAATGAATAATCTTTTAGGGGCATAAATGGCAATAGAAAAAATTACTTTAAAGGCCTATTCATTGGCGATGAATGCCGGTGCTTCAGAGTTTGCAATATGATCTTTCTTGAACACTGATTTAGAATTAAAAACTTGTGCAATAGAGTATTAGGTTATTGTGTATTTTAAATTTTGTCTTAAAGCAATAAGCAATAAGCTTAAAATAAGCAATAATTGTATAAGTAAATATTCTACATGATCAAACAAATCCTAATTACACTTTTTTAAAGAAGGAATATTCTCGGCTTCCCCCAAAACCATTTTTATCGAAAGGTAATATGGGATCTGTACATAATGAATAATCTTTTTTTACTTTCAATTCTTGATAAAAGTTCAACTTTATTTATTAAAAGATTATCATACATGGACGAATACTAGAATATTTCTAATTATATTTAAGAAATGTACAACACTTAGACAAATCTAAAAGTATACGTATATTTAAAATTTGTGAATGCCCCCTGAATATCTCGGGGCATATAGATACAAACGAAAATAAGTGTTGGGGATAACAAAAGGAAAAAAGAGGGCACGTCACAAAGGATCCGATCAGTTAGATCCCAGCAATTTTTCGCTTCATTGATTCGATGCCCGATCTCACTTTCCTCACCTTCAGAACAGCAGTTTTTTCTCTTCATGTACAAAGGGGATCACAAAAACCTCTCCTGGATGGAAAATCGGGAAAACAGAAAAGTAATAAAACCAGAAAACTGGCTCTTTTAAAAGTCCTCAACCCTTTAACTTGATGCGATGACAGGAACGTATGGCAGATCAACGGGAATTCTCACGTTGAAACTGGGAATACATTTTTGTAACATGATCTACATTTTGGCATTTTTAAAAAGAAATGTTCATGATTTCGACTCTTTTTGAAGCAATAATTATCTTTACGGGCGTGACAATCATGAAACAAGAACTATATTTATTACATTTTCTTTTGAGACAAAATTGATGAATCCATGTTGTCCTAATTTAGAGACAAAAGCAATTGTTATTCATCCTATGGGGCATGTTCCTTATGTCAGTCGATACAAAAAATGTTTTAATAAATATTAAAAGTTACGTTTTAATAAATAAATACAAGTTACATTAAAGTTAAATACAAGATCATACATAAATGTCTATCGAAACTACATAAAGGATATAGGCTACATAAAGGAACCTATCTATTATAAAAACTACATTTACGCCACTTAGTAGCATACGAAGGAGAACTGACAGCCTTCTTTTCATTTTGGGAATAAAGGCGTTAGATCAAGAGAAAAAAGGCGGGAAAAGTTTATGTAGGGAAAAGAATAAAGTACTCTGTCATAGTGAAACAATTTGTTTTTGAAATATTTACTTTGATTGACAATGCGAATTCATGTAACCGACTCCTGGTAACCTTCAAATGTAAATGTCTTTTCCAAGGTAAAACTCAATATTGGACAGTTCTGTCTTAAATGTCACCCATCGATTAAAGACATATTTACTAAGCTACGTCGCTTCTCATCTTCCTCCGCAATCCGTAAATGGGCAATAATTATGTGCTGATATTCGTTTCCAATAGTTTTATTACTCCACTTAATTATTAATTTATTAAAAAAAAAAAAAAAAAAAAAACATTCATGATACATAAAACCTTTCTTTATGCATATACTTCTTTCTTGGTAAATTAGTGCCAACAAAATAAAGCTGCAAGATAGAATTTGTTTAGTTTAAAAATCTTAAATTGTGTAAATAGAAGAAATAGAATAAGGTACCCACAGAGCAGAAGGGACATTTAATTGAAACGATTTTACTTCTTTGTTTTCAAAATACACGCAAAACCTAACTCGAAATATCATTTTCTAAAGGTAATATCTATACCAACACATGAGCTATCAAAGGAATCAATTATCAAAATGGGGCTACTTGATCCCTCAAAACAGTTTCTGGTTTCAGAAATGCCTCCAACCCCCAAATACGCCAAGGTTCCTCTCTACCCAGATTAAACATTACTTCAACTCTGTAAAAGTGTCCGGAAACAAACCCTAGCGTGGTGGAGGAATATTAAATTAAGGCGTAAACTCTGCGGTAAAAGTAACTCATTTTATCAAAATTAAAGTAAAACCAGCTTTAAGCAGATATTAGAATCAGCGGGGAGAAACATGAGATTCAGAAGAATGGTTAGCTGTTGTTGCCGAGCACGACATTGCATAAAAGCCATTGCTGGAATACCGTGTTTTCCCCGAGTTTTAAGTGTTTCTCTTAATTGCATCTGCGGATGTTGTAGGAACGAGTTTTAATGCCACTTGTTAAAATTAGAGTTAAAAACAGGAGGTCGTGTCATAACGTTAGAGATCTAACTGGAACGAGATGAATTTCATTCGGGGGGAGAGATATGTTGTATATGTGGGTGGATTTTTAGAATCATGTTTTAAATGGAAGCTAGAAAACTTAGAACCCTGCAAAAGTATACTGTCATCAAAATAGCTTGTAACCCTAAAGTATATTCGGAATAGTACTTTAGTGATTTATCTCACTTTTTTTTTTTTTTTTAGATATCATTTGATATTAAAAAAAATTAAAATCAAATACTAAATTTAATTTTTTTTTAATTTGTTTAAAACTAAAATGTATTTTATAGCTGATTAAATTCATTTTCCTTGTTAATCTAATTGTTTATTTTGTTTATCTTTGTATAGCAGAATAGGAAGATTTCGTTTCACATATTTATATAATTTCCATTACAATATGTCATAACCTACATAGTGACACATTATTTAGCTAAAAATAAACCAAACACCAAAAAGTTTGGAATTTTGCACAAACCAGTGATGTTAACTTAACGAAACAGCGAATTTTTTCCAACTAATATCAAATAAAAAACCAATACAAAAACCAAAGAATGTTTAGGCAATTAAAGGAGGCTAATAATATAGGTACTGGTTTCCTTTCATCGGATTTGTTACATTTCAGATTAGTTAATTTTATTTTAAAATAAAATCGTTCTGTACTTGGTCACTGAGCCAGTTTCTCAAAAAAATCTTTCCCAAATATTAATCTGAAGTTTGAAAAAAAAAAAAAAAGTTACAATGCATTGAACACGTAAATCAATGAAATGAAGTCGTCCAAAGCCAACCCAACCCCAACATCCAAAATCCCATGATATATAGATCCAAGGCCGATTTTTTGACAGACATGATAAAACACCCATCTAGAAAAGAATGGTGCATTCGATGCAACGCAGTGATCCCCGATATTGCCGAACAAACCAACAAACGAATCCTCACTAAAGCAAACCGACAGTTGACCGATGACTTTCATCTGGTAAAGCAACCGAATGAATTTGAAAGGTAGGGGGCGAACAAAGCCCCATCACATCGCTTAAAATTTCCATTACGCCCTCCCTACCTCTGCATACAATTTTACCTCACCACGTTCCATCTCACCCGTCTCTCAATCAACAAATGGATTCGTCCCGTCTATCCCAACTACTTTCCGAAGTAGATGTATTCCCTGCCTTAATCGAATCCTAAAACGGTGGAGTTTCTCAGGGACTTGGATTTGGAACTTGGTGTGTATCCACCTGAAGACTGACAGAATTACTCTTTTTTTTTTTATCCCCCTTTACCCGTTTTTTTTATTCCAAGATCTATTTATCTTTTCTCCTCTTTTTTTTTTATAAAGGTTCCTTCATTTCGTTTTCTTATTTTTCTTCAGCTGGAAATGAACTTTCAATTTATTTTCTTTCCATTCTAATTTTGTGTCTAAATTGAAGAATTAGGTTGACTTCTCGCGAAACTATCCAATCGTGGAACTGTTTTTTGTTTATATTATTTTGTTAAGACTTGTGGGTGTTGGGTGAATTTAATTTACTTACTTAGAAGCTATTAGTGTCTATTGTATTAGTTGAGTTAAATTCGTTGATTTTCTTCACGATCTGTTTTCACGTTTGAAATTGCACTTAAAATGGCAGCTTATTGTATTTAAATCCGAATATAAGAACTATAACGGTTTGTGCTTTGATTGCCCGATACGAATATCTTGATACACTTCTAATTAACTTTCAATTACTCATACATAAAAATAAAATAGTGAAAGTATTGCATTCGGCAAACAAAATCTATCTTTTTTGCATTTCTACTTGTTTGGAATGTCCCCAGTAAAAAAAAAAAGTAACATAGAAAAATCTAGGCGTGTGTCTGTGGTCAGCATAGTTTACGAATGAATTGGCCTATAACTTTCAACTATTGCGTAACGTTCAGTGGGGCTAAGGAATCTGAATTTAAAGTTTGCGCAGAAGAACCTGAAATTAAGGTTGCAGAAAAACTGAGCATGCATATGAAGTAATTGCCATTGAAATATTTATGTTTTTCAGCAATTGTCGAAAAACGCCTCTAATGATTTTGATCAAAATCACACAGTGGTAATGCCGATTAAGATGTTCTAAGCATTCCCATTCTGGAATGCTAGTAAAAATTCAGTACGGACGTCAAAAGTTCAAAAACGAACGTCTTAAGCATATAAACGACTCAACGACTGTTTCACTTACTCAAAATAATGTATTTATGCAGCCAAACTTACCAATTTGCATAGTCTTGAATTGATATAATGCAATTGCAAATTGTACAATGTTCGATACTCCTAGTTAGCCAAATTTTTTGTAAACATTTTACTTAAAATAGTCTTGTTAAATAGATTTTTTCTTCTTTTTTATTAAAAAGTGTAATGTGAAAGATCTTAATAAGAGATTAAGTAGTACTTATCACTCAAAGACGTTTAATATAAATTTCCCTTCTTAACGTTTTGGTAATTTAAATATTTAACCAGTTCCCTTATCTTTTGATAATTTAACAGTTTCATTATTTAAATGGCTTAAATAAGTAAAATGGATTAAGAAATATGAGC
Organism: Linyphia triangularis; assembly: GCA_963978545.1. Taxonomy (NCBI): domain Eukaryota; kingdom Metazoa; phylum Arthropoda; class Arachnida; order Araneae; family Linyphiidae; genus Linyphia; species Linyphia triangularis. Next base: position 78,368,268 of record OZ021723.1, read on the forward strand.
GAAATAAAAGCATACAGGAATGGATTTCAAGTAGCCACACTTTTAGTGAAAAATTGAAGTTTCATCAATCGATCGAACAGTTTAAAAAAACATCTGATACTTAACTGATACATTAAAATACTGAAAATATTTTCCTTAGACCTAATTATACACACTTTCTCCAAAATATATTGGCTACAACATATTGTCATTGTACATCATAGAGAACTTTTAAAATTTGATAAATGGATGGGTATTCATACGAAATATTTAAATTCGATCTTAACCATTGAAGTAGGTTGCTGTCTTAAGTAGGAATGCAGTTCGTCCAATTTTTGTCATTTTCCATTTACCTCTTCCTATATTTTTTCTGTATCCTTATTTAAAGTACCAATAAAGCTGGAAAGTCGTAAGAGCGCTCATTTACCTCTGGTATGATTCCTCCGAAACAAACAAAAAAATCTACGTTACTCTACTTACCTTACGCTTGGTTAAAACTAATAAGAGCGGACATATTGCCTTATTTAGTTTGTATGGTAGAGATATCTAGTGCGAGTGCGATGAATGTAAAAGCTTACTATGATAAATATATTGTAATTCATTCTCACGCGGCTTTATAAATGGCTAACATGGTCCACAGCCACTCTACATGTATAGTCCTTCCCATGCTAAATACGAGTCATCGATAAGCATCAGTATTGTTGACACTCCGTTCAGCATGGACCTTTTGTAGGCAATCAGAATAAGAAAGCGCTTTGCATGTAATTTTCGGTCCCTACTTTTCGACTTTATCACCCTTATAGGGAAAGTACAAACCCTCCCACCTTTTTTTATCGATACACTTCTTAATGACCAATACAAAAGTCCATTCTACGCTGGATCACATCTCATTGTTGCAGTGTTACAACTGCAAAAGGGGGCGTTATTGGCGCGTGTCGGGACACATGTATGACCTGAATATTTGAACCTGGCTCTTTGCGATATTAACGTACGACCGCGTCTATTAATGAAACTTTGATAAGATCAGTCTCGAGTAGTTGCGAGAGAGGCCGTATCACCTTTGCATTGTTGAGTTTTGGAGGAGTTGATTCCCTACTTTTTGGGAAAAGTTGATTAAGTATGGAAAGTGACAGATGGTAATTTTGTTGTAAAGCTAGCAAGTGTTGCAGTAAGCAAGTACGGGAGAGAAATCAAGTAGGTAAGAGGTTTCAAGATAAGAATCATAATTTAGAATAAAATTGGAAGAGAAATAAAATGCTGACTTTAGTAAAGTTATGTGCTAGTTACAAAAAAAAATATAATGTACCCATTTTTGTTATAATGATTACAATTGAAAATACAAGAATAATTGAAAATAAGTTATAAATATTAAAATAATAAATACGCAATGACAATAATGAATAACATTTATTTACTAGTTTAAGGCCATGTTTGTTTATCACTTCCAATATTTCTATTTTACAATCTGGAGCATATAGGGTAACTTAATCTTCCATGATTTAAGGATTGTAAACCCAGTTAGGGCATTTGAATGTGTTCTTATCATTCAATATTATTCCATCATTTTTCATTCAATTTTCTTATAAATAACTTCTTCGTATTTTTTATGGATTAAGGCAACGATTTGTAGAATAATTACTGTACAATAAAGTGTATTAAGTTGAAAGTGGTACATATAATATCGCCATGAGGATCCAACTGTTATTGACCACCTAGAGCAGCTGGGTCACTTTTCAAATAATAGTAAGATATAATCACTACTACTTAATTTTAAAAAGATGGAAGGTTCGTAAAGTTTGAATTAGCAGGTTATTTCGTAGAAGTAAGCACCAAGACTTCAAGTTTACTAATTTTAAATACGCAGTCAGTAAACGTTTTTTAAATATTCCAAATTCTTTGTTCAGCACAATCAAAACTGACATCAAGGAAAGTGTTATTATTGATTTCGTCCTCCCACATTTTTAACAACAAAAGAAGGGAGATGCAGCAGGAGAAGAAGCTAAGAGAGGGTGAACAAAAAAACAACCTCGTCCAAAATAATTTTTCAAGAAAATCATATTTTGCTAAGATCTTACTTTGCGGTTGGGAAATGAAGGGTACTTCGAGGGGCAAAAAATGACATCTCGTAATTACTGTAAAAGTTCGTTAACTAGACTCACCTTTGAAGGAAACCAAAAGAACGGAAAAAAATATTGCCGACGAAGAAAGATTCTTCAAAGTTTGTTTCCTCTAATTAACGATTCCATCATTATTTTCTAATACGTCGGAGAAAAATTATTTTGTTTAGTTGAAACTAGAGATTTATACTTATATACTTTGAGCTATGGGTATTTATGTGATCGTTAAAATGTCACTACCTAAAGGCTATCTTTGTTTCGAAAGGTAGGTGCTTTTTTATGGCTTTCCTATTCGTTCTTTGTATGAATTTTTAATTTCTTCATGTATATGGATTGATTAGATCATAAGAAACTTTATACATTTCCTTCATTATTAAAAATTAATTTTACCCTTCAGAAATATTTTATCTGGTATAATGAGAAAATTTTGCAATTGATATCTGGAGATGCCTTGGTTTGAATTTAATGGGATTATTTAGGAATATGTAAAATTCATACATTTTCAAGCTGACGTATTTAGCAATTTAAATAGTAGAATTAAAATAAAAGTAATCGACTTTGGGTCGATGCACAGTTTACTCTGGGCCTTAAGTCCAGGCTTGTTACAAAGTTTTTTTTATTTGAGTTTTATAAAATATCGAGTCATCTATATAACTGAACAACTTCAGCATACATCTCTTTTTATACAAGCAGGCGGAGCAGACGAGCCCCACACAATGCCTTTCCTGTGCATGTCCAAACATTAAGTGGTGACGGACGCTGGATCACGCTTTTGACCAATTGAAAACAATACCCTTGAGATTAAGGCCCAGGGTAGTAAAATAAATGTTTGATGTGTAAAATTATTTCTCTTAAAAACAATAAATTATAAGGTTATTGAAATTGGGCTTTCTTCAACCAGTCAAATCAGCCGACCTTCAACCGACTAAAGTTACAAATGGCACGACAGAATAACAATTGGTGTTAAACAAATATAAGCATTGAATCATATAATTTTCATTTTTATAAAGTTTTTGGTTATGAAAGCTTAATAGAATTTTTTTTTAATTCAAAACTTTCAAAAAGGCATTGCAAACTTAAAATTCTCTCAACCCACTTCCGCCCTAACATTCATCAATATGTTTACCTAGGAAACGCAATAAGGATGATTTATTCTAAAAATCCCCCTCATTTTCAATGGAAATCACTTTGCAAAACAAAACTCGGCTGTTAACCCTACAGGGAAGGGAAGTGAATAGTCCTTGGATGACAGAAAACCATCCCCTGTGCAATGATTCCTATTCACCACCACTGCCACCAAAGCTACTAGCACCCCTCATCTTTTAGTTTTTTCGGAAGTCAAAAGCTTTGAAACAAAAGCCCATAGCCCGCCTTATTCTTGCAACGACGTCGTCATTTTAGTCGCTTTTGTTCGAAAAAAGCGCTGCGCATGGCGACAAATGCACCGGCGATAAATCCAAATAGCGGGCTGTACCCCCAACAAAGGCACAATCGTCCTTTATTCTTTTTAAGTTCTACACACAGGCAGGGCTATTCCTTTTTTATATATGAAGCACACAATGAAAACGCATAGAGTGGGGTATTTACGACGGATTTATAGCTAGAATAATAAAGCAATGTGTGCCTGGAGGATTGTTTATACAATATATACTTTTTCCAAGATTTTTTTTTTTCATTCTTTTTCTTTATGTCCAGTGCGACAGCTGCAAGTATAGGGACGTAACATGTGGCGGCGCCGTATACAAGCATTGCTGTGTGATTTGGCGATAACAGTGTTAATCAGGCCTTTTCCGCTGCAATGGTTGGATATATTGCAGTAGAACGGTCGTGGTTCGATTAAAGTTACTTTACGAGGCTCGGGAAAGGAAGGGTAAATGAGAAATGAAAGTTATTTTTAGAGGGCTGGATGACAGAAATTAAAGTTAGGGTATCACTATAAATCGCGCTACAGCTGGAAAAGTGACACTACTGCTATTGAAATTTAATAGGAGTTGGGTCACTTTTCCAGGGACAGTGCAATAAACGGTTATGTGGTTCTTTCCCCTCCCCCCCCCCCTTCTTTTTTATGAGTCACCTTTCAGTTTTTTCCCCTAGCTAATATGTATATGATGACCAGAGTATTTCGATTGTTAGTAGCTCTAATACAATTAATTTAGTTTCAGTTCTGAAAAATTTAATACTACAGATTTTATTTTTCTGAACCTTAATTTTTTTTTTATTCTTCTATTTTATTTTCAGAATCTTCTATCTGAAAAACAAGGTTATTTATGATTATTTTATCAATTAAAAAATCTAAAAATATGGTTTTCTATATTGCAATATTGTTGGATTCACTTAATCTAATTAAAACGGATTTCTAAAAAGAAGTTTCATTTGAATAAAATTTTAAAATATATTTATTTTTCTCTTCCATTGCTATTAACCAAATTTAACAAATTTGGCTATGATGTGCATTAAAGTTTTTAAAACCTGAATTAGGTAGTTTATTGTTGAAACATTTTAACAAATGAAATAAGTACACTATTTCTGCAGTTAACTTACAACAATAACAAAAAATTAATTTTGAATACCAATTATGTAAGACTAATAAAGGTATTTTCCTCAAATCCACTTTAAAACTCATTTAACTAAAATTACTATCAATGGAACACATGCTGTATCATATTCATTGAAAGTGTGATGAAAATTAAAAAAAAAACATTTCAATTATCATTATTTCTAAACACTTAATTTTGTTGAAATTGTAACAATGTAAAGTGTAACGATGCAATATATTTAACTACTTCATTAAACATTTACAAGTACAAATGGGTCTTGAAAACATTCAAAAGAAGTAAGTTATTGAAAGATTCTATAAATATTGGATTCGAACAAATCCCCAAAGTAGATATCAATGTACAACCTCAAATGACTATGTGGATTAATTTAATTATATTTTTTAAAGAATTTTCTGTTTTAGCCAAATTTTACGAAATAAACAAACACTTTATAATATAATTTGTTGTTAAATACACATTGGCGGCTAAGCATTTTCTACATGATGTAAACCACAGTAAACACCAAAATAGACTTGAATAATATTATGCAGAATTGTAGAAAGACGTATATGTTTTTGAACTTCACCTTCTCAAATGTACCTAAACAGTATTCTTCCAAATTTTCTTCTCAAAGAAATTATGATACTGGATTACAAAAATAAACTATTTTATTCTTTTCCAAAGAATCATACAATTCTTTAAACAGAAGCAGCAAAACGCATTCAAGCACAAACAAGGGCTCTCAGTCTACAAGACTCAAAACAGCAAAAACACAAGTTGTCTGCCGTTCGAAAAAAGCCAGAGCTACATTCACAGCAGCTCAACCCAAAAATACACACAGGCGAAACTGGACTCTACTGACGCGAGCCTTTTATAGGTTGACGACATTCTACAAAATTCTAGAAATATCCAAATAAAACCAGTCGTTGCCACTAATTTAAAGCTTATATTTTTAATTCTATTTATATTTTTACGTAAATATGTTTACTTTGTCTGCATGTAAAAATATTTCACGTTTTTCATCATTTAAAAACCTATTACACCGTTTTCATTATAACAAATCTGTTGTTACCTCCTTAGTTTTTATCGCTGTAAAGTCATCTAATCTATAAACTATCAGTGCAAAAGCAATTTCATTAAAATGGTTTTCAATTTTGTAAGGCCTTGTTTAAAGGCCAAATCTTAAAATAATTTATAAAGTCTAGAGTTGGTTGGTTGTTTTCAGATTATCTGGCGCCGTCAGCAACACGAGGGCTATAATGCACCGAAACATTCGTCATTAGACAAGCCAACATACATTTACAAACACCCATACCTAACACGGGACTCGAACCCGCAACCTCGCGGTCTAGAAGCTAGCACGCTAACCACTATACCGTTTGGTCGGCTATAAAGTCTAGAGAGTTGGCTATCTAAAACTTAATAAATTCAAGTTCTTAATTTTCGTTTTAAACTTAAAAAAAATGCATTATAACTATAAAACAAAACTTTTTTCTAAATATATTTATGTTTTACAGAATTCAAAATATAATTATTCGAAGCTACACGAAATAAACATGGATGAAAAAAGCTGTTTAAATATAAGACGACTAATATATGTTAACATATTTAGAAAAAAAATCATTTTGAAACAGTAGGCTTTTTATGAAAACATGTAATACGTACTCATAAAATAAGTAAATTATTTAAAAAATATAAAAACTGTTTAATTTGCATTCTAAAGCATAATAAGAAGTTTTTTTAAGTGGTTACTTTGTTAAATTGAAGCAACTTCAAATTCGTTAAGTATTTGACTAATACCCTTCGTCAGATATTTGAAAAGAAAATTCAATTTTCTTTTAAGTTTATTTCAAGAGTGAAGAAAAAACAGTTTTTAACACCACTGTAAAGTTTTATTATTATTCTTTTCATAAGGCTAGTTTTTATACAAAATGTACTACTAGAATCATCGAAGTGGGATAAAAAAAATATAAGGTATACCTTTTTTTTTTTTTTTTAAGATATATAATCGTATTAGCGCTTCCAAGAAAACGATTTTTTTTGTAATCCATGAGACGACAGCTCTTTGATAGGGTTAAATTCTTTAAAGTTAAATTCATTTGCCTGATCGGATAAAAATTAAATTATATTTTTACTCAGAAGATAGTTGCTTAGCTTTAAGTGGAGTTGAGCTCTTATAAAATAAATTAGAAAGCCACGTGAAAGTTAAAAAGATTGGACAACTTTTTGATTTTTTACTTAAAAATTAAAAAATTTTATGTATAAGATTTTTTTTAAGTTGAACTGACATTGTGTATGTGAGACAAATGTTGTTAACTAAATGATTAATTTAATGACTATAAATGAAACATAGTAAATAATTTTCAATGTAATATTAATTGTAATATAAATGCTGCATGTTCACCATTAATGACTTTGTTGCATGTACATTTTTACTTAAAAAAAAACAAAAAAAAACGATAAAATAAGTGTGATTCAAAATCTTTAAATTATTTAAAAAATTAATAACTTAGTATCTTACGTTTTATGTAACGTAAGTTTTCAATTAAATTTATAAGTTAATGTTTCAGATCTATAAATATAAAATTTGAGTAACAATTGAGACTTTATTAATGAAAATGTGAGAAAAAAAAATCAAATTTAATACCTTTCAAGAATATATACCATAAAGGGATGAAAAAGATTAGGGGTCTCAGACCTATATAAATCCATTACATTGTCATATCCTGGTTTTTTTAGTATTTACTTTCCTTATATTTTTAGTATTCACAATGCATATTTACATAACTCAAATAACTACAACAAAATATCTACAGTAAAATAACTACAATAAAATATCACCCTAGCTGATATTAGGAAAACGTCAATATATATCTATCAGTATTCAACTATAAAGTAAAGTCATTTTCTTTGTATAGATGAAAAGAAATTCACAGGGAAACTATTTACAATCCTAAATAAACTTGCTCGTTAGTGGATAAGATAGTTCACAAAGAAAATATGGAAATAAATAGAAATTTAAGTAGTTTCATATTTGTACAAGTATCACAATAACATTCACAATGTAGACAGCCATTCACAAACCAGTAATTTTATTATTAACAATCCATATTTACAAAACTATACGGAAAAAATCACTGTAACAGAATTCAGAAAAACATCATGAACTTCTGTAAGTCTTTAACCGTGAAATAAGTTCCCTTCTGTTTTTTATCAGCGAAGAAAGACAGTAGATAAAACTAATCACAATCCTGGATAAACTGTTCATTAGTGGATAAGACAATCCACAAAGAATGAAACATAAACATTCAAGTAGTTTCACATTTATACAACTATCACAATGTAGACAACCATTCACAAACTGGCAATTTTATTATTAACAGTCCATATTTACAAAACTAACAGAAAAAAATCACAGTAACTGAATTCAGAAAAACACCATGAACTTCTGTAAGTCCTTAACCATGAAATGAGTTCCCTTCTGTTTTTTATCAGCGAAGAAAGACCGTAGATAAAACTAATCACAATCCTGGATAAACTGTTCCTTAGTGGATAAGATAATTCACAAAGAATGAAACATAAACATTCAAGTAGTTTCACATTTATACAACCACCACAATGTAGACAATCATTCACAAACAGACAATTTTATCATTAAAAACTATATTTAACAAAGCTACAATAAAAAAAAAAAAAAAAAAAACTAAATTCGGGGGGAAAAAATACCACAAAGCTTTGCCAATCGCTTGCCCGTAAGTCCATTTTCCTTTTCATTGACAAGAAAGCCCATAGACAATACAACCCTTCCAAAAAAAGAAACTCGTCCGTTTCCTCCACTTGGACAGTCCGTCCACAGTGGCCATTAGTGGATGAGACAAGTCCGGCCAGAGAACGGACATTGAGGGGGAAGGGGGGAGGGGTAAGTGAAGTCGTTATGCAGGGGGAAAACAGGTGATTTGTGCGAGTCCAGGAATGGAACTGACTGCCATACTAATGGCATTGCCACGTTGCAAAGAGGGAAAAGAAAGTGCGACCAAATGAACTTGTCCGGATGGATCTGTCTGTTTATCACAATAAATGTTGCATTGGATCTTGACGGCAATGTCCGGACATGGGGAGGTTTTTCTTGTGATGTCTGTGGTGACAATAAATATTGGGGAAGATGTCAAGGGGATGTGTTGGATTGTTCTATGGGACGAAGTATGCCTAAATGAGGGTGTTCTATTCTTCTGATTTATTTTTGGGGGTAATAATTTATACAATTAGTTATTATCTTTAGTTTAGTTTAAATTGCATAACTTTCGTTAATATCTTTTATATTAAATGTAATTAAAAAGATTAAAAGAATACCTATTCATATATAAAACATATTTCCGTATATTCCAGCAAAAACTAATTATACTTTAAAAGAATTTTAAGCCGTTTTTTTAAAACCATACAAATACGATGGCTTAAAAAAATATTAGACTTATTATGAAATTTAGTAACCTTACTCAATTCAAAATTATTCATACACTCTAATCTTTAATCAACTGTAATAATCCTATGATGATGTAATAAAATAAAAATAAAAATACAGCAGTCTGAACTATATTAAAGTTATTTCCTGATATATTTTATTAAATTATCTTTCTCTATATTTTAAAATAATGAGTATCTTAATTTTGTTCCATTAAAAATTCACAATAAATGTAATTGGTAATTGGACTAATAGTATTTTAGAATTAGATTTCAAATATATTTTGCAACACAGACCACTTTTTAATATTGCATTTTACACATGCAATATTTTTTTAGTTTAGTATTTCTTTTCTGTATTATTATTATTTTTTCATCTTCAGCACAAATGCCTTTTTTTAATTTATTATGTACATTATACTTCTTATTTTCTTAGTTAGAAATTTGATTAAAAAATATTTCAAGACAAAATACAAAAATCTCGATACATAAATTTTGATCATCACTCATGAAAAGGTTGCAGATGAACTAATACGTATTATTAACATTCTATACGCATTAATAAAACATTTATAATATTCTACTATTTTCAATATGAAGTAAATGATATTTTTAAAGCTAATTTTTTAATATACTACAAAAAATATCTTAACATGGCATTTGATCACCAATACTAAATCCATTTACCGCCCTTTTCCAAACCACTACGCATTTAAAGTTCACATTGCATCACTACAGCTACAAAATCCATACCGGAGGCTTCTCTGTGCTACACCTTACACCCTCTCTTCCATTACTCGAAGAGTTACAGCCCACATCGAAGCTAAATAAAAGCAGCCTTTCCGAAAGTTCTCCCCGTACGGAATGGGAAAGTCGTTACATAGCGGACAGGTTATTACTTGGACGAGAGAAGCTATGGACATCTACCATCGACTAATGCATTGTCACCTGCCGAGAGATGGTCAGACATTTGCACTATTCTGTAGGAGGGAGGAAATAGCATTTTGACCGATGCTTCAGATCGTCGGTAAAAGGGGTTTCAGAACAGAATGGTACTGTTTAGTTTAACTAATATTTTAGGTCAAGTAAAGCAATAATCGAATGACCTGTAATTGTTTTGACATTGTATGTAATTATAAATAATAGCAATATCAAATAGTTTTTCAATGCAGTCCTTAATATGTTAGGAAAAGTTTTATGTTATGCATCTCGTAGCCAAAACAAAGTTGTATGCAAATTACCTTTTGAATAATGTTGCTAAATGTTTTTCTTGGCTAGCCGGTACTTGAAGACGAATGAACTGTCGTCATAAGTTAAAAAGCCCGGATTGAATACAAAATATTCAAATACATATTTTGACGCTTTTTTATTCGACCTTTGAAATTACGTGTTTTTATATGACTTAAGAACTTGAGCCATTCAATGAATTAAAAAGATTATTTTCTAAGGACTGGTCAGAAAGTGTCAAAATATGCTTTTGAATTTTAATTGGATTCAGGGCCTTTTAACTAACAACGGCAGCATTGGTTTATCTTATTTCAATGTACGGAGTTATCAAAACTGCTTCAGTTCATAACTCAAATTTGTTTCAACATAAATGTATAGAACATTCAATTCAGGTGCGGATTTTGCATGGAGAGTTATTTAAATTCAACCACACAAAATTACGGCAACTATAAGTAATTCACTTTCTAGGAAAAATATTTTCGGCTACCACCATTTATTGTTGAAAATCTTCTTGGCACAGAATCCGCACAGGATTTGAAAGTCCAGCCCATAAATATACTGAAGAATAAAATGAGGCAGCTTATACGAGTTATACGATTATATACTTTCTACACTACACTTAAAGAGTGAAAGAAATTTATACAAAAGCAGTTTTCGTTTCTATGCTGTCAATATTTCTAGACAAAACAATCAATCTACAGAGGCGTGTAATACGTGTCTTCCAGAAAAGTTCCATACCAAAATACAAGCGGAAATACCGGAAATGACGCGTATTTTTAATTTATTAAGAAAAGTGTCATGTATCAGTTTAAAGGTATAACGATAAATTATTGGGATTCTATAAAATTCAACCTGCAAAGTTCTTTCTTTGTTAAACTATGGGAACCTTGGCTTTTATAAGGAGATATCGGACCAGAACTTGTATATTTGGTGACATGTCTTCTTATCAAACTAACTACCAGCGCCATTTTTATATAAAAAAATTAAATGTATAATCAGATGCTGTAAACTTTAACAAGAAGTGATTTTGATCATTAAATATCGTCCAATTGCAGACTATTTGGCGAAAAATTGTATATGATCTTAAGTAGCATACAAAAAAAAAAAAAAAAAAAAAAAAAAAAGAACGTACGTAGAAGCCGAATTTTATTAATTGCATGTTGCAATCCAATTTAATTTTACTTTTTACTAATACTTACAAATTAATCGTAGAAAGTCTTACCCGAATTTTAATATATTTTTGGTTTGCTTGATTTATTTAAAATTAAGAAAATGACCTACATTTGTTATAAACGTGGGTTTAAGTAATAGAATTTTTTCAAAACATCAAGTTGACTTTCTACAGCCTTCCAACGCTTGAAGTTGTTGAAATAAGATTAGCTTTACGACTTTTTCAAAACATTTCATCGGTATATGGAGCAGTCTAAAATAAATATTTAAAATGGAGTTATAATTCCTTGAAACTTATTAAAATACTCGAAAATAATCACAGTCTTGTTTGTGACTAAAAATTTCTTCGAAAACTTTGTATTTAAAAAGGCGAATTTATTCAGTTGTACATTTCATTCAACATAGGTTTATATCATCAGAAAATAGTGTAAAACTACATTATAATTTGATGCGACTTTAAAATGATAATATAAACCTCCGTAGAATGAAATGTACAACTGAATAAATTCGTCTTTTTTTAATACAAAGTTAACAGTTACTAGGTGATAATTAGGTGAAGTAAATTGCATAATATTTCTAGGTCAGTAAAAATATTATTATACGAAATGAATTACTTGATATAATTAATCCTAAATGAAAAATACTCATATGTTTTTAATTTGAAACCCTTATTTCGATTGAAGAAATTTGTTTATTTAAGAAATTAATTCAAGGTTTTATTTTTAATAGAGGAATGAAAATTACAGAGGAAAAAGTTTCTTACTTATATTTGTAGAACACTGAAGACATTTTCACTTACCTATAAAAGAAAAGGAAACATTAGAATAATTTTTTAAATCATTTAATAAACTTATTCGTACTCTTAGCTTAATAAACACTTCTTTATAAACCATGTTTCATAAACAGTCTAATACTAAATAAACATTTAAAAACATAAACATATTAATATCCTTAACTTATATAGCACTTCTTTATAAAAAATCTTTCAAAAGACACTCTTATTCTAAATAAACATGTTAAAAACACAAATAAACATTTAATATAGTTAGCATCAAGAAGCTTCTTTAATAACAATAGTTTAAATAGTGCTGCTTTGACACGATTTATTACATTCAAGCTTTTGTAAATATTTATAAATGTTAAACTAGGCTATTATAATAAAAAATATACATTTAAAATGTCCAGTGGAGATAATCCAATTTGTTTAAAAGTTTCATTTAATTGATAAAAATAATAGAAACATTTTTAAAATGCATACATGAAATAATTTAATAGTGAGGAACAAATTATACAGTAATTTGTTGGTTAACTATAAACCATAGAAAAAAAATACATTTAACAAAACATTGGTAACAAATAAAAATTAATTAAATACTTAATTTAGAAATTGAAAATATAAATACGCGTACGAAATAAAAAAAATAATTTCAGTTGATTTCCTTTAATTTGCGTTCGTATTTTTAAAAAAGACATTTTCATCAGCAGCTAATAGTAATATTTTTATTAACTTAAGTAAAAAAAAATTAATTTCTACAAAATTATTATAGCTAATGAAAATTTCACTGGACAACCAAAATTAAACGCAATTCATTTCAAACAATTGTTTAAGACAGCTTAACCCATTAACAATTTATTGATTTAAAGTTTTAAAATACCAACAACAACAAAATTGTACAACAGTACAAAAATGTATAAAATATATACATTAATTAATATATTTCAGAATGTTTATGAAGCATGTTAGGCTTTCAGCACTTTCAGCTAAAAAAGCCAGACACACATTCCATTAACGACATACCAGACACTGCAATGTCACTACTTTTCGCTTGGTTAAGCCACCTAAGAAAAACAATCGTTGGGAAAACTATGGCTGCAGTCACGATCACGCCCGCCATATAAAAAAAAAGCGGGAAAGAACCTAACGAATTTGCCTCCTTAATTCCAACAACAAACACTGGGATCACTGAAAAGAAGAACCACAATTAAAGCCAAGAAAAGAATCATCGACAAAGAAAAACAAAGTTGATTTTTGTGTCTTCGGCTAAGCACTAATGACTTCATACAGGCCAATGGTAGCCCAGCAAACGGAGGGGAAATACAACAGATCTTTACTGTAAATACGGCATATTCATCTCATCAAATGGGGACAAAAGAAAGTCAGCAAGATGTATTTTCCATGTTGACAGAGTAGTAAATATTTCTCTTCAAAGAAGCTGTGAAAGATAGTTTTCGATCATATAAGGGTGAAAATTGCAAGACCTGATGGATGTGTTTCTTTCGTTTATTCTACGGACTTCTTTCCGGTTTTTGTTAAATCAATAACAAGCTTTATACTTGATAGTAATTGCTTAGGGACGTAGAAAAAACTTCAGGATAAAGAAACGTCGGTATTGTATGTGTGCAGAACACACAAAAGGATTGTGTGGTCCAAGACAAAGAGGGATAAGTGGATGGCCTGTTCCCTCACCTAAGCCATTTTTTATTTGCTTTTCTTTTGCAATAAGTTAAGTGATCGTGGTGTATATAAAATAATATCATATAAAGGCATATTTCACACGATATAAAACCCTTGAAACACATTAACCGAAATACACTCAACAGGAATAATGCATATCGCTTTCAGAAAATTTGTACTATCTCATTTTGTTTTAACTTGTAAGTATTGAATCAAAACAATCCAAACACATACTTCGTTTTTATCATAAAATATAAATTGAAGGTTTAAATCTTTTTTTGAAGTTTTGTATCCTTAAAGTTCTATTACCACTTATGATTTATGTGACAAAAAATTACAATTGCAAGACTTTCCCTGCTATATCTCAAACACTCGAGCTAAATGTCTAAAACTTAATATTTGAGACTATATTTTCCTTAAAAGAAAAAACAAAAAAGCGATAGAGAAATTTACATCGTGAAATAAGTAAATTCATATAAATATTTTTTGTGCAATATAATTTGTTGTTGACAACTATTCAGTTTAATCGTGGATTAAAACCCCCAAACTGACCATTTTATCCTATCACAGATTTGAACCCAAAACCTTCAGTATTCTAGTCTATAACACTAACCACACAGTCTGAGGTGGATAGTTTGTGTTTAACAAATTTCAACTTTTAAATAAAAAGTAATATCCTTAAGTAAAGACTCCTCATTAGTTATAGTGCTTTAATTTTATACTTAACTAGTTATCAAATAATACTAGTACACTCAAGAAAATGCATATATAGTTATACACATTTTAGAAAATATAAAAATGGTAAATTTTTATTTTTAAATTTCAGAATATAAATACATATTCTCGAAAAAATACATATTTTTTTAAATCAAGAAATACTTATCAAAAAAGCAAGTACATCAGTCTATAAATAGTTATTGCAAACCAAATAAAAGAAAACTCATTGAGTAATTCTCATTGACGTGATACATCCAAGAATAAAGAGCAAAAACAAGACCCATTCTCAAATCAAATACGATTGATATTTCAAAAAGTAAATTACTTCTTCAGACAATGCGTTTCCTAAATACAACTGAATATTGCAGTGAAGAACATTATGAATTTGCTTACGAGAAGAAATAACATAAGAAAAGTAACGTCAAATTGAATTTTGCACGGTTACTTATTTTCAAGTGTCTGGTACGTCGCAACAATCGTCAACAGACTCTTAAGTAATGACTTCCTTATCAAAACCCTGACGAGGAATCATCTTCTCTTTGTATCCTTCAGGAACAATCATCCTTGAATACAAAGAAGGGCATTTTTTTAAAACTTTTTAAAGGTTTATTTAATTTATAAGGCTTCGCCCACGTTCTTCTTCCAGATTTGATGTCATAGGAAGATTCTGATTAAGTAGACACAGGATCTCTTTGTTAATTAAACGAATTTAAAATCAATTGAGAAATTTTAATAGGTATTCAATTTATTTCTCCTTTCAAAAGTTTATGAAAAGTTTCATTTTATTAATGAAATGGGGAGGAAGTATATTTTATTGTTTTGGGGTACTCAATGTTTTAATAGTAAAACAAAAATGTATTTAAATCAGAACAGCAGAACAATAAGTTAATTTTTAGCAAAATTACATTAGAAGTTCTAATGCTTGCTTATTTCGTAATCCCTCTTTGTTTCAGATACAATGGCAAAAACTATTTAAATAATCTAGATAATGTTTGAAGATATAATGAAAAACTCTAAAACCAAGATCACAAGTTAAAATGTTAAATGTATCCAATCTTAAAATTACACTTATAATATCAATCATTAATTAGAAAAAGTACAAATAGAAATGGTCTTTATTTTACACAAATCCTTGAAATAAAGACGTTCTTCTATAAATGTGCTTTACCATAGAATACACATAAGAATATTGGCGTAGATTTTTTTTATTGAAACATATATGCTTATACTCGAAACTCGTAAACGAACATTGACTTAAAACGAACGAGAAAATAAAACCAGACCACAAGGCGTCCTGGCCGTTTATTGTTTTACAGAATGCTGCTTTAATTCTCAATGACAAGGATTCATTTGTATATGCCAATGGTAGAAATAATAACCTAAAACATTTACTGAGCGGAGCGAAGGAATTTAAATACAGACCACAGCGTGTTGGGGTGAAAGATAGTAGTGCAAAATAAAGTTTTTAATACAAGGTATAAATATATATTTTTAAATTTAAGAAAAACACTTTCAGTAAAAAAAATTATCTGTATCATTAGTATCCAAGAAATTCTCCATTTCAGGCACATAGATGACAGAACAATAATCGAAAATAGTACCTGATCAAAACAAAGAGCTACAGGCATCCTATAATTCTTCTCACTAAGTGGAAAGCAAGATCGTTTAATAATCTCAAAGGCATCAGTAATTATGGTGAAACCGAGAGATAACAGCAGAAAACTAAAGGACTTAATCGATTAGTGATGACTGGCTAATTAATCATTAATAAAGAGAGTAATTGACCTACAAAACGATGAGTGATGTCTTCCAGCTATGATGATGATGTCCGGAAAAAGTGAGATAATAGTCGCCTAATTTCGATAACTATTATCTCTTCTTTTAAAACGATTCCGCTGGGAAGTGATAAA
Source organism: Linyphia triangularis (assembly GCA_963978545.1). NCBI lineage: Eukaryota > Metazoa > Arthropoda > Arachnida > Araneae > Linyphiidae > Linyphia > Linyphia triangularis. The sequence continues at coordinate 78,384,838 of OZ021723.1, forward strand.
ATGAATGCATTCGGCAATATTCGGAGACTCTTTGCTTGTTTTAGAATCCATTAGGGATTTGATGTGATTTTCTTTAGAGATTGATTGATTGAACTAGATTGCACGCGCAAATGTAATCAGTGAAAAATAAATCATGAATTGAAGCGAGAAATTGTGGCGTGCGTATGTATAAATGGAATGATTTGGATAAGGATACCTAATTTTATGGAGATATTTATTTATCTCTTATTATGAATTAAATTTAAATAGAATTATTATTGACACAGAAAGTCTAAAACATGATGAATGTGCATGAAATTTAGGTTATGATACTCAATGTCTGATTTCCATTCGCGGAAGTTCACATAAAGTACAATTTTATTTTTCTTATAAGATATTCATAAATTGACAGAGTATGTTTATCCAAAATTATGATAAATAAAATACTGTACTTAATTACATATTTAGTTTTTACAATTGAAATGCATTGATGCCCTTTACACAAAACACCTAAGTGTGTAAATCTTAATTGATCTAGAATTGATATTGTAAATAAATTTCAAACAAATTTTTCAATGTAGTTTATTGCACTTTAATGCAAATACATATAAACACTGTGAAATCGTTCATTTTAAAAAAAAATCCGCCATATAGCTTTACAAAATAACTGTTTATATAAAGTTTATAAAATTAATTAAAACCATAAATAATATTTTCAACAGAATTAGTGATGGCTATTACGTTTAGTTTCATCAATAAATTACCTCAACATATAATTCGATATTTAGATTTTGAAAAGTAAAAAAATTGATTTACAAACCACTAAAATTTTCTGAATATTAAACAAAGTAATAAACAACAATCGCATTAATTTGAAGCAATTTTATTTGTCTTCGTACTACCATTTTCTTAATATAATATCAAATACTATTCATTATCTAAAGCTTTAAAAAAAAGGCTTACATGCTAATTTACAGAAAAGTTTTATGTTACATGTTAACTTCTTGCAAGACTTTGTTAGAGAAACAGACTCAGCTTGAAAAATGAATATTAGTGACGTCATTAACATCGATTTCTAATGGGTAATTAACTCTGCACTTTTATACTTCACTTACATCCTTTATCTAAGATGCCTTTCTTCTGAATATCTAAAAGTTCATCTAAAACATAGGATAAAAAACAAATAGATACAACCTCCAAAAGTTTTTCTTATTCTCAATTACTGAATCTTTCTGCAATGTATATTGGTGATAATAATTGAATTTGTTATTAAAATGTAATTTGATTTGAGTCCCGTGCCTTTCCAGATGATTTCATATGTATAAAAAGTTATAAAAAGTTTGTGCATACACGCTTTTTAATTATAAAAAAGTGCAAAATTAATGTTTTAAAGTCAATGTGAATAATGATTAGAAAATGTTTTAAGAAAACAATTTACCTAGAACTATTTTTTTCTTTATATATTTGCCGTTTAATTTTTCAATTACTTCATGTAAATGCAAGGAAAACAATCCTAAATATAAGGTTCATTAAAAATATTTTTTTCTTCTTTTATTAAATCAATGGTCAAAGATAACTCGTAATGTAATTCAGATTAGTACAAGAAATAAGAAAATTTTAACTATATTAAAAGCAACATGTTTAGTAATTAAACATTATTATATTTTTCACTGCTGGTTACAAAATCAAAGAATATTTCATTAATTTAATATAGATAAAATAATTAGTAAGCAATGTATTATCTTTATAAAAGTATAAAGTCAATATTATAATAAAAAAACTTAGCAGTTATGCCTTTGATATTTAATTCACTTAAGATATAAACATTTAAAAATATTTCATTCGAAATAATTCATAAGCTGGTTGAAGATCTGATTGTAAAAACTCCGGCGCCTTTTTAAAAAAAAACGCCAATGAATGATCTGAAAATGTTGTGATAATAAGTCATACTAGCATTTGATTTTAAAATAAAATATGCGATTATTTCAATGAATAAATTTAAATTCTGTTAATAATTATAATTGGTCCATGAAATTAAAAAAAATATCAAAGAAACGTCAACTTTTAAAATTATGATTGTTAACAGCAGTATATGATTTATGAATGCATCAATGAGTTAGTAGCAATTTAACAGCAGAAAATTATTTTATTTTCAATTACTCAAAATTGAGTTCCTAAAACAAATTTGGTTTCAGAGTTGCTCAAAAGAATAGACTTGCTGTTGATAATATACATATTATAGTAACTATTTAACGAAATACTCTAGACTGGCATGTTTGTAAAAAAAAAAGAAAAAAAGTCTTCTATTCATCGTATATTGAGAACATGTCAGAACAATCTAATTGTCTAATTGGATTTTGAATAAAAAACTAATGACATTTTTATTTTATTTTAATAGTTAAGAATTTCATATAATAAAATATATGGTAATGATATATTTTTATACACTTGATGTAGTGTTTGAAACAAGGAACAATTTAGAATAATTCTATGTATCTTGGAAGTAATTAGAAAAGATATTTTATTTTTATAAAATATAAGTTAGCACTCAATAATTGTGTTATAAAGATCCATGGTACACAAAGCAGAATTTTAATGACTTCTGTTAATGAAGCATTGTGCTTAGTTTGAACTAGATTTAAATAATCGCCCATAACAAATTTATTCTAAATTGAATATACAAAGTATGTTATACACATAAATAATAAGTACCCTTATTAATTATACAAATATTTTGAAGAAGTAATTTATCTAAAATCTGTACTTTAAAAAAAATTAATGATAGATCCATAAATCCATACTAGTAAGAAAATTTATACGTCTAAATCTTTTATTATAATACACTCATTTATTGGTCTCTCGACAGTCTCTATTTTATATGAAGTCTCCTCAACAAACAAACCAACTTAAGGTCACGACTTCTGTTCAAAACTCAAGGCACCAAAATAGCCAATTGTGCACTGCCCGAGTTTTTCACTATTTCAAGACGACAAAAGATCTTGTTAAGGCCAGCACTGGAGAATCTTCACACAATGAGATTCAATGTCTCCGGTCAGGGACGCCATCATCATAATTTAAGTGACAGCTACTGCAGCCAATAGAGGATCCTTGTGAAGGAAATTGTTTCCTACGAATGAGGGTATATCCACACAACAAAGCAGACAGATAATTCTTTTCCCACGAGCCCTTGTCCAAAACTACTTGTTTCTTTTCCGAAGAGTGGATGATATTCTGAGTAGACGTTGCAACAGACAGTGGTGGGGATTTCCATGGTTAAGCCTTCTAGACAATTTTTAGACATATGAAAAAAGGGAGATAGAAGTAAAGCGTGGTGTTTGTTCTGTCTGAAGAATGAGAAAGCATCTTATTCAGGCTTATTCGAATAGTTACATTTACTACGTTTACGTCCAATTATCTGTAATAGTGCTTTATGGTTCTATATTATGAGAAAAACTATTACTTTTATTCGATAGTTATTTATGACAAAAGCTGGAGTTCTTATGTGAATTTAAACATGTGCTGGAAGTTTCTGTATTTTCTTGATTGTTTTGTGGTTTTTATTCACTGAATCATCCTTCAACTAACAAAACGTATTGTTTGAACACAGATATGTCATCTTCGAAGCCACTTTAACTTCCAAATTTATTAATGTGAGATCTCGGCGCACTAATTGCACTGTTCTCATTACAGTTTAATTGAAATCGTTCAATTGTGACTTAAAAGTGCTTCAATATTAAGTAATAAATGATTAATAAATAATTCAATTTTACTTTTTGGAACCAAGCCAACTTCCAATAGTTTCCCTTTTCTTCATTTCCCACAAAAGAGAGGAACACTCACATTACCAACGCATAATTGCCAAGCAAACCCATGTGCAGCAGGTGAGACAAAACTGTTATAATTCGGGCGGATCGATTTACTCTCACGGGTGGGAATGGAAGGACTCTGAGAGGGTGATGATGAATGAGAAAAGCATCTGCCGTCATCCCCGAAAAATCCAGATGTTTCAACTCCCACCTCGGTTACCCTGGAAAATTACCAAAAATCCTCACCCTGATTTTTCCCGAAACGAAACCATTTTTTGTGTGTGTTCTAAGTCCAACAATATATGGTTTTTAAATCCCCTCCCCTTTATGAGTTATAAATGATCCGATGCGGTATAAGGTCAATGGTATCAGTTTCATGTCGATTAGCACCCGCGAAGAATGGTAGTCTGGGAAGCGGATAATGAGACTGGATTTGTACGTTCATCAGTCATGCTTTTCTGATTTCCCATGGTAATTTTTTTAGGGTTTGGGAATACGGCTTTCCACCTACATACACAAGCCTGTGATTTCCAAAAAATTCGACATTGAGGATGGTGGGGAGTTGCCCCCTGTGAAGATGTAACCGCTGCTATGAAGCGTGTCGCCTTCTGTCGAGTCAATGTAGGTCTAGATCGCTAATCCTAAGGGAATTATTTTAAGTGTTTGATTTATAATTCGAACCCTAGAATTAATATATGTGTCCAAAATAACGAATGATCTGGTGGGTTAAATGACAATAGGCCATTTGCATTTGTGAGTGCTGTCACAATTAAAATGCTTGTAATCGGAAAGTACTTAAAAAGCGTTAATTTTTTTGTCTGTCATATATTCATGATAGTTTTAACAGATTTTTCACGTGTCATAAGAAAAAGTCAACGTCATGGTAAAAAACATATCAAAATCTTAACATCGATTTATTTATTTTATGTTTCTTCTTTAAATATATTGTGCTCTTTTATTTCCCTTCCATTCTTCATGTTTTAACTTTTCTAGATTACATTGCATAACCATTCAAAATTTGAATTTATTTTCTTGGTGTCTTCATTATAAATGATATTATTACTTCAGAGAGTGCCAGAACAGCCATGGGATTTTTTACTGAACCTAAATTACAGAAGAGTACTAAAAGTGAGAACAAATCATGATCAATGAATTTTTTTTTAATTCTTATTGTCTACTACAAAATATTTTATACATCTCAAACTTCTCAAATGTATATGGATCAACTTTAATGTCATCATGCATAAAACTGCAGCCTCCCACGCTTAAAACTTTGAGGAGGCGTATTATGATACGAAACTAAAGATAGATTTTTATCTAGAAAATATTTGTATGAGTATTTTGGAAGATATCTTAAGGAAAAAACAAACATGTTAAGTTATGAAGTGCTCGTCAAAAGAATTGAGCTATTTCTGTGACTTATCTTTTTATTTGCATTTGTATTTAATAAAATAAAACATAATTTGTATGTAATTCATACAATATCGTGATGCTGATATTATTTATGATGATTTGTAAATTTAGAACTAACGATGTAAGTATAAGGATTTCCATGCAATTTCATCCCAAATGAATACATGAATATTTATTCAATTTTTGTTACATCTGCATTGTGTTACTTATTAAGTAAAAGTTTTATAGACACTTTCTGATAAAGAGCTTCACTATTTAGTATATTAAATGATAATTGGCTAAATATTTGTAAGTTTTATGAGCAGAAAAAATTATCAATTTCATCTTAATAAACCATTTTTTCACATATGGGTAAAAGCAATTATTTATAAATACAAAAAGACGAAAAATTGATGAAGCATTAGAAATATATTTGCAGGTGTTTGAATAATTAAACAAACGTTTTGTGAACCATTCAGTAGTTTGATCAGAGAATTTATTTTTTACAAAATTAACTATTCCACATTTTAGGCACGATTTTTTGTAATACATTTTTTTTCTTTTCTTAAACGGGTAAATGGCTTTTCTAAGACGATTCTTTAAAAAAAAAAAAAAAAAAAAAAAAAAAAAAAATGCTACTTCCCCCTTAAATTTCTAAAGCTTGTAACTTTAAATTATTACCTTTTATGGAACCTAAACTTAAGATGTTTTTGTAATAATTTTTTTAACTCTTCGCAGAATATATCTCCGAAACCGACAATTGGTAGTTCCCAAACCGATAATAATGAAATTTCTTGGAGTTGGGGGTAAAGATAGTTATTTAAACAATTTCAATTGATAATTAGCTAAATATCATATCTGTAAATATATTACACAAGTTGTCATCCTGCAGAGTTTATTTCTTTGCCACTACGTTCAATAACAAATTTTGTTCTTACCATTGTACAACACATCCACGACCTCCGCAATTGGTTTCGACACCCTAACGAACCCATTTACTCCAAGAAGCGTATTTATGAAACCTCTAGTAACCTTAGACATGCATACCAAATGCGTTCTCTAATATGTAAAGTAGATAGAGGTGCATATTTAAAACAGGGAGAAGTCGGAAGACGCACTAAAGTTTGAAACCCTTCCAAGCTTTCGCAATTCATTGCAGAAACAAACAAATCCTTCAACAACACAAGAACAGGTGTCCCGGTAGCCTTCTACATCGCGTATCTACCCACATCATGCTGAAACACCAAAATAATTCTAGCAATGCTTTTGTAAGGTCCTGCCTTGGCAAAGAGTTAACGCCTCTGTAACACAATCTCAATTAGGGTGTGTATCTACTTGCAAACACCTACATAACTTTCCATTGAGCTTGGGTCTTTTCATGGGTAAAGCAGGTAATGCCATCTGCAAAAAACATGGTGTTTCTCACTCATTTATCTGGAACTGTACCGTTTGCATATAAATCTTCAGAGTTTTGCATGATCAATGTGTTCAAAGTCTTATTTCGATGCAGGGCACGACTTTGGAAATTCGTTTTATTGTGTAAGTAGCCCCATAAGTCAAGGAGGGAGTATGATTCTCCACTAACGATGCTATTCAGAAGCTGTCATGAGTTGACATATAATGAAAGGAGTCTAGTGCTAGACAATATACGGTTACTTCATTATTTATGTCCCAGTAGTTTTTTAATAGGCTACAGTAGTGGTTTTTGACAACAGGTGTACTTTCAAATGCCCATAGTAATGTATTCAACTTTAGTGGATTTTCTACTTTTCTAACTTCCTTGTTTTCTATGAAAACTTGATTTTCTACTTTATAGTTTTTCGTTTTTTTTTTTTTTTTTTTTTTATCTTTGAAAATGAATAAAACTAAATTTTTCTTAAAATAATCATGCCAACTAAAACGTATTCATGAACGTGAACTTTGTAAAAATTATACTTTCAATGTATATTTCAAGTAACATATTAATATATTTAATTAATATATTTTTCAAATTATTTCACGCTACGAAGTAAAAAATCCTAAATTTATAAAATTTTAAGATTTTTTTTGTTGCAAAATGAAAATTTTACAAATTATGAGGGAGTGCAGGCGTTTTACCTGAATATTGAAATATCCAATTTTCAAATTGAATAGAGCATGTAAATAGTTAAGGATGGTTGGTTTGTGTGTTTGATTACCTTTACTTGTACATAATAAAAACTAATAAGGTCAGTACCTACAGCTTAACGTGGATTCTAAACCATAACGAACATCCATCCCTTAACAGGGATTCGAACACGGCACCTTTGGCATGCGAAGGCAGAGTGTTAACCACACAGCCATCAAGTGGGCCTAAATATTCAAGGATTCTGGTATCTAGGGTATGTGGGTACTAACCAATGGGCTCAAAGTCCTGTGATTTCCTAAAGTATTATTTACATTTCTAAAACACGTTTTTTTTTTTTTTTTAATCCTATGTTTTTAAGCAAGTAAACTTCTTTTTGGTGTGTTACTAATTCAGTCAGCATTGTTCAAATATTTTTACAAAATTGACTCGTGATCCTCAGAGACTGTGAAAATTGAGCTAATTACTCTCATATAAAGAAAGAAAAAAAAAATTAAATTAGAAAAACTATTTGAATAAAGAAAAGGATAAAAAAAATAACAAAGCGTAAAATGAAATTGATGATGATTGTGAATGCGCGGATGCTGATTATGAATCTGCCAGTGGCGGCTCGTGAATTACAGCCAGTGCAACCGGGCTGCGTCTAAAGTTATTAGTTCAAAACTAAAATTATATATTTTACAATTTTCAAAAAGGAAGATCCAATTTCTACGGAAAGTGTAAAAATATCCGATAAACAGTAAACTTCATGCCTCAATACTCAATCCATGGAGGAAAAAAAAAAAACGTTTTCAATCAATATGATCTTCCTCCGAATTTCAGCTATGTGTTCCTGAAACGCGTTTCGGCTGCGACGTTGCCATGGTAACCAATGAAATCCAAAAGATCCTTTCCTCCACGTAATGTATAACGAAGCAGCTAAAACGATTTTCTGACTTTGGCTATCCTTGAGAATTTCTGCTTTAAAGTAATCTCTATATAGAATTTTTACAAGATAATGGTACATCTGAAAAAAACTATACATTCTAGAAACTAGATGGAGGTTCGTAACATTAAGAATAATATTACGAACAATTTCCAACTATAATTCCTTTTCTTGGCCCCATAAAACTCGAGTAATCACTGTTCAAAAATATGCTAATTATAATTTTTGAATAAAACTGATCCCCCCCCCCTTTTCATTTAAACATCATTACTAATTATGTAATTTTAAGTGCAAAAAAAAAAAAAAAATCTGATTTTTAAAATGGTAATTTAAAAAAAAAAGTTCAAGTGTGATTGTACATGAATGGAAAGTGTGTGTGTAATCAAACGCAAGTAAATGTAATCAAACACACAAAACAACCATCCTTAACTATTTACATGTGTTTGTGTGTGTGTGGTTGGTGGTGGGGAGGGATTGTTGGGAATTCGCATGCTTCCGGCTGCACTAACATTTTCGACTACGGACCGCCACTGGAATCTATAGGTAATGAATATGCATAATGCTTTTATTGTGGTTACTTATGACCTCTTGTAAAGGTAGAATGTTGAATTTAATCTCTGGGATATGCTCATGTATACAATAATATGAAAATGAAATCACTCATTTGTGTGCTATTTTGTTGCCGATAACATTCAGTTGCCGACTCATTTCAGTAATTACTTTTGTTTTAATAAGTACATATTTCTATTGAAAAATTATGTAATCAAAGAAAAAAAAAATTGTATTAGATTTTTAAAAGATGCCTCACATTTCCTTACAGAGTATCCCACTTTACCCATTATAAGGCCAAAGTAGGATATGCATATCATGTAATAATTTTTTGTTATATATTCGTCAAGATGTTGAGGTTTTACAATGATAACTAATATTTCAAACTTTGCATTTCAAAGCAACGAATTGGCATTTCATGCCGAGTTAAATTATTTTAGCCATATTAACAGCATTTCTTAAGTACTATATTCCCCTCCTCCTTTCCCATATAAGATAATAGGTACCGCTCAACCCACCGAAGGACATATAATCTCAAACTGATATGCCGCTGAAATGCATCCTCACTATTGAGAATTTGATAGGGTCCTTCGCTGTCGTAACCCAAATTACTCACCACCAATACACACCAAGGCAGAATACCCCACTCAACGTCCATCCAGAAAACGTGGCTTTCCCTATTCAATTAGTCCTTCACCATGCACTTCAGCAGGGCAACGAGGTACACATAAAGCACGTTATTATGCAAAAGGGGGGTTTGACGTTCTGCTCTGTCGCTGCCAAACACAACACGACTGTTGCATTAGGCGTGGCAGGGAAACAGCTCCTCGGTAAGAGAGACTGTGATTACATAACGCGGCGAGTTGGTCAAAGACAATTGGCGTCCATTGTCCATCCCTTTAAAGTTCTGTTAGAAATCAAACAGAATGGGGTGGTCGTAAACCATCGCGGGCCGAAGTGAGACCGTTAGGACTCAATCCGTGTTATTGTCTTTGCAACTGTTTGGGACGCTTAGGGCTGTTATTAGTTGTTTGGTTGGGGGGAGGGTCTTGAGTGGGTGGCCAGATAATGATCAACGAGGTGAAGAGAGAAATGGGGGTTAGATAACTGCGAATGGTGGATTTAATGATGTGGCCATCACTATCCGTATGTCTGGACAACGGAACGAAATGGCAAATTACTGAAGGTAATTTGATCGTGTAACTGCCATTAAGTTAATATTGATACACGAGAGACGATTTAAAGGTTATCTATAACAATGGTTAATGGCTCTACTATATATGTGATAATTTTTTTGCTATCAAAATTAATAACAACACTGTTATTATATGGCTATATTAGAAATAATGCATTGCCATATAGGCACATACTGATAAACTGTATACTATACAATATATTTGACAACATTCATGTATCATTCACGACTACCTTAAGTTCTGTTGCAAGTTTCCAATTAAATTTCAGATTATTATTTGTGACATTGAGAATTTCTATTTAAAGTTTATCCTAATCTAATGATTGATCAGAATTTTTTTTATTTTGAAACTTTTTATTATGATATAAAATTTTAAACACTGTTGTATTTAAAAAAATCTCCATTTTCAGACTTAAAAATTGCTATAATCACGAATTTGTTTATAATTACAAATATGTTTATAAGTACAAATATGTTTTTATTCATAAATGCAATGGATATACCATATAATTACATAAATATGTGTTTATAATTACATAAATGCAATGAGTATAAATATAAAATGGTGATAACAAAATATTAAACTCAAAAGTGTTCCAAAAAATAAAAACTCTTTTACTGGCATTTAAGACCCAAATTGGAACATTATTAACCAAATATATAATTCAACACACACATGTTACGGAAGGACAAGCTAAAACAAAACTTGCACTAACCCAAAATGTATAAGCAAGTTTTAGAATGTAGAAATGAGCATCCCTTATACAGTTAAAAATAACAAAGTAAAGTTATTTTTTTTAACCGCAAAACACTTCAAAGCAGAAAATTTACGCAAAAATCGCATTGTTCAAATGCGATAAAATCTCATACAAGCTGATTGAAAATCATTGCATTTAAATACACAGTAACAAACACGCAAATAGCTTCAGAACACAAAACATTTGCATAAAGCAATTAATCAAAATCGACTGAAAGCAGTGTGGCCAAATTCTACCACACCAAGTGCGTCCAGATAATTTTAACGTTTTTACGATGCGTATTGGGTAACACATTTTTAGTGTCACATATCGGAAACAAATATTGGAAGTCTGACCCCTTTTACAATATACACTCTACCCAAGGCTACAAGGTTAAAGAGTTACTTCATAACTTTCATTTTTCCTCCTCTGGTCTTCAAACTTCCTGAACGTGAGTATTTTATTAGGTTAATGGGCCTGATAAACTATTATGAATTTTATAATATCATGCTCTTTTACAATACGGAATTTTCAACAATGAAAACACAATTTTTAACAATTATAAAGAGTTTCAAAAGTACTTAGTAGGAGCTTTTGTTGCGAAGGATAGTAATTTATTTGTATATTAGCAGTGTTGAGTTCACTTTACCATAAAAAGTCAATTAAGTTGGTATTAACTAAAGTTCCATGAAACAGGTACATTAGTCAAATACATAGATTAAGCTGAGGGTGCATTTTTAACAAAATGCTAAATAACTTTTATAAATGTTTAAATTACAAATTTTGTTTAATTCTTTTTTTTAAAGCATTTAACTACAAAATTAGCAAAATCTCCATTTTTGTTATCCGAAAATTAGTCTTTGACCTAAAAGAACCAACAAGATGAATGTTGAAAAATGATGTTAATTATCAAAATTAGCATAATTAGCATTTTACTAAAAAGAAAATTGTGACTTTAGCTTTTGTGTTAAATAAATTTTGTACCCAGGCTAAAATACTGGTTAAATACTTAAACTGGCCCTCATACAGGACGAAGCGTTTTACAGTCGTTACTTCGATGTTTGTTCAGGGCCCAGCGTTGAATGACTAGCATGAATTCAGATGTATAGTGTTGAACGCTCACCAAGAAAGGTGTTTCTTGCCAGTTCTCTTGTCGCATACTTCCAGACATTTTCTGATCACAATACTGTCGCATGTGTAATTTTTTGCTAGAATTCTTGTATTAGTTACAGTGTACCCTTTCAATGATACTGATAATTAATGATTACTCTTGAAATGATATTGATAAATGATACCGCAATTCAATGCAACCTATCTTGATCTCTAACTATTATACACATGTTTTTTTAAATTTCGAAATTAGCTCTGGGATCTTCTACATATATCTGTCGCTTAACATATGCAATGGTTGTCGAAAACGACGGCATTCATGTGTGGTATGGTATGTTTATTTGCGTAAGTATCAGTTTTGCAAGCATTTCCTTGTAGAAAATATCCATATAAAATTCCACGTCATGACAAATGCGTGTACTTTGCCACGAGTAACTTTTGCTCACTCAGCTACCATGACAACATAGAAAGTCCTCCCCCAGAAATGAAAGTATAGTAAATTTATGAGTCAACCATTACTTCCAACTACTAAGCCTTACACTCCTTTCTTTTCGACGTGGCTTAAAGGGAAATTGACGATGCCGCGAAAAAACTCCTTTCTTTTCAGCTGTACTTTCCATCTGTGCATCAGTATCCCATCCGATCGATACCGAGAAGAGGTGAGATGGAACAAATGTGTTTTACATCGCATCAATTTCGATTTCACACATGGATTAGGCCGTTCAACGTTCTTTCCGACGATTGCACTTTATGAGGATTTAGGCCAGGAAAAATGTCGCAGGGGTTCGACTTTACGGATAAAGGGAAATTGGGATGTCACATTCTCCCTCCACTTTTTTCCCCCATCCCGCTTTCATCGTATTTTTCACTCAGTGGTTAGACGGACGACGTCCGATGCAAAACGATGCAGTAGTCTGTTAAGACGCGCCAGAGTGGGGATCTGGGACAAGGGTGAAGTAGTGTATAAGCATGAAATAAGAGAGAGATAGTTGTATTATTTGGAACTCAAAGTGTATTGCGCAAAGTTCATGCGAACTCCACTGAGAACTTACAAAACACGTTAAAAAGAGAAAGCTTTATAAAAATCACGAGCGAATCAAGTAGGACATCTCTTCAAATAAGATGTATAACGTATATAAGAGGGAACATTAATGTAAAAGTATTACCAAAATTCTATCAAAAATCAATACAACTAATTTAATTTGAATATTTTAAAAGAGATCGCCAGCCTTTCCTTGCCTCATCAACTTAATGATTTATTTTCGAGTCACTATATCTTCCGAAGTATTGACTTTTATATGATATATTTGTACACACAAAAAAAAAATCATACACAAGAATTTTTACGATTGATAATAAAATCTCATTAACAAACTTGGAAAAATTACAATAATGTTGTGTTTTTATAAGCACTTTAAAACAATAACAGTAAAATAGGGGATAAAACGGATAAAAGGTAAAAAGGGAACAAAAGACATTTACTGTTGTATACTATCTAATAAGATTAGAACAGCCGAAATTTTTTTTACTCCAGCATATCCTACACTCACTTCAATTTGCGCAAAAATTACCTCATTCTGCAATACCTAAGAAAATTTAAAATCCGATTTCAGATTAAGCGCCAGCCATTTTGTAAAGAAAACCAACGTTAGCAGAATGCTTTTACAATCGCTCCTCAAATGGTAAATCCCTGATGATGTAGATATACCTGAAACATCACACCCTTCAAACCCTACGGGTGAAGAAACATAAAAAAACACACCCTTTTCCCAAAGCGTAAATACACACCGCTTTGAAACTTTAATACTCTAGTCATGCCCCAAGGATTAGCTGCAATACACACCCAGAGGTAACAAAGACTGGCTAAAAGGGTTAGAAGGGATCTATACCGTCAAGTGAAAGGTGACTAAAAACTGTCTAGGAAAAAAAAAAAAAAAGCGGGGAAAAAAAGCAAAATTCGCCCATAGGGCCCGATTAAAACTAGCGAATATTCTCTTGCGGTTTTCGACCGACCCTACATTGGGCTTTGGTTAATTCAACGGGATTTTAGGGGATGGATATGTGCTATCTAGGGTCCCTTGTGGGGATATTGGGGGATTACTGTTGGAGAAAAGGGGAAAATAATCTGATGCTCTAGTTTTCACGAAGTTTATTGATGACTAGACTATATTTGTTGGGTTGCTGTGGGTGATTGGATTTGATGAAAAATAAATGTTGGTTTTAAGTTATTGTTGAAGGTAAATTTGAGTAATGTCGTTTGTATTTTCCTGCATTTTAGGCTGAACCTAGCGTTCATCACATTTGATGTATGTGTATTTGAAACTATAATTCTAATTTAGTTATATTTTTCTTTTTATATGTTATATATGATCAGATATTGTAGAGCGCTAATGTGGGGGCAAGATCCAGTGTTGCCAGACATAGTATTTTTAATATAACGCTATTGTTTTCCCTACTCTTTTAGCCCACCCGATAGCCGTGTGGTTAACGGTCTACCTTCGCATGCTAAAGGTAAATTATAAGAAATTTGAGTTAGCCATGGATGTTTGTTGTGGTTCGGAATCCACGTTAAGCTGTAGGTCCCGGACTGACTAGCCGTTATTGTGCAAAAGTATAGGTCGTTGAGCGCACAAATCAACCAACCAAACCTCTTACGTAGTTTTACCCACACCGATATTTTGATATAGTACAATTCTTAGTACTTTATTAAGTGCAGGAAATCTTAATGTTTGATGTACTATTGATATTTCAATAGGTAAATGTTCAATAGGTAAATGTTGTTGAACAATTAGAACTATGAACTAGAACTTGATGAAACTAAACTTATTACTATTCGTGTTTATATATGTATTTCCGCTCTTCTTTTACGTGTTCTTGTTCAGAATAAAATGTTTTCTCGTAGTAACACCGAATCGGTTTATTCTCCGGTAACTTCTTAGTAGTAAAAATATCATAAAATATGCTGTGTCCAAAATGCATTGCAAAAAACTGCCTACCTAAGAAATTTAAATCCGACTCCGGGTAACACAACCTCGAACCCTAAACCTCTCGTATAGATAGAACGCTTATTCTGAAGCCAAGAGGTTTAGAGCTCATTTAGTTTTAGGAAGTTAAACTGAGTTTTGTAACAGCGATCAGATATTTATTTGAAATGATTTTCTGATGTAAATAAATCCTTCGTAATATAAATCAATAATGGTTTTCCTCATAACAAGTTTCATGAACTATATAGGTATATTTCTCTATCCTAGACAGTGTAACTACATAATTAAATACAATTATTATATCTACTTCTAAAACTAATTTCTTATTTGGTGACTGATATTTATATGAAATTGCAAATAATTTTATTCTGTAGTTTAAGTATTTTTGACTGAAAACTTCACATTTAATGAGAATTATTAAAAGTATAGATTAAATATAGTTCTCACTTAATACATTTTGCAAGTAACGAAAAATAAAAATACTAACAGAATGTATCTAAATATATAAGAACAAAAACTTCCAAAAAATCCTTGAAAACCTTCCAAAATATCAAACATTCACGTTTTCTACTACCTGACAATAGTGAAAAAATGTTACTCGCTAAAAACTTTTCTTTATTTAATGGGTACCGCGGGAAGCATCAATCATTACAAGAGAATTGGTTTTTCCACTCGAAAACGCTACGGAACATTATCAATATTTTTCTACTCTTGCTGACAAGCAAAAATTCTGAATATTTCGCACAATATAAACCAAACCATTTTATTTGCATTATCAAACTGCATATATTTACCACTTCTGATTACGGATGCAAGTTTGTATATTTGTAAGTTTGCTTTTATATGAAGTAACAGGAGTTATACGTTTTAGTCCATTTCGTTTTTCAAAAAGGGATATTTCAAATAGTTTTTGACATGCAGTATTAGAATGTGGGAGTGTTTGTAAATATATCCGCAGCAGTAGAAAATTGCGCGATAAAATAATAATTTTTCAGTGAAAAGAGAAAAAAATATTTTACTTTTAATATTATGTTCAAAAGGAAGAACAAGTGAAAATATAGATGAGTTACTCTTTAAGCAGATATTCTTTTTTAAACCCTTTATATTAACTTCAATTATGTTTGTTTGTCGAGGGGAGGGGAAACTGCGGAGGCCTAACAAACCCCCAAACCCCCCCATCCAGTAGGGCTGAAACTTGACAAATAGGTTCGATGTCGATGACAATACATTCTATCAAATTTTGGGGCTATTACTGTCACTAAAAGGTCGTTTTTACAGAATACTAGTAAACCAACTTGCCGTCATCCAATAGCGTTAAAAAAGCATTGAACCGACCATAGTTGAAACTCTTTCTTGTTGCCAAATTTTTTTTAATAAATAATAAAATTGTTTTAATCAAAATAAATTAAATATATTTGGATGTGGATGTGAGTTTGACGTTCATTTTAATAAATACATTTTGAAGCGTAGTTTGAACCACATTTTCCTAATAGAAATGTCAACGGATATAAAGGATTTACATTAAAACTTTGTTTTTATGGGTTATATTATTTAAGCATAAAAACAGTGCATAAAAATTCACTGATTTAGAGCAAAACATGTTTTTTCATAAAATGTTACGTACGATTGAGATCACAGAAATATTGAAATTAATGTAAAGTTTCACCACCAGATGGAAGCGTGACACTTCACTGAAGTACATAGTTTACTTGATAGACAGTTACTTATCGAGAAACCTTTAAATGAAATGCAATACCATATAAACTATATATGCTGAAAAAAACTCTAAACCTATAAAGAAAACTACATATAAAAACAATATTAAATATTTGCGATAATTATGGTTTTCGAAGCTTTATTTGGGAATTTTTAATAATTTAAAAAAAGTTATATTTACTTTTAATTTTGATTTTATTTTGTATATATTATTTTGCCGTGATGTCATTATTATTAAACGTGATGTGCAATACATAACACAATTTTTTTGAAGATTGATTACAATAGGATATAAATAGGTTTGGTTGTTTTCAGATTATCTGGCGCCGTCAGCAACACGAGGGCTATAATGCGCCGAAACATTCGTCATTAGACAAGCCAACATACATTTACAAACACCCATGCCAAACACGGGACTCGGGATATAAATAGGAAATATGGTATAGAGCCAACCGAACCCCTTTTGCAATGAAAATCCAACATTTTTCGATGCGCAATAAGAGAACACCATATAAATATCAAACCAATCGGTTAAAGGGTTTTTGAAATCAAAAAGAAATATTATTTGGGTTGCCAGAAGCTTTTCAGCTTTCCTAGTCTGCAATTTCTGTCCAAAATGTCTGCAAAAGGAGACAAGCTATTATTAGTATGGGCCGGGAATCTCTAATGTGACAGTTTCTTCCCTCAAAGCAAAATCAATGTTTTCAATCTGTAATTGAGAGGTCAAAGTAAAGGTGTGCCTACGAACGTGTCAGCGATCTGTCATTTTATAAAGATAAAAGACATATAAATATCGTGAAATACTTTTATTCGATAATGGTGTGGCGTAGTGTATTTTGTTTTATATACGTCTGACAAGAGAGTTAATAATATGCAAATTCTTCAAATAATAACATTTTAAAGTGCGTATCTTCAAAATTTTAGAACCATAGTAACTTAAGAGTAATCAGTGACTAAAATGTTTAGCATGGCATTAAGTAGTGTTTTGCATAATGAAATGTTTTCTGAAAAATTATCGTGTATAAGACCTCGTGGTATGATTTTTCTTGACCTCTCCAAAACCGATAAAATAACAAGAGGTTAATTATTTTTAAATTTGTTTACATCATTGTAGAAAACTGTCAATAAAACTTAAATTTAAAAAAAATCAAGGCCAATTGACAAAATATCAGATAAAATTTACTAACATTTTTTAATTACCAAAATGTGTCCAAGTTTAGATATTGCATCAAACATGTTTTTAAAGCATTCCTGTTAGTTCACATAGAACTTTAAAAAATAACAAAGAAGCATTTAAAAATACATGTTAATGTATTTTCCTTGTTTTAAATCCTCTGTAATGCATTTTAAGCTTCTAGCATTGAAATACCCTAGCATAGTACAAGACTATAGAAACTTACATATTCATACTATGAAATGTCAACTCTCATAACAGGTGATTTTTCTTTTTTAAACTAATATATAGATCTAATTCTATTTAAATTTAAGAAATAACTAGGTCAATATATGTAAATCATAAATAGTAAAATTGCAGATGTATATTATACGCACGATTATCATTTTTTGCTTATTTTAACTATGCAATCAGTCTAGTTATTTAGAAATTACTCAATGAGAAGAAAAATAACAGTATCGATATTAATATTTTACAATTATTCTATTTGTTTGAATGGATATTCCTCAGTAAGAAGACAAATAATAGCAAAAAATACGCCAAGTCTTGTAAGCGGAACATTACACGCATTTCTCGGACCATGGACTCTAGAAACCATTAATTTAATGACTAATTCCGCCCATTACAGGGCACAGAGGCGAGAAATCTCTAGGGGTCTTCCCACCCCCGCAATGGAACGGGGCGTATCCTGCACTTTTAGTTCTACACCACCCCCCGAAGGGGGAAGACACCCCTTTTCACCCCATAAAGAAGGGTTGAGGGGGTTGCTACACCCAACCCACCGACAGCTGTAGGCACTTAAGATTGTTTCGAGGATCTATTGGTGTAAGTCAGCCGATGAAGATAGGCCAAATCGAGAGATCGAAATGATAATACACATCAAGAAACAGATTGAGATACGAAGCTAAACAATTAGAGTTTAGAATCAGCAATGCGAAATGATGTGGGAATTTTTCAGCAACATAATTACTGGAGTTTAATAAATTCTACTGTCAGAAATTGTCTTGACAGTAGAATTATGAAAAGTTGATTAGAAACACTATGTTTTCATTCCCAGCTTAGTAAGTTTCTTTGGTTTACGAGTTTTACTCTGCATAAGTTTTAACCACTAAAGTCTTGTGGTAAGAAAAACATTAAGCCCATTCAACCCTTAACAGCTATCCAGGTATTCACAAAGAACTGGTGTTCCTAATGCTGAATATAACGTCTTCCAAAACCACACCATCAACATTTATTGTACTATAACGGTAAGTCTCAATGAAGACCTGGAGTACTTTTGAATTTAAGGGGATCATGATTAGTGGTAGATTTGAGAAAAAAAGTTGAGACAAGCTATTTTTAACTGAGGACTATTGTGTACATTGTTAATTGCTACTAATATCTAAGGGGTAAAAATTAGAATCCAAGTGGTGCAAGATCAGGATAGTTTAAAGAAGAGCTTAAGAATATTCAATATTTATATGGTTTATAATTTTTCTAACACAAAAAAAATATTATATAACTAGTTTAGTAAGAACTCCATTTCTAATAATTAAAGTTCAGTAATGTCCCAGAACCATATTTCACGGCATTAGGTTGGTATTTGTTCTGTATATCCCTCTTCACTACTACATATCTTTAATTACAAGGTACCCAACATTCAGTACCAACTATCCTTTAAAAACACCATCCAGTTACTTTTTTAACGAACTTGAACGTATCTTACTTTTCAGAACGTCATTTCAAAACTTCTGTCCTCCAATCCTCACTGTCCAAAAGAGACTCTCAAATCATATTTGAATTCAGGGAATATCATTACGGTAGAATCGTGATTTATAAAAAGAGGAGGCGTGCTATTTTTAACTATTGACTTCCAGCGTGCAGTTGGGTGATTGCTGCGACAGCAGCCGCTAATTTGTAACGGCTGGAAATTAGCAGTGTTTTCAGAATGCCTAGTGATGTCTGCGTCAGCTTTGTTGAAGTAGTGGATGACGAATTCGATGAAAGGTTCTCGGTTGCCATTATAGGTGCAGTACAGATTCTCGTAATTATTCAGCTGGATGGGGAGAATTGTAGTGAAGGAGGAGGAGGGAATCGATAGTTTGATTTATTAATGGTTTTTCAAATAAAGCAGAATTACATTTATATAATAACATGTTTATGGACGACTCTTAATATTTTATTACAAATTTCACTTTTCGTGTAAAATACAATGTACGGGATGCAGGTAAATACGCATGCATGTTGTAGGTAAATACATTCTAGGAAAGATATTATTTATTATATCTTTTTATATCCACGAGTTTACTATCAGTAAAACGAATTGGTGTTGTAAAGGATTGCAAAACGTCAACATATATATATATATATATATATATATATATATATATATATATATATATATATATATATATATATATATATATTTAAAGGCTTGAAAAATGACTAGTATTTTTCTACAAAAAACTAAGTTTGAAAGATACCCATTTAAAACTACATCATTGTATAGGTAATAGATTGAAAAAGATAATAAAATGTACAATAAATATAAAACTAAATATTCAAAGAACTTAAGCAGACAATGATTCCAAAAATATAGCTTAAGTAAGGCAAATGCACATTCGAATGCTACAGTTGAATAACAGAAAATCAATAAGTAGTTAAAAAAAAATGATTATGTATAGAATAATTTTCTCATATATGCCAATTTAGGGCAATAGAATTTTAAATTAAAAGGTCAACAAGTAAAAACTAGTTCGAAAGTCATTGAAAACACCCGCCAATGGGGTCAATTGTATGCAAAAAGAGGCGAATGCAAAAGTGTCGCTGACACAAACCTTTACTTTGTCAAGTGTCAGTCGCTTGTCAAACGGAGAGTGTCCCAGAAACTTGAAAGTTGCATTAAACTCGAAAAAACCTACCTTAACATATCTATTCGCTCTATTTTTCTTATGCACAATATAGTTTAAAGTGAGGTCACATAAATAAATTTCAAGAGAAATATTACTTTATAAAATAGTACGGAATTAAATTTAAGATATAAAAGATAGGAGAGTTTAAACAGGTTGATGTTGTGAATGAAAATAAATGGTTTTATTTTGTGTAAAAGGAGGAAATTTGAAGGAAGCCGGGTGCCCTCATTTCTATACGTCCAACTTAGCATTTCCAGTTCCTTGCAAATTTTGTTTTCGTTATGCGAAACTAAGAAATGTTTTGTATATTTGGGCCAGCTTTAGAAAAGGTGTGTAGACTCATATTTTGAGATTTCCTATTGTTGTGATAGATTGGATTCGGTTCTGCATCATTGTTTTCTGATGTTTGAAACTTCGGAGATTTGTTTCTGTGTTATAAGATATCTTGTATGATATGTCGTTAGTATTTTGAGACTAGGGTTTGCGTTTTTAAGTGTTAAAAGATATAACTTAGAAGAAATTACTTTTTTTTTAGCATGGATTTATTTGTATGGGTTTAAATTTGTAAATAATACGAATTAAATTTAAGTGATATGTGTCAAAACAAGATAATTTTTTAAATTATGGTTCTAAAAAACTAGATAAATATTATCCAAGAAAAGTTTTAATTTTAATTATATTGCACGACACAAAATTTATTCGATTTACAAATATTCACGAGATTCAAATGTTTAACACATATTATAATATCCTAAGAGCATCACTCAACATACTTTCCTATAACGTACTATTAATAAATTAATACGATTATATTAATAAATGACAATTATTACTGATAATCGCCAGACCAATTAGCCCTGTAAGTGCTTATATACTGGGCATAGCTCTCCTGTGTATATTTTCCACTTTTACATCCATAAAATCATTATCTTACTACACATCAAGTTGTATTCCGAAGAGGGGTGAAATTAGCTTTTTATACCAAATTAATAGCTATCCACATACCATACCTCTAGCTTCTGATAACTGGTATCGCAATATCTTAATAAGCACTCATTACCGAAATTAGGAACATATTGTTAGCATAGTTTTTTTCATCCTGGAGCATGGAAATGTTCACGAGTAATAAGATAATTGCCATCTCCTACAACCAGACATATCTCATCTGCAAAAATATCCAATATAGGATCGAATAATCATTGTTTACCCCACGCACCTCCGCACCATAATGGTTTTTCCGATACCCAAAACAAAATTCGTTTTCCAAATACCCATTAATCACACTTTATTCTACATGCGATGCGCACGCCGCGTGACAACGGTGCACCAAATCTTTTATTTTCGCTAAATGGCCTAATCAAATCATTCCAACCCCCCCCCCCCCCTACGACTATTTATACAAATCCCAACTGCGCATACACAAGACTCCTACTTCAGGAGGCTTATCTATGCTAGTGTAGGAGTAACATAAGTAGAAACTGAGGGAAAAAATTAAATGGTAACGAGACGGGAGTGTACAGGGGTTGACACTAGGGACCCGCGAAATGGTTGCTATCAATTAAGGGGGACCGTCGTCTAATTGCGTTAGTGCCGGAGGTCGTGGTGATTAATCAAGAGCGAGTGTGCGTGTCATAATCGTATTATCCGGCCCATTCCACCCGTTTCAATTATGGTCGAGGAGAGCGGTGGGGGTAAGGCGCATGCGCACGTGGGATGAAAGGGATTTGGAAAGAAAAATATCTTCCATCTAGGTCTAGATCAATTCGTTTCATTACGCAAGAGCTGCATGGAAGATATTTCCGTTAAAACATCATAACTGCATACGTGAGTTCTTCTTACAGGAGGTTGAAAGAGCTCACGGAAAGCATCCTGCCCTAACGTTACAACGATTTTTCGATTCAATATAGTCAATTACCTTCTAGGAAGACCTTCCACGGGAAATTAACCGAAATTGAGTCTCGAATAGAAAAAATTTATTTTGATTGTAAGATTAGCATTTTTTTTTTACTAAAGAACTATATATCCGAGACCTACGGTTCAATACCAATTAAAAACCACCTATGGGGTATTTTTCACCTTGACTATTTTTTCCCAAGACAAGCCTAAAATTCTAGATTTCTTCCTTAAAAAAAAACAGAAAGAAAAAAAAAAAAAAAAAGAGCAATTGACCTAATTTGAATACTTGACAATATAATGTTTGAAACCATAATGTAACATGCGAAATACTATCATGAATTAACCTAAAAAAAAAAAAAAAAACGCCATAATCCCCAAACTATTCTTGTTGGAAATAAGCAATTAATTTAAAAATATTATGATACATAATAAATAAATACTTTTAGTATTACGTAACCCCCCCCTCTCCCATTTCATTTTATTCCATCCAGCTTATTATATTTCAAATTTTCTCCTCATTTACCCAAAATTATAGAACGCCAAAAAACTCGCCATAATCCCAAAACTATTCTTGTTGAAAAAAAGGCAATTAATTAAAAAAACATTATGATACGTATTACTAAAAGTACTTATCTATTATGCAATATTTCATTTTACTATATTTCAAATTTAAGCCCTATTTACATAAAACTATAAATCAATTATAATTACAATTATTGACTCTCAATAAATACTAAAAATAAATCAAACATCATAAATTATACTCATAAATAGTACTCACATCTCCAAAAAAATTTGTAGAGGAACAGGTTACTTACCTAAAAAACAAACAAAGTTATCGTTAGTAAACATATCACGCTATACAATTTATAAAAATAATTACAAACATTTTTGACGCTTTAGGGTATTAGTACAAACATCGTTTTGTATTTTGCCGTCTTAAACATATTACTTTCCTCTTCCTTAAGTCAGATGGAAATTTGATTTGTAGTGACAAAACTAGGAGTGTAATTTCCGCGCACGATATATTATTATTTTCAAAACAGTAATATTAGACGTGCTCATGAAGAAAGTTGATGTAAATCCAATTACTTTCAGCCAAGAAAATTTCTTTAAAGTGTACGGAACGAATCGCATATAATACGATAAAAATATAATTGGAGATATTTTGAAGGAGTTTGGTGACTGAGATATAGGAAGTTTGAATGATTTGCTGTGAGCCGCACACATGAATATATAATAAATTCGTGATAGTTTAAATCAATAGATTATGTAGTTGGACTTATTGCATTTATTTTTAAGAATTTAGTTAAGCTGATATTATACTGTTTTTAAAAATGAATTGTTATAACTATAATACACAAATTAATAATGTGGCTTTATGAAGTCTAAGAATCCTTAAAAATTTAAAACAAATTATGATGCAATCGTGTACGTCATAAATATAGTTGTATTTTAAAGCCAGCCGTTAACAAAAATTTTTATTTTTACTGAATTTATTTTCAGTTGACTCTATTAGATAACGTACAACTGTATGGGTAAATTTTAAGTTGACGGAGTTTTTCTAAAAACTGTTTTTCACCGTTGCGTGGTGGATAAAGTTTGTTACTTCAATATTTTCTTGTGATTCTTGTAACATTTCGTTTAAAATATACTATACTTCTACCATAACGGAAATTGTAAAATATATTTTAGAAACTTTTTTATAAACTTTTAAAGCGAAAATTTAATTTTTTTATTTGAAATCCTCAAAATTTTGTAATTTGTGAAATTTATTTTAGTTGGTAGATTATTTTATCCACACAATTGTTATAAAGATAAAAAAAAATGCAAAATTGGAATTTTTGGGTTGGTTTTGATACAAGTTAAAACGCACGTAATTGTAAAAATTTCGTGTCAGTCCATATTTGAGCGTCATAACCCCCCTCCCCCTCTCATTAAAGAATTTTCAATTTTGTACAACTGATTATAAATCTCCATACTCAATTAAATATTTCTGCCTACAAACAATTCAATGTAAGAATTAAATCATAGTTATTTTATTTCAAAAAATTAAACAAAAAAATTTTGATTTTGACAATTTTAAAAGTTTACAGACCCCTTATACTATTTACGTAAAAAAAAAACAAGAAAAAAAAAGAAAAAAATAGGAGTCATTTGCGTAAATATTTTTTCCCTTTTAAAAATTCTAATAAAAATACTAACATATAATCCTATTTATAAATTTTTAATGTGTTTTTATATTTAGTTTAAAATAAAAAAATCATAAATTTCAAAAAGTACCCTATTTTTTTATTCTTCATTTAAGCTAGTTAACTAAGAGGCGTTGAGTTCTTACCTTAATAATACTAACATTTTGAACCAAGTCGGTTTGTTTTAGATCTTCAAATTTTGCAATACTTAATTTTTTACTATTCTGCTAAAAATATAGTTATTGCCATTCATATAATTTGGGTGATGATATGAAATTGGACTAATTCTTATACTTTTACAAATATTAAGTATTACATTCGTCAAAAATATTCAGCGCCAATATTTTTAAGTTTAAATAAGACTTGCTGATTTCAAATACAATATTTTCCATCGTACATATCGTGCAAAAATGTTTCTTCAGAAAGTACCAAAATATTCACCAGATGCGGCAATTATGATTAGAGGCTATTAAAATTTGAAAAGTTACTATTAACATTCATGTTCGTAGTCACTTTTTAGCAAAGAATACAAAATATCCTTCGATTTTAAATTTTGAGTTGTCATTGAATTAGTAATCAATATTAAGCTCTAATCATTGTTGTTTCATTTGGTAAAAAGTTTCATATGTTTTGAAGTTACATTTCGATTTGTTATATTTTATTAGGTTTGTGGGATTAGAAAGAATTGTGATCATCTGTAAAAAAAAAATGAAGTTCTGAGAAAACTAAAACTACAAAAATCATTCATTTAAATTTGTTAAATTTAAGGAAAATAAAAACATATTTTGTGCAACATGAATTGCAGATGAGGATTTAATGTTCTTTAACCATTTCGTTGTGTTTTAACCAGTAACAATTCTTCATTGTAAAAATTCAAAGAAATGCAAATATCAGTTTGTTAGCTTCTAGACTCTGTCACATACTTTAATTTTCGGTTAGAACTAAATTGACGTCCGACCACATCCACCTTTATAGTTTCATTAACATTTATTCAGGATTTTTTTTTTTTTTAATTATAGAGAAAAGTCACCATCATTATATTTGAATTTTGGAAGTCATGAAACATGTAGGAATCGCTCTCAACACTATGCACGTACACATCCTGCAAACTCATCGAAAACAACTGCTTGCAAATCGAGAACCGTTGTTCAACACAAAAGCAGTCTCCAAAGCATCAAGCCTTTCATTAGACCAATGCGATGAGACACAAATGCAGCTAAACCTAAGTGAAAACCGTTCGAACGGTCCGAGAAGTCAAGCGCTTGGTTAGCCGCCCGTGACGACTTTTACGTGATCACGCACCCGTCACGAAACCATCCTTGCTCCCCTCCGGATGCGAGTCCGTGATAAGGGAGGAGGGAGGTGCTACCTCCTGCTCCCTGGTAGATGCACCCTATTATGTATTCTCCCCCCAACCTACTAGGTCAGCAAGTGCCGTAGGATGAAGTTATAATATTAGATAAGAGGTGAAGGGTGCAATGCAAAACAGGATGGCGTAAAAAAAAAAAAAAAAAAATGATTGCACGTGGGACTTTTGCTTGGGGAGTTGGCGAATTTGTGTGTCCTGAAGTTTATTAATGGGTTCTGGTCAGCATTTGCCTTTAAAAGTTTGGTTTGTTACTAAAAAGTAATTCGTAAACAATTTACCAAGCAGCAGTTCGTGGACGATGTGGAAACATTACCTTAATTTGTGAAGGGAAATACTACTATTAACCTATTTAGTTTCCAAATATTTTTACAATGGAAAATAGAATAAATACCAAAAGTTTTCGAAATACAGAACAATTATCTTTAAATGTACACAAAAAAAGTTTATTTGAACAGCATCTATGGAAATGTTCTATGGTTATGTTCGGCTCTTGAATCCTTTGTGAAATCGTGTTTGGATTAAAGCAGGAAAAAAAACTAGTTTTGTTTAATACATTTTTATTTAAATAGGGTGAAGGACGATGACAAAAACAAAACAAATGTCATAATATCAACTGTCGCACTAAATGAACACCATTTAAGGATCATCCAAGTAGTTTTCACGATTACAACTAAAAGTGATCTTGAACACTTTATAAAAAAAAAAATTCAAAATCTTATTAACCACAACCGGTTTTAGTCACAAATGTTGCATGTTTACTTTGTTACTCCGCATGGTCTACTTCAACACCTCATTAAAAAAAAAGTAACACCGTTTTAATATATTTATATCTACTAGCAACATACACCAGCTTCGGATCTCATAGCAGAATCCCAGTAGATATAATGAACTTCATCAATTTTCTCTCTCTCTCTCATTAGATACAATATATAAAGAGAAAATGCCATTCTAAAGTATCTCGGAGCCCAGCGAAATCCAGACCAAACCTGCTTCACAGATTCATTCGCACCCCCACTTCCTCTTACCAGCATATCCCACCGATGAATCCAAGTAACCACAGCTTTAATAATTGCACAGAAAGCGTAAAGCCACAAATTCCTGCAGGGCTCACGTTGGCTATTTACTATTCATGAGGCAAAGTGGGAATGCAGTTAGACGAATTCTCTTGGGTGAGAGAGTAAGGATGCTGGCATAGAGTGTATTTGTAAAATTAACTTGGCGCTAATTGGCTCCAGTGCCACCGAAACCGCCAAATGATTGTCCCGAGGTATCATCGGTGGCACTGCAACCAGCCATGAAAATAGAATCAATGGGTCAGGGAAAGGCCTCGAGTGAAAATTTATCCAATATGGGTGGGTGACCGGAAGGTCAAGCCGTTATTGAAAATGTGCGTAAAAATGGATACAGAGGGATAGAAATAGATACAGAGGTAGCTGGGGGTAATTACAGGGTTGGGATCCAATAAAGAGATATTTTAATAGACTTTACTATGCTGCTCTAGTAAAGATGCAAATCTAATATTGGCTGATAGTATAGGGTTTTTCTTTGCACAAGAGTTGCAAGAAATATTGCAACAAAGATTAGACTGTCGTAATTTAATGTACAATGTTTAGTTCTTATTTAAAATATTGCTGATTGATGTGTTGTGAATGATTTTTGGATCGATGGAAATTTTTTTATGAATGAAGCTAATGAGTTTACGTATCAAGTATGCGCTCAGCAATACTTTTTAATAAAATGTAACGAATGTTAATTAGTATATGTTAAAGTACATAAACTATTTTATTCGTTTAATTTCTCATACACAAAACATTAAAATAGCCATTGCATACATTTTTTTCGGCAAACACGGTTATTATCAATCACAATAATTTTCTTTGCACACAAGTTAAGATACACCTAGAAAAATAGGCGTTATTTCTCCAAGTGTACATGAGACTCCATCACGGAAAAAAAAATACGTTGTACAGTAAAAAAAATCGATAATTCAATAATTAATACTAAAAATAAAGCTTAGTAACTCAAATAATCTCGTCTATTTATCAAAAGAATAAATCTTAGTGAAGTAGAATCCGGACTTAGGAAAACTTAAAGGCACGCAATAAGGCAGGTAGATATGCGTGCACAGAATGAACGCTAGACTGAAATTAATGAGTTCGCTTATGCTGAAGAGAGCTTCTTGGTTTTTTAAGAAGCAATTTGATTGACGGTGAGCTTGTGTGGCTTTAGTTTTTTTTTTTTTTTCCCGTCTGTGCTTCTCGACTTTCAAGAGCAACCAAGAGTTTAATTGTAATCTGCATAAATAAATTAGATTTTTGATTTATCGGTTAAGGGGTTTCGGTTCTTATGAGGTGGGAAGGATATACCATCTATTTACTTATGAATTCGGAATTAATTGATTTACTGCAAATGAGCAAGCAGAAAATTGAAAGAGTGAGATAGAAATTAAAAAAGCCATTTTTTTTTTTTAATTATTCCTTTTTTCTCTCGCCTGTTTATTTTGTCATCTTTAAATGGTTGCTTGTAATAATTTAAAGGGATATACAGTAATGTGGTAGTACATTAAATCAACTTTGAAAACTCCCCAAAACTTGAACAGCAGTCTACTCCCAAGTTACAAACGTCCTCCAGTTATCACAATTCAGATGGATTGGGCAATAAGCAGTTGAAATAAAACATCTTGGATGATACTAAATTGAACTACTAATATTACAGATCTCATTAACCACAAAGTATAGATATTTTATATGACGTTTCCCCATGCTATTCCTCTAAATTGGGAGGAAATATAATTAATTTACTTTAAACTTAACTTCAAAATGAGTTTTAAATTGGATACGAAATATAAAAATATATTACTCCCACAAATATTAACTGTGGAAATGGTCACAAAACGACAACAATGCTACTCAGAATTTAGTTACATACAAACTGAAACATTACTTTTAAGATCAAATGTATGCAATTATTGACACACAAATCCCTTTCGTTTGATTTATTTATACTAATTATTTCAACTTTACATTCATAATAAAAATGAAACAAATATTTTATTACAAAGGCTATTGCCAATATTCATACTCACTCTGAGAAACTAATTTGTGATAGGTAGGAATAATCGAGAATTTTATCTTTGCATGAGAAAGAACCAATTTAATTCTGAAGTTTGATAGGTCTTTAAAAGAATAAAATAAATCAAGATAATACGAGGCAAACTCCTTTCTCACATAAAATTTCGATTTTATTCTAGCGAAACGTTAGTTTGCTTCCTTTTAATATTGTTCGAAAGATGTTGGCGGTATCATAAAAAAAAAGGATAAATTGCATTCCCGAGACCAAATTTGCAACTAAATGTTCGAATTCTAAGAAGATTACACCAAATAATTTCGAATCGCTATTTGCGTTGTCTATTTTAACGATTTTATGTGTAATAGGGTTTACTCCTTAACATTATTTAAAACATTGTCAATTTATTCTATCTTAAACATGTTTATAACGACTAAAATACAATATCTGTTTGCACCATCTACGAAATTACGCGTACATACAGTTGAGATACTTAATATTTCGTTATTTACTTCAATTAATTGCTTGCAGGTCAATTTATTCACTTTTTTGGTAATTCTATATCAATTATATAAATTATTTTCAAGTGCGAGGCTTGTTTTTAATAAAACAATTTCAATTTAATTTACACTGAAATACCAGATTAATTGTATGAACTTGTATGTACTAGTTTAACAGACTATATTTTTCAAAGTATGGGGTATAGCATTTAAGGAGTAGATACATATAGATTTGTTGGTATTATCATTGAAAGACCTTACCTTAAAAACTTGTATTTGTGTGTGCGACAATGATCTGATTTTAAGGACTATGTGACCGAGTTAGTATTTGCCCAACACAGATTGGTAAATATCATTTAACGAGAAAGGCTTGTGTGTTGGATGCCGCTAGATGGCTGTACCGACAAAACGTGTGAGGAGTACCAAAAAGTTTCGGTTCATAGTGCATGTTCCATGGAACCCAGAAATAAATATGAGGATACGAGAATCGTTATGTGCTTTTTCTTGACTGAGTTGTGGCTTCTTTTCAAAGAAATTGTCAATATAAATACCAGTCCTAAACACATGCAACACTGGTCCTAAAAAACCTCAATACAAGGTCTGTGGAACTCTCCGTCCGTCCACAGTGTGAGTTTTATCGAGATTACCAAGAAGTATTAGTCTACCGTATTAGTCTTTTTGTATTCCTGTGTACATTTACGAGACATTACATTGTTTGACTTTCAAGAACTGAAGGACAATTACTTTAAAAAAATGCCTGCAATGGAAACTAAACCTGTATATTTTAAAAACTAATACACCTTTAAGATACAGAAAAACCATTAAAATTTACATTTTACCACCCACTTTAAAATATAAAACTCACTATTTGATTAGAAAAATATAGCTTCATTTTATTATTTGCACTCCATTGAATTTCCAAATATGCTTCAGATTTGTGTAAATTTTTCTTTAAAAATATATTTCTTTTAAGGTTTCAATAAAATTTCCTTTCCGAAAAAAGCGGGGGAAAAAAACCCTTCTCAATATATCCTCTATCCTCCAACAATAACGAGGGACTACAGACAAATATTACATAGTTACCACGTAGAATATTGAGTTTGCGATAGATTCTCCTTTGGCTTCAGTGAATAGAACCATTTCTATAGAGTAAAGCGGGTGCACTCAGAAGAAAAGTTTTATCTCTCATAGTCCTATTAAGCAATCCGGAATTGAGTTTGTAGAGCAATAGAAGGAGTGAAACAGTGCGATCAAGAAGTGAGTGGGTCTTGTTATGGCACATTCGATGTAGTGTCGACATAGTTAGCCGAGGGAAAAGTAAAATTCCACACTGTATGTCATTCGTCATAATAGCGATATGAAATAACTTGTTAAAATAAAATGTGAAATATATTTTATCCTATTCTAATAACGCTTTGAATTCTCATACACAATACTTGTCGAAAAATAGTATAGTATTAGTAAATATCTATAATAATAAAACAAGCTGTGTGTCTGTCTGTGGCGCAATGGATCTATAGAAACCTACTTAAAATTGGAGTAGAGCTCTGAAATTTTCAGCATAAGTAGTTTTGGCCTTTTAATTGTATACATGACAAACAGAATGTTAAAATTTTAATTAGTTCTTTTTTATTTCATTTTTAAATACTATTTTTTTTACAAGGTGACTTCAAACAGAGATACAGCTCCGAAATTTTCCACATAAGTAGTTTTAGCCTTCTAATTGTAGTTTTGAAAAACAGAATTTTAAAATTGATTATTTTTTTTAATTAATTTTTCAATTAACAAATATTTTTACAAAACGATTTCTAATGTTGAATATTTCAGAAGTGTAGTCCTATAAGTGGTTTTGGTCTTCTGTTTTTCAAAAGTCCAATCAGAATTTTAAATTTTTATTTAGCCTTTTTTTTTAATTAAAAAATATGTTACAAAACAATTTCTAATAGGGCTACAGCTCTGAAATTTGCAACATAAGTAGTTTGACCTTCTAATTGGACTTTAGAAAAACCGAATTTCAATTTTTTTTTTTTTAGTTCGTTATTAATTAATTTTTTTAATTAATATATATTTCACAAAACGATTTCAAATAGGGCAATAGCTTTGAAATTTTCAACTTAATTAGCTGTGGCCTTCTAATTGGATTTTTGAAAAACAGAATTTTAAAATTTTATTTGTTTTTTAATAATTTTATTTTTAATTAATTAACGAATATTTTACGAAACGATTTGTAATTGGGCTACAATTCTGAAATTTTCAACACAAGTAGTTTTGGCCTTCGAATTGGACTGACAAAAAGAATGTTAAAATTTTAATTTGTTTTTTGATTAATTTTTTCACAAAAAGCGATTTCTAATAGACCTAGAGCTCTGAAAGTTTCAACATCAGTAGTTTTGGCCTCTAATTTTGCTTTTCACAAACACGTGTTAAAATAATCTTAAAGGGGTGTTGTATTATTGAATTAATGGGGAATTTTTTTTCTTGACAAGGGAGAGGCTTTCAATGTTAAGGCTTTAAGTAGCAATTAGATTTTAGTGAGTGAAGCGAGCTTATGCTTCAACGAGTGAAAAAAACGTGTTTATGTGTCAATGAACTGTTCAGCGAACGAAGCGTGCTCAATTTTGCGTAGCGATGAACCTTTTTGCGAGCGAAGCGCCAAAAACTGGGACCTATACATGAATGACAGATTTCCGCAACGCAAGGCCTCGCAACTAGCTAAAATATTGAACATGTTAAAATTTCGTGGCGAAGCACGGATATTCAGCTAGTAATATGTAAATATATATTCAACATTTTACTATTTATAACAATACTTGTTATTTTATTTTATTTTATTTTACTTAAACTATGATTGCAGACGTTTCGAATTGGGTCGGTAGACTGATGAAACGAAATAAGGACAATATTGTTATAGTGTTAGGAGTTAATTTGTTGATTATAACATATTCTTCAGTAGTACCATCTAATGAATAATAGCATAATAAAACTTTTAATTGTATTTTATTCTAGAACATGGATTTAAGAGATTACGATCAGAAAAATATAGCATTAGTAGTTTTGAGTACATAAAGATTGAAGATTCTTAATTGTACAGTAAATTAATATTTTTGTAAAAAATAATTAAAACATGGTAATTTATTCGAATATTGAAAATTAAATTTAGCGCTATATCTCGTAACAGCAAATATTCAACCAAATAAATGAGAAAAGGTACAAAAACTTGTATTCTAATTTCTATTATTTTGCGATTTGCCTTATCTTAAAGAAAAAAAATACCTGCGTAAGCAATTAACTCAGAGAAGAAAAAAATTAGATAGTTTAGCTTATGAAAACAAACTTTAAGTTTATTTCAGAAAATTTTGCACGGCTATCATAAAATAATTTACTTGCTGATGAAACCCAATTCCTATTTTTCTATTTTTTGTTCCACCGTTTCATTTCCTCTTGCCCTAGTTGTGTAAACGAAATATCTTAATTACTTTCAAAGTTAAGCCAGACAAAAAAAAAAAAAAACTCGCATATATCATTTTAATTAATAGTTATGTGGACATTATATTAACACTGAATCATTGTTCAAAAGTCCGCAGCGTCCTGATTACAATCATCACCGCTTACGCATCCAAGCTCCAATGAGCCACTAAGACCATTTATCTATCTCGATGAAAATTTCAACACGTGCCCCATTTCATACCACAGATTTTAAAGATAACCAAAACACCTTATTAAAGCTCTCTATATAATTGCAGAGCAACTTTGTCCTTGATTGGGACAAGCTTTGCGAAAGCAAGGGTAACATTATAAAGTTAAATATCGTGAAGCCTTTGCCATGGGATATCCAAGACCAAATCTATCTGCAAGGATTCTTTTTTTTTACTTACCTTTAGAATAAAAAAAAATATCATCTTTCCGATAAGATAAAGAAAAGGGATCACCTCAGGGCTGTTCACGCATGCGCACAGACGCAGGTGGTCACGTGTGAAATGAAAGTTGGGGAGTGCTGGCATTTTATACTCTTCCATTATGAGTCATGCCAGCTTCATTACCATAGCCCGGAGGTACCTGGGAGTTACAAGAAGGCTTGGTGAAGGTTTTTGGGTTCATCAGCGTAAGAAAGTAGTGGCTGGCATAAACATTTTTTTTTTATATTTTTGTTTCCTGGGATCTCAGAACGTGTCTTTTTTTGCACTGATGAATCGGGGCAGTAATACGCCCCTAGAAAATACCATGAAAGCTCCTTGGTCGTATATTTGCCTAGCGAGGGTTTTCGCACAGGGATAGGCTGGGAATTTTTCCACCCTCAGAGACAAACGCGATTTGGTGGCTGGTTCTCGTTAGGGATGTCACCGTCTGAAAAGTTCTGCAAAGGCAATTTTATAAAGAAAAATCAATAGAAAGGTTGGAAGGGGAAAGAAAGCGTGATTGAATAAATGGGTTGTGACAGCCAGCGTATTTTCTAAATTCAATCTGCGCTATTGAAAATTTGAAGTATTAGGATTGATACTTTAAGTCAAGTTGTTGAAAGAGAAATTAGCATAAAATATGTACCAGTATGCAACTGTTTTCGATTTGTAATCATACTCTTACAGATAAGAGTAAATATGCTTCGATAACAGTTGTTATTGTTGTAATTGATTGAAAAATTACTTGTGATCAATAGAAATATATATGAATAATTAAAAAGGATTGATAACGTATTTTTTAAACTTTTCAATATGAATTTTGGTTTAGAGGTGATATTTTACTAATTAAACTATTTCAAAAAATAGCATACAGTATATTGAAACTTTTATTTACATATCTAATAACTTCTGTGCATTTTATTAAACAAAATTAAATTTAAAATCAACGGACACTTCGAATATTATAGTTATATTGCTTAATATATGCATCCCATATAAATAAAATAGTTTTAGCTGGAACACAAACATAATATATTACCTTTGAGAGAATGCATCGTATAAATAAAAAGTGCATTGTGCAAGTCAAATCAGATATCTTAAATCCTATTAAACGCTACCTAAATGGCAAAATGCCTTTTCAAGAATCTTACTGTATTTATGATCTTTAATTTATAGATTAACCTTGAAACAAACAAGCATTATAGAAATATATGAATTACAAAATTCCTTATTAAACGATAAATATATTATTTTAGCTTCTGATAATTTAAGTTATCAGATAATGATGGAAAAGGAACTAAAACAACAAGAAAAATTCCTGTTATAACAGAAAAACAACCAGCTCAATTAAACTCTTTTCCAGATTACATCACAGACGAATTCTGCAAAAAGTGATAGACAAAAGATGAAAAATAGTCTAATGTCGTGCAGCATCAACAATAAAGCTAAGTCAATTATTTGTTGCGTTTTAGCTGTGGTTCGCGTGAGGTCTCTACACCAAAAATTTCACCTCAAAGAGCCTCCCCATCTCCAGAGCTTTTATCTTTAAGTCCTTTTAACCATTTTTTTTTTTACCTCTCTGATCTTTTTCGTATTTTGTTTTTGACGGAAAATGAAAAACAGACAAGCTTTCTTGCGTGATCCAGAATGCTTTCAGTTTCGGCGAGGATTAAATTTTGCTTTATGGTGATTATAATGAATAACGACGTCCATTCCCTCCCCCTAATGGGAAGGTGGCCAAAAGTGCAGTTGAAAATTTTGAGAGCTTGTTGTGGCATAGCAGGTAGCTGAAGGAATTGTAACTGGAAGTGACGTAAAGTCCGACGCTGAAATAGTTGATGGAGTGCTAAGTTGGTGTTGAAATGTTTTGTTCAGTACCTCCAAGTCGCTCAAAAGATTTGGTATTTGATATTTCTGGATTAAAGAAATAATGCGTAATTAAACTTTTAATTAGTTTTATCGGTTAACTAACAATGCATAATAGTATACAAATAACACATTACAATATGATGGACGTGTACTTCAACTAATTTAATTTTTTAAGTCGCCCTCAAATATTTTTTTTAATCTTTTGGTATTGTATCATTTAAAATAATTACTAAAATTATTTAAACAAAATATTAAAATAATATTTTAAAATAGGTAAAATTAGTTCATGCGATAGAATATTGAAAATTGAGGTTTGCCAGAGGATTTAAGCTGAGTGCTACTTGTAAATTTTGAAGAAGTTGGAGAATTAATCTTTAAATCGATTATACAATACCAAATATGAAAATGCTTCAAGCGAGGATATTTCCTGAAGATAACTTTTTAAGTACAAAAGATGAATTCATTTAAATCTCCAATTGATGACTGATAGTTCTTAACATTTGAAGTCACCTTTAGAAAAAAAAATTGAAACTCTTTACAATGTTTCAATGAGACAAAAGGTTTTATGAACCCTCAATTTTAATGAGCACGAATAGACAATTGAAAAAGACACAACGTTTCAGGCAATTATTACATTTCAACCATTTAAATTCTAAGATAAAAATCTCCTTTAATTCAAGAATTTCCATAATTAATGAACCTCTTCGGGCATTCCAACTCGTTACACACATCCTTTTCGAGAAATGATTAGTCCCCACAGAAGAACTAAGCAGATGGTTTCATATAAATTTCAACATTTATACGGGAGGGGAAAAAAGTCCAACGTATCCCCAGGATACACTAGAAATCAATAAGTCCTTTATCAAAATTTCAAAAAGACCCTTTTAATAAAAGAAACAGCCAATCCACACAAACTTGGAATTAAAGTCGCCTTGTTAGGACCAGAAAGAAGTCACATGCCCTTCAGCTACATTCAAATCTCAAAGGATATTTGAGCATAGTTGGTTAATGTAAAAGAGGCCACTGTAATATAGAATCCTAAGCAGGAGTAGCACTGCGGTTGGGGGACTTTGATGTCTCTTTCTTTCGCTCCAACCCTTGGTAAAGGGCAGCTGTTACAGGAAGGGGGAGGGACAAATTGCTGCTCGATATCTCACCCCAACTTGGGTCTAGAAACGTTCAACCCTGATAACCGATTTGGAGTGTGTTGCTACGTACATTTCTTTTCCAGTTATTATAGATTTGAGTATATTTCAAATAAATAAAAGAGATTTATGTACATTAAACAGGCTACTTTTTTTAAAAAGTGTATTTTGAATGTCTGAAAAGTGGCTTATTTGCGTTATACCCAAAGTCATTGACGATTTTATGTACTTATAACCAAGTTTAAAATTGGAACTTTTAATTTTTGTTAGAGATATTGAAGAGGCATAAGTTAGCAAAGAATTATGCATTGGAAATAAAATTATTTCACTGTTTGATGTCATGACTTACAATTATGAATGCATGCAGCAAAGCTAAATTTTTTTATTTCATATAAACCGTATATGGTTGATGGTACTAGCGAATAAAAAATGATAGCTTGTATTCTTGAATAAATATTTTTAAGTGGTATATCAAAATTTTTTAGTACTTTAACTCTTAATGCCAATCAGATGTAGGTATAAAATATTGTACATGCAAATTGCAGTGTAAACGGTTAACTTCAAAATAAAACATCTGCCTCTGTACATGTTTTATAAATTTCAATATTACAAATGTCACATAGTATATATAAGAAATATACGAATTAAAAACAAAAGTATGTTAGATACTAACATTTAAGAAGAAGAAGAAAAAAAAAAAAAAAAAAAACACTTATGTATCCCATTTTCAAATGAGTCGAAGGTAACGCACATTTAATATAATTTAATTAAAATTCATCTTCAAGTGATGTTCTCAAACTTTGAAGTCCCCTCTTCTTGCTAAACCTTCCCAGGCATCACCTCCTCCCCAAAACCAACCTCCTCTTATTGCCCGAATTCCTAATTCATCCTCGTCTAATAATCACCGCCAAGTCGGAAATTGTGACGACCCATCCACCAAGCGAAACTCAAATGACTGATTAAACAACACGGAGGACCACGAAAGTCTCGTGGCCATGGGTCTAACGAGAGACTGAGTCTCTTGATTTTCCGCGGAATTTAATTGCTTATGGGGCTGAAACCCATTGAAAGCTGCGCAATCTATAACTCTGGAAATGAATGGGTGTACTGGCCATCCGCCCTGCTGTAGAGGATAGAGCGAGGGGTTTGTGCCATGTGCAGTTTCGATTTGGAAGGGTGGCTAGGGAATATCTTATCGGAAGCGTTGGAATTGTTTCTGCAAGGGCTTTTGGGGCTGAGAGTGAATTATAAGGGGGCTTGGTGTTTTGTCGACAGTGGGTGGTGATATTAACTTTGGTGCCGTTCGTCTGATAAATGGGTGTTATGCATATAGCAACTGTAGCTGTGATACTAGCAATAGATGCGATACGAATAATTTGTAATTGTTTTATTTGTAATACTTTCAATAAAAAATATCTGAAGCTTCGACAAAATTATCAATTGAGATATTACTATTTGTAAGAAATAGTTACTTTCTTAGAAATACTAATTGCATAGATTATTATCAACTTCGATAAAAATTATGGATAAGATCAAAATACTTCACAAAAAGGTTTTATGAAAATTTTGCATAAAGTAGCTACGAAAAAAATGGTACACACAATAATGATAACAATGCAAATTTCAAATAATCATGCTAGGAAAAATTTCCAAGTAACTATTATAATAAAATAAAAAATTATTAGTCACTAATTAAAAACTAGTAACGGAACAAAAACTTTTAAACAGTAACTTTATATAAAAAACAAAAAAAAAAACAAAAAAAAAAACAACAAAAAAAACGTTAAGCTTTAGCATTTCAAATTTAGATTGAAACTAATGTAGTAAAATGTTTTTTTTTTGTTTTTTTTATCCATAATTAATAAAGCATTGAAATTTTAGAAGTGAATTTAAAAAATTAGGTTGATAAATTAAATTAGAAACAATGAAGAATTTAAAATCATCTGTTAAAATATTATTTATGAAAATGCAATTGAAAGACAATTTTCTAAATTAAATTATTAAAATGTAAAGTTAAAAGCTTTTTTTACACGAATTACACGCAATAAATATCGTATTCAAATAATACTTATGACATTTTAAGAAAAAGGGTTTTAATAAAGAATAAAATACGTAATTTAAATCTTTATTATTATGCAGACACCATGCAATTGTACAAATACAATCCTTAAAAGTAAATCCTAAATGAATAATTGATATAAGGGTTTCTTGATGACTCACCATATTTATAAAACGTAAACCTGCTTTCAAAAATATTTTTACAATTCTATGCTCTTCATTATGTTCTTATTTGTTATAAATTCATTTCCACTAACTGTGAAAGGAAGCATAAATATATATTACCATTTCTATTACTTACAAAAAATTAATTTATCTATACTCAAATTAAAACTAATCGTTTTGTGACAGTGTTATTTCATTACCAATTCTGAACAATTAATGTATCAAATCAAAACACAACGCCTACTTATTAAATAATCTGTTTCACCTTATTTCGTAAAGGTCAAAGCCATCGACCGCTTTTATTCCATTCATTGGAGTACATGTTACTTTAAATACATCGGAAATCTATTTAAATGTACCCCTTCCAACTTTTAGGAATTGGGTTATTTCCGTTTAACCCCGTAACTCACTGAGAAGAAGCATACATTCTAGAACACTGACAGTAGAGCACGAGCCTTAATCAGTATTTAACAACTATTTTCAACTCAACTGATCCACCGAGTTCTAGTTTTAAAAGTGTTAAATCCATCCAGTATTAACTCTCGCCAGGTTATTTAAAGAGTCTTTGTTCATTGTGTCTGGGGATTAGGCATTGTTGTTGGTTTTCTTTACTTGCCCTTGGAGCATTTATTGGAAATTAACTTGGTTGGTTATGTCGAAGTGTAATGAGGAATTAAGGATTAATTTTAAATTATATTCATTGCACTTTGTTGTAGACTAATTAGTTAAATGATTGATGCGGTTATTGTTCTTTTGTGATTTTAATGTTACCGACTACAACAGAATCAAATTATGAATAGCTTCTTTCAAAATATTAAAAATTCAATTTAGTTAATTTAAGTAATATTTATAAATTTTATCTTAGATTATCAAGATCCAAACCCCACCCCATTCAGCATACATCGGAACATATTATTTATAATTGCACAAATTTTGAACACCAAAGAGCTTTTAGATAGAATAATTCAGTCAAAGTCTTCAAATAAAAGCATTAGAGAGAATTAATTCATCAAGGATACTCATAATTAAACGACTGTATGGATAAATGAGTGTATGGACTTTAAAATCCAAGTTTTTATAATGGACAACGATGGAATAACGATGCAGATAAATTTCTGACACCTTACGCGGCTTTCCAAAAATGCTTTGTGACAAATAATTTGACTGATAAAGGAGGCATATACTACATATAAAAGAATACAAAAGCATAAACTTTAAGAGCCAATAGCTTAAAAGCTACGTTTTTATAAATATCCTTAGCCTTTCAACTATTAACATCACTTGAAGATTATGTATTCTGTAGCTATCTTTAATCAAATCCAACAAAAGGGTACAATTTGTCCAATTTAAATAAAACAATGCTCATAAAATCTTCTGACTAACCCAAAAATGTAACTTAAAATCTACTCCCAACTGCCGTTAAGACAATCGTCCAACAAAGAATCCTACTTTCTCATTCCCATACCACCCCGGTCGCTCGCAGCAATTTAAAACTACTTTATAAGCAAACAACCAGCAATCGCCAAGCGGCAGAATACATTAAGCACCAATACATTTTATGTTACAAAAGCTCGGAACGACTTGACTCATTCCTAGCAGAAAGTTGAATTATAATTTACTCTTAAGACGCTGTAACTGAATTACGTATGAATTAAATGGTAAAGACGCGCCTTTAAATTGAAAAGACGTCGACCATGAAATGCTCACCAAACGACTTTTGTTCTTACCAGAGCTTTAGTTCTTGGATGGTGGTGGGAATGGGGAGGGGACATCCTCTATCACGTAAGAGCAGTTAATTTGAAGGATGATTAAGTGCGAGAAATTATTGAAAACTTTTACTGCCCGCTCCAGTGAGGGGGCCTTTTACAGATGAATAGCTCTAAAATAAATTAGGAACCTTAATTTTTCTTCCCGGCTGGACTTGGTCTGCACATCTCATTAGGTTTGCACGTAATTGAACTTTTTCCATAACTCCGGAAACTTTCTTGAGAGGGCATTAACGCCGGCCATGGAATGAATATAAATTATTTTGGGGGTGATAATAACTTATCAGAAGGGAAAAAAGTAATACTGGACATGAATAGCGTCGTTTGCTTTTTTGGCATATAAAGTGATTTGGAATAGATTTCTTGGTGCCTTATGGTCATTAATGAATACATATACGAAAGAAAAATGGTTAACACTCATGAGTAGATTTTGCTTGCAACTTAAGTGGTAAATTTTTGGTACATAAATTAATTTAAAATATCGGCGTAATCAAATAAAATATGCAAACGAAATTATTAAGTTCATAAAGCATAGGTATTTTTTTTTTTTTTTTTTAACATTTTGTAAGAGATCCACGCAACATTGAACTGTTTAACAAGAATAATTACAACAATTAATATGGAATGTATCAAGAAAGTTATTACTGTAATTAACCTCATAAGTTTTTTAAGGTTTCTGGAAATTAATTTTAATAAAACACATCACCCTTAATTAAAAAAAAAAAAGAAAAAAAAAGATGCATGTTTAATATATTTTATTTTAATTTTTTTAACTGGTCTAAAATGAAAAAATAAAAAATAAAGTTTAATTTAAAAACGGAGTTTGATGAGTCAATGCATGTATACGTTAATATAAAAAAATATTACAAATTTGGCTTGACAACATGTTAATTGCTTTTTTACCAGAACTCTAAAGTAAACAGACAAACTAATTTTTCAAATGTATATTAATAATTGAATCATATCATGATGATATAGCAATTTAGAAATCCTTATAAATATATGATGCAAGAATTCGCTTTACACAAAATAAACTAAACCTTTAATATCGTTAAATTAATCGCTAACCCCAAGTCTAAAATTAAACATGTCAATCAAATAATATATACATTTAATTGACGTTATCAATAAAATTAATTACAAAATAAACTTAATTAAGATTACAATTCAAACTCCTATCTCGAACCACCCCATCAAAACTCGGCATAGAAACGTCTTGCCTCACTGGCACGTAAGGCAAACACCACAGACAACCAAGCCGAGGCAGCCAGAACCCTTGGGTGATGAATCCTGTGAAAGTTATCATCTGTTCCCATTCCATTCACCCTCCCACTCACACAACAGTAACCTTCTATTTTCTCTTTGCCG
Organism: Linyphia triangularis; assembly: GCA_963978545.1. Lineage (NCBI taxonomy): Eukaryota > Metazoa > Arthropoda > Arachnida > Araneae > Linyphiidae > Linyphia > Linyphia triangularis. Next base: position 78,426,690 of record OZ021723.1, read on the forward strand.
CCATATTTTACTCCAGTCCCCCACCCCTCCCTTTTGTGCTTTTGTTTTTGCCTTTTAATCAACAACCCCTCCCCCTATTCGCAATAAAGGATGGCTTGTTTTTTTAGAGGATTGGAAGGGATGTAGTATAGAGGTCCCTCTTGAAATATTGCATTAAAGGAGTCATTTGATTTGGACGTTTGTTCAGCTGTGGCTCGTCTTTTCTGCTTGGCCGTTGGGAAATCTAGGTATTATCAAAGTTGGATGGGGTGGTATTGTTTGTGTTGTTAAAATGTATGGATTTAAAAATCATTGGTAAGAAAACAATTTAAAATCAAAAATGTGTTAATCCGCATCCTTTTTATATATGTTATAATCGGAGTAAATAATTTCAGAAACAAGGGAAGCAAATTGTAATTTTATTTCGTTCCAGATAAATAGGTAATATAAAGTTTTATGTGTATAGAAATTATGTAATTGTTAATAATTCACTACCTTATGAGCTAGATATTAATACATCGAAACCAAGTCATTTAAGAATTAGTGAAGTCTGATTACGATAATGCCTTAATTCAAGAAACGATTGGGGTTTTTTTTCGGTCTGGAATATTTCAAGGTGTAATGAAAACTGATCGTTTTTAATTATCTGGACCACTTTAAAACTAACATCACATTTTTTAAATGTGATGTAATAAACTCTAAATTCATTCTTTTAAATATTTAAATTTTTCTTTCTAAGACGTAAACCATCTATGAAAACAAAAAATTGTAATGGTCCGAAAAAGATACTTGTAAAAAGAGTATTATTTTTTTTTATTGTCCTAGTCTTAAAATTGTAAGAAAAATTGATTGAAACTTTTCATGCCATTTAATAATAATTATAGTGTAATTAGTTTTAATTCAAATTAATTTCAAGTAATAATTAGTAATTACATTTACAAAAATTACATAATAGTAATTATTTTCTAATATACGCTATTTTAAATGAGAAAGTAACTACAAACCTGGAAAAAAATTCAGAGAACATAGAAAAAAACTAAGAGGATGAAATTTATTAAAAGCAAAGTTAAATTAAAACTACAAGGTTTAAAAGTTCAGGGTGTCACTATCGACAAGAGTGTAATAGATATACCAGACAATGATGAATTATAAGACGACAAATTAATATTTTATAGGAGAATTTAATTTTAAGTCCTATATTAAAAATATGCAAATTTAGAGAAGAGCGTTCAAGATCCCCAACACAATTGAACGAAATTGCACTATATTCCTTGGCAGGCAGAAGAAAATTCCAAAGTATTCCGAAAATCTCTTTTTTTTTCTCATCTTAATTTAAATATCTAACCAACACTTTTCGAGTTAACAGAAGATACGGCCGAAAGATTGGAGGACGGGAGGGGAAAAAGTTTACCTCCTTACGGACTTGAAGATAATATAAATGCAAATGCAATAAAATTGCATTATATGCGCTCGGCCGTAAAAATGCATTAAAAATAATAGAGGGAAAAAAAGGGTGGGATAAGATAAATTTTCTTTTGCAAAAGATCTTTTCAAGTTTCATAACAAAATGAAAATCAGGTTGAGAAGACAAAGGAAGAAATCTCATTTATTCAATAATTTTCGTGAACAATTAGTTTTCTTTTTGTGTAGGTAAATAAAAAAAAAAAAAAAACAAGGCCAAGAAAAGACGGCTACGTGGGTGAAAAAAACACATTTAAAAGTTTGATTTCCCCTAAGTGGGAATTTTATTAAAACAATTCGACCGTTTCGGGGCAAGCGGATTTCGTGTCCTGTCAACCAAAACCGGATACTGGCCGGATAAAAAAATAAAGTATACAAAAAAGGTCAAAAGATAAAAAAAAAAAAAGGTTATTTTTTTAGAGGACACATCTTAAGATAATGAAATTTACCTTTAGGGGCAAGTGAAAAATTCCCATTTTCTTTGATTACTATGGTAATGAAGTAATTTTGCGAATTATTTTGCAGACTTGCAATTACTTTCAGGCCGCACTTTTTACGGCAAATAGAAAGGTGCTTTTATGATTTGTTTTTTTCCAATCTTATCGCTTTGGTTGAAAGAACTTTCTTACGCAAAAGCAAAAAAAAAGAGAAAAAAATACAAACATTACTTAGCGCAGAATGTGACAATATACATTAAAAAAAAATAGATAAATTAAAGTATATAACATATAAAGCATATAATATATAAGTGTATATAATGTGAAAATGTGTATAATAATGCAACTGAGTATAATAATGTAATGCAACTGCGCATAATATCGTAACTGCATGTAACATGTAATTTTGTACAACATGTAAATGTGCACAATAGGAAAATATGTATTAATGTTTGTGTGTTGAAATGAGTAAGATATAAGTAAAATGTCTATACAATATATTGTTAAGCCTATAACTCACAGCACACAATTATCGTAATTACGTGATTATCTAACTGTTAATCACAATACAACTGTTTTGCTTTTGCCTTTCAATTTGTTTCGGCTAATAAGGAATTAAAGTTTTTTTTTTTTTTTTTTTTTTTTTTTAATCTTCTATTCATATATTCATATGCAATTAAAAACCAGAAAACAATCCTAAATGGAAAATATTCAATTTATTATAACTAGTTAGATATTTTATTTCTAGTTGTAGAAAATCTTGAAAACCACAAATACATTCCCCATCACCCTAACGTAAAAAAATTTCGATTACAAAAAAAAAAAATCATAAATATTGATTACACACACACTTCTAAAACTTTATCGCTGCCTACTCCCATATTTATTGTGCACATACAAGTAACGTGCCAGCAACAAAGCACGTCCATTTTTCGTTAAAAATAGTAAAGATATTTCTCAGCCTTATGCTTAGTCGGACACAACTCTTTCTAAAATATTTCACTACTCCCTTAAGAGTTGAAAAGCCTTTCCTATTCAATACTCTTTTTAAAAAGGCAGATATTCCGTTCTGGCTTATCTTTATACACTAAAACGACTATGCATAGACAGGACATGGCTGTTCATACGCCTATAAGGTATGATAAACTTTACCTCCTGTGAGTTTTTATACTCGCAAGCATGACGCATCTTTGCTGATGTCGGTATATACTTCTAAAATAAAGTAGATCAGCGTGTGCTCATATTTTCCCTTTAGTGTCGTTTTATTATGTTACCGGACATGATCAATCAATTTTGGATTGACGTTGGGCAATATAAATTTTTACTATCGACATGTTTACCATTGCAAGGTAGAGAGTAATTCTTAAAAAAAAATGAGTTATAAAGAGAAAGAAACATGGAAAATTTGAGTTTGTTCGACTAGAAAAATTTATAATTAATTGAGATAAGCGCATTTATGCAATGTTTTAATTTTGAACAATTTTAAATCAGTATTCAATTTTTTTATTTTGGAAAATTTTAAATTAGTATACAATATTTTTATTTTGGAAAATTTTAAATAAGTATACTTTCATTCAATTTTGTGCATGCAATAGTTTGTTGATTTTGAATTTAAATTGATATTAATATTTTACTTAAAGTGATATTAATGATTTGTTTTGTAAAAATATAACCAGAAAAAACAATTCGCGTAAGTAAAATCTAAATGTTTTAAGTATTTATTCTTAATCCCGTAGTTCTTACTTAAGGTTTTCCTATTCCTACTTTAAATTCTAAAAAGTACCATAGAAAAATAGTATTAAAATTTAGTTTTCTAAATATCAGATCAAGAACAAGGAAAATCTCATGTCAACACAGACATTAAATTAGTAAGCATTTTTTCGATTATCTCCTTATTAAACTGTTATTCTACTATACAAAACCATTCAAATATGACTAGTTATTCACAATTTACATGTTTTATAAACAATAAGAGAAATGCAATTCCAACAATCCTTTCATTAGTTTTACTTTGCTTCATTCGACTGCGAAAACACCGCAATTTTTAAATTATTATTATTATTTTTTTTATATATATTATTATTATTATTATTATTATTATTATTATTATTATAAGTAAACAGATTCAGTCAAATATGAATAATTTTCCTAAAATTCATCCTGAACCATATATACCTCATTTTTTGGAAGCCTGATACCTGATTTTTCCCAGAAGTTCCTTACGGTATGAATCACAAATCTTATATTATCAATTTTTCATTGATAAATTGTAACAGAAACATATCCCTTAACGTCAACCCTACGTTTTAATTTTTTTTCTTTAAAAAAAGTTTCCGAACCAAACTTCAAATAACTGTGTTAAAGAAATCTCTTCCTTACATTCATAAAATCCTATCCCGTAGGGACAAAACAATGTCTTCCGTTTTCGATTCACAAACACCGACTCTACACTACCCTCCTGAAACGAAAGCTTTTCCTTATCAATTTTTCCTACACCAGCAGATTTTAACCTCATTTTTCTATTTTCATTTCTCCCTATCATTTTCACTTTTCTTTTGTGTTCCCTGTCAAGTGCGAGGCACTTTCATTAAGGCAGAAAAGGACTTTCCCGCAGAGATTTACCACAAAACGCGCTCGTTTCATATAATCGCGCGAAAAAGAAAATCTATAAAGCGCTTTACAAGGGGGAAAAAAAAGAGAAATTAAGCAGATGGGATATGACTCCTGGAACATTATATTAAGAATGTACACTGTTGAAGAGTGGGACATACCAGAAACTTGTGTGATGTGGAAAGAATGATGTATATTAAAGCGGGGTTTACTTTACCAACGACCGCGATGTAATGAAATGCATGTTTACAGGGACACGGTTTAGTAATTGGAGCGGGCGGAAACTTTAAACGAATTAAATTCTCATGCATTATAAAGACAAGAGAACAATTAAGTGTTACTCCTAAAAGGTACCGTACTTAATTAAATATGTAATAAAAATCTAAGGGTAAAAACTTAGCTTACTTGTATTTTTCAAGTTATTTGTGGACGTAGTTATGCGCATTCATTCTTGCATGGAAATTAAATTGAATGACTAAATAGAATTTGGTTGCATAGTTGAATAGAATTTCAAAAAAATATATTTGTTAATTGTATAAAAATATTAGGCCATTGACAGAGAAAAATGTAATACTGTTTTAATTCTATTGATTAAAAATGGAAATTGCCTTCCGATAAATAAATTGAATACATGGTTCGGAAAAAAATTTATCTCGGACTTTTTGTAACTTTTCTTAAATATTAGAATAATCAGAGAAAATTGCTTAAATATTTTTTTTTTTTAATTTAAAAACCAAAAATCTTAAAATCTTTTAAACCTTTATTACATTTTTGAAATATACTAATATAAATTGTTCTAGCATTTCCACATTATTGATCAAGTCACGAAATGGCTTGATCTCCCGCCTTACTTTATAATCTTTGTGAACCCTTACTATTTCCGCATATTTGGAAACGCACCACGCAGAAAAGATAAACTTTCTAGAAAATTACAATTAATTTCATAATACTGACAACAATCTCCACGTTTTCCACTTACTATTCCTTCGCATATTTCACCTTGAAGATCTTCCGCAAGCATCACAACATCTTACTGTAAAAACAGCAATTTTGGCAACCGAAAATTAATTGCGGTGACCTTTTAAGAATTTACTTCACGCTTAGCACGTGAGCAAGTTTCAAAACGCAGTCCTCCTTTCTCGCGTCTTTTCCCGGAGGCACAATCAGTTTCAGTTTCCTTCAAACCGAAGTCGACAAAACTTCTCTACCGAGACCTACATTATCCAGGCTCCCTTTTCAAGCCGTCGCACTTAACCCTGACTAAAAGAAACAAAAGCGTCGTCTCATTTCCAGCTGGGGTTAAAAAACAAATCCTGAAGAAAGGGTTTTGTCCGCTTTACCCTCGTATAAATTACCAGCGACACTTTCAATCTTTCAAAATAAAAGGCCTCATCCTAAAAGCTTGTTTGTGGAAAAACTCCCCTTTTCCTCCACCCTAAAAAAAAAACAGGATGGATGATGTGCAGCCATATAAATGGAAGTATCCATGTGCTACACCTTTAAAGCGGGATAATGCACGCTACCGCATCAAGCGGCATTATCTTAAATTAGTTTACACGAGCGAAGATGCATTTTACGCTTGGTTGCCGCTGCGAGTCTTCAGAGGTTTTCATTGCATTCGCATGTTTTTTTCTGGTTTCTGTCTCTGCAACTCACGTCGGAGAGATAATGGATAGAAGAACGGTGGAAGTGGTGGAAGGTGTTGATGGAAAGTACTTCAGTTTGGAGACCCCCTCGGCAAAACAGATGTGTAAAAGTTCCTGAATTAGTTCGACAGAAGGGAGTGTGAAACTCTGAATGAGCATCAAGGTTCTAAATTAGATATAGAGTTGTTGATATTTAAAGAGTTAAGGGAATCATGTTTTTCTTTCAATTGCAAATATTATAAAATTAAAATGACTGTACTTGAAGTGGAGAAGTAATAGCTGAATCCACCAAATTTGAAGCTATTGGATGTCCCCGATCTTCAATGGCAATTAATTTATTTAACCTCTTATGTAATTAATCAAACACACAGATGCGTATAAAATCTATTTTAGTTCTCTCGACTTGTACAAACAGAATAAACTTATTTCGAAAAATTAATTAAATCCTTCACCTTTCAACTTATTTCTCGTAAATTAATGCAATGATCTCATGCGTTGATAAATATTAATCCAGTCATCCATATTCACGTTTCTAAATGAAAAGAACAAAAGCGTGGCAGGTAGCCTTAATTCGTCATAAACTAAAACCGGTACCAGGTACTATTTATCTCAAGAGAAAAACAAATCCTGCAACAGTCAAATCGGAACAAAAGTAATCTGATATAATGAATACTAATTAGCCTGCAGCGAATTCTTTTTTGAGTGTTCATTATTTTATTATGAATAAACCCACAATAGTATTTTATAGCTGCATAAAGACATTAATATATTAATAATGCTTATATTAAGCTTGATTATTTGAAATTCATTAGACACAAGGGAATTAACAAAGATTAAAACACTGTCCCTTGTGAGAAAAACATTGGTAAGGTTAAATTCTTAACACGAAATATTAATTGGCTTCCTTATAAAATAGAATGATGTATGTATGCAACATAACAAAGTTTTCTTGACATTTTGCTTGTGATTAACCGAAAATATTCAATCTTCTAAATAATATATACATCATTTTCTTTCTAAAGCGAAGTATATTTAATAAGTTAGCTTATTCCAATCCATAGGATACATTTAATGATTTTACGTTGCAAATGAGAATGAAAAAATATTTTGAATAATATGTCAAATAATTATATTCAAGATGCATATTCGCCCAATTAACAGCAAATAACTAGCACTTTCTGTATTTATATTATCTTGATATGATATATTTGTTACTTACATTTTCCAAAAGAAAAAAGAAATATATATATATATATAAATACTGCTAATAACAATCTTTATGCCTATACATGAACATTAATTCCCACATTTCTTAGAACCAAATTTCTGAAAAATCACATAGCACTGAAAGAGTTTTTGACTTCTTTTGAAAAATTTTAACTTGAAATTAATGTGTGGATCAACAATTTCCTAAAGCTCTTGACCTTTGTCAGCACGTTTTTAATTATTTAAAATATTTGTAGAATTCGGTAATTTTCCCTTTTAACCACAATAACTATCTCCCTCCACTAGAATGATAATTAATCCCTGCCCTAAAAAGAAAAAACAAGAGACAATGTCAGATGCAGGGCTCGCTATAATGAACAATTGATATTTACAAAACTATGTTAATATTTTCAAAAAAAGTCACACAATGATATATTGTTCAAAACCTATGTCTGCATATGAAATTATGTCGAAAAAAGATTTGAAAGGAAACATAACTTTAATATAAAAATATAACTTCCTAACAAAGAAATGTACAATATATTATTAGTATAATTCCGTATCACTGATTGTGTTTTAAAATAGCTAAGAATTTCTAAATATGAAACACATGGTTTTGAGTTATGAAGGCCTTTTATAATTAATATTCAAAAAAACAGTTTGTCTAAAAAGGGGAAAAAAATAGTCATATCCGTAATTAAACTTTATCCGGCTTTGAAATTAATTAACTAGGTTTAAGATGCATGCGTCCGTTAGGTAATTTTGCTTTTATAAGGGATTAAACTTGTATAATTAAACATCTTATTTCTTGTAAGTACGTAGATGTGAGGTATTAAAGCAAAAACCACAATATTGCAGATAGCTTCGGGTCAACCTATCATGTTGATAAGAATTATATAAAATAATTGATACGGTATTATTTTACACAGTCGAACTGACCCGTCATATCTTGAGTGTTTAGCATTTTATTTTAATTAATAAAGAAATTGGTCATTTTAGTTTAAATAAAGAAATAAGATTTTTACATATTGCGTAGATTTAATCTTTTGCTCTCAAAATACAGAGAAAATCGATATATTTTGAATTAACAACCCATACCACCCGCATTTACAATGTGCAATGAGTTCAACGTCGCGACATAAAACCCAAAACATAACTATCTTCTCGCCTTTGATAAACTAAGGGCACATCCAAGCTTTTACTGAGAAGAGAGATAACAGTAAACGCAATGTAACTCTTCATTGCATTTGATACAGTAAGGGGGGGGGGGGGGGGGGGGGGGAAAGGGGAAGGGGGGGGGGAAAGAGGAAGGGGGGGGGGGGGGGGAAATAAACGAACGAACGATGGCTATATCTTCGGTTCTAATTATCGTATAATCATGCAGTTTGCACCGAAATGTTTTGTTTGCGATTTTCTGTATGTATGATGCAACTGATGCAAAAAAAAAAAAATTCTTAAGGCGCTGTATACTAAGTAAATTTAACTCTATCTTTAAAAGTTTCAATACGAACCCCTACTTTTTATATTTTCATTCGATTTAGAATATCTCGTTTACCCTAGATACCAAATTTCAGTTCAATATGTTGAGAAACACGTCACTAATGAGCGAAAATGTTTTGGAAGATCTTGAGGGTGAATTTCTTTATCACGAGGAAGAATGGAACGTTTTGCATGCTTCAAGACGTAATCTATTACTCGGTCCCTTAAAGAGAACTTTCTTACATTTTTGCTAAAATATCGAGAGCCAAAAGTCAAAATGGAATGAAAAAAATTCTGGAGGGTTTTTCGACCATGATAATTCTAATGGAAGCAAACAAATTACATGTTTATATTTTTTTTCTAAAAAATTATAAAACTTTTTTAATAATTAATTATTAATTAATTCAACAACTGTTTAATACAAAAGTTGCATGTTATTTATGTTTGACCTTAAACAAATTATCCTTTGAAATAAAAATTGCTAAAATATATTAACTACATAAGAATTTATCGCCAAAAGAAAAAAAAATATTTTTAACATTAATTTATAATTTTTTTTAACATCATTTAAATTACTAACTACGCATTGGAAAGTTATGAAATTTCGTATTTTGAAGGGGTTTTTTTTTTGGGGGGGAGGGATTCTAAATCTAAATATGGTATAATATTATCAGGCTGCCATTGAACTTTTTGAAGTTTGGTTTAGTTTTAATATGTAGACAACCCCTCATGATCAAAAAAATTATATACAATTAATAAAGAACTTCCACAATTTACAACGATACTTGACTTTTGTTATTTCATCAATTAGAATACAAGATATAGGCCATCGTTCGGATTTTTTGATTTTTTTTTGCGTTCTGTACCTCACCTAGACTATGCAGTCTCTCTTTTCAAGACACAACCACAAACCTGATAGCCTCTTGTCGATTGACAGGTTGTCTAGTGGAAATTTTTCAGATATTCACCCATGCGACACACACAGTTTCCCTTGGAAAAAAAACCTTCTGAAGGTATTCCTCTCTTCACACATATCTTGATCTAACAGTTTATTAACACAATAAAGCCCTCGCGTGGATATATCTTGAGCCAAAAAATCTTCAATGCAACCAACTAACAGCAATTAAATGTCCTATTTCAAAATTTCAAACATTGACAATAAATATCACCGTAAGAAAATTTTAAGAATTTAGCGAGAAGAATGGCATCAATCAATCAAAATAATAGAACTATCCATTCATTTTTTCAAGCGTAAAAACAGAAACATTACATTTTCCCAAAAACAATTCCTAGAATAACATCCCACAGAATATTTTTGAGAACAAACCCCTTAAACCAACGCATAAATGGATTTCACGAAAAGGAATATACCATATTTATTTTCCCATTCTTTTACAAAAAACGAAGTAAAGAAGACAGTGACAGATATTATCCATTCTCCCAACAAAACATGCCCCGGGGTATTTGGTCCTAAGAAGATGGACAAACGCAGACTTCCCGTTTTTTAACAAGATCCAGCTGTGGACTTTCATGCTTAGCCGACAAGGATGGCAGATACAAGAGAATGAAGTCTCATTAGTTCTTCAATACTCCTGTTAGAAAACTACATTGTCATGTTAGTACTCTTCAGGATGCTGAATGAGAGTTCCAAGTAATTTAGAAAAAAATAATTTATTTTGCTAATTGGGCATACTTTAAAAATTTAAGTTTCTAGAAGGTAAAGAACAACAAAACAAAAAAAAAAATCAATTTTGAAATATATATTTTTAAAATTGGAGTATAACCTGATTTAAGAATTGAAAATAAATTTAAATATAAATACAACTTTGATTATTAAGAATTATTAATATTTTGTATATGTAATACTTATTTAAATGTGTTTTTGTTTCTCAATTTTTTTCGTTTCTTATTTTTCCTATTAATTTTTTTATTTTGAAATGGATAATTTGAAGCATATCTTATATAACGACTTTAAGGAAAAAACAAACCACCTTCATAAGTAAATAAGTATAAGGGGATGGAGATAGCATAGAAGTTTAAAATCTTACAGAATATGGACG